>CM076583.1:1079271415-1079887665 GCA_034641835.2 Pinus albicaulis
TCCTTCTTTAACTAGGCTAAATAAATCCTCTCATGAGATTATCCCAAAACTACTGCATTATCCTTCAACGCTAGATGACTGCTACCAATGCATCAAATTCCCTAATCCATGATGAGGAGGGGTCCTTCACATTCAAGCATCCATATCCATAATACCATTCTTTTTAAGTTCCTAACGTAATGCATCAAAGATCCCAATTACCCAACCAAGGTACCAAATCAGGGTCTTCTGCTTATCATGCTTGTCAAGACATAAAATATCTTATGCAATTTCTTCAAGGTACCTCTATTTTTATGCTCATAAGGATTGTTACAAGGAGCTGCTCCAATGTGCCATGCACTTTTTTACTCCTAGCCACTAGACTTCCAAGGGGTACCCAAAGGTGCGAACATAAAGGTGCTGCATGAACTTCCATTGCTCCAACTACTAGACAAAGATGTGAATGGTTGCTACCATACACAATTATTGTGCCTACAACTATTGCCACCATTCGCAACTGTAGTTGCCACCACCACTACTCCAAATTTCCATAGCTACTGCTCCTACACTCCTCCTACACTTCACTGCCTAAAAAAACTATGGTTATTAGCCAATCTCATTTCTATTGCTCGACTCATCTAGCTCTCTTAGTCATTAAATTCAAAGTTACTATCTTATTGATTATTGCCATCATCACTCCCTGTGGTGCCTCTAACGTCTTTGTTCAAAAAATCTTAAAGTCTCTGGTCAAGCAGTGATGGAAAGTGGTAATAATAATAATAATTTACTATGGTACCAATTTTCTCCTATAAAGTATCATTCAAGGACAAGTTATTGTCATCAAATTTCAAGAATAAATAAATATAAACATATAACAAAAAAAAACAACAATGTAGTTGGAGGAAGAGAATCTTCATAATTAGGTTTATTCTGTTTTAATTTGATTTGAAATGAGTGTGAAGGAGATAAATATCTAGGCTTTTATAAATAACAGAAGCCTAAATAAAATATGAGGTAGCCGTAAGAATTTTTAATGAATCCATATTCTATATATTTATAAAAACCAGGCCAACCTTATTTTCTATTTGATTTAGATCTATTTTGCATAGATTGCATTCATTTTAAACTATAAAACACAATGATACAACATATGAACCAAGGAAAGCAAATGACCTAGGGTCGGTAGTTGTGTGCTTGAAGGAAATCCAACAAGGGATGCATGCTTTCTTTATCATGAAATAGTCTTGAGGATAAATGTTGATTCAAAAATTGAACTTCACTACCAATGGAACATGGCCGTGTTGGGCGAGGAAAGAATGAATTGAAAGGTTCAAGTTCTAGCTCCAATACATAGTTATCCTTGATACTACAAAATACAAAACTATATGATTTTCTTCTCCAAGTAAAAAGAGGAGCAAATCTATATTTTTGCACTTGTGACAGTGTATAGAGAATACGAAAGAGAGAAAAAAATAGTTGGATTTAAATTTTGCACGCCCTTTGTACATCCACCTAAAGTGGATAGATGAATTTGCAAGTATCTAGTAACAAGGTTTATTAAATTATTTTATATTTTCTAGCATTGGAATAAACTTTGAGAAAAAATTTAAAAATACACATAAATAGAGAATGGCTATGATCTTCAAGAATAGACTTCACAATTTTTATCAACTAACTCCACAATTTATAGAAGATATTTAGTTATGATACTTTAAAAATATCATTGAAATATGCATTCATAGCATTTCCCTTTTCTAATTTAATGGACTAGAGATCCACAATGTAAATCACTACCTTCCACTAACAAGGTTTTCCTTGAATTCCAAATATTCAGCTACAGAAAGTTGTTCAACTGCAAGTTCATCGACATTGACAAGAACATAATCCCACACACAAGGCGTTGGTCATATACCAAGAACAACCAATGGTGGAATAATAATGGCCTCCTGTAGCATATGTTTCCATGAGAAAAAAATAACTACACACTCAATTTGTGACAAGTACAACTACACGGATTTTGAAATCTAATGCTCAAGGAAATATGTAATAATGTCATGTTTAAAAAAAAAAAATGGTTTGACTATACCTTTGTGGACCTCAACACATCTCAAAATGGCCCATATCGGAGTTTTTGAAGCTCATAATTCTCTCCTATTATCTCTGCTAATCCATCTAATAGATGATGAGGGTTCAAAATCTTCTTTCCCTGTGCTACATATCTGCAACATTATACAAAATAGAGAATTTTTCAACAGATCAAGGGAATGAATAACCATCTTACCATGTCCTATGTTATATAAACTACCTGTGTTGGTTACCTCAATTTAAAGAACATAAATTTATTAATCCTTTAATATTTTGTAAGTTATCTTGTGGACTATGAGAAGATGTAGATGCAATGCAAAACTCTTTTTTAACAATCATGTTCCTCCAATAAAATAAAAGCACCAAGTTTTCTCTAACTTGTTTGGAGAATATAATATCAAGGAATTTAACAACATTAACACAATCAATAGAATAAAAAAATGACCATTTTACCTAGCAACTGTGTAAGCCCCGATGAATGGACAAAAAAAACAGTTTGCCTCAATGGGGCAATGTGATGATAAAAGGAAAAGAGATGAAACTATGATCTTGACAAGGTAAAGCTCATCATTTTTACTCCACCACTGATACGACCCGATCATACAAATTGGAACCTAAGTTATTGGATATGTGAATCTTACAATACAAGACAGGGGAGTTGTTCAATTGCTGTAAAAAAATGCCCAGCAAAAAAACAAATCTCATGAGATGGTGGATAGAAAAACAGTGGGATTGTTGCCTATTACACGAAAATCAGAACCGGGTCTATGGTATTTACTATGAGATATCTCCAATCAAAAAATATAGAAATTCTTGAGCCGTACATAATATAAGAACAAGAACCATGTAAAAAAGTTACCGCCCAAGAGGTGCTTCCGCAAAATTCTCAATAGATACAACAAATAAAACATGTTAACTTGACATCCCCCCAGCCCACTTCACCTTGTTACACCTAGATACAGCAGCAATCCTAAAATTGATGATAAAAATTACAAGTGACTACCACTATTGAGAAATTTGGGCATAACCATCTTAACCACAGTTACAACCAATATCAGCAAGGTGAACTGGTCACACCATTTTCGTCAATACGGATAATTTCAAAAAAAACCTCTTAAACCAAATTCAACATGTTGTACCAACTAACGTTACACCCAACACCCTTTAACTTCTCTCAGCGACATTCTCACGAGCTTGCGATTTGCAATGCCCCACTAAAATCATAAAACCCACTAGTAATGTCAAGCACCTACAAGCCCAACATACAACCCAGATCATATTCTCAAAAGCTCACAAAGTGCATTATATACCAATTTGGCACTTTCCATCACCAGAGAGGTTTGTCAAGAAGATAAGTCTTAGTGTAACATTTTGAGAATCACTTTACCTCAGCGAAAAGAGACCAGTTTAAGTAATGACCTAAGTGAAGACATGTGTTACTTTCACTTGGAATATTTAAGAAGAAGTGAAAGGGCATCAGAATTAAGATGTCATCATTTCCATAGTATTTGTGTTGTAAATAAGTCTCACTTTATACAATAGCTTTATCTTATTGTAGCAGTAAGCCTCGAGGTTCATCATTGCCCTACAAGAGTTTCTTAAGACTATCATTCCAGTGTTTTGATACAAAACCCTTGTGACAGTAACCTTTTGTATGAAAATAACCCTAAAATGTTCTTGATATTCCTCTTGTGGGCCTAACTGAAGTATATCTGTGGTTAGTAAGTTCTGAAGATCATATAGTTTCGCTAAGCAAAAATAACTTCTAGAGTTTGCTCGCATGATATTATAGTCATTAACATTGTCTTGGATGAGTGGCTTGCAGAACAAGGCCAACAACCTGAAGGGATTCTAAGAGGCATCAAAAAGCCTAAACCTTCTGGTATATTGGTGATAGCAAGAAGCTTCAGAAAAAAAGGAATCATCACACTTAAGGTATAATTCTCATTTACACATGGAAAACAAAGAATAGTAGGCAGGTTTCTTCAGATGCATTTGATCAATGTATGATAATAGTTGATCAATGTATTTTACATATAGATGAGACCTCCATGGGATTTTTTTGGATGGGGAAATAACATTATATAGGCTTAAGGCTCAATTATTTTGGGCACATACACTAGCACAAATGGAAGAGATGTTTTTTGTTCTAGAGGACCGAAAGGATCATTTTGTAACCTAAGGCAAAACAATGAAGGTCCTAGTCTAATCTCCATTAGAAGAATCCAAATAGGTGGAAAATAATCTCTCTCTAGACCAAAATTCTTAGGATATATATCAAAGTTCTAAGCACACTTTACATGCTTTGGATTCACTCAAAATATCTGAATTATGTGTTGTTTCATAAATTTATGTTATGTGTTGTTTCAAGAGAACTGAAACCCATTTTATGCATAAAATAAACTCAAAGCCAATAATTATAAACTTAGCCATCACTCTCATTCATGTCATCATCTTGGAGAAATTATTTCACTAATATTACAGTAGTATGCCGCATCAAATTTGGTGCTAAAGACCCTTTATTCTAGGCATATATATAGAAAATACTATTTTTAAGACTATAAGAAGTTTCACCAGTCACCATAAGACCACCTCCTAAGCATAAGTATATTAAAATGATTTAATCATAGGAACTGATATTCCCTAGATTATTTCTAAGAATAAAGGATACCAAGAACAAAGGCTCACCAGGCTTATCATCTAGCTACAACAACCTTAGAAGATACAATTTGTACTATAAGTTCTATGTAGACTTTCAAAGTCAACATTCGTATATATGTATACACAACTCAAACCGATACAATTTAGTGAGCCAAGAAAAGTTGCAAGTGTCTCTCTTGAATATCTTTACAAATAAATTTTGATGACAACGGTTGATATCTTAATACATGTACACCACATAACCAGAGAGGAAGGATGTCTACAGTTATAATTCTTCACGTGACATTAATAAAAGGCACTATACCCCTTGAAGAGAGTTTTTATGATCATGAAAATTTTTAAATCAGAATAAATAATTAATTTTCTTGGGTCCAAACCCACATCTTTGGGTCAAAACTCCAACTACTTGGGTAACTTTCCCAACCAACTCCTTTTGGTGGGTTTTCACCTCTCAAAAATTCCTTTGAGCTACCCAAATTCTAACATAATCCTCAAAGCAACAAGCCGGTGATGATGTTATCCCTTGGCCATATGGTCTCAAGCTTCCCTAACTTCCTATAGATGGGTCGAACCACTCTAGCTTCCTAGTGTCAATCCCCATATCTTGGCTTAGAACCCTACCCTATAGAATTACCATGACTAGCCTCCTTGTGTAACTAGTGTGGTCAATTCTTAATATTTATTTAACTAGGTAGTTTTCTGTAGTCTCTTTCATGGAAAAGATATGTAAACATTACGTGAGTTGGTGATATTTGTTTGACTCCTGGATTTGTTTGTGGAAGCTACATTTGTAACCCTTTTTTCTTATATTAAAGCCATATGTATATCATTCTTTTAATAGTTAAAGGAGTCTGTATTTATATATATATATATATATATAAACTCCACTTCATAAGCTGCTACCCCATTTGAAAACCTTCTTGAATTTATTTTTTCTACCCCTACAACCATCAATACTCATAAAAGGAGATTGTAGGTAATTTATAATCCTACGTACAATGGTCAAATCAATGAAGAATCTGTGATTCTCCAAAATTTGTTATAAATTTTTTTCCCATAGATGGAGAAGGGATTTACAGATATGGTAAGCCAAGGAATATATTAATTCAGTAGATACATATTTATGACATCTCAATTCCTTCACTATTGAGAATGTGAATGCAAATATTTTCAATGATCATGTTTAACAAATTGAACATGATAAATTTGAATAGTTGGTGAAGATGAAGGAAACCATGCTTTATCTACTCTATAGTTCTCCATGCAAGTTATTTGGTAGTGGTCACTGGGAGAAATTCAACTAATTAATGATCATCACTCACGCTTATTCATTTTTTCCAAATTGTAAAACTACACACATTGATTTGGGTAACTGTTTAGACTCCACTCTTTTGAGAAATCAATTGAAAGGAAGGACAAAAGAAGTAAGATCCTTTACAAGTTATTTGACTTCAAGCTGAACAACTGAAAAAAATTGAACGACACATTAGCTTAGCAACTAAAAGAAGAGAATGTTTTCAAGTCACAAGTAACACCTTTCATAGAGAAAGATCAAGAGGGTAGAATATCTCTGTTATGATTTGAACATTGGTGGGTGAATAACAACACCCCCAGTTTACCAACCAAGTCTCCCCTTAGTGACAATAGAGGGAAATGTTTGAAGAATGGGATTGAGAGAAAGGAAATGAAGCTATGGATTGAAATTCAAAGCCAAACATTTAGAAGTGGATGATGATCTCTAGAAAATAGATAGTCAAAGGCCAAAGGATGCTAGGGACTCATTTTAAATTCACTACACTAAAGATGAGGATGATCTATGAAGTCAAATTCCAAGATGAAGAAAGAACATAGAAAAATGACAAAACCAGTACCATGCAGACTAGAGAGAGGAAATCAATTCAGTCAACCATTGATGACTTGAATATAAAAGGTAAACATAGGAAAAGATGCATTAACTAGATATTTGCATGGCACTAACTTAATTCAAGACAATAATAGTTAGATAGACTATATGAATCCCTTTCTTAAGAAGTAGGGCTTCCAGCATAAAATTATTACCTAAGCAGTGGGGTTTCAGAGTAAAATGCTCAATGATGAATATAAGAATATTAGGATGAGAACATTGGAAAAATCAGTTCTAAATTTTGCAAAACTTAAAAGAACCTGCAGTTGATCCAAAGCAGTTCTCATGACATGATTGATTTTGTACTAGAAACTAGATGAAGTGTAACATCACTTGAAGTATTATTTATAAGTGGTTATATTATTATATCTTGAGATGGTAGTGAAATATTAGACACCAAAATTCCAACATAGTCCACCAAGAAACAAGCAGGTAATGATGTTATCCCTTGGCCGTATGGTCTCAAGCTTCCCTAAGTTCCTATAGATGGGTCGACCCGCTCTAGCTTCCTAGTATGAATCCAAATATCTTGTCTTATAACCCTACCCTAGAGAATTACCACGACTAGCCTCCTTGTGTGACTAGTGTGGTCAATTCTTAGTATTTATTTACTTAGGTAGTTTTCTATAGTATCTTTCATGGGAAAGACATGTAAATATTACATGAGTTGGTGATCTCTATTTGACTCCTGGATTTGTTTTTGGAAGCTACTTTTGCAGCCCTTTTTTCTTATATTAAAGCCATATGTATATCATTCCCTTAATAGTTAAAGGAGTCTGTATTTAAAAATATATATCTAAACTCCACTTCATAAACTACTTCCCCATTTGAAAACCTTCTTGAAATGTTTTTTGCTACCCCTACAACCATCAATACTCATAAAAGGAGATTGTAGGTAATTTATAATCCTAAGGGAAATGGTGAAATCAACGGAGAATCTATGATTCTCTAAAATCCCTTATACAAAATTTTCCCATAGATGGAGAAGGGATTTACAGATATGGTAATCCAAGGAATACGGTACTTCAGTAGACACATATTTATGACATCTCAATTCCTTCACTAATGAGAAGGTGAATGCAAATATTTTCAATGATCATGTTTAACAAATTGAACATGAGAAATTGGAATAGTTGGTGAAGCTGAAGGAAACCACGCTTTATCTACTCTATATTTCTCCATGCAAGTTAGTTGTCAGTGGTCACTAGGAGAACTTTAACTAATTAATGATCATCACTCACACTTATTCATTGTTTCCAAATTGCAAAACTACACACATTGATTTGGGTAAGTGTTTAGACTCCACTCTTTTGAAAAATCAATTGAAAGGAAGGACAAAAGAAGTAAGATTCCTTACAAGTTATTTGACTTCAAGCTGAACAAATGAACAAAATTGAACGATACATTAGCTCAGCAACTAAAATAAGAGATTTTTTTCAAGTTGCAAGTAGCTCCTTTCATAGAGAAAGAGCACGGGGGTAGAATGTCTCTGTTAGGATTTGAACATTGGTGGGTGAATAACAACACCCCCCAGTTCACCAACCAAGTCTCCCCTCAGTGACAAAAGAGAGAAATGTTTGAAGAATGGGCTTGATAGGAAGGAAATGAAGTTGTGGGACCTAAGGATGCACTACGAAGGAATATCCTGTCGGGCCTTGATTAATTAAGAGCCATGTTTCTTCGTAGTGAGGGAACTTCAGATGTTACCACCCAGCGTGGCTTCCAGCATGTTCCAATCATATAAGTGGAAGTCAGGTGCAACATTCCTTACTTCCGTTATTGATCAGATTAAATTGTCCTAACAACGTGCTCCAGTAGAGAAATAGCTCATCAATAGAGGGTTATCCTTTAACTTCGTACCCAAAACTCAAGAAAGTAATACCTTTGTATCATGGATGCCATATTCTTTTGATACCCTTATGGATCCCAAGGAATGAACATATGCCCAGGAATATACAAGCACCCTTACTTGCAAATACTCCCAAAATTTTCTGATACTCACTTGTGCCTCTAACCCTTCATACAAATACTCCCATTCAAAAAATAAGGGAAGACGAGCAATCTACGAGACTATTTAGGAACATATCTAAGGTATATAAATAGATAAATGGAGGGTGAATTGACCCTAGATGGGATGGATAAATATAGACACCTACCTCTGATATCGCTATTTAAACAACTGAAAAAATAAATATCTTTATAACCATGCTTTATTTATGAAATATATATCTCTATATGGAGGGATACAAGATGTGAATATTTTTATTTAGCGAATCATCCATCTATCTCTTGTCAATAGCCACCTGCCAAGTGCAGAACATCGAGATTCCACCGTTATGGTTGTAACTATTGCAAAGATAGGTTTGTCTAAACTGAAAGAACAAAAGATAGTACAAATATTTAGTTGGAATTGTGATGAATAGTGGGAATTTGCATAGAATTATTAGTTGTATTTTAATTTTCATCATCACATTTTAGATTTCCCCGAGAAAGTGACATTCTCATTAACAAATGAAATGAAATTGTAATTATTAATTTTTTAAACTTATTATAGAGTTATATTAAAACAAGTTGAACTATATTTTATTTAATAATATAACATTTTTATTTTAATAAATATTTACTCACATCATTTCAACCATGAAAAATCGAAAACGGTGAACATATTAACCGATTTGATCTTTGATATTAGAGAATGTTTTCAAACTCTCAGAATTAAACGATTTGAATATTTAATAAATATAAAATTGATGGTCGATAAATACATCAAAGTAGCAATAATAATTTGTATTTTTACTATATTATAATGTTTTTATTTTTTTATTTTTTATTTTATATATAATTGCAATACATGTTTAATAATATTGATAATCATTATAATAGTAATAATACGAATATATATTTAATTTTTTAGCTTTTTATATTTAGAATTTTTTTTTCTAAGTACTTTCATTATCTTGCCAATATTCATTCTACATACGCAATCTTACATTTTTTATTATATATTTTTTTATTTCTCAAGGAAAACCTCTCACATTTCCATTTCCTTATCTAGAAAGAATTTGTATCTATATCATGTGGTTTGTTGAAGTTTGTATTGTCCCATGTATTTCATCAATTCTATGTTGAAGTTTGTATTGTCCCATGTATTTCATCAGTTCTATGTTGGATACATTCCCTAATATTTTAAATGGTTAGATAGAACCGGGATATCATCAAATTCTCTTATTTTTAAATATACCGACGCAATTGATGTGAAGGTAAATAAAAAAAGCCAGTTCTTTCAATATTGTCCGATACTTGTCACTTCCTAGAACATAATACCGTGTTAAATTAAAAAAGTATCAATGCTTTCAATATTTCCTGATACTTATCACTTCCTAGAACATAACACGATATTAAAGTACGTTCGTAAGACGACTCAATGAATCGAGAATAGGTAGATCACTTCGAAGTCATGAAAACTTTGTTTCCATTGAGACTATCATACGATAGTGTAGATTTGAGTAAGATTTTGTTCCATGTGTTCCCAAATCCAGTGCTAATGTGGGAGTTTTTATTAGAATGAAGCTGAAAAACCTAATTCTTATAGAGGTTTCACAACATTCCATAGAAAAGATAGTGAAAAGATTTGGAGATTCAAAATATTCATACTGAGCTTCCTAATAGTGAGCTGAGTGTTCAAAACGTTGTGTTATTTAGGATGAGGGGTGAATTTTGTTGTAATCTTGAGAGCTGCATGACCTTGGGATGTACACATTATTTTTGTGTGAGAAAAATTTGAGGAAACGCCATATTCTTCTATTAAGAGAAAAGGAGAAAAGGGTAATCTGGATGATGTTGAGAATATCTTATAATTTTTCTATCCTAATAATGAGTTAAAAGTGAGATACATTTAAACAATGAAGAGAAAGCTAAATAAACAAACTAAGACATGGTATTTCATTGCCTAAAAATAGAACTTGATAATTCGAGGTAAGGGCATAGTTTCAAAGTTCGTGTTTGTTCAATGGTTATGTAGACCACAGTCAAGACTATAATTTTTAGAAAATAAATAGATTATGTTCATGTTACAACTCTTTTTTTAAATGGATTCTACAAGTGTCATAAGGAAACCATAGGAACTACTTCTTCTGGAAAAGAAGTATGAGTGTTCACATGTAAGGTTTTAAAACCTTCATACAAGTATAAGAACATTTGGAAACAAGAGAGAATGAATTCTCATAACCTAATAAAATAACTCTGCAAGCCATGAATAATTTTCAATGAAACCAACTTTTATAAAAGGGGAAAATGGGGAACAAGGATACATATTGAGTCTAGAATTCAATGGATGACTCAAGTTTTTCAAGTTAATGGGAGTGTCTAGCAAAAACAAAACTTAGGATATTTTGGAGATAGCATATGAGGGTAATTATAATGGGAATAAAGTAAAGATTCAAAACCTAATGAGAGAATTTCAATCAATGAAGATTGAGGTAGAGAAGACCGACTAGTCGATGAGCACCAAATTGACGTGAGTTCTGAATTAGCTAAAAACTCATCGACAGGAGATTAAATATTAGAAAATTATAAATACAATTCATATAATCATGCCTAAGAAATTTGAAATTGTTTTCACTGAAATGTCCAAATGATTTTCTAAAATGATAAAAAGTAAAAAATGAGTTATGTTTGTCCCATGAATCAAAAATCAATATGAAAGAGTAATTCTTAGAGGATTCCTTCAAGTTGCAAACACTTAACCATAAAAGTAGACGTAGATTAAATAGATGTAGAGGTAAAATACAAAGAGGTATTCATTGATGAGGAATAGTAATATGTAACATCCTCGGTAAAGTCATAAGAAAATGAATGGAGTTAGAAAAAAATTTCAACTTTTACCTATGTGTAGATTTCTAAATTATTTTCTATAATCCCTCAATGACCATTAGAACAACCATCATAATTATAGAGAGAAATATTTTGTAAAAGCATAGTGAGTTACGAAACCGTTAACTATCATTGTTGTATCATATTATCTTAGATTTCCTACTGTATGTAAAAATTGATTCCATGTTTCATTTCACTCATTTAATAAAACAAATACATGATAATATAGACATCACCTCATGAAACGAATTAACATCATAAAAATGGCACAACAAATAGTCACATCATTATTCATTGATATGCCCTCAAAACTCTATCCGGTGGAAACTTTTAATTTTATTATTAAAATATTTTCATGGTGTTCACCCTTCACTCAATGGCTTGTAAGGGAGTCCATCCCTTAACCATTGTCATAAAATAGTAAAAATAGTTATCATATGAATTGAAGCATAACTAGCTATCATCTAATACAATCATCATGATATAATTTACCCACGAAGCCATAGACAATAAGTATTTTCAACTTTGTTATTCCCATTAGTGGATAATATGCCACATGGCATTCCTAAATTTGCATGCACCAAGAAATATTTACCCACCACAACGTTAAATGTGAATTATCATTTGCAAAAGTAATAATCCTTTCCTGTTGTTTCCATCACTAACACACTTGATATCATGATCAGATAAAACATAAAAATTAAGTAACCAATAAACAACTTTTATTAGTGACAGTTAAACATCTATTCGTGTGCGTGTATAAAACATAAAAAAAATGTCATGAAATTCCTTATTTAACATCATTCCACATGCATTAGCAACAAAAGAATCACTATGAAGTGTCATATTTCCAACAAAACACTAACAAAATATTTCATGCGCTTTCATATTGTTTCCAAAGAAAATCGAACATACTTGATATTGTTCATGTGCATGAAAATACATAACAAGCTTTCAGGAGAACTAGCCCAACAACAAATTTTCTTTATGCTTAACATTATGTTTGTTTTCTAAAAGGATTAACACAATAGGTTCTATACTTATGCATGTCAATGCATGTTATTTTCCACAGGAGAGATATTCACAATAGCTATTATGTATAGAAATGTAAGTTCTATTTCAAAAAATTTAACATAATAGTTATAATTTCATTCATGCAACGAATTGTCCTCTCGAATAGAAAATAACATGACAACATGTTCTTCTTTCATGTGAAACATATATTGATGTCCAAAGGGAACTAGCTAAATATTTCATGGAAAAATAAATACTTTTATTTTCTAATGGATCAAATGCATAACATTTATTCTTTTAGGAAAAGAAACATTTTCCACTAACCAAAAGATCTAGCCCAATAATTATACACAATATTCTCCCAAAATAAAACTAATACCATATTTAATCCCTTTCGCTGTGTAAATGCATATTATTTTTACCAAAAGAGGGTTAACACAATGAGTATTATGTGATTGAACATTTATTTTCGCCTCTAATCTAATACCAAACTATATTTTTCCATGGATGAAAGTGCATATGTTTCTCTAATTATTCTTTTAAAAGGAATCTTAATGAAATAAAGTATTTGATTACCAATTTTCATCTCAAAAAATATTAATCAATACTGCATACGAGGACATGTTTTTTTCTTACCGTATCTTTGAAGAGTTCTAACACAAAAAAATACATCCTTGCATATATATATATATATATTCCAAGGAGTCTAGAAAACTTATTATTCTTTTCCAAAAGTTATCTAGCTCACTAGCGATTATGCATGCAATACAAAATATTTTCGTATCATTTCACACATTAGAATTTTTTTTAATATTTCCTCAATAAATGAAATTACTAATAAATCCTTCTCGAATGACCCAACAAACGGTGTTTTATGTAATCTCCTTGACTTGCAGCTATTATGTTTTTATGTAGATAGGACAAATACTATGTGGACCTATGATAAAATTATTCTTTTGGAGGAATTATAATTATAATTAATAATTATTGAATAAAAATTTTACCAATATTGGAAAGACAAAGAATAGAGATATCTGGAAATTATTATCCATGAGTATAGGATAGAATTTCTTACTTTCTCAAATTCTCCAAAAAAATTCTTTGGAGAGAAATTAAAAAAAAAAGAGATAGAAGAAATTATCTAAGGAATCCTCAGTAAAGAGGAAAGTTACTCGAAAGAGGTAAAAAAAAAATGTTGACGAAACGAGAGTTCTAAAACAAATTGTTTTTGGGAAAAATAAATGTAAAAGTTGAGCCTGTGGGGAACGGTAGCCCAAAATAATGGGATGACGTTATAGAAACTTGATGGGGAAAGTTGGCTTAAAACTTACTTGACTAGTTTGACAAGAGGTTGTAAACACTGAGTAAAATAGATCTCTTCCCGAGTAAGAGCTCTGACGAGAGGCTCGTGGTTGGGAGAAAAATCGTCTTTACAAGTTGGTATGAAACATGTAGAAATACTAAGATTCAATTGATTTTTCATGTTATAATGATGATTAGATGTATCGTCTTGTGTAAGTTTTAATAAACCTGTTTCATTTGGAATTAGTATTTATTGATGTAATAAATAAGTGTGGAATGGTATTGAAAAAAAGGTTTAAGAAATAATAACTATGGAGCAATTAATAAATAAATTAGTCCATTCCAAGGTCATGAATTATTCGTTGTGTAGTGGAAATACTCGTACAGTATAATCTAAGAGATGTTGAATGGATATGTTTATTTATTCCGTTATTTCCTTCAATATTGTATAATGTATATTTAAGTATAAGAAATAGTAAGTTTACGAACATATTATCAAACCAGAATGTATTCATACATGTACCTTTATAACATATGTGAGGTATAAAGGGGATAAATTATTAAATGTTGTCGACCAAAGGATTGTGACAATTGATAATTATTTTAGAAAATAATAACACTCACAGTGCCTTGAGGATAAAATGTTATCTAAGTACACCAAATCATGTTGGTGTTAGGAAACGCTAATTCTAATCTACTGCTGTAACTAATAGCAGAATTTTAAATTTAGAATCTAAGCTCAAACAAATCTAGCATTTTAAAGATAATATTATGTTGATTTCCCTTGAAAGAGTAAATTGAATAGGGATTGCTACAGATAAGCTATTGTGTAAATTAAAAAGTGAAAAATTGTGATTTAATTCTTAAGCAAAGTCTCTCTATTCTGTTATAGCAACGAAAAGAAGTAAAAGCATAATACAGTGTAGAAATAAGTGGTACTTCATATTTAATCGTAAAATCAACAAACATATGCACTTCACATGTAATAGTAAATTAAACCAACAAATTTCTATTATCAATTCAGTAACAAGAATCATTCTTATTTAAATGAAGAGAGAAATCGATACCATAGAGGAGTAAATCATATAACATCAAGAGGTATCCAACCTATACAAAACTGATAATCTAATTAATATATCATATGTAAATGCATACACACCCATCACAATAAATGTTGAGGAAATGAAATCCATATCCAAAGTTAAATATCAAGTTGTACAGTTACACAAAAAAAACACTTTACTTCTAGATTTTACATAGCCATCTGTGTATGATTGTGTTATAAATAGGAAAAATATATTACAAGATTTCATAAGAATTAGAGGCCATTTATGGAAATGACATTAGAATGTTGAAACTACAGTAGTATCGCCAAAGCATTAAAACCCAAAATCTCTCCTAGAAGGAGAACCATGGCGGAAACGCATACTACCAACCTGAGAAAGGACACAACTAGTAGGTATACGCAAATAGTGGAAGAAATAAATTCACACAGACTAAAAAACATTGGAGTTGTAAATAAGAAATAGGAACATGATAATTATAATGTTTGGTGAAAGAGACTGAGTAATATCTTATTAAAAACTTCACTCATTATGGAAAAAGGGATACCTTTCTCAAATACACTATCATGATGCAAATTTTCTCCACCTGTGCGTAGAAGAAAACTATGTTGTGAGAGAAAGGATACTCAAGCATAGCTATCATGTAAAGGAAAAAATTGAAAACCCAAAATTTTCATAATTTAGAGAGTTTAATGGTGAACAGAGGATCCTAGGAAAATGACCATTCTCTTCACCCTCCATTCCTTAGCTTGGGTAGAATATTGAACCTCAGTGGCCAAAACCCAACAACATAAATTAAGAAACTAACTTAGAATTTATATACAGAGGATATACTCTATCCTCAATTAATAACAATACAAAAAATAAATAAAAGAGGCAACAAGGGTGTTATAGAAACTCGAACGAGGAACCCATATTTTTATATGAATTACCATGGGACATTAAGAGGAAAAAACCCCAATCGTGACTGGTCTTGTGAACATATCGAACTCAGAATAATAAACCCAGAATTGAATGGGTAAAGTAGAAACTAGAAAATAAGTTGTTTGACATATCAAATGTACAATGAAAAAACCTTGAATTTAATGGGCAGACATAAATTACCCTTGTACCAAGGGAAAGGGCCATGAGATTAATGAATCAAACCCAAAAAACTTTCCCCATTCATGTTGTAAGAAAGGTGAAAAACCTTACCTAGGTGGCCACCAGTAAAACTAGAGGTTCCTCCCCCACATAAGACAAATCCCACTGTGAGATGGGTATATACAATTTAAATACAAATAAGAGAGTATATATATGAATGATGAGGGATAGAGTGTGATACTTACCTAAGAATTCGAATACCGAGGTTGAATCCGTCTTGGGGTTCCTCACTAAGAAGTATAATCAAAATTACAACATATTCTAGGAAGGCTAAAAACTAAAAATATCATAAAAAGTAATGCCAATCTCAATCATTGAGAAAATGATGCAAATAAAATTTCATGTAAGAAAAATGTGGAATAAATCCACTACTTGGCCACATTATTTCTCATACACCATTTCTATTAGCCGAGAGAAGTGGCATTGTGATTGACTAGAGCTACCATGGAAGCCTGAAAACGATATGGAAGCTGATATAATGGCGAAACAACACCATGAATAATGGTGGCCACAACCTGTGAGCATAGGTCGAAATGAGGAAAGGAAAGGCAGGTAATCCGATACGGTTTTGAAAAATCCCTTGTGAACCGTAAAACTTTAGCAGGAGGTCTCAGTGATTCCTCCTTATCCTCGAACATTGCGAAGGCCATGTGAGGAGGGGAGGCTGTCACATGGCCTCCAAAAAGTGGCAAGGGTGGAGTGGGACATGACATGAGAGAGGCACATTTTCATTAAGTGCGCATTGGTTTCAGTAGGTGGGCGTTAAGCCTCAGTACCAAGCATAAGATGACTTGATGAATATGTTAGACATAAATTAATATAATTTCCATTGCAAAGCTAAAGTTTAATGTGACTAAGGGTATCGGTAAATGTATATATATATATATATATATATATATATATATATATATATATATATATATATATATATATATATATATATATATATAATGGTTAGGGAACCATTTAACTTTACTTTGATATGCAAAAAATTAACTAATAAATTAATAAGTTCTTCAAACATTTTTAAGTAACCAATTTACTTAAGTTGCTAGTAGTAGGTTAATTAATTTAAGATGAAATGGGTGGGTTGGTAATTAGTGAAAAATGGAAAGTAAAACTAAACTGGGGTTCTTGGAGCCAAGGTATAATTCAACTATCATTGCATCTTACATGAGATTCATTTCAACACCTACCATGGTATTAGAGAGACACCAAAGAAGCATAGAGGTAAGTGGAAAATAAAATTAATAGATGAAATGAGGGATACAAACAAAAAAATTTGGGACATGACAAGTGGTATTAGAGCCCAAGTTAAAGCATTGGGCTTATGGACCCCAACATCTAAAGATTCTATCATCCGAAAATTTTAATTGTATAGCTAAAATTGTTTAAAAAAAAGGATCAGTGGCATATTATGGTTTATTAATGTTAATGATTGAATGTGCATCATATATAAAGTACAAACAAAATTACAGTCATTTTCATGTCATATAGAGAATATTTGTATGTGGAACTAGGGGAGGAGGATATTCCTTTAGATTCCAACACCCAGATAATGGAAGTTATCATAAATTTACAATAGGAAATGGTTCAGCTAAGGACTAGAATAAATGTTTACTGCAAGCTAGAAATGCACACGAGAGGTTGATAAGAAAATTAAACTCTAAATCCAGTCATGAAGAGGGACAACAAGAGAAAATGAAAAGAAAAGAGACATAAACAAATGCAAAGAAGTTTGAGATAGGGGAAGAGTCTGGGGAAACATACTATAAATCCAAAAGGATGAAGGAGCTATAGGGAGAATTCCGCCAGATAAAGCCTCTAGCCTTTCACGGAGAAAGGGAAGAGGAAACAGAAGCCTCGCTCGTGAATATGGTGAAACATTTTGAAGTATATTAGTATGGAAGAAATTTGAAGGCGAGGCTAGAAGTTTACCAATTGCATGGTAAAGCCCCACTTTGGTGGGAGGAGACCAAAATTACACACTTTCTGGATGAGAATATAGTCTCATGGGAGTAATTCCAAGATAATTTTAAATCCTTATACCCCAGTGAAATGTATTATGATGATGCGACTTAATAATTTCATGAGCTAAGGCTGGAGAGCTCACCATAGATGAATGTGTGACAAAATTCATAAACTTACTTCGCACTGTATTATATATAAGAGAGGAAAAAGTGAAGGTACAGAGATTGTTAAATTTCCTACCCACAATATACAAAGAAATAATTGAGTTTGATAACTGAAAGACTATGGATGAAGCTATTAGAAAAGCCTAACTGTGCTACCAAAAATTTAAGGGTCGGAATGGAAACTTTAAAAACTGGAGGAATAGGGAAAAAGGGAAGTCTGAAATAAGCTCAAAAAGACCCAAACCAACCTATCTAAAATAAATTTGGAGAAACAACCAGTGGAATTTTTTTATCAAAGGTGGGGAAAATCAGCCAACCCATTCTCATACTGGATCCATGCCATATGAAGGGAACAACAAAGAATATGTAGTGGTAAAACCCAAGGAACCAATGAAATTCTCGAGGCGTGGAGAACCTCACATGTTTCGAGACTATCAAGACAACCCCCATGCTATTCAAAACATTCAAGCAGTGCACGAGGAAACCACAATGTACAATGTCTCGAAAATAATTCCCCGAATCAACGTTGCATTAGAAGACTGGAAGGCCAAGCATCAATAAACTATGATTGCAATTGAAGGTATCATTTCCGAACAACTTATATCTATTTTAATTGTTCGTTGAGCTATTCTAAGCTATATCAGTCGACACATAGTGGAAAAATGTAAATTCCAAATGGAAAAATTTCAGCACTCTTGGCTAGTGCAGTTAGCTCCATGCACCAAACAAAAGGTAGCCAATAAATTTAATAAGTACCCTGTAAATATAAATGGGTATATCACATATATGAATCTAAATATCCTTCCCTTAGGATCTTATGGCTTACTAGTCATGATATATTGGTTGGAATAATAGAAAGAAGTAGTAAAATACTTGGAAAAAACAATAAACTACACAAATGAACTAGGATAGTAAATTGTAGTAAGAGGGAAACATAAACATTTGCCTGTTAGACAAAGTTTTGATTACAATTGAAGTGGTCAGCGAGGAAGAGATGTCCAGTGTATGCAGTACAAGTTGAAGATTTGGGACAACAAACAAAAAATGATCTTATAGGAAACTTACCAATGATTAGAGAATTTTAGGATGAAATCCCTCAACTTCCCCCTCGTAGAGATATAAATTTTTCTATCGAAATTGTACCCAAATCCGCCCCATTTCCCAAGCCCCATATCGAATGATTACAACTGAACTGCTAGAATTAAAACTTCAGTTACAAGAACTATTAAACAAAATATGTATCAGACCACATGTGTCGCCATGGGGAGCTCCAGTTTTATTTGTCACGAAAAAGGATGGTACCCTCAGAATGTGAATAGAATATAGATAGTAAAATAAGTTTACCATAAAAAATCAGTACCCACTACCACAAATAGAAGACTTTTTTGATCAAGCAAGGGGAGTAACCATATTTTCAAAAAATTATTTGTGAATTAGGTATCGCTAGCTTCGCATAAAATATGAAGACATCCAAAATTCAACTTTCAGAACCCGGTATAGACATTACCAGTTTTTATTCTTACCTTTCGAACTCACTGACACCCCTGGTACCTTCATGTGTCTCATGAAAAATATTCTACAGAAATATCTAGATAAATTTATGCTAGTTTTCATAGATCGCATTCTAGTGTACTCCAAGAACAAATAGGAACACCCAGAACACCTACAAATAGTGCTGCAAATACTAAGATAACCCAATTTGTATGAAAAACTCATAAAATTTGAGTATTATAACCCAAATATTCAATATTTAGGACATGATATTTCAAAGGAGGAGTTAGTGGTAGACTCAGAAAAATTACAAGAAATTTTAAATTGGCCCGTTCCCACGAATGTATCAACAATTCCTTCAGTCATCGATATTTATAGGTATTATCGCATATTTGTGGAGGTATTTTATGCATTATCTTATTGCATTAACTCCTTACAGAAAAAAGGGGTGATGTTTGAGTGGAAAATCAAATGCAAGAAATCTGAGAAGTTGAAACAAAAACTAACTACTGCTCTGATACTAAAAAATGTTGATCCAACAAAGGACTAAACTGTGTGTACTGATGTTTCAATAGAACAACTAAGAGGAGTGTTATTGGAAGACAATGTTGTGATAGCCTATGAGTCTAGGAAACATCAAAAACATGAGAAAAATTATGCAGTTTATGACTTAGAGTTAGCTACTGTCATACATGCATTAAAAATGTGGCGACACTATCTGGTGGGTAAGAAATTTTTGTTAATGACTTACCATATTAGTTTGAAATATTTATTTAGTTAGCCATATTTGAATGAAAGACTAGTTATATGGTTTGATTTCCTTAACTAGTTTCATATGGAAATCAAGAATATTAAGGGAAAAGAAAAATGAATTGCATATGCCTGAAGTAGACACTCTCATCAAATTGTTTCTTACACAGATAGAAGTGTAAAAACCAATTTCGAAGAACGGGTTTAAGAATTTCTATCACAAGACCCCTGGTATTTGGAATTATAGAAGAAAAAAGTTACAACAACCAGGAATTTCAGGGTATACCATGAATCCAAAAGGATTAATAATTTATAAATAAAGGTTGTATATTCCTAACATACCCACTTTGAAATAGATGATAATGGAGGAACACGACAAGGGAACTTATTGAGGTCATACAGGCTACCAAAATATGGTTACAACATTGTGGAAAAAATAATTTTGGCCTGGAATGAAGAAGGAAACAACTAATTATGTCACAATATGTTTAGAGTTCCAACAAGCCAATGTGGAGCATCAACACCCCACAGGGTTGCTAAACTCCTTTCGATTCCATAATGGAAGTGGGAAGTAATATCCATGGATTTCATAACAAAACTACCTCAGACTAAGTATCTACATAACTCCATTATGGTAGTAGTACACACGCTAACAAAGGTTGCACATTTTATTCTGGTGCAATTTACCTTTGGGGCAGCCCAAGTGGCCAATGCATTTATTAAGGAAATTTTTGAACTTCATGGGATACCAAATATGATCATCTCTGATAGGAATGAAAAGTTCACATCAATCTTCTAGAAAACGTTGTTTGGAGGGATGGAAACAAAACTGAATTTCAACACACCCTATCATCTCGAGACCAGAGGGAAAAAAGAAAGAACAAATCAAATACTAGAGGACATGGTTCAAATGTATGTAATGGATAGACCCACCAGGTGGGAAGATTTTATGAATTTAGCATAATTTTTATATAATAACAACTATCAAACCACTATTAAGATGACTCTTTTTGACACCATATACAACAAAAAATTCCATACTCCACTTAGCTAGAGTCAAACAGAGGACAAACTGATACTTGGAACCAATGCATTACATGAAATGAAATAAACATTACAGAAAATTAAATAGAACATCAAGGAAACTTGAGAATGCCTCTCCAGAAAAATCCATTGGAGAGAAATAAAATTGAAATAAAAAATTGGACAAAAGAAAATATCTAAGGAATCCTTAGCAATGAGGAAATTTACTAGGAAGAGGTAAGAGAAAAAAACAGTGAGAAAATATATCTTTGCTCGGGGGAGAGCTCTGAGGAGAAGCTCGTAGTTGGGAGGAAAATAGTATTAAATGGTGGTATGCAACATGTAGAAAGTTTAAGACACAATTTTTTTATGTTGTAATAATGGATATATATATAAATAAATAATACTAAAAAATATATTTTATTTATTTCTTTGGTATAATTATTATATGATATCATTAATATTCTTTAATAAATAATCCTAGATTATAATCTATGAGATGTTGAATGGATATGTGTATTCATTCCCTTATTTCATTTAATATTGTATATTGTAGATTTAAGAATAAGTAGAAGTAATTATATGAAAATATTATTAATCCAGTATGTATTCATACATGTACCTTTATAACGGATGCCAGGTATAAAGGGGATAAATTATTAAATTTGTCCGACCAAAGGATTGTGACCGTTGATAATTATTTTAGAAAATAATTATAGTCACACTGCCTTGGGGATAAAATTCCAGCTAAGTATGCGAAATCATGTTGGTTTTAGGAAACACTAATTCTGATCTAATGTTACAATTCTGATCTAGAATTTAAAAAATGATATTATTTCGATTTCTATTGAAAGAATAAATCGAACGGGGAGTGCTACATATAAGTTGTCGTGTGAATTAAAAAGTGAAAAATTATGATTTAGTTCTTAACAAAAGTATGTCTACTTTGATATAGAAATGGAAAGTAGTAAAAGCATAATTCCATGTAGAAAGAACCAGTACTTATTATTTAATATTAAACTCAACCAACAGATGCACTTCAGGATAAATAGTAAATTCAACCAACATATTGCTATTATAAATTCAGTAACAAAAAACATTCAAACTTAAATAAATACGTAAACCGATACCATAGAGGAGTAAATCATATAACATATGTAGGTATCCACGATATACAAAACATATAATTTCATTAATATAGAATTAGGAAATGCATACGAATTCAACACAGTAAATGCTGAGGAAATGGAATTCATATCTAGAGTTAAATATCAAGCTATCTAGATACACAAAATTAACACCATACTCATTAATTTTACACATCCATCTGTGTATGACTGTGTTATAAATAGGAAAAAAATATTACAAGATTTCTTGAGACTCAAAGAACATTTAGGGCATTGAGATCATAATGTGGAAACTATAGTAGCATCGTGAAAGTATTAAAACCCACAATCATTTTCAGAAGAAGAAAAATGGTGGAAAAGGGTACAAAAAACCTAAGAAAGGACACACTTTTTAAGTATGGGAAAATGGTGGAACAACGAAATTCATGCAAACACAAAAAAATCACAGTCGTACCTGCGAAATAGAAGCATGAGAATTAGAAAGTTTGATGAAAGAGACATAGTGGTATCTTATTAAAGACATCACTACTTAAGGACAAAGGGATACCTTACCTGAATACACTGTCACGATGTCGATTTTCTCCACATGTGCATAGAAGAAAAATATTCTACGAGAAAAAGGATACTCAAGCATACCTAACATGTAAAGGAATGAATTGAACCAAAATTTCCATAAAGTATACAACTTACCTGTGAACCGAGAATACTAGGATAGCAACCATTCTCTTAGCCCTCCATTCCTTATCCCTGGTAGAAGATTCAACCTGGGTGGCCAAAACCCAACAACATAAACTCAGAAACTAACTCAAAATTTATACACAGAGGAGATACTATGTACTCAATGCATAGCAATACAAAACAATAAAAATAAAAGAGGCTACAAGGGCTTTACAAAACCCTTGAAAGAGGAACATGAATTTTTATAGGAAATACCATGGAACAATAAGAGGAACTAAACCCAATCGCAAATAGACTTGTGAATATATCGAATTAGGAATAATAAAAACCAGAATTGAATGGGTAAAATAGAAACTAGTAAAGATGTTGTTTATCATATCAAATGTACAATGACAAAACCCAGAATTTAATTAGAAAACATAAATTTCCCTCATACTAAGTTAAAGGGCCATGAGATTAACAAATCAAACTTAACAATATTTCCCCACTAACGTTGTAAGAAGGGTGAAATTTTTTTCCTAGGTGGCCCCATAGAAAAACTAGAGGTTCCTACCCTCCGTAAGACAATTCCCACTGTGAGATGCGTAGATATAATTTAAATAAAAATAACAGAGTATATGTATGAATGATGAGGGACAAAGTGAGAGATTTACCTAAAATTTCGACTACCAAGGTTGAATCCGTCTTAGAGTTCCTGCGTAAACAATATAACGAAAATTACAAGATATTCTGCAAAGGACAGAAACCAAAAATACCATACATAGTTGTGTCAAACTCAAGAACTGAGAACATGTTGTAAACCAAATTTCTTGTAAGAAAAATCTAGAATAAATATACTTTGTAGCTGCATTCTTCCTTAGACACCATTTCTATTATAGTAGAGAAGCGCCATTACGATCAACTAGAGCTACCATCGCACCCTAGAAATGATATGCAAGTCGAAGCCAATGGCAAAAAAACACCCACAAGCATTGTGGCCAAAACCTGTGAGTGTAGATAGAAATGAGGAAAGGAAAGGCAGGTAATACCTTGGATTTTTTCAAAATTACTTTTGAACCATATGTATTTAGCAAGAGATCTCAGTCTTTCCTCCTTAACCTCAAATATTACAAAGGCCTTATCAGGAGGGAGGGCTATAACCTGACCTTCGACAAATAGAAATCCTAGAGTGGGACACAACATGAGAGAGACACGCTTTCATTAAGTGCATATTAGATTAATTAGGTGAGTTTTAAGCCTTAGGACCAAGCATAAGATCACTTTACAAATATGTTAGAGAGACATTAATACAATTTCCATTGAAAAGGTAAATTTTACTATGACTAAGGGTATAGGTAAAGGTGTTGGAAATGTTTTCATTGATGACAAAGGAGGTAGCAGATGCAGAGACAGGAACAGTTACAAGGAGACAAAGACAGACAATGGAGGCAGCAAAGAGGAAATGAATATAAAGGAGAAAGGCTGAGGCGGAGGAAGAAAATACGGAGACAGAGCCATTATCACATCAGTAGAAGCAGAGGCAGAGTGACAGAAGCGACAGAGGCAGAGCCACAGATGCTATTGTAGAGAAACCGCTGTTATTCCAAGAATATGTGTATATATATATATAAATTCCGAGAATATTTTATACAGCTGGGCGTTACACATAATATAAATTAATTTCCAGACATTATATTCAAATGCTGTTTATTTAGTTGAAGAACTCAACTTCTGGTCGATGCTGTGTTTTAAATTGTAGATTGTAGTGAGCTTTGCATCAAAGAAATCGAATCTCACTAACCCATGTATAAGAACCATAATCATGAATGGAGGCAGAACCAAAACAAGGGTTGTATATATGGTAGAGCTCTGCATCAACATCGATTTCGAATCATAATAATACATTGAAAAGTAAGCAATTTTTTAAATAATAAAGGCGGATGGAACCATGAACGGGGAAGTGGAACCATGACCCTATGAACAGTAGCAGTGGTTTGGAGCGAACGGTGGATTTCATCGCACCACTATTATACGGAAGGCAGTATTTTGGAGTTTCGCAGCAATTCCATTGATTGATCGACGCGTGTCCCTCGATGAATAGTAAAACCATCGTTTAACTTGCGCCATCGCGCATTAACTATCGACCAGAGATGCCGAGCAAAATTGACACGAGCCGTTGATCTGGAAGAGGGCCATCGGACGGTGATCGTGTGTCAAACTTGCCCAGAGTTTAACCAAGGTGCGCGAACGATAGTCCAGACGTGACGCGCCATCGCGCGTTATCTTTCACACAAGTTGCTTGTGCGATATCCGTTGGATCGGGCAATGCAATGACAGTCGTCGGATGGGCGCGTGAGTTAACAAAGGTACGGTCTATGCATTCACAATTGTACTGTGGGCCCGGGGCGGAGATATATACAATGAATTTGGTCTATATTAATGATGTTTATTAAATTTTGACGGGTTATTAACATACGGTGGAAGACTAAGGTTTTTAATTAATAAAAGATTGCCGATTATCTTTGGACTCCATTGTAATGGTTCCAATATTAAAGAAAGCGTAATATATGTGTGGATATATTATGTATAATGACTGTATATGTGAAGTGGTGAAACATGGAATTTGTGAATATGGTTTAATACGCCGAGGGTCAATTATTATGTTGCATAGAATGGTTGTAAATGCAGAATTAGCGCATATGTACACATAAGATATTGTCGGGTTATAACTATAGAGGAGTATTGAATTAATATCGCAATTCTCTGAATTGAGATATTAAAATAACCCAGACTTGTTTATATAAATTGCTAGCGTGGAATTAAAGAGAAGTGTGAGATCGCCCGGATTGGGAAATGATTAGGCATAAAACTTGAATGCAATTATGGAAAAGGAAAAAGAAGAGGAGAGCATGCAGAGATACACAGAGATTACAGGTTTGACAGGAATATGTACAGGAATGAGTTGGACAGGAGAATAAGCACAAAAAACAGGGAATATGCAGATGACAGTGAACAAATAGTATGCAGAATAGGTTCTTAATAGCAGCAGGAAAAGACAAATCCAGTAAAGCCAAAATCCAGAAAAGGAGCTGAGTAAAATTGAAATATGTAATTAAAAATGTGAATGTAAATGTTGTAATTAAATTTTTATTGTTTTTGATGCAAAGGAAAGTATCCTAAGGAAAAGTAAAAATTGCACTATAGCATGAAATTTTGTACATATTTTTATGATTTTAAATTGAGTTGGATAAAGAAATGAGGAGGCAGAAGACCAAGGGGTATGACCATCCATTTCAAATTCCTATAGGAAAACAAACAGTCATGAAGAAATTTATATAAGTAATATCAACTTGATATGCAAAAAGAGAGAAGGGTGAGAGACAGAGCAAATATAGAGAATGCAGAATATAGAAGAATAATGCAGAGAAGATTAAGAGAAGAAGAGCAGATACAGAACAGAGCTGATATCTCGAGTAAATCAGCAAACATTTAGTTTGATAAATTGAGGAAGTTGGAGCTTCCTTATGAAGTTGCAGCTTGATAGCTGTCAGTTGTAGCTGACTAAGGTTGAAGCCTCCTGTAGGTTGGTGCCTGCAGAAAATTGAAGGGAGTTGGTGCTTCCTTGCAAGTTGTAGCTTGCAGAATTGAGGTTGGAGCCTCCTGTAGGTTGGTGCCTGCAGAAAAACAATGGTGAGATGGAGTTGGAGCTTGCCTTTGCATCACAATAATAATAAGATGTGGTTTTCTCCCTTTATGGGTTTCCACTTATATCTGCTGTCTTTGTGCATGATATTTATGTATTGATCTGATATGTATCATCTGCTTAATACCTGCTGCTCTCATATTTAGTCTACTGATATACTATACTAACACTTGCTGCTTACATTATAAGACTACTCACACATTAAATTGGATATGAAATGAAGGTGTAAATAAGTTTAATGAAAATTCTAAAAGATTATGAATGTGTTAAACTGATTCACCCCCCCCCCCTCTCAGTTTAACTAAAGGTTCAACAATTGGTATCAGAGCAGGTTCCTTTGTTCAAGTCTAACAACTGAAAGGAGATCCTAGGTTCCCAAGATGGCTAGTCAAGAAGGATGCTCAACCAATAAAGCCCCTTTCTTCACTGGTGAAAATTATTCTTTTTGGAAAATTAGAATGAGGACATACATAATGTCCCCAGGAATAGAAGTCTGGGCTGCTGTGGAATCAGGATATGCCCCAAAGGCAACTGACATAGAAAAAGAAACAAAAAAAGATTTTGTGGCGAATGCAAAAACCATGAATGCCATCCTGAAAGAGTCAAAGAAAAATGAATCAAAGAACTAGCAGAAAGGAAAGAAGTTCAGCAGAAAATCCTTCTATGCTCAACAAGACAACAGTACATCTGAAGATTCAGATGAATCCTCAAGTGAAGAAGGAACCTCTGAATTCTTATTTATGGCCAGAGAAGAACTTGAAGGTCTCCTACTAGAAGATGAAGAAGAAGAAGGTGAAGTCGATCTTGAGGGGGAGCTAAGAAGTGCTCTAGAAGAGATTGATAGACTCAAAATTAAAAGCAGAAAAAAAAGGACATTCTTCTCAAGTATGTACGAGAAGAACAGAATTCAGAAGTCCTTAAGAAACTAAAGATAGAGATTGAAGAAGCCAAGAAGATAGAGGACATGTTACTTAAGCAAATCAAATAAAAAACTCAAGAACAAGAAAAGTTGGAAGAAGAAGTAGTATGTCTCAGGAAGAAATTAGAAAATGCTCAAAGGAAAGTCGTTATAAACTCTTCTCAAACAACAAGCTCTAGTAAGTTGAATGAAATTCTGGTAGCTCAATGATCCCCTATGATAAAGACTGGAATAGGCTATGAAGGAGAATCAAGTAAAGGAAAAGAAAAGGTTGACACAGAAATTATTTTTGTAAAAGCAAAGAAGAATGATAAAGCAGCTCAACCAATTCCTACAAAAGAAGAAATCTGCAATAAGGAAGACAGAAATCAAAAGAAACCATTAGTGGCAAAGAATGTAATAAATACTAAGATCCTTGAATATGTAAAATTTGGAAACCATCAAAAGAGATTCTTCCCTCTAATGAAGAATGCCACCTGTTATCTTTGCCACAAGCTGGGACACATTGCTGCATATTGTCATGCAAGAAGGAGTAATTCAAACTAGCAAAAGATGCAAACATTGAAGAGACTGCCTCAAGAAAAAAAATGGAAGAGACAACCTTACATCAGGTATGCAAATATCTTCTATGGTTACTGCTTTTATTGTAAGGAATTCGGTCATAAAATCATTGAGTGTAGAAAGTATGGACAAATATTGATTTTCAACTCTTCAAGGAGATTTATGAATCAAATAAATTTTGTTCATACTCACAATTCTGCAAAAACTATGATCAAATGCTTTATGTGCAATCAAGCTGGACATATGCCTTCCAAATTTTTTCTAAAAGGATGCAATTCATCACCTCACAATAGAGATCAAACAGAAGGATGCCTCCAGTGGAAAAAGAAGGAGAATAAGTGTGACCTGGCTCTAACTTCTCAAGAGCTGAAAAGCCAGTGGTATTTGGATAGTGGCTACTCTAAACACATGACTAGAGACAAAAGCAAGTTTATAACTCTTGATGAAAAGAAATCTGGAAATGTTACTTTTAGCAATGATAAATCAGGTAGGATCAAGGGAAAAGGCTTAGTCAACATAGATAATGGAAGAGGAAAGGCCCAAGATGTACTATTTGTAGATGGGTTGAAAGCAAATTTACTGAGTGTCAGTCAAATGTGTGACAAAGGATGTGAAGTTTTCTTTAGAGCACAAGATTGTGAAGTCAGATCAAGCACAACAGGAAAGACTCTGCTCAAAGGTGTTTGAACAGAGAGTAATGTTTACATAGTAAAAGAGGAGGATGAAGACTGCCATCTTAGAAAACTTGAGGATTCATGGTTATGGCATAGGAGACTAGGACATCTCAGCTTCGACCATATCATCAGACTGAGCAAGAAGAAAACTGTCATAGATATGCTAGAAATAAAAAGGCCTTCAAATACCATATGCAAATCTTGTCAATTGGGGAAACAGACTCGCACATCCTTTAGATCTAAAGATGAGATATCAACAAGAAGACCACTCCAGCTTGTGCACATGGACCTGTGTGCACCTACTAGAACTAAGACACCAAGTGGAGAATCCTACTTCATGCTGATAATAGATGATTTCTCCATAATGACATGGGTTACTTTTCTCAAGAACAGATCAGAAGCACTGGAAAAGTTTAATACATTCAAATCATTAGCAGAAAATCAAACTGGATGCAAGCTAAAATGTATCAGATCAGCTAGAGGAGGAGAATTCACAGATTATGACTTTGCAGACCTATGTAATGAACATGGAATAAAGCAACAAATTACCATTGCAGGGACACCTCAGCAGAATGGAGTAGCAGAGAGACAAAACAGGTCTGTACAATAAATGGCCAGAGCTATGATACAAGATAGCAACATTACTTAAACCTTTTGGGCAGAAGCTGTACAAAAAACAATACATATTCTAAACAAAGCCCATTTAAGACCTAATAGTGATAAGACTCCTTATGAACTATGGCATGGTAAAACTGCATCACTCAAGCACTTTAGAGCTTTTGGCAGCAAGTGCTACATAAAAAATAATGATGAAAATCTGGGGAAGTTTGATGCAAGAGCAGATGAAGGAATATTCTTAGGATATGCATCCAAGAGTAAAGGATATAGATGCTACAACAAGACTCTTCGAAAAATTGTAGAAAGTATTGATGTAAGATTTGATGAAGAACTTCCAAACAAGACAAGAGATATAGGCTACAGCAGCCATCCTGAAAATCATGAAGAAGAGGACCAAGATGATGAAGAAACAAGAAAAACATCATAAAATGCCGAACTGAACTCAAAAACCCCCTCAAGATACACTCAAAAGAACCATCCAGAAGATCAAATCATAGGAGAAAAGAGTGTAGGAGTGCAAACAAGAAGGCAGCTAACTGAACAGACAGAAGAAGTATACATAGAAATGTTATCACAAATAGAGCCAAAGAAGTTTGAAGAATCCAGCAAGGACAAGTATTGGGTAAAAGCAATGAATGAAGAATTGGACCAAATTGAGAAGAAAAATACTTGGGAACTAGTTCCTAGACCAATTGAAAAGAATATCATTGGTTGAAAATGGGTATTCAAAAACAAAATGAATGAGCAAGGACAAGTAATCAGGAATAAAGCCAGGATGGTCTACAAAGGATACTCACAAATTGAAGGACTTGATTATGAAGAAACATTTGCCCCTGTAGCCATAATGGAAGCTATCAGAATGTTCCTGGCATTTGCTTGTTACCAAAACTTAGAAGTATATCAAATGGATGTAAAATCTGCATTTCTGAATGGAGACTTAGAAGAAGAAGTCTACATGGAACAACCAAAAGGCTTCTCATTGACAGACAAAGAAGACTATGTGTGCAGACTGAAGAAGGCCCTATATGGACTGAAACAGGCTCCTCGTGCTTGGTACTCAAGACTGGATAAATATTTTCAAAAACAAGGCTTTAAGAGAGGTGGAGTAGACAACAATCTATACATAAAAGCCTATGAAAATGAACTCTTGATTGTTGTAGTATATGTTGATGACATTATGTTTGGAAGAAACAGAGAATAAATAGAAAAAGGGTTTGCTGATGAGATGAAAATAGAGTTTGAGATGTCTATGATTGGAGAACTCAGTTTCTACTTAGGACTTCAAATTCAGCAAAAGAACATAGGTACATTCATCTCACAAGAAAAATACTTAAAGGAAATGCTGAAAAAATTCAAAATGGAGGACTGCAAACCTGTGACAACCCCCATGATCATAGGATGCAAGCTGTGTGCTGATGATGGTACTGCAAATGTAGATCAAAAACTCTACAGATCCATGATAGGAAGCCTATTGTATTTGACAGCATCTAAACCAGACATCATGCTAGCACTAGGACTAGTAGCAAGATATCAAGCAGCACCTAAACAAAACCATATTATGGCAGTAAAAATAATACTCAGATATCTACAAGGAAAAACACAGTATGGACTTTGGTATCCTAAAAGCAAAAGCTTCACTTTAACAGCATACACAGATGCAGATTGGGCCAACTGTGTTGATGATAAGAAAAATACAAGTGGAGGTGCTTTCTATCTAGGAGAAAGTATGGTGGCATGGTTAAGCAAGAAACAAACATCCATCTCTCTGTCTACAACTGAAGCATAATATATAGCAGCAACAACATGTTGTACACAAGTCATGTGGATGAAGAAAACTCTTCAGGACATGAAGGTAAGCATTGATGAACCTATCTAAATCAAATGTGATAATACAAGTGCTATAAGTATATCTAACAATCCTGTACTTCATTCAAAAACTAAACATATTCCAATCAAGTATCATTTCCTCCGAGAACAAGTGGCTCAGAAGATAGTAAAGCTGGAATATGTACCAACAAAAGAACAAACAACAGATATATTTACCAAACCTCTTGCTAGAGAACCATTTCAATATTTGAGAGATAAACTAGGAGTAGTATCTGCAGATGCTACTCTCTGATAAAAAGAGAAAGCACAATTTCAGGGGGAGAAGAAAAACGAAAATATAATTTCAGGGGGAGAACATCCAGCAAGGAAAGCATGAATCAAGTCCTCAGGATCAAAGGATTAAGGCAAAAGAACACCAAGTTATTATCCTAAAGTTATCTGCATTATTCAAGCATCAAAAGGTCAATTACAGAGCAAAAGGATCAGTATTGTGCTCTGAAACATTATATTAAGAATCTGAAACATAAAAGACGAGTAGTGATTGTACATCTCTGACTAGATAAAGCTGATACAATGTATTCTATGAAGTATCATTATTCTCACTTTTAGCTCTATACAAGTGAAAGAGCTGTATCAATTTACAGTGTATATTCATATTCGATAATCCTCAAAGTGTTCTCTCAACAAGTCTTATGCATCACTATGGAGCAGCATGGTACAAAGTCAGCAGAAGAGGGCCTAAACATAAATCACAGAGAGGAAATGCAAAAAGCAACCCTTTGCCATTGATGTCAAAGGGGGAGGAAGAGCAAGCAACAGGAGAAAGAGCACGAAAAAAGAGAAAATGTATTGCCATCAATGCCAAAGGGGGAGATTGTTGGAAATGTTGTCATTGATGGCAAAGGAGGTAGCAGATGCAGAGACAGGAATAGTTACAAGGAGACAAAGACAGACAATGGAGGCAGCAGAGAGGAAATGAATATAAAGGAGAAAGGTAGAGGCAGACGAAGCAAATACGGAGACAGAGCCATTATCACAGCAGTAGAAGCAAAGGCAGAGTGATAGAAGTGGTAGAGGCAGAGCCACAGCTGTTATTTCAGAGAAACCGCTATTATTCCAAGAATATGTATATATAAATAAATTCTGAGAATATTTTATACAACCGGGTGTTACACATAATATAAATTAATTTTCGGATTTTATATTCAAATGCTCTTTATTTAGTTGAAGAACTCGACTTCTGGTCGATGCTATGTTTTAAATTTTACATTGTAGTGAGCTCTACATCAAAGAAATCGAATCTCAGTAACCCATGTATAAGAACCATAATCATGAATGGAGGCGAACCAAAACAAGGGTTGTATATATGGTAGAACTGTGCGTCAACAACGATTTCGAATCATAATAATACATTGAAAAGTAAGAAATTTTTTAAATAATAAAGACAGATGGAACCATGAGCGGGGAAGTGGAACCATGACCCAATGAACAGTAGCAGTGCTTTGGAGCGAATGGTGGATTTCATCGCACCACTATTATACGGAAGGCAGTATTTTGGATTTTCGCAGCGATTCCATTGACTGATCGACGCATGTCCCTGGATGAATAGTAAAACCATTGTTTAGCTTGCGCCATCGCGCATTAACTATTGACCAGAGACACCGAGCGAAATTGACACAAGCCATTGATCTGGAAGAGGGCCATCGGACGGTGATCGTGCATTGGACTTGCTCAGAGTTTAACCAAGGTGCGCGAACGATAGTCCAGATGTGACGCGCCATCGCACGTTATCTTCTGCGCAAGTTGCCTGTGCGATATCCGTTGGATCGAGCAATGCAATGATAGCCATCGGATGGGTGCGTGAGTTAACAAAGGTACGGTCTATGCATTCACAATTTTACTGTGGGCTTAGGGCGGAGATATATACAATGAATTTGGTCTATATTAATGATGTTTGTTAAAGTTTGACGGGTTATTAACTTAAGGTGGAAGACTAAAGTTTCTAATTAATAAAAGATTTCCGATTATATTTGGACTCCATTGCAATGGTTCCAATATTAAAGAAATCATAATATATGTGTGGATATATTATGTATATTGACTGTATATGTGAAGTGGTGAAACATGGAATCTGTGAAAATGGTTTAATACGCCGAGGGTCAATTATTATGTTGCATAAAATGGTTGTAAATGCAGAATTAGCGCATATGTACACATAAGAGATTTTCGGGTTATAACTATAGAGGAGTATTGCATTAATATCGCAATTCTCTGAATTGAGATATTAAAATAACCCAGACTTGTTTATATAAATTTCAAGCGTGGAATTAAAGAGAAGTGTGAGATTGCCCGGATTGGGAAATGATTGGGCATAAAACTTGAATGCAATTATGGAAAAGGAAAAAGAAGAGGAGAGCATGCAGAGATACACAGAGATTACATGTTTGACAGGAATGAGTTGGACAGGAGAATAAGCACAGAAAACAGGGAATATGCAGATGACAGTGAACAAAGAGTATGCAGAACAGGTTCTTAACAGCAGCAGGAAAAGACAAATCCAGTAAAGCCAAAATCCAGAAAAGGAGCTGAGTAAAATTGAAATATGTAATTAAAAATGTGAATGTAAATGTTTTAATTAATTTTTTATTGTTTGTGATGCAAAGGCAAGTATCCTAAGGAAAAGTCAAAATCCCACTGTAGCATGAAATTTCATACATTTTTTTATGATTTTAAATTGAGTTGGATAAAGAAATGAGGAGGCAGAAGACCAAGGGGTATGACCTGTTAGAAAATTAAATATTACAGAGCAATGAAACACATAAAATATGCAGAAAATACAAGCACACAAAAAACATAAAACCAGAGAGACACAGATATACGTGGTTCACCCAGTTTGGGCTACGTCCACCCCAAACAGCCAGTCCTTCCTTTATATTATCCAACAAAAATGAAGAGACAAAACCTACAGTAGATCCGCTGTAGTATCCTCTGTTCTCTCTCACAGTCTCCCTCTCTGTTTCTCGCTCCGAGAATACACTCATCATAAACAGCCGCAATACAATGCCCTCATATATACAAGGGGGTTTCTTTCTAGGGAAAAAAACCCTAATCTAAACATAACTTCTACCGTCAGATCATTTGCCTAATGAACGGCCCAGATTGACTAGAAATTACTATACTTTTATAAGGCAATTTTACATCTGTTTTTAGCTTTGGGGGCGCTGCCCCCAAACCCCCGCCAGGGGGGGCTCCGAAAAGTACTGTCGCCCCCCCCCCCCCTGGACCCCCCATGGCAGCGATTAAATTTAGGGCGGCGTTGCCACCCCTTTTAAGGTACATGGGTCCAATGCTGTGATACAAAGTAAACAAGATAATGAAGCTCCACACCCAACATGACCATCCATTTCGAATTCCTAGAGGAAAACAAACAGTCATCAAGAAATTTCTATAAGTAATATCAACTTGATATGCAAAAAGAGAGAAGGGTGAGAGAGAGAGAAAATATAGAGAATGCAGAATATAGAAGAATAAAGGAGAGAAGATTAAGAGAAGAAGAGAAGATACAGAATAGAGCCGATATCTAGAGTAAATCAACAAACATTTAGTTTGATAAATTGAGGAAGTTGGAGCTTCCCTATCAAGTTGCAGCTTGACAGCTGTCAGTTGTAGTTTACTAAGGTTGAAGCCTCTTGTAGGTTGGTGCCTGCAAAAAATTGAAGGGAGTTGGTGCTTCCTTGCAAGTTGTAGCTTGCAGAATTGAGGTTGGAGCCTCCTGTAGGTTGGTGCCTGCAGAAAAACAGTGGTGAGTGGGAGTTGGAGCTTTCCTTTGCATCACAACAATAATAAGATGTGGTTTTCTCCCTTTATGGGTTTCCACTTATATCTGGTGTCTCTGTGCATGATATTTATGTATTGATCTGATATGTATCATCTGCTTAACACCTGCTGCTCTCATATTAAGTCTACTGCTATACTATACTAACACTTGCTGCTTACATTGTAAGATTACTCACACATTAAATTGGATATGAAATAAAGGCGTAAATAAGTTTAATGAAAAGTTCTAAAAGATCAGGAATGTGTTAAACTGATTCCCCCCCCCCCCCCCCTCAGTTTAACTAAAGGTTCAACAAAAGGTATTAATAATATATATGTAATGATTAGGGAACCATTTAACCAAACTTTGGTATGCACAAATTTATCTAAGGAATTAAGAAGTTCTTCAAAATTATCTAAGTAACCAATTGACTTAAGGTTCTAGGAGTAGGTTAATTAATTTAAGATGAAATGGGTGGGATGGTAATTAGTGAAAACGGGAAAATAAAACTGAACCCATGCTCTTGTAGGCAAGGTATAATTCATCCATCAGTACATCTTACACGAGATTCATTACAACACCTACCATGGTACCAGAGAGACACCAAAGAAGCATAGAGGTAAGTGGAAAATCAAATTAATAGACAAAAGGAGGGATACAAAATTAAAGAAATTAAAAATAAATTGGGACATGACATTTTATGCAAAGGTTTTATGTGAACTTTTTTTTAAAATAGATACTCACGTATTCATTTTGAGTAGATACAATAGAGTAGATATTATTGATATGCACATCAGCATATATTCTCTTAAGAGTCCAATATATCTCTTTAAAACTTGAATGGATATGCATACTGAGAACATGTTTGGTAAAATTTTGAATGAATTAGCTTAATTCCATTTTCAGAAATATCAAAATAATCGTTGTATTTTTGGGCATGCTAATAAGTTATTTATTTTCAAGAAATATCTTCATCATTTTTCTATTTTTATGAATTTGAATAAGTTATTTATTTTCAAGAAATATCAACATAATTGTTCTGTTTGTTTATGCATACAATTAATTTATTTTTTTTCAATAATATTAACACACTATTTACATCTATATGCACATAAACAACTATTCTTATCGTGCCGAAAAATAAAATGCAAAACTTTTGTTTTACTTTGATTTTCATGTTTTACTCGTCAACTTTGGGCACGTTTTTCGAACATTTGTACAAGAACTATAAAAAAAATCATTATTTTAGGAATGTGTTCATCAAAAAAATATCTCTTAGTTCTTACATAGGTTTCATGGTTTGGAAGATTCAAATGAATCGTTGTAGCCCATTTTTCAAGATTTAAATATTAAATAATTTCTTAATTTAGTCCTCAACTTTGGACACTATTTTTGAGAAGTTGAAAATATTTTTATCAAATCTAAAAAAGGCTTTTGGTGAGAATGGGTGCATTTAAAAAAACTCTTTCAGTTTTTACACATCTATCCCGGTTTGGGAGATAAGAAGACATATTTGGACGATATTTTCCAATAACTAATGCAATTCACACAATTATTTAGCCATGAAAATCTTTTAAGAATTCAATGCACGTGAAATATTTTAAGAAGTAAATGACCAAAACATTTATTCCTCTATGCACAAAATTCCATCGAGTTTTTCTAAAGTAAATAATATCGACTCTTTATCATTTGAATTTTTTCAAGAAAATAAATTCACTTCTATTTTTTCAGCAATGATATGCAAACACAATAATTTTCAAAGAACATAGTTACTTATCTTTTAATGTATGATTGAAATCACTCCTTCCTCTCTCGTGGAGTGATTCTACATCTATTCTGTCATTATTTCTTATACAATAGGCTTGTAATCAGAAGAATTGAGAAAATGAAATATGTTTTCTAAATTCTAAAATAATTACATAAATTGCCTGTAAATCGCTTCATAAATCTATTTTTTTCTAAATTTTAAAATCAATCGATAAATAATCAATATATATCTTCATAAATCATATTTTTCTAAATTCTAAAATCATCGAATAAACCAACCATAAATCTCCCATTATGTTCCAAAGTAGATTTGTTTTTTCCTTATGAAAAAAATATCACTTATCTATAGTTTTTCTAAAACTATGATGTATTAGTTCTAAAACTCAAAAATATACCAATTTGGAAATACAATTTATTTAGGTTGAAGAATATAAATTATTTTCAGTATAGGAATTGAGAATTAATTCTTGTATAATTGTTGTAATTAATCTTTAGAATAATATTTTTCATGTAATATCAATATAAGAATTAATCACATTTAATTATTCAACAACACTCATTTTAAGAGAGCTTTTACAATAGCCTATGTGAGAGATATTTCATAGTCTCCCCGTTAAAGAGAAAATTGTCTGCTATGTTCTTCTCTTGAGAGTGCAAGCTTCTGTGGTCCATAACATATTAATCATAAATCTTCCGGGAAATCACATAAGAAATTTTGGAACCGACGCATTTCGAACTACCAACTATAGTTCATCATTAGGATAATGAAGATTGGTTGATATGACTTACACATTTATACTAGGAAGAGAGAAGCAATGGTCAAAACCCAAGAAAAATTAAAAATGTTAAAAACGGGCAAAAATATTAAAAATGGGGTAATTATATTTTTGGTTCATTTTATATTTATTTTTATTTTTATTTTTATTTTTGACCATTTTTAACACTTGTAATCTTAAGGTTGGGTTAGTTATATTTCTGGTTTATTTTATATTTTTATTCTTATTTTTTACCATTTTTTAACATTTTTAATTTTTCTTGGGTTTTGACCGTTGCTTCTCTCTTCCTGGCATAAATGTGCAAGTCAGATTAGCTAATCTTCATTATCCTCATGATGAACTAAAGTTGGTAGTTCGAAACAAATCAGTTCCAAAATTTATTATTTCATTTCCCAGAATATTTATAATTAATATGTTCTTCTCTTGTTGGAACATTAACTTTTACTCCTAATATAACAATATAAATAACAAAAAAATGAATCATTTCCCTTCAGAATGAAAGGTTTTTATGTTTAGTAATTAGACTTTATAATTTTTATGAAATGAAATTATTTTCATTATCGATTATTTATGCAATGCCAAATAATAATTTAATCATAATAGTTCCACAAGTACTCAGAGAACACTAGCCCTCTAATCGTCAAAATGATAAAAATAAAATTGTATCAAGTGGATGTTTTGTTTTATTTACGGGTTAAACCAATGTTTCTTTCCAAATGGTGTTATTTGCAAATTATTGTATTTCCCTCCCATAGTAATTTCAATAAAATTCCAACTCATGGCATTAATCTCCAGCCATTTTCCTCTCGTCTCAATTTTTTCATCATAAGTTAAATCACAAGTATATACGTTAACAATTTATTTCTTCTCTGTATGTATATAGATAATTCATTTATGACATGTTCAGTTTCTCATACAAACCTACAAACAAAACCTATTTCATCGAAATTTTCACTTATATAAAGTATTAGATCATGCATGAAGAACTATAACACATACACCAACTTAGACGCATGCAACTTACGGTTTGTTCCACCATCCAACATATCTAGATTATTTCAAAATCAATTGTAAGATAGAGACATAATTTCATATAATTGTAGTTAATTCCTGATAATTATACAAGAACCAACCATATTCCACCAAACCGTGACATATCTCCAATAGTTCCCCACCGAGTTAAGATCTACTTGCCACTCTAATTAGCAATCTCATTGATTCATTGGTGATTTATTTTATAGATCTCTTCCCATAAAATTTTTAGTAGTGCCTTCTTTTAAGGTTTACCATCTTTTTTCCTAGGCCTTCTAATTTTAGTTTTTTAGAAAATTAATTTTATTTATTTTTATATTTAAAGCATACCTTTCTCTCCCATTGTGATTTATTTCACACCCATTATTATTTATCCACAGCTAAGTGATTAACATAATATTTATATCCCATTATGTTAATATTTTCTTTTTTTATTATTTTATCCTAGGGATTTTATGACACTTTTAGGGAGGGTCCATCTTGGCATTCACCACAAATATATTTTCATAATATGGAAATAATTCTTATAAAACTCTAGTGTTATTTCCTCTATATCCGAAACATTGTATTCATTAAATCAATAATAAAATAATATACTACATCATCACATGAGTGCCATCATTGCTTCCATATCTATTCAATCCAATAATAATTCAATTTCTAAAAATTTATTGTAACTTTCATAACTTTAAATTTCAATATTATCGTTAAACCACAAGAAAACTTATGTACATCATGCATCCATGCTTGACCCTCAACATAGATCCCACAATTTGTGAAAGTACATTGATAGAAAATCATCAGATGTAATACAGGTGGTATACATTGAAAATTTCCACATAATAAAAATCATGAAACTTAGAAAAAAAACATTAACATTTCTTCTATACCCTAAAATTATAATTTTTCTAAGGTCCCACCTTACCAGCCATCAATATTATAGAAAAATGACAGTCCTATAGAACGGTAAGGCACAAAATGCGATATTTTTTGTCTTAATTACTTGGCACCCTTAGTTTAGTCCATCAACCTTTAAGATACTTTATTTCTAGTAATAACATCTCTCGATGCTAAGAAAAGCTTCAATTTTATTATCAAACAATCTACAAAATTTCCAAATTTAACTCTTACCCAAAACATTTGTCCATGCTTCACTCTTAACAATTAATATATAAATATTTAACTATATAATTAATTCATGATGATTAATAAACTTTATAAATATAATCTCACATTATTAATCATATCTTCAATGATAATCAACATGTATATTGTTACAAAAAAGCATTCTTCATTGTCTCACAATAATACAAATACTTCACACACATGTAAAAATACAAGCCATCGTCATTAATGCATTCCTACGAATACTTTATTAACATGAAAAACTATAAACATTGGGGGATTTTTTTTTTTTTTGAATTGGATTTAAACCATGTAAGCTACAACCATTTAGTAATTTTCGGCAAATGGTTTCCAAGAATGCAATATGCAGCGACTGAAGAATTTTATCAAATAGTTTACAAGCCTGAAATCTACAAGAATTAAGGCATTTAAAAAAAAAAATTGCAAGCACGCAATCTACCTCCATTGAGGCATTCTAACAAATAACTAGTAGACATGAAATAAATTTCCATAAATATGATTAAACTATGAGAGAGACAGTAATACTAAAATTCATAAAATAGCATGAATCGTATTACTATCATCAATGGAAGAAAAAAATTGAAAACAATAAAATCAAAAATCCGTACGGGGTAGCGTCAAATCTGTACAATCGACTAGATTATGGAATCTAAATATAAAAATAATTTTTTTGGTGTAAAAATGGTCTTACATTTTCATAAGGTAGAAATATCCCCTGATATTGTGCTTAACCGCATCTAAAAATCCCCTAGAAGCAATTATTTGAAAGAACATTAGATCTCATTTACCACTTTTGTCTAAAACATGAAACACAAACTTTCATCTACATCTCTACATGAAGAAAGGTAACCCAACATTATGCTACTATGAGTTTTTCATTTAATTTAAGTTCACTATATGAATTCCACTTGAATCATTGTTCATTTTTAACATCTAAAGAGGTTTTTTCAATGTTTAAAAAAAAATATATATTTTCCTCTTCAGGGTCAACCCAAACCTCTACATTCTTTATTTATCACAAACCATACATTGTAATATCACGTTTCAGGGATATCTCTAAAACACGTCAAATTCCAACCAGAGATGGACTGGGAGGGAATTTACCGGATATTTTTCCTCTAAAATAGGATGAGATCCAGAGTCTACCTGGCCCTTTCCAAACTTTGTCTATATATCTGCTTGAATAATCCCACTCAAAAGCTCTGATACCACTATAATATCCCAAAAATGGATTTCTTAGGAAATCATGCCTGAAAAATGAATTTTTAAGGAATATGTGCTTCAGATATCATAAAAAGTCTTTCAAAACACTTAGAAACCCACTCCAAATACCGCAGAAACCTTTACTCAGCTTTTATGGGCAAAAAGGTGGGGAAAAGTGAGGATTTTGGCCCTAAAATGAGTGTATAAGAAAATATGCATAAAATGAACAGTCAAGGTTTTGTAATATGTTATATTAGGTCAAGAGGGATATTAATGTCAAATTTCAGCAAAAATAAAAGGCGTTTTACTAATTTAAATAGTTCCTCCTTCCTAACTAGTCAAGAAAAACCCTGATTTCCCATGACTTTGAGTATGCAAAAATTTACTGAAGAAAGTGAAACATATTTTATAAAGGTATGAGGTGTAAAAAAGTATTAAAAATCATATAATTATTTTAGGAACATGGCATAGGCATTAAGCAAGGTTAAACAATAGTTTTACATAGAAAATCCCTCAAGATTGAGGTGCTGCAAGACAAGAGAATGACCCAGAAACCCTTCAGCATTACTTCTAGGAGGATAAAGCTTATTTTTATTATATTACAGATCTGAAACTGATAAATACATGAAAACAGAGATCTATAATGGAACAAAATTCCCAAAGGGCTCTTTATTACATTCCCCTTGGGAATTTCAGCAATACATGAAAATGTCGGAGTAGCTGGGCAGCTATGGCAACTATGGAACTAGAAATATATATATAAGGCTGATTAATATGAAAATATATGAAGTAAAACTCCTCCAATGGATCTCTAAAGTGGAAGGCTGATCCTTACACTTGAGATCCCACCCTCCAATCAATCTGCAAAACCCCGGAGCAAATGCACTATGAAAATAATGCAGCTATTGGAGAAAACTGCGTATTAGGGGCAAGAATATGTGTTGGCCTAATTCCAAGATCTGAAAATAAGCTCTCAAGCTTCCAAAATGACCCTCCAAAGGAAAAAAAGACTCCCCCTGTGAAAAACAAGCAATGGAAGAGGTGTTGTGGAGTCTCCATGGGCAACACCCTACAACACAGTATTATGCTGTTGTATCAATAATGTTGTCCTGGATGATGATGCTTCAACCATGAACCAAAATGATGGGAGAAACTCACTCGATCAGGCACTCGAAGTCCCCTGGGGCTAAGGGTGAGATCTCCGAATGGAGACACTCGGTGCACTAAACAGTGTTGCAGACTAATTAAACAACCAATGTGCTCAAGAAGTCGAAATGACCAACTCAATATCATAAACATATTCATGAATGGAAATAGCTCTCCTCTCCTCCATTTATATAGCAATTAGAGACTCCTCATGTGCCCTTCCTCTAGAAACTTCCCTTCCTCTAGAAGCTTCCCTCCTATGTAGTGCTTTCCAACTCATACCCTGCGCTGGTTGACTTGGTCAAACCTCTTTGCAAATATCTCCTTTCACACATGAGGGTGTGAAATATGGTTCCATGGCTGATCCATTTTCATGCTAGAGGGATTTTATTTATGTTTTTATTATCTTTGGGCCTCCTTACCCAATTATTCATCTCCTAAATGAGTTTAGACAAAATTTAATGTTCCAATTTATTGAAGAAAAAATTTGGAACATTACAGTCCTCCCCTCCCAAATTTTTCTTGTCCCCAAGAAACTGCAAGGATAGAACTGAATAATCTCCACTAAAGGCATGGAGTCTAGAATATAATGAGGAACATCTCCCTCATGTGGAGCCTCCATATCCAAGCAATCATCCAAACAAAATGAGCCACCTCCCAACAAGGAAACTCCTGAAAATCTCCTTCCACCTCAAGCTCCGGTAATGAAGGTGGGCTGAAAATATAAACTTGGAAAGCATCATAGATTACCCGATGTTTTCCTTCCCTCCAATCATGAGAAGTGTAGAGTGTATGTTGATCCTGGGCTGCAAAATTGTTTCCCTCCAATGGCAAAGTGAAGAACAATCCTCCAAAGAAGGCTCCTCCAACAATGAAGAACAAGCTGGCACAAAACAATCCATCCATGAAGAATAGGACATGGTCATCATGGACCATCCTCATGAGAGTTTTTCTGAAGTTTTTACATGATGATACATGATGCAAACAATTTCTCACAAGGATACAGTGCAGTCTCATCCACTGCAACTTTAGAAAATTACATGCCAAGCAATGTCCATGATTCATCACATCTACTAAAGGATAGTAAATGGCTGAATGTAACAAGAATAATACATGATCAATCACTTTCCAATGGCTATACAATGGATGAATATCAATCTTATGGTCCACCTCAAAAGAGAACAAAAATTTGGGTGTGGTGGCCATATCTCCTCTCATGCTCCCATTATAACATGTAGTGCAGAAATTGTGAGAATTCTTCCCACACAAGGACACATCCAGCTCATGTGTCTCCCTCATAATCAAGCCTCCCATAAAAATATGATCTATATCAGCAAATGAATACATGATCATCAGAAAAATTAAGAAAATGCTAAAGGTTACAAGTGATGCAAGAAGGTACCAATAGCTTTGCCGGTAGTGACAGCGCAGTTTTGCAAGTTGCTGCTTGATAAAAGTACATGGAAAAATGTTTCTTTTTACATTGTTAATCATGCATGTCTTTATATGAAATATGATATAGTGCAGCAACCGAACATACATGTGGTGATAAAAAATTTTCCCAAGGCCACAAAAGAGATGGCTGCCTCCATCATGTAGATTAGCCCAATACAATTCATGGAGCAATTTGTCGAGCTTGCCCTCTTGTGAAGCAATGCACTACATAAGAATGGTAAGAGTATGTAAATCAATGAATGTATAAACAAGTTTCTCACCATATGCTGGAAGTAAGATGGTACATGGGTCCATACATGAGTCCTCCATAGTGTTTTGGCCTGCTATGAAGAAGAATGAACCATGTGCTGCAAGAAGATAATCCTCCTTATGCTTGGAAACCCAAGTCAAGAAGAATATGCCATAGTGATAGATGTCTCTTTCATCATTACCTCCTCTTTGTTCATCAAGTGAAAAAAATATGAAGTGATCCTGGGATCTATGGGTTATGGATCCACCATATTTTCGTTGGGCACACTTCATCCATAAGTCTTTACTCCAAGGTGACAACGCTGTGAGCTTATACAAATAAGCTCCTGTCAATACACAACTATTTTCTTTGACATGCTCCTTTTCAAAGATTCTTCCAATAATGCTACAAAAAATGTGGAATACTTCCCAAGATGGAAGTGCTTCCCAATCATCATCAAATACCAAGGAGATAGTGCCATCCCCTCCTCCTGCAACATCATACAAAGTGTGAGAGAAAATCTACCCTGCTCTCCCAAGAAAAGTAACAAAGTATTTTGTTGCCTCCTCATACTTCCATCATACAACTCATGTGATGAAGACACATCAACATCATGCATCCATTCTCTATGTTGCTCAATGATGCAAGTATCCTGACATCTTTTCTCCATCCTCCCACTCTTAGGAAGAGTGTTTTCCAAGTGATGGCCAAACTCTTTCAAGAGTAACCAGCGCAGCCAATCCTCCTGTTGCTCGGTATCATAGATTTGCAGGTAGCTTCCTAGCCTCTTGCTCATCAAATACATCGACTCAATCACTTGTGAATGCCTCCTTCTTCTCCTGATCTTGGTACTCCTCCCATGAGGGCTACCATCCTCCCAAATCAAATTCCTGTCTTTGCACTTGATGGGATTTTGAAATGCAAACTTCTCAAGGATAAATGAGACCCTATCAAGAATCAAATAGGTGGTAGGAAAAAACCTCCCATCATGATGTGTATGGCTCAAGGGATGTCCAACATAAGCATGAGAGATGTTATCCATCTTGAGACATCCTCCATATTCTATCTGTTCTTGTGAGAAGGGAAGAAAAGAATTGCATTCCATGGTGTGTCGAAGTGCATCTACAATGAGATCTCTCCTTGAGACATCCCTTTCATCCATAGTCTTCCAAAACCAATGAGCTTTTGGATCTGAAAGTAGAAGTTCCTCTTTGAGCTGAGAAGAGCTCATTGAGAAAGTGTCATCATGAAGGGAGAAAAGGTTTCTAACTCTAAGATGTCTACCATCAATCTTCAAGGCTTCAAACCCCAACCTCCAATGTGATGTACAATCCAAAAATGGCTCATGAGAATGATGGTTTGAGTCCTTCTTGAGTGTTTCCATGTTGCACAAGACAGTGCAACCTAGCTGCTCTATAGTAGTAATGAGATTTAAATTTTGGTCATGCAAAATTAAATCTCCACATTGATCAAAATAATTTGCTGCAACAATGGAATGTGGAAATCTTTTCATACCTTGATGTGCATTTGGAACTTCTTTTAGGGCTAGAAGAGTCCCTTCCTCAAAATTTTTGGCTGCCCCAATTGTTGATGCATGTGGCTGCTCTTCCATGAGGGTGACAGCATTATCACAAGCCTCCTCAAGATGTGATGTGATCTCTTCTTTCTTTGCTCTTCCTCCATCAAAGGTTTGGATCAAACTTTGAGTGAACTTTGCAAAATTCTTTATCCTTGCATGGCTCAAGTGGCTGCACCACCAATCATAGGCTTCCCCTCCAAATGCAGTGCTGAGATTTCAACAGCTTCTTTCCCTACTACAGGATGTAGTAGGAAAAATGCCTTCAACTTTCTCACCCAAGTTCTTGCATTAGATGACCCATCAAAGGTAGACAAAAAAAATCTATTGCCTTCGATTTCTTTTCTGCTGCATGGTCTATTCTCTTCCTTCATCTGGATGAAATGAGGAAAATCTAGAGTCTCCCTGAAGGCTCTAGGTTGAGATATATACTCAACAAGGCAATCACTAAGAGTCTGATGATCCAAATATCTTCCATGCTCAATATCTTCTTCTTGATGAGAGTAGGAAGCGCATGGTACTTCCTCTTCTTTTTCTTCAATCTTCTTGACCTCCTCCAAGGTGAATGCATTTCCTCTGGATCCGAAGATAGATGACAATAAACTCATATTTTTCAATTTTCTGATCTTCTTGGGCTTAGACTCATAGGGATTAGTGGATCCCTCATACATGGGAAAAAGGGACCTCCCAATGGTATGCTGCAACTTTGAACTCTACATGCCAGATCCCCCATTGTTCCATTCACTTTCATCCTGCCTGAGCTAACAGTAATATTTGAAAGGAGAAGCTGCTCTGAAGTCATCCCCCATGGACTTCAATTTACGGAAATAGTCTCCAAAGGGTATATGATCATGCTGCCTCACTTACTCACTCGGTACTGGAGGTAATAATGTAGGTATTTTGATCCTGGTTAGCCTACTGAAGGCTAGTGAATGCTCGTCACACTGTTGTGATATCCCCATATTTGTCACCTTTATGGCCTCTGGTGCGTAAGATTCTCTTCTGGTGTCTTAGATAACTATCTCCACAGGCTGAGCTAGAACTATGCTCTGATACCACTGTAATATCTCGTTTCGGGGATATCTCTAAAACACAACAAACTCCAACCAAAGATAGACTGGGAGGGCATTTACCAGATATTTTTATTGTAAAATAGGAAAATATACAGAGGCTACATAGCCCTTTTTAGGCTCCATATATATATTTGCTTGAAGAATCCCACTCAAAAGCTCTGATACCACTATAATATCCTGAAAATGGATTTCTCAGCAAATCTTGCCTGAAAAATGAATTATTCAGGAATATGTGCTTCAGATATCATAAAAATTGTTTCAAAACACTCAGCAGCCCACTCCAAATACCGCAGAAACCTTTACTCATCTTTTATGGGCAAAAAGGTGGGGAAAAGTGAGGATTTTGGACCTAAACTGAGTGTATAAGACAATATGGGTACAATTAAGGGTCAAGGTTCTGTAATATGTTATATTATGTCAATATACATATTCATGTCGAATTTCAGAAAAAAGAAAAGTGTTTTACTAAGTTAAACAGTTCCTCCTTCCCGACTAGTCAAGAAAAACCCTGATTTCCCATGACTTTGAGTATGCAGAAATTTACTGAAGCAAGGGAAGCATATTTTATAAATTTATGAGATGTAAAAAAGTATTAAAAATCATATAAATAGTTTAGGAACATGGAATATTCATTAAGCAAGGTTAAACAACAATTTTACATATAAAATCCCTCAAGATTGAGGTGCTGCAAGACAAGAGAATGACCCAGAAACCATTTAGCGTTACTTACAGGAGGATGAAGCTTATTTTTATTATATTAAAGATCTGAAACTGATAAATACATGAAAACAGAGATCTATAATGGACCAAAATGCCCAAAGGGCTCTTTATTACATTCCCCTTGGGAATTTCAGAAATACATGAAAATGCCAGAGTAGTTGGGCAGCTACAAAAACTCTGGAACTAGAAAAATATAGAGAAGGCTGAATAAGAGAAGAATATCTGAATTAAACCTCCTCCAATGGATCTCCAAAGTGGAAGGCATATCCTTACACTTGAGATCCCACCTTCCAATCAATCTGCAAAACCCCGTAGCAAATGCACTATGAAAATAATGCAGCTATTGGAGAAAAATGCGTAGTAGGGGAGATAATATGTCTTTTTCTGATGCCAATATCTGCAAATAATCTCTCAAGCTTCTAAAATGATCCTCAAAAGGCAATAAAAACTCCCCCTTTGAAAAATAGGCAATGGAAGAGGTGTTGTGGAGTCTCCACGGCAACACCCTACAACACAGTATTATGTTGTTGTAGCAATAATGCTGTCTTGGAGGATGATGCTTCAGTATCAAACCAAAATTATGAGACAACCTCACCCGAGCAGGCACTCGAAGTCCCCCGGGGCTCAGGGTGAGATGTCTGAACGGAGACACTTGGTGCACTAAACAGTGCTGCAGACTAGTTAAACAACCAGTGTGCTCAAGAAGTTGAAATGACCGACTCAATATCATAAACATATGCATGAATAGAAATAGCTCTCCTCTCCTCCATTTATATAGCAATTGGAGACTCCTCATGGGCCCTTCCTCTAGAAAATTCCCTTCCTCTAGAAGCTTCCCTCCTATGTAGTGCTTTCCAACTCATACCGTGCGCTGGTTGACTTGGTCAAACCTCTTTGCAAATATCTCCTTTCACACATGAGGGTGTGAAATTTGGCTCCATGGCTGATCCCTTTTCATACTAGAGAGATTTTATTTATGTTTTTATTATCTTTGGGCCTCCTTACCCAATTATTCATCTCCTAAATGAGTTTAGACAAAATTTAATGTTCCAATTTATTGAAGAAAAAATTTGGAACATTACATACATACATTGTAACATTAGTGATGCTTTTTTTATGCACCATAATCATTATTGTAATAGTATGCATGCATATATTGGTAATTAATCCTCACTGTAACTAGTGAGTGCTCATGATTGTTCATAAGTTGTCATGTCCCCAATTTTTTTTTTGTATCATTCCTTTTTGTTTAATAAGCGTCAATCCTCCTCAACCATATTAAAATCTTAAATAACTTTGATGTTTAATTTTGGCTGGATTACTCATATATCCTTAGTTAATTTCATGTATACCAAGGTTACAATGGTTCTCTAACCTTTACACTTATAATTATTGTTCTTACTCCTAACTCTTTATTGACTTACGTGTACCACCTATAGTTAAATATTTATACCATACCATTACCTATACTAACTCTACATATACATTAATAATTTACTCATACCGTTACATAAATTAACTCTACATTAACCACTACCTATACTCTATACCCTTACTCCAAATATTCAATAAACATATAGTCCTCCTATGTATTTATGAAGGCTTGAAAATTATAATCCTACCTCATTAATTGGTTTCACGCTTAACATATTGTCCCTCCTTGATAACGTGTCTCACTCAGACTTCACCATTTGGAAGAGGCCATGTGAAACCTTTCCTCCTCTTACAGCCTTGCCCATCATCGACGCCATGAAAGGATGGCTGAGATCGATGGAGGAAGATCTATGGTCTATAGGAGTCTCGAAAACCCTAAGGGTTTTCCTTGCCCTACCTTTCTTCATTCCAACGATTGACTCTAAAAGTTGTGGTGATCGGACTTGAGGGAGTTTTTATACCATTTCTCATACCCACACATCGAATTCCTGGTGCCATGGATGTTTTAATCAACCATGAATCCAACCCTCTGTGTAATCAGCATGTTGATTATGGGACAATGTCGCTACACAGATCATTTATTCACCACTGGACTCATAGGTAAGGGGTTTCACTGTTAATTTTCATTGTTTTTTATTGGCATGAACTGTATGGTTACTTTGGTTCATAAACCTTGCATATTGGCTCCTAATATTCATTTTTAATAGTTGCAAAGAAAACCCATTATATATTCAGCCTCGACACTCGACATTTCAGGTAAATTTCTCTCAGTCCTTCGTATATACTTCGTTATATTTCTTTGTTTATTTTTTGGTTTGTAAATTCCCATCCTACCATGGCTTTTTAACCTATGCAGAAAAACAACCATTTGTCTTCACTTCATGGTCACCTCGGAAATGTCCTTCACCCCTTATCCCAACATTACAGGGGACAGGTTATGGGGTTTAATGCGGTAATCCCCTGGCTCTTTCTTCCGTACAAAGGTAATATCTGCTATGCACTCCAGTTCTATGATTACATAATTTATGTAGCGTTAATGTTCTTCTTTGAATATATCCCCCCGTGAAATTCTCGGTTGTCACTATGAATTCGAGTAGCTTCTTTGTTAGATGTCATTATGCTCATATGATTTCTGGTTTTGATTCATGGGTACCTGGATATGCTAACCAAATCATTGGATAGTCTCCATTATATCCTTTTAATTTTCCGTGTTAACTTCTCCTAAATTAAATAAATTATAAAACCTAATGTCTATCCTCTGTCTCATTAAATTTGAGGTGCGATGAAGATGGCAACTTATCCTCACATACCTCCTTTGCTAGGTAATTTTGATACCTTGTGTGATTTCTGAGTTTATAATTTTTTCATTTTCATATTTACTTGCTATATTATTCCTTCACTCATAGTGTTAGTTATTTGATATGAACATGTGGAATCCATCCTTGTCATGACTACATGATTCAGGTAGGGCAACCTCAATCCTTACGCGGTGTCGTTTTTTTCATATCATGTTTGTTTGTACCTTTCTCTAAATGTGTGTTTGATACCCTTGGAGGTATGATGATTGGGTCTAAGTATTTTTTAAACTCATTATTCCATCATGGATCATTCTTACCAGTTGCGTACTTTCCCCAGGTTGATAGGTTCGATGTTTTTTCCATGGCTCTCTTTCTCGCAAGGATTTGAAGTTAAATGAATTTAGGAAAAGGCTACTATATATTACATGTTCAAGCGATAATTCCATGGATGGAATATAGGTTTTGATAAACATTTGTAATAGGTTTCTTATTTATAATTCAGTATTACATAGATGACTGTGTAAAATTAAGGATACACAATATTATTTTTTCTTAGCTCGACAACTTTTTCTGTATTCTGGATCTGATTAACATTTCCTCATATTTTCTTTGATATATGTGTATGTATCTTGAGTCATAATTTCATGTTATATTAATGAATTTATCAGTTTTCATCCATCTTGGTATACCTCCAAATGTTATGTGACTTCACTCCTCTTTGATATTTTTTTCTACCTTTAGTAAATTCAAATGATTCAGTTCTCTTTAATACTAGAAATCTATTTGTTTAGTTTTCTATTAAATGTTAAATGCATATGTTAGCTTATTATTAAATGAAACTCACAACTTCTTCTATATTGTATCATGTATTCACTTATTTTTATTTCCATAGTAACTAGAAGTAGTAGGTTCAGTTTTATTTATTCTTTCAAAGGAATTGAAAAAACATTATTTTTTCCAATGCTATATTTGTTGTAGCATAGTCTCTAAGTTTTCAAGCTTCTTCTATTCATTCCAACAATAGATTTCTTTTAGCTTAGCTTCTAAAGGCTATATTATTTTTGCTTATGTTCATATATGAATATAGACTGAGCTTACCCTATGTTCATAAACATACGTGGGTTAATACTTAACCATTTTGTATATTTATATATCTAGAGTACATTAATATATTGTACATAACACAGTATTGACAACTATACATAACCAAGTATTAACAGAGCATAGGAGACTAACAGACATAACCATTCCACCCTTGCGCAATAAAAATTCATTACTTATTCCGAAGCATAATTTGTCTTTTAAACTTAGACAAGTTGTTGCATGTACTTACGTCTGAAACACAAGAAATTGAATATAAATCTTTCTACATGCTTCATACCAACTTGTAAAGACATTTTTCCTCCCAACCACAAGCTTCTCCTCATAGCTCTCCCCCAAGCAGAGATCGATTTTCTCTAGTGTGGAAAACCCCTTGTCACACTAGTCATGGCACTTTTAAGCCAATATTTCTCGAGCAAGTTTCCATATAGGTGCCCTGTTATTTTGGGCTGCTCCTGCCCGTAGCCTAGGATTTAATTTTTTTTTTCCTCAAAATTTTCCTTTAAAACTTGCTTTTAATCAACGTTGTTTTTTCTTACCTCTTCCCAATAACTTTTCTCTTTAATGGGGATTTCTTAGATATTTTATTTTATCTAGTTTAATTTTTATTTTTATCTCTCTCCAAAGGAATTTTTTGAGAGTTTGGGAAAGTATGAAATTATATCCCATCCTCATTGATAAGAATTTATATCTCTCTCTATTCACTCTATGTTTAAAAAATTGGTACAATTTTCATCAATAATTATTAACTAAAATTTAATATTTCCTCCAATAGCATAATTGTTCAATAGTTCCACATAGTATTTATTATATTCATATACACATAATATATGTAATTCAGGGTACTTCATAAGCACAATAAAGGTTTCATTTTCCTTTATCCGCAACAATGTTCAAATTTCATGAGCACAACTTTTAAAGAATCATTATCACTATGTGTTATTTCATGTGGTCATTAATCATGCATCATGCATCTTATGTCCATTATAGTCTACTGCAATTTCAGTTACAATAATAACTGAGATGATTCACACTAGCATCATATCTATAATTTTTTCCTACTTAATTATTCCCAAAATGTGAGAGTGTTGCAAACTTTTTCTTTGATACCACTTGTAATATCCCCCACTAACCTCACAGGAAAATACATGGAGTTAGGAATTTATTTCAACTTTTACCAATGTGTAAATTTCTAAATTACTTTTTGTATACCCTCAATAAGAATTATAGCAACCATCATCATTACATAGAGAAATACTTAGTAAAATAATAGTGAGTTACAAATCATTAACTACCATTTTTGTACCATATTAACTTAGATTCCAAGTAGTAACTATGAATCGATTCCATAATTATTTTAACTCAATTTGTAAATCACATACTTGAAAATATAAAAATAACATCATGAAAGGATTTAATATCATAAAAATGGCACAACAAATGATCACATCATTACACATTGATATACCCTTAAAACCCTCTAGGATAAAAACCAGAAAAAAAAATAATAATTTCTTGATTAAATGCTCGTGAGGGTGTTCACCCCTCACTCAACGTATTGTAAGGGAGTCCATCCATTAGCCATTGTCATAAAATAGTACAAATAATTATCATCTAAATTGAATCATAACTTGCTATAAACTATTAAAATCATCATCATTCATTAACCCATGAACCCATGAAAAATAAGACTTTTAAACCTAGTTCTTGCAGTTTGGATTCCTAAATGCACATGGACCAACAAATATTTATCTACAAAAATGTTAAATATCAATTTTCCTTTGGAAAAGTCATCATCCTTTCTAGTCATTGTTTTCATCACCACATTTGATATAATGATGAGATAAGACATAAAATATTAATTAACCGATAATTATTTTTTATTGCACACTTCAATGTCTATTCATGTGCATGTATAATACATAAACATAATTTCATGAAATTCTGTATCTAACATCATTGCACATGCATTAGAAACAAATATATCAGTATGAGCCGTCATCTTTCCAAAAAAGGGTTAACCAAATCTTGAATCCACTTGCATATTCTTTCCAAAGGAAAGCTAACATGTTATATATTGTTATTGTGCATGCAAATACATAAAAAGCTTTAAGGAGAACTATCCCAACAAGAATTTATCTTTTTTCCTACTATTATGTTTTCTTTTCCAAAGGGATTAAAGCAATAGATTCAATATTTATGGATGTGAATGCATGTTATTTTCCAAAAACATATTTTCCACATGAGAGTTATTCACAATGGATATTATGTATAAAAATCCATGCAATACTTTAAGAAAAGTTAACATAATATTTATAATTTCGTGCACGGAACTACTTTTCATCTCCAAAAGAAAATAACATGATAGCTTGTTCTTATTGCATGTGAAACATATATTTATTTCCAAAGGAAAGTAACTAAATATTGCATGGAAAAACAAACTACTCTTCTCCAAGGGATCATATGGATAACATTTATTATTTCATGTAAGGAAACGTTTTCCTCTTATCAAAATATCTATCAGAATAACTATACATAATATTCTCCCAAAACTGTAACACCCCTAGTTTTATGTTTTCAAATTAGACATTTGAACTTCAGTCCAAAGGGGAGTGGATCCTAATGGATAATTATTTTGTGGATGTAATTAATCATTTAATTATGAAAAATAAATAAAATATTTCCGTGCATATTGACCAAATGATATTTTTGAGATCACTTGCCTAATCCATGAGGTATGGAAAGAGGCTAAGATTTTCCCCAAAAAGCTTTCAAAAAGCCTTGAAAGAATTTATTTCCAATTTAGATTTTTGAGGAAAAATCTAAATTTCCCCAATGATGTGGAGAGTAGTTGGGAAGAGGTAAAAAGCTATAAAAGTAGAAATCGTCTTTAAAGTCCCTAAATAAGGGAAGCCTAGGGAAACAAGAATAAAAGCATCCTTTAATTCTGGACACAGAATTAGAAACAGGCTTTGGGGAGAGCATAAGCTTAAATAAGCTATTCCAGAACAGATTGAGGTTGTTCTGTTCTGGGAGAGGATCTCAGCTCAGGGGTAAGATCTGTGGATAAAAGAACTTTAAAGTTGGGAGAACTGGTCATCACAAAAGTGGTATGCATACAAATTTATGAATGATTAAATTAGATGCTATTAGACAATATTGAAAAGCGTTGTATTTGTTATGTTGAATTTAGTTGTTATGTTATATTATTCCTTACATTTCACAAAATTGAATAGAATAAATACAATCTTCTAAATTTCTGTATGGTAGTAGGAATAAATACTAGGGAATACTATCAGCCAGAATCTCTAAACCATTGGGTGTCTTAAATCTGAAGATACTAAAAATGATTCGCTAGAATAATTAAAGTGTAACTTTAATCTGTTTCTATAAGGAATAGTTACTTGAACAGAAAGATATAGATTCCTGTATTCATATCTAATAGCCATGATGAGTTTATACCTTATATATATATATATATATATATATATATATATATCTGTGTGTGTGTGTAAGGGGGAAATGAATCCAAAGTCAAGGAAAAGATTTAGATCAATTAAACTATAAGTTACATCATAAAAGAGTATTGTGTTGTGAATAAATATAATATATATATATATATATATATATATATATATATATATATATATAATTCTACTACATTATATGGTATGTTGGCCATGAAAAATATAAACACTATTTAGATTAATATTAGCTGAGAGCTGTAAGAAAAAGACAGACACATTAATGGTATTAAATCATTATGGAGTTTATCTATCTGTAGAATCAAAGTATTTTACTTATCAGAGTAAATAGAAAAATGAACGTTTATTCTATATGGTGAAAAAAGAAATACATCCACAGATTTACCAAATAACCATTATAGAAATTTATTTGTTATACTAAAGCCCATTATGAAGTTATTACTGGTTATAGTAAATAACAATTCATTCAAACAGCTAACAGAGAACCTGATCCAGGTGGATATTGGTGGTCACCCGCCTATTCCACTTGGGGCCCCACCATAGCCCCTTTCAGGTGCGCTTGGGAATCTAGCCACTATGTCCCATTGACGTAGCCATGCCATTTACAGCTTCTCAGGTCGATTCAGAAACTAGCTTCATCAAGCACATTCAACACATCCACCAATAGGTTCATGATATATTGGATAGAGCCAATTCCAAGTACAAGCAACGCCATGATCAACACCGGGTGCCACACAACTTCCAGGTGGGCGACAAAATATGGCTACATTTGCAGAAGGAACACCTCACTAGACGCCACCACAAGCTTCGCCCGCTCCGATACGGGTCATACACCATCATCAAGGTTGTAGGGAAAAATGCCTTCGAGCTCATTATTCCCCCATTCCTGGGTCTGCACCCTGTATTCAATGTGGATCGCCTTTGTCCTTACTTCCCACCTCTACTGGACACCTTAGACATTGCAGAACAACTGACACCAACAGAGTTAAACCCAGGCTGCATGGAACATGCCAACACATATTCTATCATCGACGTGCAAATCAAGACCACTCGCCAACAGAAGATCCAACTCTATCGAGTTGTCAAAGCTGGCCAACTCCTGCACCAAGGAAAGTGGTTTACCAGGGACCAAGTTCAGCCGAAATTTCCTCATCTCATGGAGGAACTTAATGCAATGGGGACCATTTCTTCCTAAGGGGGGAGGAATGATACAGGTGGATATTTGTGGCCACCCACCTATTCCACTTGGGGCCCCACCATTTCCTCTTTCAGTTTTTCAGTTTCAGCAAAACTTACTATTTTTAGTAGTTTTTCAGGTCCTGAACTTCCGAAGCCATTTTGAGGCCCTAAACGACGTGTTTTGGGAAAACGGAGAGCAACATGGGTCCACGGACTGATGTTGCTTGTTCAAAATTTGTAATCCTCAGATAGATATTTCTAACGAGGTATGATACGTGTCAAACGGAGATCGTATGCCAAAGTTATGCGCCTGGGAAGTTGAAACACCAATTTACCCAAACAAGGCCCATAGTTTTGGCGCTTCATCTCCTAGGGTTAGGGTTTTGGATGTTTAGGATTAACCATTGTTTCTAAATAATAAATAGTCCCTCGAGCCTCTTTGTAACTCAGTTCAGAGGCCAGTAGCCACCACATCTCTTCTCAGAGATAGCTACCAGTGCCCTAGCTAGTTTTATTTCCATTCTGTCTGTAAGAAAATTTCAGTTCTTTGATATTAATGAAATGAAGTATTATTTCTGCTACATCTATGTATTTATGGTTATGTGTTTATTCTATTGCGTTCCTACATAAATCTGGATCAAAACCAAAAGTGAACCAATTTCCCTAAATCAATTTCTGATATATACAAGAAGGCCTGATTTAAATTTATTGGTTAGGTAGTAAAATGCTCTGTTCTTACGAGAACACATTTTCATTTCATCCTGTAAATATAATATAAATATAATTAAATTAAAATTTAGCCAAATAATTATTCCGAATATAAAAAATGATTAAAAATATTTCTGAATAATTATATAAAATTCCTAATAAGTTTGGCAAACTCTGAAGAAAAAATAAACCAATAGTATAAAATGAACCACTGACGAATGTCAGTAAATTACCATGGTGCCGAGATTCCTATTAACGAATCTCCAAATTCTTGTTCAATATATTACAAATTAAACCGTGTAAACTTTCCTAAGAAAATTCCCAGGGTATTGCTCTCTAGCAATTAATGATAGACTCTCGGGACACATTGTTTCACATAAGAAATGAGAAATTGTCGCTCGTACCGAACTGTAACAACCGAGAGCAGTATCAGTGTCAATGGTTCCCTGTAAAAGATTACAGGAGTTTTCGACAAGAAAACAAAGTCACCACAGAGGATGAAATTACCTGCAAAACAAACCGAGACAAATAAGCATTGGTAATGGTAGCGACTAGTATATAAATGAAAGATCTAACAGAGGTTTAGGGAATTCGAACGGGAGTATATGTACCCCATTAACCATAGTCTAAGAATTAAACGCCTCTGTGTGAGGAAATGATGAGTTAGACACCAAGAACGATTACTGTCATTTGACCATAGAAATTAAACTATGAGTAAGAGTTCCATTCGAAGTAAAATCACCTGAGAAATTTCTTGCTAAAGATAAATGCAAGTAGAGTTGAGGTAACTCTGTTGAAATTTCTCACTGGCGTTGAACTCAAGCTTGGGAAATCGCCTTCAAAGGATCAAATTCTGTGTGGAATGTTGAACAAATATGCCCAACTTGCCAAGGAATAAACCATCAACCATGTAAGGAATGGATAGAGTAAATAGGAAGATATTGCTGTAACACCTCCAGTTTAAGGAAATTTTTTTTTTTTTCTCCTTTTTATACTTGGATTCCCTCGTTATTTACTTGATTGTCTGAATACTAAGTTCAGAAATTAGGTATTTACTTTCATCCATTATTATATTTTTCTCTACTTCTGCAGTATCTCTTTTAAATTTGAAAAACCTCTTGTCCCCTATCCTTCCTAATAACATTCCGTGCTCCCCATGTGCACATTAAACCCATGTACATATGGAGGAACCTCTGGAAATTTTGAATAATGAGCTCAGAAATTTAACTTTAGTTCCCTCTTGCTAAAGTTCCTCTAACCCTCTAGCATCTCTCTCTTATTAAAAGTATTGAACATTCCTCCTGTATACTTTTCCACCAAGTATATATATATTTCCATATCTCTTTATATTATCATGGGATGTTCTTCTTTCTCTATACCTAATACAATCATAGACTCTATGGCCATACATATTTTTCAATAACATCACCTAACACCTATATATATTTAATACATATACTTTTGAATCCATTATATATATTCCACTTATATATCTTGGGATATATATATATAGAAGTATATCACCTATATATATAGAGGACCTATATATATAAAATGCATTTATCAACCATATCTTTTGCCCCTCATATACCCATCATATATGTATGGGTACATTTATATAATACTTATATAAATCATGGATATCTACCTTTTAATAATACAACATTTTAATGCACACATAGATATAGAAATATAACCTATATATATATCTGTTTATGACACTCCCCCTTTGATAATAAAATTGAAATCGTATAACTATATCCGCCTTGATATTCCATTCGAATATATGACAAAACTCGTATCAAGCGTGTATTAGACATAATATAATCCCACCTTGTAATATTATGATTGTATAAAACACAATGGTCCGCTCTTATTGCTGAGTAGGTCAATGAGTTTTAAGGCGGCGACCCCATTGATTTTCAACCACCGAGACTCAGCGGTTTGACGTGCTACGTCACCACGGTTGATTATTGGGTATGGCAGTGGTCCAACTACCAATTACACGGCGTAACTCGTTCCGGATACCCCTAACCCTAATTCTAAAATCCGGGGCCTGGTTTTGTCTTTCCACCCTGTTTTAGGTTGCGCTACTTGCTCAGTTATACTTGTATGCACAATACCGCCTGAATTAAATTTACCAGCTATGTGTTTTGCTGTTCTTTTGCGTCAAGTGTACTGGTGTTGGTTTAACGTGTGGGGTGTTTATCTTTTGGTATGCAGAGACGGTGTAGCACGCAGAAGAGTGGAGTACCCAGCGCCGCCCTTCCAGATCCATGCTCAGCCATTATGTTACTTGTAGCTTTTTAGGTTGTGTTTCTATTCGGCTCGGTACTGTGCTAGCCGACTACCACAGGTTCAGTACCTATTTTGAAACTCTTTCACCTTACCGGGTACCACGCTGTCGACAAAGCTGCGTTGTTGTCCAATCGCCCTTGGGATTCTCTGCACGCCTGGGACAGTGGGCTTAGGGTTTCTCATACCATTCCACTTTACCTTGGTGGCAAACACGCACTTATCCCTCTACTGTTACTATCTATATATCCAGCTACGGTTACCGTTGGATCTCATTCTGGTTGGAGTGATTGTTTTTCTTCCACTCGTTCACCGAGGGCGTTGATTTTTCCATGGAGATCTGATACAAGCGTACCAGATTCAGCTGGAAGGTATGAGAGTTCATACGAAGCCTTCTATCGTTCATTACATTCTGCAATTCGTTTTTCTATCTTCAAGAAATCGGTTTACGCATTTTGTTCTGCAGGGGATGCCTACGCAGGGGTTTCTGGCCGTGCTCAGTATGCATCAGGATGGACACAAGCCCTCAAACGGGTTTCCCTCCTATCGTCAAGCCGAACCCGTTGTTAACTTATCAGCCATCGTCCCGCCGCCTGGTCTCAGTTTTCTTTGAGCTCCAGTGTGATAGCCTTCCCTTTACTGCCGTGCTACTGTGTATTTTGTATGGACTAATTGTAATTTTTTTTTTCTACTCCTCCGTTTAAATCGGTCGAAGAAGAGCCTTATCTTCAGGTTTCGCACGCATTTCGTTTATGTGTCTGTGTTTTCAGAGATCTGGTTTTGATCTAGAACCCACGCGAACTGTCAAACTTATTTTGTGGCTACGCGTATCTGGTTGTTAACGTAGCTCGATTGTGATCATGGTCCACAGCGCTCTGGCCGCTCACCTCTAACTTTTTCAATCTTGTTTCAGGGTAGCTGGAAATATGGACTCGCGCTCATTGCCAGGGGCCGAGCCGAACTCATCAGTTGGTACCTCCTACCCTTAACGCGGTCGAGTATCTGTATTTCTGTGTGTTTAATGCTAGTAGTATTCTTCGCTGAAACACGAATGGCCTTAACGCCTTAGTGACTCTGTCATGCTGCAATACCCTGCACCAGGGAGGTGAAGCGGTCATAGTCATCTCTGCGTCGATTTATAGTTTTAAAAGTCTATTTTGGTATTTCCTATGCATTTATGCTTAGTTATATTGTTACGATCTGCTGCCTATCATCGTTTAACCCATGAGTATTCAGCTAATAATTTATATCCATATGATAGATGCTGCAATTATTGATAATAGAAGTTCGCTTACCAGTTTATAACTATAGGTTAAAATATACCGTCGTTTTTATAATCGGTTCACCACATCTCATGATGAATCAAACCCTAAAATGCCATGTTCGTTGATAGTGGTATAATAAATCGAACGGCATAATAAATCGAACGGCATTATAGTTTAACATAGTTCGATCGTGCGTCAGGTCGCATCGACCTAGGGTATATATATACATTTTTCCCACCGAATATTATTCTATAATCGTTGATTTCAATAAGCCATTAGTTAACTAACGGTTCTCACGTTTTGTTTTTAATGCATATGTATATGTAATGCTATTATTTTAATTCGTGGCTCTTAAAATCTATTTTCTTTTGATATATACATGTATATATTCGGTGGTACTTGAATAGAGATCTTAATTATTAATGTAAGTCCTTGGCCATGGTACTTGTTTCAAGAATGAAAGGTAAATTTAGAAAAGAAACATATAAACATTTAAATGTTGTAAAAACCCTATAGATTAGAAATGGTCTTTCTCTCACACCAATTTCGAAGTTCATATTATAATGTTTTTACTTTCTTCTTTCTGGATTTGTACCATGTAACTTCAGTTCTGCTACAATATTTTTCTATCATACACATGAGAATACAATATCATCTTTGTATATACAGGGAACAAAACAATATTTAATTATCTGTAGAGGCTAAGTAACTTCAGATTTAAACTGACCTTGGTTTAGAGTTTTTGAGGTTTCTACTCTATGGATTTTTGGTCTACAACCAAACAGAATCTGGAAGGTGAATGCCTTAGGATGGAATCTGTTAAATGTAGTACTAAAATCCATCATACAAATTCTCTTAAATTTTTATATGTAGCCAATTCATACCATAATACATCAGAATGAACAGAAATTACAGGAACATACCACTATTGCAATTGACCAACCTCCCAACCTTAAAATCCTCTTTGTCTCCCAGGACTCACCCCCGAGCTGAGATCACCTCCTCGCCCAGATCAACCTCTGATTTTCCTAGGAGCAGCTTATTTAAGCTCATATTTCCCCAAAGCATGTTTCTAATTCTACGTCCAGAATAGCAGGATACTTTCTTTCCTGTTTAGCCTAGGCTTCCCATTTTGGGATTCTTTAAAGCTATTTTATGTTGTTCCTCAGCTTTTCCAGCTTTTCTTTACCTCTTCCCAACTACTCCTCTTCATTGAGGAAATTTAGATTCCTCCTCAAATCTAAATTAATTTCTTTCAAGGATTTTTGAAATATTTTGGGGATTTGTTGCCTTATCCATCCTCATGGATTTGGCAAGTGATCTCTAATTCTCATCTTGGTCAAAATTCATAATCAGTTTATTTATTTCCTCGGATAAAATATGCAAATACATTCACACCATACTTATCCCTTGGGGTCCACCCCCTTTAGGATTAAAGTTCAATGTCTAACTTTAAAAATTCAACACACAAATTGGGGGTGTTACATATTCCCCCTCTGAAAATAAACACCGTCCTCGGTGTTATTATTTAAATACTAGAGTTCACTTAAACAAAAATGGATATTTCTCCATCATTTCAGCTTCCCTTTCCTAGGTAGCTTCTTCAGCAGTAAAGTGCTTCCACTGCACTTTTACTCTGGCCACTGTTCTGTTTCTCAACTCAATTTCTTCCCGCTCCAATATTTGAAGCGGTTCTGGAAGAAACTCCCCTTCTGGTTCCACCTGTACAACATTCCAATCAACTATGTGAGAAGCATCATGCACATATCTTTTTAATAATGAAACATGAAACACATTATGCACTCTAACATGGGGTGGTAAGGCCAGCTTGTAAGCCACTGGTCCCACCCTTTCTAATAGTTCAAAAGGCCCACAATATCTAGGTGCAAGTTTTTCACAACTTCCAGCATAAAGTGTGTTCTTTTTGGGTTTGATGCATAAATACACATGATCCCCCACTTTGAATTCTCGGTGCACTCTTTTCTTATCAGCATAGCTTTTCTGGCGATCTTGTGCTGTCTTGATATTTCTTTGTATCTGTTTGACAACTCTTTCCATCTCTTGTAGTGCATCTGGTCCCAACACCAGTTTATCCTCTGGTTGACTCCAGCTCAAGGGAGTACGGCACTTTCTCCCATAGAGTGCTTCAAACGGACTCATCTTAATAGAGGATTGGTAACTATTATTATAGGCAAACTCAGCTAAATGCAGATACTCTTCCCATTTTGATGGCCTATCCATCACGTACATTCTCAGCATATCCTCTAAAATTTGATTTGTCCTTTCTGTTTTCCCATCAGTTTGAGGGTGATAGGCAGTACTAAAATTCAGCTTAGTACCCATTCCTGCAAACAACCCTTTCCAAAATGCTGCTGTAAACTTAGCATCCCGATCCGAGACAATCATCTTGGGAACTCCATGAAGCCTTACTATCTCCTTTAGGAAAACATTTGCTACTTGAGCTGTTCCAAAGGTAGACTTTACTGGTATAAAGTGAGCAGCTTTTGTGAGAGTGTCTACTACTACCATTACAGAATCATGTTGATATTTAGTCTTGGGTAATCCTGTTATAAAATCCATGGAAACCGTGTCCCATTTCCATTCTGCAATTGGCAAAGGGTTTAGAAGCCCTGCTGGGTGTTGATGCTCAACTTTGACTAACTGACATTCCATACATCTACTTAAATACTCTGCCACATCTCTTTTCATTCCTGGCCAGAACAACTTCTTCTTCAAGGCTGTTAACATCTTTTGGTATCCTGGATGTCCTGCATAGGGCTGTTTGTGATATTCATCTAGAATTTCTCTTTTCAATGACTCTATATATGGAATATACAACCTGTTTTTGTAATAGAGTAGCCCTCTTTGGTTTTTTGTGAAATCAGTTTTATCCTTTTTCTGTAGTTTCACCAAGAGTGCTTCATAGTTGGGATCTTGCTTTGCTGCTTTTCCTACCAATTCCTCTATCTCCATCTGGGCACTACTCCCAATGCTGTTTAAATTTTGACAAGCATTTCTACTTAAGGCATCAGCAACTTTATTTTCTTTTCCCTTGATATGCTTTATATCCATATCAAATTCACTTAGAAAGGACAGCCATCTGGCTTGTCTTGCATTCAGGTCATTTTGGGAAAAAAAATATTTGAGGCTGATATGATCAGTCATCAATGTGAACTTCTTCCCCAGCAGATAGTGTCTCCACATTTTTAAAGCATGGATAACAGCTGCAAATTCCAAATCATATGCACTATAATTATGTTCATGTATTTTCAGTTTCCTAGATTCATAGGCAATGACTGAATTTTCCTGCAACAGGACTCCTCCTAGCCCTTCTCTGCAAGCATTTGTACATACAACAAACTCTTTATCAGGATCAGCAATTTTTAATATAGGGGCTGAAATAAGTTTTTGTTTTAACTGCTCGAAACTGTTTTGAAATTTTTCAGTCCACCCAAACTTGACACCCTTTCTTTGCAATGAAGTGATGGGATGTGCTATGGCAGAAAATCTTTCCACAAATCTATGATAGTAGCCTGCCATCCCCATAAATGACCTTACTGCTGAAACATCAGTTGGGACTGGCCATTCCTTAATTGCTTTTATCTTTTCAGGGTCAACTGCAAGCCCTTTTTCAGAGATAATATGACCCAAATATTGAATTTTATCTTTATAAAATTCACATTTACTGAACTTGGCATATAGCTGGTTTTCTTTTAATGTCTGCAACACTATTCTCAGATGTTCCTTATGTTCAACTTCATTTTTGGAGTAAACTAAGATATCATCTATGAACACAAGAACAAATTTATCCAAATATTTATTCAACACACTATTCATCAGGCACATAAAAGTGGCAGGGGCATTTGTCAGACTAAAAGGTAGGACTACAAATTCGTAGTGTCCATACCGGGTTCGGAAAGCTGTTTTGCTAATGTCTTATTCTTTGATTCTGAGCTGGTGATACTCAGTCCTTAAGTCAATCTTTGAAAAGACTGAGGCCCCTCTCACTTGATCAAAAATATCATCAATTCTAGGAAGTGGATATCTATTCTTAATGGTCAACTTGTTTAGTTGCCGATAATCAATGCACATCCTAAACGTTCCATCCTTCTTTTTAACAAATAAAACAGGTCCTCCCCATGGAGACACACTTGGTCTAATGTAACCTTTATCCAATAATTCTTGCAGCTGCATCTTCAACTCCATCAGTTCTGGCGGACTCATCCGATAGGGGGCTCGGGAAACAGGTGTGGCTCCCGGCACCAGATCTATAGAAAAGTCAATCTCTCTTTTGGGGGGAAGATGAGGGATTTCCTTGGGAAAGACTTCCTTAAATTCTCTGATGACTGGTATAGCATCCAGTAACTCTTCTTCAGTTTTCTGTTCTATTTCTTCTACATGCACTGCATAGACTTGGTATCCTTTTCTAGCTGTTCTTTTCAATTGTAAGGCTGATATTTGTCTTACTGAAATGGGTTTTGGTTTCCCTTTTAGTGTAAAAGGTTTCCCTTCCTCATCCACAAAATGCAGGGTTTTATCCCAGCAGTTCATCAGAGCTTTCTTCTTTTCCAACCAATCCATTCCTATCAGCAGATCATAGGATCCTAATGGCAATATGTTCAAATTTACTTCTGTTGTAAAGCCATTTAATTGTATTGTTGTTTTGGGCAATTTATGTGTGACTTTTCTCTTAGTTCCAGTGGCCAGCTGTACCAACCATGACTGCAGAAATTTTTCAGGTTTAATTTTACATTTTTCTACAATTCCAGGACTAATGTAACTTAAGGAAGCACCTGGATCAATCAACACAGTAACAGGTAGGTCAGAAATCTTACCCTCCATTTCCACCATGGTTGCTTGATGTTCTGCTTGCTGATTTTCCAAGGCTGCACTGATAGTTTGTATGCTTCTGGCTATGTCATTGACTGTTGTTGCCTCTCGCTCTCTGCTGATCATATGAATATTTCGATGGGGACAATCCCTCATCATATGGGGTTCTCCACAGCCCCAAAACTTCAAAGGTTCCTTCATTCTGACTGTCCCTTCCTTTTTATTGTTCCCTTCTACTGGTTTTGAAGCCACTTGGGACTGAGCAGTTTGACTTTCTTTTGGTTTATTGAATTTTTTCCGCTAATGATCTCTACCAAAATTTCTTAGATATGATGGTTTTGGTATTTTACCTTTGAACTCACCCTTGTTCAGCTAGCTCTTCACTTATTCAGCTTTGCCTTTAAATTGATGATAGCATAATCTTGCTTTTCTAACAGCTTCATCCATTGTCTTTGGGTTGTCAAACTCAATTTTCTCCTTGTACACAGTAGGCAGGCAATTTAAAAACCTTTGAACCTTTGCTTTTTCTTCCCTAATGTAAGGGACATATCTCAGTAAACTTGTAAACTTAGTGACAAACTCATCGATAGTGAGCTACCCTAGTCTAAGTTCATGGAATTCTTTCGCTTTATCATCATAATAACGTTCGTTCAAATAACGATTTTTGAACTTAACCTGGAAATCTTCCCAAGTAACTATCTTTTCATCAATGGCATGCACCATTTTTGTCTCTTCCCACCACAGTGTAGCTTTTCCTTGTAGCTGGTACACAGCTAATCTGGCCTTCAGATTGCTTTCATATTCATAAACTTGAAAATACTTAATCATGTTCAGCAACCAAGCTTCAGCATCTTCTTCCTTCTCCCCATCATAAGAGGGGGGTTTGATCTTTCTAAATTCTCCCTGCAATTCTCTTTTCTTCTTATGTTGATGTCTAGCTGCATCCTCATCATCAGACTCATCCATCTTCCTCTTTCCGGAACCTTCGCCTTCTTGGTTGTTCCAGGAAGTTAGCTCTCTGATGAGCTTTTCCCGCTCCTTACTGGCGGATGCAAACATGTCATTCTGACTTCTTAGTTCAGCCAATTCTCGTTGCAGCCTGTGCAACATAGCCATTACCGGGGCATTGGGATCTGGAGTAGCAAACTCATCACGCAGATCCACATAAATTCCTCCCTCTTCAGCCATTTTAGCACCACTGTACACACTCATACATTTGATTAGTAAGACAAAAAAAACAATCTCTACAATGTTTAATAATATTTAAAATTCAGTGAGCACATTAACAACAGCCCAATTTTTGCACTTGAGCTCCGATACCATTTGTAACACCTCCAGTTTAAGGAATTTTTTTTCTTTTTTTTTTTCTTTTTTTCTTTTTATACTTGGATTCCCTCGTTATTTACCTGGTTTTCTGAATACTAAGTTCAGAAATTGGGTATTTACTTCCATCTATTGTTATATTTTCCTCTACTTATGTAGTATCTCTTTTAAATTTAAAAACCTCTTGTCCACTATTCCTTGCTAATAACATTCAATGCTCCCCATGTGTACATTAAACTCATGTACATATGGAGGTCCCTCTGGAAATTTTGAATAATGAGCTCAGAAATTTAACTTTAGTTCCCTCTTGCTAAAGTTCCTCTAACACTCTAGCATCTCTCTCTTATTAAAAGTATTGAACATTCCCCCTGTATACTTTTCCACCAAGTATATATATATTTCCATATCTCTTTATATTATCATGGGATGTTCTTCTTTTTCTATACCTAATACAATCATAGACTCTATGGCCATACATACTTTTCAATAACATCACCTAACACATATATATATTTAATACATATACTTTTGAATCCATTATATATATTCCACTTATATAACTTGGGATTTATATATATATATGTATATCACCTATATATATAGATGACATATATATATAAAATGCATTTATCAACCATATCTTTTGAGCCCCTCATATACCCCACATATATATATGTAACACACCTCTTGTTAAGATCATTTGATCCACATATATGTATAGGTACATTTATATAACACTTATATAAATCATGGATATCTACCCTTTAATAATACGGAATTGAATGCACACATATATATAGATATATAACCTATATATATATATCTATTTATGACACCCCCCCCCTTTTGATAATAAAATTGAATTCGTATAACTATATCCGCCTTGATATTCCATTCGACTATATGATAGAACCCGCATCGAGTATGTATTAAACATAATATAACCCCACATTGAAATATCATGATTGTATATAATACAATGGTCCGCTCTTATCGCTGAGTACGTCAATGAGTTTTAAGGCGGCGAACCCATTGATTTTCATACACAGAGACTCGGCGGTTTGACGTGCCACGTCACCACGGTTGATTATTGGGTATGGCAGTGGTCCGACTACCAATTACACGGCGTAGAACTTACTCGTTCCGGCTATACCTAACCCTAATTCTAAAATCCGGGGGCGTGGTTTTATTTTTCCACCCTGTTTCTAACTCGTCGCGGTAGGGTGCGCTAATTTCTCAGTTTATACTTGTATGCATATTTCCGCCTGAATTAAATTTACCAGCTATGTGGTTTGTTGTTCCTTTGCGTCAAGTGTACTGGTGTTGGTTTAACGTGTGGGGTTTTATCTTTTGGTATGCAGGGACGGCGTCGTGCGTAGGAGATTGGAGTACCCGGCGCCGCCCTTACAGATCCATGCTCAGCCATTATGTTACGTGTAGCTTTTTAGTTTGTGTTTCTATTCGGCCCGGTACTGTGCGAGCCGACTACCGCAGGTTCAGTACCTAGTTTGAAACTCTTTCACATTACCGGGTACCACGCTGTCGACAAAGCTGAGTTGTTGTCCAATCGACCTTGGGATTCTCTGCACGCCTGGGGCAGTGGGATTAGGGTTTCTCATACCCTTCCAACTTATCTCAGCGGCATACACGCACTTATCCCTCTGCTAGTTATTATCTATATGTATCCAGCTCCGGTTACAGTTGGATCTCATTCTGGTTGGGGTGATTGTTTTTACTTCCACTCGTTCACCGAGGGAACTGATATTTCCATGGAGGTTTGATACCGGAGTACCAGATCAGCTTGAAGGTATGAGAGTTCATGCATAGCCTTCTATCGTTCTTTACATTCTGCCATTCATTTTAAGATCTTCAGGTAATTTTGTGTGTAAATCGTTTACGAATTGTGTTGTGCAGGGGATGCAGACGACGGGGTTTCTGGCCGCGCTCAATATGCATCAAGACGGATACAAGCCCTCAACCGGGTTTTCCTCCTATCGTCAAGCTGAACCCGTTGTTAACTTATCATCCATCTTCCGGACGCCTGATTTCATTTTTCTTTGCGCTCCAATGTGACAGACTTCCCCTTACTGTCGTGCTACTGTGTATTTTGTATTGACTATTTGTATTGTGTTGTTTTTTTTTTCTATTTCTCTGTTTAAATCGGTCGAAGAAGAGCCTTATTTTCAGGTTTCTCACTAGTTAGACCATATGGTAGCAGAGATTTAAGCATTTCGTTTATTGGTCTGTGTTTTCCGAGATCTGGTTTTGATCTAGAACCCACGCTAACTGTCAGAACTTATTTTGTGGCTACGTGTATCTGGTTGTTAACGTAGCTCGGTCGTGATTATGGTCAACAACGTTCTGGCCGCTCACCTCTAACTTTGTCAACTTGTTTCGCAGTAGCTGGCAATATGGACTCGTGATCATCGCCAGGGGAAGAGCCGAACTCATCAGTTGGTAAGTTCCTTCCCTTAACGCGATCACGTCTCTGTGTTTCTGTGTGTTTAATGCTAGTAATATTCTTCACTGAAACAAGAATGGCCGCAACGCCTTGGTGACTCTGTCATACCGTAATACCCTGCACCAGGGTGGTGAAGCGGTCATAGTCATCTCCACGTCGATTCATAGTTTTAAAAGCTGATTTTTGTATTACCTACGCATTTATTCTTAGTTGTATTGTTACGATCTGCTGCCTATCATCGTTTAACACATGAGTGTTCAGATGATAATTAATATCCATATGACAGATACTACGAATATTGATAATAGAAGTTCGCATGCCAGTTTATAACTATAGGTTTAAAATATACCATTGTTTTTATAATCGGTTCACTCCATCTCATGATTAATCAAACCCTAAAATGTCGTGGACGTTGATAGTTGTACAATTCGAGGGTTTTTTTGTTGAAACAAGGCCATGGCATAATAAATCGAATAGTCATTATGGTTTAACATAGTTTGATCGTGCGCCAAGTCGCATCGACCTATGGTACATATATATATATTTTTCTCACCGAATATTATTTTATAATCGTTGATTACAATGAGTCATTAGTTTAACTCACGGCTCTCACGTTTTATTTTTAATGCATATATATATGTATTGTTATTATTTTAATTCGTGGCTCTTATATTCTATTTTCTTTTGATGTATACATGTATGTATTCGATAGTACTTGAATAGAGGGCCTTAATTTTAATTTAAGTCTTTGGCTATGATACTTGTTTCAAGGATGAAAGATAGATTTAGAAATGCAATATATATACTTATAAATGTGATAATAATCCTATAGAGTAGAATTACTCTTTCTCTAGCACAATTTCGAATTTCATATTCTCATATCTTTACTTTCTTCCTTTTGGTTTTGTACCCTGTAAACTTCAGTTCTGTTACAATATTTTTCTAATATACTTATGAGCATATAATATCACCTTGTATCTACATGCAACAAGAAAATATTTAATTATCTGTAGAGACTAAGTAACTTCAGATTTAAACCGACCTTGGTTTAGAGTTTCTGGGGTTTCTACTCTATGGATTTATGGTCTACAACTAACCAGAATCTGGAAGGTGAAAGCCTTAGAATGGACTCTGGTAAATGTAGTACTAAAATCAATCATACCATCAAATTTGATTTTTATATGTAGCCAATTCATACTATCATAAAACAAAATAACAAGAATTTCAGAACATACCACAATTGCAAATGACCAACCTCCCAACCTTAGAGTCCTCTTTGTCTCCCAGGACTCACCCCCGAGCTGAGATCACCTTCCAAGACAGACCAACCTCTGATCTTATTAGGAGCATCTTATTTAAGCTCATAATTCCCCAAGCATGTTTCTAATTCTGCGTCCAGAATAGCAGGATGCTTTCTTTCCTGTTTAGCCTAGGCTTCCCATTTTGGGCTTCTTTAAAGCTGTTTTATGCTTTTCCTCAGGTTTTCCAGCTTTTCTTTACCTCTTCCCAACTACTCCTCTTCATTGGGGAAATTTAGATTCCTCCTCAGAATCTAAATTAATTTCTTTCAAGGATTTTTGAAATATTGTGGGGATTTGTTGCCTTATCCATCCTCATGGATTTTGGCAAGTGATCTCTAATTCTCATCTTGGTCAAAATGCACAATCATTTTATTTATTTCCTCAAATAAAATATGCAAATACATTCACACCATACTTATCCCTTGGGGTCCACCCCCTTTAGGATTAAAGTTCAATGTCTAACTTTAAAAATTCAACACACAAATTGGGGGTGTTACAATTTCCGTGAGAAAACACCAAAAAAAAACAAAAAAAAACTTATATCTATGCAATGTAACACCAGAATGAAATAGTGAACAGATTTGAAATCATTGGGAGGAAATTATATAATAGAACGTTCGATGTAGAGAGATGGCAGAGCCATTCTCATCTGAAATTGAATAAGATAATGAAAAGTATTCACAATCCAAACGATAGATTTCATACCTGAGTAAAAAATGCATTCGTATAGAGGCTGAGCTCTGTGGACAAACAATAAAACCAATGAACTGGAAATAGGAATAGAACGAAGGCATGAGACTTTTATGGTAAACCGAAACCCTAACCAGTGCATAGATCCCATTATCCACTATAAGGATCTGGGAGTACAGGTGTGGATCGAGGCTACAACCTCTAGTGTGGATAGTGTGTTAAACAAAGATACAAATGGCAACTATATGAATCGCATAGAAAAAATTTATGAATTTATTATACAGGACTTGATCACATGGGAGAGTGATGAAAAAACAATAAAATATCGTCATTAAAATCGTTTTCCTCTTGTCACATAAATGAACCCAAAATACCACAGTACAAGTGAAATAAAACTTCAGATGGAATTCAAAAGTCAAGGCGTACCAACACATCAAGCTTGGTGGTCTAACCAAAAAACCAGGATAATATCCAATTAATGCAATATCACAAATATTATTGGACAAAGATCCGTCTCATTTAAAAGTCTGATATGATGGAAGCCATTATCGTATAAAGAAATTAAATTTGAAGTCATTAAGATTGGGATGAAACACCATATAGATACATGTATCAATTTCATAACGCATATATATATATATAAATCGAAATCCTTAATACTAGTATAGAATTCGTTATATGCTGACAAAGGTGATTTATGGCATATTATATAGATACAGTGCAAACCAAATGATTGTTCCAAGATACATGTATAAACAGATACGCAAGTAAGATAAATATAAGTGCCACCTTAGAACGTAACAAGACCAAGGTTGGCTTCCGATTGAGTAGTCGGAAGAGTAGTGCAATAAAATTAAATGGTAGAGGTTAAAACAAAAAGTTAGAAGGGACCCCTTTTAAGTTAAAACCTATAAATTTCAATGAAACAAAAAGAGGGAAAGGATATAATTGAACATGAAAAACATCTGGGAAAGAATTATATTATAGATAAATAGTCCTCTTTAAAAACATTAGTACAAGAGTTAAATGCTAATATTGAAATCTGTTAGAGGTAGAGTTAGAAGAATCAACCTCTCTCTCCTTTATTAAGGACAGATTTCAATATCTATCGAAGCACTAAGAGGGGAAAAAAATAAAAAAACATGAGTAAGAACACTTGAAATATTTTTTTTTTCGGATGAGAGACGTGACAAAAAGAAAACTAATAGCATAGCTAATAACTTGAGGTGTCAAAATTCATATTATTTTTCCCAAAATAAGGCTAACACATTCAGTATTATGTGATTGCACCTTTCTTTTCTCCTGTAATATAATACCAAAATATACTTTTCCATGGAGGCAAGTGCATATGTTTGTCTAAGGAATCTTTGGAAGTGAATCTTAATGCAATAAAGCATGTGATTAGAATTTTTCCTCTCCAAGAATCTAATTCAATAATGCATATACATAAATGTTTTTCTCTTCTATTTTTTTATGAGTTCTAACAGAAAAGAACTTCCTTGAATATATATATATATATATATATATATATATATATATATATTCCAAGGAATCTAACACACTAATTATTATGCACATATTCTCTTTAGGATTCCAATATTTTGCTTTAAAAATTTAATTGAGATGCATCATGATAACATCCTTTGTAACATTTTAAGTGAAATAACTTAATTTGTAACATTTTAAATGAAATAGCTTAAATTTTTTCAAGAATGATCAACATAATTGTTCTATTTTTGTGCATATGAATAACTTATTTATTTTCAAGAAATATCAACATAATTGTTATCTTTCTTATGGATACAATTAATTTATGTATTTATAACAAAATTAACACAATACCTATATAAATGTGCATATAAAAAACTATTCTTATCAAGCTGACAAATCAAATGGCCACCTTTTTTTTCACTGTTTTAGTCATCAACTTTGGTGTGGTTTCCAAACATATGCAAACTGATTTTTCAGAAGAAAAAGAGATTTATGAACAGATTCATAAGAAAAAAAAAATCTCGCATGTTTTACATAGATGTGATGGTTTGAAGATCAAAATGATTCTTTGTAGACCATTTTTCCATATTCAAATATTATATAATTTCTTGTTTTAGTCATCACTTTAGACATAGTTTTTGATAACAGTGGAAACAAAATTTTCAAATATTAAAGAATATTTTGGTTATAATAGGGTCACTTACAAACACCTCTTTCAATTTTTAAACATATATCACGGTTTGGGAAATAAAAACTCTTTCTTGTACCCTATATTCCAATAACTCATACAATTCACAAAATTATTTAACCATGAAAAAATTTCAAGTATTCAATGCACATGAAATATTTTAAGAATTCAGTGAACAAAAAACTTGTTCTTGTATGCACAAAAATACCTGGAGGCTTTTCGAATAAAAACAATATTGACTCTTTACCATATGAAAATTTTCCACCGAATAAATTCACTTCTTATTTATTCATGCACCATATTCCAATACAATCATTTTTAAAGAGCATAGTTAATTATCTTTTAATGCACGCTTGAAATATATCCTTCCTCTCTATTTCCTTGATTCTACATGTATTATGTCATTATTTATTATATTTTCCCATAGGTTTACAATAAGGGAAATTAAGAAAATGCACTAGCTTTTCTAAATCCTAAAATGATTTCATAAATTACTTCATAAATTTGGTTTTTCCTAAATTATAAAATTACTCCATAAATATTCCATAAATCACTGCATAAATCATATTTTTCTAAATTATAAAATCTCACAATAAATCATCAATAAATATCTCATGATTTTTTAAGGTAGATTTTTTCTTCCTTATTGAAAAATATTATGTTCTAAAACTATGACTCAATAGTTCTAAAAATAATAAATAAACTACATGAAATAAAATTTATTTATATAGAAGAATATATATTATTCTCAATAAAATAACTTGGAAGTTTTTTTGTAATATTCGTGTAATTTATAATTAAAAGAACATTATCCTATATTGGAATTAATAAAATTTAAATAATAAACAAAACTCATTTTACTAGAGTTTTTTGGTAGCTTACATGAGGGATATTACACAATAACACAAACATAGTCAAGAAAAATTGAAATATTAATATATAAAGTTGTAGAGGATTTCTGGAGACCTGTGTGCTATAATTGAATATCCCTTTAATATGGATGTTTCAGGTGAACATCTTCACCCATATTCATTGCTTCTCTATCTTGAAGATGGGTGAAGTGTTCACCTGAAACATCCATATTGAAGGGATCTTCAATAATAGCACACACATCTCCAGAAATCCTCTACAACTTAATGTATCTGAATGTGGAATAGCTAATCTTTCCAATATGAAAATAAATTTGAAGCAATGTTCCTTTCATTCCAATTATTGAGGAATATTTGGTTTCTAAACAATGGTTACTAAAAAATGGTTGTAACAAATCATATGAGAGCTAATAAATAATATTTTTCCTAACATTGATATCTCTATTAAATAAGAAAATAATTTACAAGATGATAACCCTGTCAATCCCTTATGTAAATATGTTGTGTTGCTCTAAACCAAACAACATTAGAAGATAAACATTATTAATTGTTTGAATATACATAATCATAGACATAACCTAATAGGTATGTCAAAATTGAGCTTAAATAGTTATGATTTGAGATTCAAGCGATCCATATACATAGCGTTAGATAAGCCACATGATAGAAAACATATTGCAATGGGTCAAATGAGCAAGTATAAAATTCTTCCATTTAATATAAACTGTGGAAATATTTCATTGTCACATGTAGAAAATGTATCAAAAACTAGATGGAATTTCGTGTAATAAACATTTTAACAGACTCATTCCTTATGAAATCATTTAATTAATTTTGTATATTGAAAAAACATACCTAGCCTTGTGGCAGTTCCATTCTTAGAAATAACAAAAGTGAGGAGTTTCCAAAAGAATGCTATGACACAAAAGAGAATTTAGAAGTGATTCAAGTATACTTATGTGAAACCACACAAACTCAGTCATTTCTGGAAGTCTCTATTTCATAACATTCAACAATGATATTTGTTGGAACATTTTTGTAATGTCTTTATTTCAACATTTTTTTTCTTTCTTATATAGACAATACTATGGTGAATTTCATCTAGAAAAGAATTTCTACATGTTTGTATCTTCATCTAGAGTTAATTAAATAGACCCAAGTCTATATAAGCTTATTCATTTTCTTAGGAATTATTTATATCTTTTCATTATTTTCCCTATATACAATTTGTCCCCTATTTTTTTTTTTGTATGAGAAATACCATTCTGAATTTATAGATATAGAGAGGATATTGAATCATTACCCTTCTACCTATATTACAATTAAATTAAATTTCAATTTTCTCATATACATTTCGATTTTCTCATATACATCTATATATATAGAATATTAAATTGGTGAAGGGAACTTACTTCACATTCGTTTCATGCTTCATGTACGTTAGGTTTTTCGTTGTTTTTAATATCAAAGTTTACATAGTTATGGTTTTAAGTAACCCCACATATGTTCCTAACTTCTACTCCTCATCTCATGGGAACATGATTCGATGCCATATTAATATCTACTGCGAAATATCTCCTCGAACCGTACTTTCGATTTAGTAGTTGTTGGTAGTTGTTAATACGATAATAAATGAGTTCGGACATCTCTTAGTCTCGTTTCTTGTTTCAAAAATCTTTAATGTCTGGCATGAGAAATTTTGCAAAGTTTCGTGATACATTACATTAAATTTTCCTACTCCTATAGGATTTTGTACACTTTCATTTATTTCATTAAATCTTTGGAGTACTTATAATATCCTTGGCCGATTTACTTCTACTTTTCCTTGATTTTAAAGACATCTCCAACATTGACTTAACTCCCGAATTGGGCATCTGCCGCCACATGGATGGTGGATCTGATAAGAAATTTAGGGTTTTAGTGAAATTATATTATCGGGTTTCTTCACTGGTAAGTTTCATTTCTCGTTTCATTTCTAAGACGATTCCGGGTCTGCTCGTTACAAGGTTTGTTTCTCCTCAGTCGTGAATCACATTTCAGCTCCTACTACAATGCTTCAAGAAGTTGTGTTAATGGCCAGCGAGACCTTAACATATCCTTGGGAAATCAAAATGTATCAGTTCACCTTCTAACTAGGGTCCGCGCTAACAATGATAAGATTTCCTTGGTGCACTTCTCTTGAATTCTTCCGAATGTTTCCATTTTTACTTCCTCATTTAATTATTGCAGAGAAAATTTACATATGTCTGAGATTGTTGATATGGATTTTGTAAGGATTTGGGAATGAATATTTTCTTCCTCTTCTTGAGTTATTGGGAAACGTTGTTGTATATTATTTAACATGTTTACTGAATTGTTAAATTTCCCAATCTTTCTCTCCTTCACGTAGGCATATCGTTTTTCATTTATAAAGAAAATTACTTCAAATTTATAATTTGTTTCCTATTTTTTTCTCCATTTCGGTTTTCCACCTATTTATTTAAGGAGCTCATCCATTACCTCTTTGGTTCAGCGTCCTGTGTTCCCGGCTTCTCGCTCAACCTTTCCCAAATTAAATGTGGTTATGCGATGTTACGAGGTTCGATTGGGTGAATTGTTCACATTGTTGATTTTGGTGATATTAATATTTTACATCAATTCTGTAGGCTATTTCTGTCACAATCCCGTGTTTAAATTCATGAGCAATAGTTACCCAATTTAATCTGTGAACTTTAGGTAGTCATAGGAAAATTTGAGTTGCTGAAGGTAACCATTGAATCCCTTGACAGTCAAGGGTTTTAATTCCTTTTATTTTTTTTACATTATTATTCCATTTATGTCTCCTTTAATGTCAGTTTCTAACTTATTTTCACTCAATTCCTGTAGGTATTGATGTGGCTATAGCTCATTCTTTGGTTTCCTTAAAATTCATTTTTTGCTCGGTCAAATCTAATGGATTTGATACTCGATTTTTTTGTGCTTCACAGGTCGGTATTCTTGTATTTTAGACCGTATACCCTAGGTAGCCAAGAAGTCATAATTTCATCTCCATTTAATTTATATTAGTGATGAATGTATAAACATAAATTTTTGAAATATTTTGAAATATTGTTCTTCTCTTTCTAAGAAAATTTGTTTAATTTCCACTCAGACTGTGAACTAATTCTGTAAATGTATATATTTGATTTTCCCAACAACTGTATTTCATAATTTCCAATTATCTACGTACTTGGATTTCCTATTGAGAATTTTATGTTCATATATTCTCAATACTCTTACTTCTATTCTATACTACCTCACTGTTGTTTATTTGATAGTTTTGAGTTAAATATTCTTGTATAGAAATAGCCTTATATATATATATATATTCATGTAAAATCTGAGGTTCATTTATTTCAACATAGTTAGAATATTGAGATGTATTAGAATTAATATTTGTTGTCTTTAACAATATACTTCGTTCAACTGTTGCCTTGCGGTGGAGTATATAATTCCATTAATTAATGAAATTATTTTACTGTAACTCATTTTTATACCTTGCCAATTGTTAAATCTCATATTAATTTATATATAGCAACAACATGCAATTCTATTGCCTTAGAATTTTAATTAGTTACTGTAGTTCTGAAATTTCTATTCCTACACAACATTTTAAACAATATGTATATAATGCTGGTGATATATGGAATTATATTTGTTTAGTACTACTTTAAATTTCTGTTGTCTTTATATCTCTCTATTCACTCTATGTTTAAAAAATTGGTACAATTTTCATCAATAATTATTAACTAAAATTTAATATTTCCTCCAATAGCATAATTGTTCAATAGGTCCACATAGTATTTATTATATTCATATACACATAATATATGTAATTTAGGGTACTTCATAAGCAAAATAAAGGTTTCATTTTCCTTTATCCGCAACAATGTTCAAATTTCATGAGCACAACTTTTAAAGAATCATTATCACTTTGTGTTATTTCATGTGGTCATTAATCATGCGTCATGCATCTTATGCCCATTATAGTCTACTGAAATTTCAGTTACAATAATAACTGAGATGATTCACACTAGCATCATATCTATAATATTTTCCTACTTAATTATTCCCAAAATGTCCGAGTGTTGCAAACTTTTTCTCTGATACCACTTGTAATATCCCCCAGTAACCTCACAGGAAAATACATGGAGTTAGGAATTTATTTCAACTTTTACCAATGTGTAAATTTCTAAATTACTTTCTATATACCCTTAATGAGAATTATAGCAACCATCATCATTACATAGAGAAATATTTAGTAAAATAATAGTGAGTTACAAATCATTAACTACCATTTTTGTACCATATTAACTTAGATTCCAAGTTGTAACTATGAATCGATTGTATAATTATTTTAACTCAATTTGTAAATCACATACTTGACAATATAAAAATAACATCATGAAAGGATTTAATATCATAAAAATGGCACAACAAACGATCACATCATTACACATTGATATACCCTTAAAACCCTCTAGGATAAAAACCAGAAAAAAAAGAGATAAAAAAATAATTTCTTTATTAAATGCTCGTGAGGGTGTTCACCCCTCACTCAACGTATTGTAAGGGAATCCATCCATTAGCCATTGTCATAAAATAGTACAAATAATTATCATCTAAATTGAATCATAACTTGCTCTAAACTATTAAAATCATCATCATTCATTAACCCACGAACCCATGAAAAATAAGACTTTTAAACCTAGTTCTTGCAGTTTGGATTCCTAAATGCACATGGACCAGAAAATATTTATCTACAAAAATGTCAAATATGAATTTTCCTTTGGACAAGTCATCATCCTTTCTAGTCGTTGTTGTCATCACCGCATTTGATATAATGATGAGATAAGACATAAAATATTAATTAACCGATAATTAATTTTTATTGCACACTTCAACGTCTATTCGTGTGCATGTATAAAACATAAACATAATGTCACGAAATTATGTATCTAACATCATTGCACATGCATTAGAAACAAAGATATCAGTATGAGTCGTCATCTTTCCAAAAAAGGGTTAACCAAATCTTGAATCCACTTTCATATTCTTTCCAAAGGAAAGCTAACATGTTATATATTGTTATTGTGCATGAAAATACATAAAAATCTTTAAGGAGAACTATTTCAACAAGAATTTGTCTTTGTTCCTACTATTATGTTTTCTTTTCCAAAGGGATTAAAGCAATAGATTCAATATTTATGGATGTGAATGCATGTTATTTTCCAAAAACATATTTTCCACAGGAGAGTTATTCACAATGGATATTATGTATAAAAATCCATGCAATACTTTAAGAAAAGTTAACATAATATTTATAATTTTGTGCATGGAACTACTTTTAATCTCCAAAAGAAAATAACATGATAGCTTGTTCTTATTGCATGCGAAACATATATTTATTTCCAAAGGAAAGTAACTAAATATTGCATGGAAAAACAAACTACTCTTCTCCAAGGGATCATATGGATAACATTTATTCTTTCATGTAAAGAAATGTTTCCCTCTTATCAAAATATCTATCAGAATAACTATACATAATATTCTCCCAAAAGTGTAACACCCCTAGTTTTATGTTTTCAAATTAGACATTTGAACTTCAGTCCAAAGGGGAGTGGACCATAATGGATAATTATTTTGTGGATGTAATTAATCATTTAATTATGAAAAATAAATAAAATATTTCCGTGGATATTGACCAAATGAGATTTTTGAGATCACTTGCCTAATCCATGAGGTATGGAAAGAGGCTAGGATTTTCCCCAAAAAGATTTCAAAAAGACTTGAAAGAATTTATTTCCAATTTAGATTTTTGAGGAAAAATCTAAATTTCCCCAATGATGTGGGGAGTAGTTGGGAAGAGGTAAAAAGGTAGAAAAGTAGAAAGCATCTTTAAAATCCCTAAATAAGAGAAGCCTAGGGAAACAAGAATAAAAGCATCCTGTAATTCGGGACACAGAATTAGAAACAGGCTTTGGGGAGAGCATAAGCTTAAATAAGCTATTCTAGAAAGGATTGAGGTTGGTCTGTTCTGGGAGAGGATCTCAGCTCAGGGGTGATTTCTGTGGATAAAAGAAATCTAAGGTTGGGAGAACTGGTCATCACAGAAGCGGTATGCATACAAGTTTTATGAATGATTAAATTAGATGTTGTTAGACAATATTGAAAAGCATTGTATTTGTTATGTTGAATTTAGTTGTTGTGTTATATTATTCCTTACATTTCACAAAATTGAATTAAAAAAATACAATCTTCTAAATTTCTATATGGTAGTAGGAATAAATCCTAGGGAATACTATCAGCCAGAATCTCTAAACCATTGGGTGGCTTAAATCCGGAGATAGTAAAAATGATTCGCTAGAATAATTAAAGTGTAACTTTAATCTGCTTCTATAAGGAATAGCTAAATGAACCGAAAGATATATATTCCTGTATTCATATGTAATAGCCATGATGAGTTTATACCTTGTATATATATATATATATCTGTGTGTGTGTTTAAGGGGGAAATGAATCCAAAGTCAAGGAAAAGATTTAGATCAATTAAACTATAAGTTACATCATAAAAGAGTATTATGTTGTGAATAAATAATATATATATATATATATATATATATATATATATAAATAATTCTACTGCATTATATGGTATGTTGGCCATGAAAAATATAAACACTATTTAGATTAAAATTAGCTGAGAGCTGTAAGAAAAAGACAGACATATTAATGGTATTAAATCATTATGGAGTTCTCTTATCTGTAGAATCGAATTATTTTACTTATCAGAGTAAACAGAAAAATGAAAGGTTATTCTATATGGTGAAAAAGGAAATACATCCATAGATTTACCAAATAACCATTATAGAAATTTATTTGTTATACTGAAGCCCATTATGAAGTTATTACTGGTTATAGTAAATAACATTTCATTCAAACAGCTAACAGAGAACCTGATCCAAGTGGATATTGGTGGTCACCCGCCTATTCCACTTGGGGCCCCACCATAGCCCCTTTCAAGTGCGCTTGGGAATCCAGCGACTATGTCCCATTGACGTAGCCATGCCATTTGCAATTGCTCAGGTCGATTCAGCAACTAGCTTCATCAAGCACATTCAACACATCCGCCAATAGGTTCATGATATATTGGATAGAACCAATTCCAAGTACAAGCAACGCCATGATCAACACCGGGTGCCACACAACTTCCAGGTGGGCAACAAAATATGGCTACATTTGCTGAAGGAGCGCCTCACTAGACCCCACCACAAGCTTCGCCCACTTCGATACGGGTCATACACCATCATAAAGGCTGTAGGGAACAAGGACTTCAAGCTCAGTATTCCACCATTCCTTGGTCTGCACCCAGTATTCAATGTGGATCGCCTTTGTCCTTACTTTCCACCTCTACTGGACACCTTAGACATTGCAGAACAACTCACACCAACAGAGTTAAACCCAGACTGCATGGAACAGGCCAACGCATATTGTATCATGGACATGGAAATCAATACCACTCGCCAACAGAAGATTCAACTCTATCGAGTTGTCAAAGCTGGCCAACTCTTGCACCAAGGAAAGTGGTTCACCAGGGACCAAGTTCAGCCAAAATTTCCTCATCTCATGGAGGAACTTAACGCAATGGGGACCATTTCTTCCTAAGGGGGGAGGAATGATACAGGTGGATATTGGTGGTCACCCACCTATTCCACTTGGGGCCCCACCATTTCCTCTTGTATTTTTTCAGTTTCAGCAAAACTTACTATTTTTAGCAGTTTTTCAGGTCCTGAACTTCCGAAGCCATTTTGAGGCCCTAAACGATGTGTTTTGGGAAAACGGAGAGCAACATGGGTCCATAGACCGATGTTTCTTGTTCAAAATTTGTAATCCTCATATAGATATTTCTAATGAGGTATGATATGTGTCAAACGGAGATCGTATGCCAAAGTTATGTCCCTGGGAAGTTGAAACACCAATTTACCCAAACAAGGCCCATAGTTTTGGCGCTTCATCTCCTAGGGTTAGGGTTTTGGCTGTTTAGGATTAACCATTGTTTCTAAATAATAAATAGGCCCTCGAGCCTCTTTGTAACTCAGTTCGGAGGCCAGTAGCCACCACATCTCTTCTTAGAGATAGCTACTAGTGCCCTAGCTAGTTTTATTTCCATTCTGTTTGTAAGAAAATTTCAGTTCTTTGATATTAATGAAATGAAGTATTATTTCTGTTGCATCTCTGTATTTATGGTTATTTTTTTATTCTATTGCATTCCTGCATAAATCCGGATCAGAACCAGAAGTGAACCAATTTCCCTAAATCAATTTCTGATATATACAAGAAGGCCTAATTTAAATTTATTGGTTAGGTAGTAAAATGCTTTGTTCTTACGAGAACACATTTGAATTTCATCCTGTAAATATAATATAAATATAATTAAATTAAAACTTAGCCGAATATATTCATAAAATCATTACAGGAAGACAATATAAAAATAATTATTCCGAATATAAAAATGATTAAAAATATTTCTGAATAATTATATAAAATTCCTAATAAGTTTGGAAAACTTTGAAAAAAAAAAACTAATAGTATAAAATGAACCACTGACGAATGTCAGTAAATTACCATCGTGCCGAGATTCATATTAACGAATCTCCAAATTCTTGTTCAATAGATTACAAATTAAACTGTGTGAACTTTCCTAAGAAAATTCTCAGGGTATTTCTCTCTAGCAATTAATGATAGAATCTCAGGACACATTGTTTCACATAATAAATGAGAAAGAGTCGCTCGTACCGACCTGTAACAACCGAGAGCAGTATCGGTGTCAATGGTTCCCGGTAAAATATTACAGGAGCTTTCGACAAGAAAACAAATTCACCATAGAGGATGAAATTACCTGCAAAACAAACCGAGACAAATAAGAATTGGTAATGGTAGCGACCAGTATATAAATGAAACATCTAACAGAGGTTCAGGGAATTCGAACGGGAATATACGTACCCCATTAACCATAGTCTAAGAATTAAACATCTCTGTGTGAGGAAATGATGAGTTAGACACCAAGAACGATTACTGTCATTTGACCATATAAATAAAACTATGAGTAAGAGTTCCATTCGAAGTAAAATCACCTGAGAAATTTCTTGCTAAAGATAAATGCAAGTAGAGCTGAGGTAACTCTATCAAAATTTCTCACTGGCGTTGAACTCAAGCTTAGGAAATCGCCTTCAAAGGATAAAATTATGTGTGGAATGTTGAACAAAGATGCCCAACTTGCCAAGGAATAAACCATCAACCGTGTAAGGAATTGATAGAGTAAATAGGAAGATATTACCGTGAGAAAACACCAAAAAAAAAAAAAAAACTTATATCTATGCAATGTAACACCAAAATGAAATATTGAATATATTTGAAATCATTGGGAGGAAATTATATAATAGAACGTTCGACGTAGAGAGATGGCAGAGCCATTCTCATCTGAAATTGAATAAGATAATGAAAAGTATTTGCAATCCAAACGATAGATTTCATACCTGAGACAAAAACGCATTCATATAGAGGTTGAGCTCTGTGGACAAACAATAGAACCAATGAACTGGAAAGAGGAATAGAACGAAGGCATGAGACTTTTATGGTAAACCGAAACCCTAACCAGTGCATAGACCCCATTGTCCACGTGTAAGGATCTGGGAGTATAGGTGTGGATCGAGGCTACAACCTTTGGTGTGGATAGTGTGTTAAACAATCATACAAATGCCAACTATATGAATCGCATAGAACAAATTTATGAATTTATTATACAGGACTTGATCACATGGGAGAGTGACGAAAAAATAATAAAATATCGTGATTCAAATCATTTTCCTCTTGTCACATAAATGAACCCAAAATGACACAGTACAAGTGAAATAAAACTTCATATGGAATTCAAAGGTCAAGGCGTACCAACACATCAATCTTGGTGGTCTAACCAAAAAACCAGGATAATATCCAATTAATGCAATATCACAAATATTGTTGGACAATGATCCGTCTCATTTAAAAGTCTGATATGATGGAAGCCATTATCGTATAAAGAAATTAAATTTGAAGTCATTAAGAGTGGGATGAAACACCATATAGATACATGTATCAATTTCATAACACACACATACACACACACACACACGGATATATATATATATATATATATATATATATATATATATATATATATATATATATATATATATATATATATATATATATATATATATATATATATAAATTGAAATCCTTAATACCAGTATAGAATTTGTTATATGCTGACAAAGGTGATTAATGGCATATTATATAGATACAGTGCAAACCAAATGATTTTTCCGAGATACATGTATAGACAGATACACAAGTAAGATAAATATAAGTTCCACTTTAGAACGTAACAAGACCAAGGTTGGCTTCCGATTGAGTAGTCGGAAGAGTAGTGCAATAAAATAAAATGGTAGAGGTTAAAACAAAAAGTTATAAGGGACCCCTTTTAAGTTAAAACCTATAAATTTCAATGAAACGAAAAGAGGGAAAGGATATACTTGAAAATGAACAACATCTGGGAAAGAAGTATATTATAGATAAATAGTCCTGTTTAAAAACATTACTACAAGAGTTAAATGCTAATATTGAAATCTATTAGAGGTAGAGTTAGAAGAATCAACTTCTCTCTTCTTTATTAATGACAGATTTCATTATCCATCGAAGCACTAAGAGGGGAAAAGAAAAGAAAAAACATGAGTAAGAACACTTGAATTTTTTTTTTTCGGATGAGAGATGTGACAAAAAGAAAACTAATAGCATAGCTAATACCTTGAGGTGTCAGAATTCATATTATTTTTCCCAAAATAAGGCTAACACATTCAGTATTATGTGATTGCACCTTTCTTTTCTCCTGTAATATAATACCAAAATATACTTTTCCTTGGAGGCAAGTGCATATGTTTCTCTAAGGAATCTTTGAAAGTGAGTCTTAATGCAATAAAGCATGTGATTAGAATTTTTCCTCTCCAATAATCTAATTCAATAATGCATACACATAAATGTTTTTCTCTTCTATTTTTTTTATGAGTTCTAACACAAAAGAAATTCCTTGAATATATATATATATATATATATTCCAAGGAATCTAACACACTAATTATTCTTTTTCTGAAAGTTAGATAACTCACTAGCTATTACTGATGCAATACAAAATATTTCCTATCATTTTACACATCAGGAAAATTTGAAATATTTCCTCAATAAATGGCATGAATAATTAATATTTCTCAAATAATAGAACCAATTTCCTTTTATGCAATCGTTTTATGTGAACTGTTTCTCAAAAAATATAGTCACATATTACTTTCCTCTAGATCAAGTATACTTTCCTCTAGATCAAGTATTACTTTCTTTAGGATTCCAATATTTTGCTTTAAAAATTTAATTTAGATGCATCATGATAACATCCTTTGTAACATTTTAAGTGAAATAACTTAATTTGTAACATTTTAAATGAAATAACTTAAATTTTTTCAAGAATGATCAACATAATTGTTCTATTTTTGTGCATATGAATAACTTATTTATTTTCAAGAAATATCAACATAATTGTTATGTTTCTTATGGATACAATTAATTTATGTATTTATAACAAAATTAACACAATACCTATATAAATGTGCATATAAAAAACTATTCTTATCAAGCTGACAAATCAAATGGCCACCTTTTTTTTTCCTGTTTTAGTCATCAACTTTGGGTGTGGTTTCCAAACATATGAAAACTGATTTTTCAGAAGAAAAAGAGATTTATGAACAGATTCATAAGAAAAAAAAAATCTCTCATGTTTTACATAGATGTGATGGTTTGAAGATCAAAATGATTCTTTGTAGACCATTTTTCCATATTCAAATATTATATAATTTCTTGTTTTAGTCATCACTTTAGACATAGTTTTCGATAATAGTGGAAACTAAATTTTCAAATATTAAAGAATATTTTGGTTATAACAGGGTCACTTACAAAAACCTCTTTCATTTTTTAAACATATATCACGGTTTGGGAAATAAAAACTCTTTCTTGTACCCTATATTCCAATAACTCATACAATTCACAAAATTATTTAGCCATGAAAAAATTTCAAGTATTCAATGCACATGAAATATTTTAAGAATTCAGTGAACAAAAAACTTGTTCTTGTATGCACAAAAATACCTGGAGGCTTTTCGAATAAAATAATATTGACTCTTTACCATATGAAAATTTTCCACCGAATAAATTCACTTCTTATTTATTCATGCACCATATTCCAATACAATAATTTTTAAAGAGTAGAGTTACTTATCTTTTAATGCATGCTTGAAATATATCCTTCCTCTCTATTTCCTTGATTCTACATGTATTATGTCACTATTTATTATATTTTCCCATAGGTTTACAATAAGTGAAATTAAGAAAATGCACTAGATTTTCTAAATCCTAAAATGATTCCATAAATTACTTCAGAAATTTGGTTTTTCCTAAATTCTAAAATTACTCCATAAATATTCCATAAATCACTGCGTAAATCATATTTTTCTAAATTATAAAATCTCACAATAAATCATCCATAAATATCTCATGATTTATTAAGGTAGATTTTTTCTTCCTTATTGAAAAATATTATGTTCTAAAACTATGACTCATTAGTTCTAAAAATAATAAATATACTACATGAAATAAAATTTATTTATATAGAAGAATATAAATTATTCTCAATAAAATATCTTGGAAGTTTTTTTGTAATATTCGTGTAATTTATAATTAAAAGAACATTATCCTGTATTGGAATTAATAACATTTAAATAATAAACAAAACTCATTTTACTAGAGTTTTTTGGTAGCTTACATGAGGGATATTACACAATAACACAAACATAGTCAAGAAAAATTGAAATATTAATATATAAAGTTGTAGAGGATTTCTGGAGACCTGTGTGCTATAATTGAATATCCCTTTAATATGGATGTTTCAGGTGAACATCTTCACCCATATTCATTGCTTCTCTATCTTGAAGATGGGTGAAGTGTTCACCTGAAACATCCATATTGAAGTGATCTTCAATAATAGCACACACATCTCTATAAATCCTCTACAACTTAATGTATCTGAATGTGGAATAGCTAATATTTCCAATATGAAAGGAAATTTGAATCAATGTTCCTTTCATTCCAATTATTGAGAAATATTTGGTTTCTAAACAATGGTTACTAAAAAATGGTTGTAACAAATCATATGAGAGCTAATAAATAATATTTTTCCTAACATTGATATCTCTATTAAATAAGAAAATAATTTACAAGATGATAACCCAGTCAATCCCTTATGTAAATATGTTGTGTTTCTTTAAACAAAAAAACAGTAGAAGATAAACATTATTAATTGTTTGAATATACATAATCATAGACATAACCTAATAGGTATGTCAAAATTGAGTTTAAATAGTTATGATTTGAGATTCAAGCGATCCATATACATAGCGTTACATAAGCCACATGATAGAAAACATATTGCAATTGGTCAAATGAGCAAGTATAAAATCCTTCCATTTAATATAAACTGTGGAAATATTTCATTGTCACATGTAGAAAATGTATCAAAAACTAGATGGAATTGCTTGTAATAAACATTTTAACAGACTCATTCCTTATGAAATCATTCAATTAATTTTGTATATTTAAAAAACATACCTAGCCTTGTCGCAGTTCCATTCTTAGAAATAATAAAAGTGAGGAGTTTCCAAAAGAATGCTACGACACAAAAAAGAATTTAGAAGTGATTCAATTATACTTATGTGAAACCACGCAAACTCAGTCATTTCTGGAAGTCTCTATTTCATAACATTCAACAATGATATTTGTTGGAACATTTTTGTAATGTCTCTATTTCAACAAATTTTTTTTTTTCTTATATAGACAATACTATGGTGAATTTCATCTAGACAAGAATTTCTACATGTTTGTATCTTCATCTAGAGTTAATTAAATAGAGTCTATATAAGCTTATTCATTTTCTTAGGAATTATTTATATCTTGTCATTCTTTTCCCTATATACAATTTGTCCCCTAATTTTTTTTTTGTATGAGAAATACCATTCTGAATTTATAGATATAGAGAGGATATTGAATGATTACCCTTCTACCTATATTACAATTAAATTAAATTTCGATTTTCTCATATACATCCATATATATATAATATTAAATTGGTGAAGGGAACTTACTTCCCATTCGTTTCCTGCTTCATGTACATTGGGTTTTTCGTTGTTTTTAATATCAAAGTTTACATAGTTATGGTTTTAAGTAACCCCACATATGTTCCTAACTTCTAGTCCTCATCTCAAGGGAACATGATTCGATGCCATATTAATATCTACTACGAAATATCTCCTCGAACTGTACTTTCGATTTAGTAGTTGTTGGTAGTTGTTAATACGATAATAAATGAGTTCGGACATCTCTTAGTCTCGTTTCTCATTTCGAAAATCTTTAATGTCTGGAATGAGAAATTTTGCAAAGTTTCGTGATACATTACATTAAATTTTCCTACTCCTACCGGATTTTGTACACTTTCATTTATTTCATTAAATCGTTGGAGTACTTATAATATCCTTGGCCGATTTACTTCTACTTTGCCTTGATTTTCAAGACATCTCCAACATTGACTTAACTCCTGAATTGGGCATCTGCCGCCATGTGGATGGTGGATCTGATAAGAAATTTAGGGTTTTAGTTAAATTATATTATCGAGTTTCTTCACTGGTAAGTTTAATTTCTCGTTTCATTTCTGAGGCAATTCCAGGTCTGCTCGTTACAAGGTTTGTTTCTCCTCAGTCGTGAATGACATTTCAGCTCCTACTACAATGCTTCAAGAAGTTTTGTTAATGGCCATCGAGACCTCAACATATCCATAGGAAATAAAAATGTATCAGTTCACCTTCTAACTAGGGTCCACGCTAACGATGATAAGATTTCCTTGGTGCACTGCTCTTGAATTCTTCCAAATTTTTCCATTTTTTCTTCCTCATTTAATTATTGCGTAGAAAATTTACATATGTCTGAGATTGTTAATATGGATTTCGTAAGGATTCCGGAATGACTGTTTTCTTCCTCGTCCTGAGTTATTGGGAAATGTTGTTGTATATTATTTAACATGTTTACTAAACTGTTAAATTTCCCAATCTTTCTCTCCTTCACGTAGGCATATCGTTTTTCATTTATAAAGAAAATTGCTTCAAATTTATAATTTGTTTCTTTTTTTTTCTCCATTTCGGTTTTCCACGGATTTATTTAAGGAGCTCATCCATTACCTCTCTGGTTCAGCGTCATGTGTTCCCGGCTTCTCGCTCAACCTTTCCCAAACTAAATGTGGTTATGCGATGTTACAGGGTTCGACTGGGTGAATTGTTCACATTGTTGATTTTGGTGATATTAATATTTTACATCAGTTCTGTAGGCTATTTCTGTCACAATCCCGTGTTTAAATTAAATAGTTACCCATTTTAATCTGTGAACTTTAGGTAGTCAAATAGGAAAATACGAGTTGCTGAAGGTAACCATTGAATCCCTTGACAGTCAAGGGTTTTAATTCTTTTTATTTTGTTTACATTATTATTCCATTTATGTCTTCTTTAATGTCGGTTTCTAACTTATTTTCACTCAATTCCTGTAGGTATTGATGTGGCTATAGCTCATTCTTTGGTTTCCTTAAAATTCATTTTTTGCTCGGTCAAATCTAATGGATTTGATACTCGATTTTTTTGTGCTTCACAAGTCGGTATTCTTGTATTTTAGACCGTATAACCTAGATAGCCAAGAAGTCATAATTTCATCTCCATTTAATTTATATTAGTGATGAATGTATAAACATAAATGCTTGAAATATTTTGAAATACTGTTCTTCTCTTTCTGAGAAAATTTGTTTGATTTCCACTCATACTATGAACTAATTCTGTATGTGTATATATTCGATTTTCCCAACAACTGTATTTCATAATTTCCAATTATCTACGTACTTGGATTTCCTATTGAGAATTTTATGTTCATATATTCTCAATACTCTTACTTCTGTTCTATACTACCTCACTGTTGTTGATTTGACAGTATTGAGTTAAATCTTCTTGTATAGAAATAGCCTTATATATATATATATATATATATATATATATATATATATATATATATATATATATATATATATATATATATATATATATATATATATATATATATATATTCATGCAAAATCTGAGGTTCATTTATTTCAACATAGTTAGAATATTGAGATGTATTAGAATTAATATTTGTTGTCTTTAACAATATACTTCGTTCAACTGTCGCTTTGCGGTGGAGTATATAATTCCATTAATTAATGAAATTATTTTACTGTAACTCATTTCTATACCTTGCCAATTGTTAAATCTCATATTAATTTATATATAGCAACAACATGCAATTCTATTGCCTTAGAATTTTAATTAGTTACTGTAGTTCTGAAATTTCTATTGCTACACAACATTTTAAACAATATGTATATAACGCTGGTGATATATGGAAGTATATTTGTTTAGTACTACTTTAAATTTTTGTTGTCTCTATATCTCTCTACTCACTCTATGTTTAAAAAATTGGTACAATTTTCATAAATAATTATTAAATAAAATTTAATATTTCCTCCAATAGCATAATTGTTCAATAGTTCCACATAGTATTTATTATATTCATATACACATAATATCTGTAATTGAGGGTACTTCATAAGCACAATAAATGTTTCATTTTCCTTTATCCGCAACAATGTTCAAATTTCATGAGCACAAATTTTAAAGAATGATTATCACTTTGTGTTATTTCATGTGGTCATTAATCATGCATCATGCATCTTATGTCCATTATAGTCTATTGCAATTTCAGTTACAATAATAACTGAGATGATTCACACTAGCATCATATCTATAATTTTTTCCTACTTAATTATTCCCAAAATGTGCGAGTGTTGCAAATTTTTTCTCTGATACCACTTGTAATATCCCCCAGTAACCTCACAGGAAAATACATGGAGTTAGGAATTTATTTCAACTTTTACCAATGTGTAAATTTCTAAATTACTTTCTATATACCCTCAATGAGAATTATAGCAACCATCATCATTACATAGAGAAATATTTAGTAAAATAATAGTGATTTACAAATCATTAACTACCATTTTTGTACCATATTAACTTAGATTCCAAGTTGTAACTATGAATCGTTTGCATAATTATTTTAACTCAATTTGTAAATCACATACTTGACAATATAAAAATAACATCATGAAAGGATTTAATATCATAAAAATGGCACAACAAATGATCACATCATTACACATGGATATACCCTTAAAACCCTCCAGGATAAAAACCAGAAAAAAAAATTAATAATTTCTTTATTAAATGCTCGTGAGGGTGTTCACCCCTCACTCAACGTATTGTAAGGGAGTCCATCCATTAGCCATTGTCATAAAATATTACAAATAATTATCATCTAAATTGAATCATAAGTTGTTGTAAACTATTAAAATCATCATCATTCATTAACCCATGAACCCATGAAAAATAAGACTTTTAAGCCTAGTTCTTGCAGTTTGGATTCCTAAATGCACATGGACTAGCAAATATTTATCTACAAAAATGTTAAATATGAATTGTCCTTTGGAAAAGTCATCATCCTTTCTAGTCGTTGTTGTCATCACCACATTTGATATAATGATGAGATAAGACATACAATATTAATTAACCGATAATTAATTTTTATTGCACACTTCAACGTCTATTCATGTGCATGTATAAAACATAAACATAATGTCATGAAATTCTGTATCTAACATCATTGCACATGCATTAGAAACAAAGATATCAGTATGAGCCGTCATCTTTCCAAAAAAGGGTCAACCAAATCTTGAATCCACTTGCATATTCTTTCCAAAGGAAAGCTAACATGTTATATATTGTTATTGTGCATGCAAATACATAAAAATCTTTAAGGAGAACTATCCCAACAACAATTTGTCTTTGTTCCTACTATTATGTTTTCTTTTCCAAAGGGATTAAAGCAATAGATTCAATATTTATGGATGTGAATGCATGTTATTTTCCAAAAACATATTTTCCACAGGAGAGTTATTCATAATGGATATTATGTATAAAAATCCATGCAATACTTTAAGAAAAGTTAACATAATATTTATAATTTCGTGCATGGAACTAATTTTCATCTCCAAAAGAAAATAACATGATAGCTTGTTCTTATTGGATGTGAAACATATATTTATTTCCAAAGGAAAGTAACCAAATATTGCATGGAAAAAAAACTACTCTTATCCAAGGGATCATATGGATAACATTTATTCTTTCATGTAAAGAAACATTTTCCTCTGATCAAAATATCTATCAGAATAACTATACATAATATTCTCCCAAAAGTGTAACACCACTAGTTTTATGTTTTCATATTAGACATTTGAACTTTAGTCCAAAGGGGAGTGGACCCTAATGGATAATTATTTTGTGGATGTAATTAATCATTTAATTATGAAAAATAAATAAAATATTTCCGTGCATATTGACCAAATGAGATTTTTGAGATCACTTGCCTAATCCATGAGGTATGGAAAGAGGCTAAGATTTTCCCCAAAAGGTTTTCAAAAAGCCTTGAAAGAATTTATTTCCAATTTAGATTTTTGAGGAAAAATCTAAATTTCCCCAATGATGTGGAGAGTAGTTGGGAAGAGGTAAAAAGCTAGAAAAGTAGAAAGCATATTTAAAGTCCCTAAATAAGGGAAGCCTATGGAAACAAGAATAAAAGCATCCTGTAATTCTGGACACAGAATTAGAAACATGCTTTGGGGAGAGCATAAGCTTAAATAAGCTATTCCAGAACAGATTGGGGTTTGTCTGTTCTGGGAAAGGATCTTAGCTCAGGGGTGAGTTCTGTGGATAAAAAATCTCTAAGGTTGGCAGAACTGGTTATCACAGAAGTGGTATGCATACAAATTTTATGAATGATTAAATTAGATGTTGTTAGACAATATTGAAAAGTGTTGTATTTTTTATGTTGAATTTAGTTGTTGTGTTATATTATTCCTTACATTTCACAAAATTGAATAGAATAAATACAATCTTCTAAATTTCTGTATGGTAGTAGGAATACATCCTAGGGAATACTATCAGCCAAAATCTCTAAACCATTGGGTGGCTTAAATCCGGAGATAGTAAAAATGATTCGCTAGAATAATTAAAGCGTAACTTTAATCTGCTTCTAGAAGGAATAGTTACATGAACAGAAAGATATAGATTCCTATATTCATATCTAATAGACATGATGAGTTTATACCTTGTATATATATATATATATATATATATATATATATATATATATATATATATATATATATATATATATATGTATATATATATATATATCTATGTGTGTGTGTAAGGGGGAAATGAATCCAAAGTCAAGGAAAATATTTAGATAAATTAAACTATAAGTGACATCATAAAAGAGTATTCTGTTGTGAATAAATATAATATATATATATATATATATATATATATATATATATAATTCTACTGCATTATATGGTATGTTGGCCATGAAAAATATAAACACTATTTAGATTAAAATTAGCTGAGAGCTGTAAGAAAAAGACAGACATATTAATGGTATTAAATCATTATGGAGTTCTCTTATCTGTAGAATCAAAGTATTTTACTTATCAGAGTAAACAGAAAAATGAAAGGTTATTCTATATCGTGAAAAAGGAAATACATCCACAGATTTACCAAATAACCATTATAGAAATTTATTTGTTATACTAAAGCCCATTATGAAGTTATTACTGGTTATAGTAAATAACAATTCATTCAAATAGCTAACAGAGAACCTGATCCAGGTAGATATTGGTGGTCACTCGCCTATTCCACTTGGGGCCCCACCATAGCCCCTTTCAGGTCTGCTTGGGAATCCAGCCACTATGTCCCATTGACGTAGCCGTGCCATTTGCAGCTGCTCAGGTCGATTCGGCAACTAGCTTCATCAAGCACATTCAACACATCCGCCAACAGGTTCGTGATATATTGGATAGAGCCAATTCCAAGTAAAAGCAACGCCATGATCAACACCAAGTGCCACAAAACTTCCAGGTGGACGAAAAAATATGGCTACATTTGCAGAAGGAGCGCCTCACTAGACCCCACCACAAGCTTCGCCCGCTCCGATACGGGTCATACACCATCATCAAGCCTGTATGGAAGAATGCCTTTGAGCTCAGTATTCCACCATTCCTTGGTCTGCACCCAGTATTCAATGTGGATAACCTTTGTCCTTACTTCCCACCTCTACTGGACACCTTAGACATTGCAGAACAACTCACACCAACAGAGTTAAACCCAGAATGCATGGAACAGGCCAACACATATTGTATCATGGACATGCAAATCAAGACCACTCGCCAACAGAATATCCAACTCTATCGAGTTGTCAAAGCCGACCAACTCCTGCACCAAGGAAAGTGGTTCACCAGGGACCAAGTTCAGCCGAAATTTCCTCATCTCATGGAGGAACTTAACGCAATGGGGACCATTTCTTCCTAAGGGGGGAGGAATGATACAGGTGAAAATTGGTGGTCACCCACCTATTCCACTTGGGGCCCCACCATTTCCTCTTTCAGTTTTTTAGTTTCAGCAAATCTTACTATTTTTAGCATTTTTTCAGGTCCTCAACTTCCGAACCCATTTTGAGGCCCTAAACAACGTGTTTTGGGAAAACGGAGAGCAACATGAGTCCACGGACCGATGTTGCTTGTTTAAAATTTGTAATCCTCAGACAGATCTTTCTAACGAGGTATGATACGTGTCAAATGGAGATCGTATGCCAAAGTTACGCCCCTGGGAAGTTGAAACACCAATTTACCCAAACAAGGCTCGTAGTTTTGGCGCTTCATCTCCTAGGATTAGGTTTTTGGCTGTTTAGGATTAACCATTGTTTCTAAATAATAAATAGGCCCTCAAGCCTCTTTGTAACTCATTTCAGAGGCCAGTAGCCACCACATCTCTTCTCAGAGATAGCTACCAGTGCCCTAGCTAGTTTTATTTCCATTCTGTCTGTAAGAAAATTTCAGTTCTTTGATATTAATGAAATGAAGTATTATTTCTGCTGCATCTCTATATTTATGCTTATGTGTTTATTCTATTGCGTTCCTCAATAAATCCGGATCAGAACCAGAAGTGAACCAATTTCCCTAAATCAATTTTTGATATATACAAGAAGGCCTGATTTAAATTTATTGGTTAGGTAGTAAAATGCTCTGTTATTGCGAGAACACATTTGAATTTCATCCTGTAAATATAATATAAATATAATTAAATTAAAACTTAGCCGAATATATTCATAAAATCATTACAGGAAGACAATAGAAAAATAATTATTCCGAATATAAAAATGATTAAAAATATTTCTGAACAATTATATAAAATTCCTAATAAGTTTGGAAAACATTGAAAATAAAAAACCAATATTATGAAATGAACCACTGACAAATGTCAGTAAATTACCATGGTGCCGAGATTCATATTAACGAATCTCCAAATTCTTGTTCAATAGATTAAAAATTAAACTGTGTAAATTTTCCTAAGAAAATTCTCAGGGTATTGCTCTCTAGCAATTAATGATAGACTCTCGAGACACATTGTTTCACATAAGAAATGACAAAGAGTCGCTCGTACCGACCTGTAACAACCGAGAGCAGTATCAGTGTCAATGGTTCCCTGTAAAAGATTACAGGAGTTTTCGACAAGAAAACAAAGTCACCACAGAGGATGAAATTACCTGCAAAACAAACCGAGACAAATAAGCATTGGTAATGGTAGCAACCAGTATATAAACGAAAGATCTAACATAGGTTCAGGGAATTCTAACGGGAGTATACGTACCCCATTAACCATAGTCTAAGAATTAAAAATCTCTGTGTGAGGAAATCATGAGTTAGACACCAAGAATGATTACTGTCATTTGACCATAGAAATAAATCTATGAGTAAGAGTTCCATTCGAAGTAAAATCACTTGAGAAATTTCTTGCTAAAGATAAATGCAAGTAGAGCTGAGGTAACTCTGTCGAAATTTCTCACTGGCGTTCAACTCAAGCTTAGGAAATCGCCTTCAAAGGATCAAATTCTGTGTGGAATGTTGAACAAAGATGCCCAACTTGCCAAGGAATAAACCATGAACCGTGTAAGGAATGGCGAGAATAAATAGGAAGAAATTGTCGTGAGAAAACACCAAAAAAAACAAAAAAAAACTTATATCTATGCAATGTAACACCAGAATGAAATAGTGAACATATTTGAAATCATTGGGAGGAAATTATATAATATAACGTTCGACGTAGAGAGATGGCAGAGCCATTCTCATCTGAAATTGAATAAGATAATGAAAACTATTCGCAATCCAAACGATAGATTTCATACCTGAGACAAAAATGCATTCGTATAGAGGCTGAGCTCTGTGGACAAACAATAGAACCAATGAACTAGAAAGAGGAATATAACGAAGGCCTGAGACTTTTATGGTAAACCAAAACCCTAACCAGTGCATAGATCCCATCATCCACGTGTAAGGATCTGCGAGTATAGGTGTGGATCGAGGCTACAACCTCTGGTGTGGATAGTGTGTTAAACAACGATACAAATGCCAACTATATGAATCACATAGAACAAATTTATGAATTTATTATACAGGACTTGATCACATGGGAGAGTGACGAAAATAAAATAAAATATCGTCATTCAAATCGTTTTCCTCTTGTCACATAAATGAACCCAAAATGACACAGTACAAGTGAAATAAAACTTCATATGGAATTCAAAGGTCAAGGCGTACCAACACATCAATCTTGGTGGTCGAACCAAAAAACCAGGATAATATCCAATTAATGCAATATCACAAATATTGTTGGACAAAGATCCGTCTCATTTAAAAGTCTGATATGATGGAAGCCATTATCGTATAAAGAAATTAAATTTGAAGTCATTAAGAGTGGGATGAAACACCATATAGATACATGTATCAATTTCATAACACATATATATATATATATATATATATAAATCGAAATCCTTAATACCAGTATAGAATTTGTTATATGATGACAAAGGTGATTAATGGCATATTATATAGATAGAGTGCAAACCAAATGATTGTTCCGAGATACATGTATAGACATATACGCAAGTAAGATAAATATAAGTGCCACCTTAGAACGTAACAAGACCAAGGTTGGCTTCCGATTGAGTATTCGGAAGAGTAGTGCAATAAAATAAAATGGTAGAGGTTAAAACAAAAAGTTAGAAGGGACCCTTTTTAAGTTAAAACCTATAAATTTCAATAAAACGAAAAGAGGGAAAGGATATACTTGAACATGAAAAAAATCTAGGAAAGAAGTATATTATAGATAAATAGTCCTCTTTAAAAACATTACTACAAGACTTAAATGCTAATATTGAAATATATTAGAGGTAGAGTTAGAAGAATCAACTTCTCTCTCCTTTATCAAGGACAGATTTCATTATCCATAGAAGCAGTCAGAGGGGAAAAAAATAAAAAAAACATAAGTAAGAACAATTGAAATTTTTTTTTTTCGGATGAGAGACGTGACAAAAAGAAAACTAATAGCATAGCTAATATCTTGAGGTGTCAGAATTCATATTATTTTTCCCAAAATAAGGCTAACACATTCAGTATTATGTGATTGCACCTTTCTTTTCTCCTGTAATATAATACCAAAATATACTTTTCCATGGAGGCAAGTGCATATGTTTCTCTAAGGAATATTTGAAAGTGAATCTTAATGCAATAAAGCATGTGATTAGAATTTTTCCTCACCAAGAATCTAATTCAATAATGGATACACATAAATGTTTTTCTCTTCTATTTTTTTTATGAGTTCTAACACAAAAGAACTTCCCTGAATATATATATATATATATATATATATATATATATATATATATATATTCCAAGGAATCTAACACACTAATTATTTTTTTTCTGAAAGTTAGATAACTCAGTAGCTATTACGGATGCAATACAAAATATTTCCTATCATTTTACACATGAGGAAAATTTGAAATATTTCCTCAATAAATGGCATGAATAATTAATATTTCTCAAATAATAGAACCAATTTCCTTTTATGCAATCGTTTTATGTGAACTGTTTCTCAAAAAATATAGTCACATATTACTTTCCACTAGATCAAGTATACTAGATACTATCCATATGCGCATAAGCACATATTCTCTTTAGGATTCCAATATTTTGCTTTAAAAATTTAATTTAGATGCATCATGATAACATCCTTTGTAACATTTTAAGTGAAATAACTTAATTTGTAACATTTTGAATGAAATAAATTAAATTTTTTCAAGAATGATCAACATAATTGTTATATTTTTGTGCATATGAATAACTTATTTATTTTCAATAAATATCAACATAATTGTTATGTTTCTTATGGATACAATTAATTTATGTATTTATAACAAAATTAACACAATACCTATATAAATGTGCATATAAAAAACTATTCTTACCAAGCTGACAAATCAAATGGCCACCTTTTTTTTTCCTGTTTTAGTCATCAACTTTGGGTGTGGTTTCCAAACATACGCAAACTGATTTTTCAGAAGAAAAAGAGATTTATGAACAGATTCATAAGAAAAAAAAAATCTCTCATGTTTTACATAGATGTGATGGTTTGAAGATCAAAATGATTCTTTGTAGACCATTTTTCCATATTCAAATATTATATAATTTCCTGTTTTAGTCATCACTTTAGACATAGTTTTCGATAATAGTGGAAACAAAATTTTCAAATATTAAATAATATTTTGGTTATAACAGGGTCACTTACAAAAACCTCTTTCATTTTTTAAACAGATATCACGGTTTGGGAAATAAAAACTCTTTTTTGTACCCTATATTCCAATAACTCATACAATTCACAAAATTATTGAGCCATGAAAAAATTTCAAGTATTCAATGCACATGAAATATTTTAAGAATTTAGTGAACAAAAAACTTGTTCTTGTATGCACAAAAATACCTGGAGGCTTTTCAAATAAAATAATATTGACTCTTTACCATATGAAAATTTTCGACCGAATAAATTCACTTCTTATTTATTCATGCACCATATTCCAATACAATAATTTTTAAAGAGCATAGTTACTTATCTTTTAATGCATGCTTGAAATATATCCTTTCTCTCTATTTCCTTGATTCTACATGTATTATGTCATTATTTATTATATTTTCCCATAGGTTTACAATAAGTGAAATTAAGAAAATGCACTAGTTTTTCTAAATCCTAAAATGATTCCATAAATTACTTCATAAATTTGGTTTTTCCTAAATTCTAAAATTACTCCATAAATATTCCATAAATCACTGCGTAAATCATATTTTTCTAAATTATAAAATCTCACAATAAATCATCCATAAATATCTCATGATTTTTTAAGGTAGATTTTTTCTTCCTTATTGAAAAATATTATGTTCTAAAACTATGACTCATTAGTTCTAAATATAATAAATATACTACATGAAATAAAATTTATTTATATAGAAGAATATAAATTATTCTCAATAAAATAACTTGGAAATTTTTTTGTAATATTCGTGTAATTTATAATTAAAAGAACATTATCCTGTATTGGAATTAATAACATTTAAATAATAAACAAAACTCATTTTACTAGAGTTTTTTGGTAGCTTACATGAGGGATATTACACAATAACACAAACATAGTCAAGAAAAATTGAAATATTAATATATAAAGTTGTAGAGGATTTCTGGAGACCTGTGTGCTATAATTGAATATCCCTTTAATATGGATGTTTCAGGTGAACATCTTCACCCATCTTCATTGCTTCTCTATCTTGAAGATGGGTGAAGTGTTCACCTGAAACATCCATATTGAAGTGATCTTCAATAATAGCACACACATCTCTAGAAATCCTCTACAATTTAATGTATCTGAATGTGGAATAGAAAATATTTCCAATATGAAAAGAAATTTGAAGCAATGTTCCTTTCATTCCAATTATTGAGAAATATTTGGTTTCTAAAAAATGGTTACTAAAAAATGGTTGTAACAAATCATATGAGAGCTAATAAATAATATTTTTCCTAACAGTGATATCTCTATTAAATAAGAAAATAATTTACAAGATGATAACCGAGTCAATCCCTTATGTAAATATGTTGTGTTGCTCTAAACCAAACAACATTAGAAGATAAACATTATTAATTGTTTGAATATACATAATCATAGACATAACCTAATAGGTATGTCAAAATTGAGTTTAAATAGTTATGATTTGAGATTCAAGCGATCCATATACATAGCGTTACATAAGCCACATGATAGAAAACATATTGCAATTGGTCAAATGAGCAAGTATAAAATCCTTCCATTTAATATAAACTGTGGAAATATTTCATTGTCACATGTAGAAAATGTATCAAAAACTAGATGGAATTGCTTGTAATAAACATTTTAACAGACTCATTCCTTATGAAATCATTCAATTAATTTTGTATATTTAAAAAACATACCTAGCCTTGTCGCAGTTCCATTCTTAGAAATAATAAAAGTGAGGAGTTTCCAAAAGAATGCTACGACACAAAAAAGAATTTAGAAGTGATTCAATTATACTTATGTGAAACCACGCAAACTCAGTCATTTCTGGAAGTCTCTATTTCATAACATTCAACAATGATATTTGTTGGAACATTTTTGTAATGTCTCTATTTCAACAAAAAAAAAAATTCTTATATAGACAATACTATGGTGAATTTCATCTAGACAAGAATTTCTACATGTTTGTATCTTCATCTATAGTTAATTAAATAGACCCAAGTCTATATAAGCTTATTCATTTTCTTAGGAATTATTTATATCTTGTCATTCTTTTCCCTATATACAATTTGTCCCCTAATTTTTTTTTTTGTATGAGAAATACCATTCTGAATTTATAGATATAGAGAGGATATTGAATCATTACCCTTCTACCTATATTACAATTAAATTAAATTTCGATTCTCTCATATACATTTCGATTTTCTCATATACATCCATATATATATAATATTAAATTGGTGAAGGGAACTTACTTCCCATTCATTTCCTGCCTCATGTACATTAGGTTTTTCATTGTTTTTAATATCAAAGTTTACATAGTTATGGTTTTAAGTAACCCCACATATGTTCCTAACTTCTAGTCCTCATCTCATGGGAACATGATTCGATGCCATATTAATATCTACTGTGAAATATCTCCTCGAACTGTACTTTCGATTAATATTTGTTGGTAGTTGTTAATACGATAATAAATGAGTTCGGACATCTCTTATTCTCGTTTCTCGTTTCGAAAATCTTTAATGTCTGGCATGAGAAATTTTGCAAAGTTTCGTGATACATTACATTAAATTTTCCTACTCCTACAGGATTTTGTACACTTTCATTTATTTCATTAAATCGTTGGAGTACTTATAATATCCTTGTCCGATTTACTTCTACATTGCCTTGATTTCCAAGACATCTCCAACATTGACTTAACTCCCGAATTAGGCATCTGCCGCCACGTGGATGGTGGATCTGATAAGCAATTTAGGGTTTTAGTGAAATTATATTATCGAGTTTCTTCACTGGTAAGTTTCATTTCTCGTTTCATTTCTGAGACGATTCCAGGTCTGCTCGTTACAAGGTTTGTTTCCCCTCAGTCATGAATGACATTTCAGCTCCTACTACAACGCTTCAAGAAGTTGTGTTAATGGCCATCGAGACCTCAACATATCCATAGGAAATCAAAATGTATCAGTTCACCTTCTAACTAGGGTCCACGCTAACGATGATAAGATTTCCTTGGTGCACTGCTCTTGAATTCTTCCGAATGTTTCCATTTTTACTTCCTTATTTAATTATTGCGGAGAAAATTTACATATGTCTGAGATTGTTAATATGGATTTTGTAAGGATTCGGGAATGACTATTTTCTTCCTCGTCCTGAGTTATTGGGAAACGTTGTTGTACATTATTTAACATGTTTACTGAAATGTTAAATTTCCCAATCTTTCTCTCATTCACGTAGGCATATCGCTTTTCATTTATAAAGAAAATTGCTTCAAATTTATAATTTGTTTCCTTTTTTTTCTCCATTTCGGTTTTCCACCGATTTATTGAAGGAGCTCATCCATTACCTCTTTGGTTCTGCATCATTTGTTCCCAGCTTCTTGCTCAACCTTTCCCAAATTAAATGTGGTTATGCGATGTTACCAGGTTCGATTGGGTGAATTGTTCACATTGTTGATTTTGGTGATATTAATATTTTACATCAGTTTTTTAGGCTATTTCTGTCACAATCCCATGCTTAAATTCATGAGAAATAGTTACCCATTTTAATCTGTGAACTTTAGGTAGTCAAATAGGAAAATCTGAGTTGATGAAGGTAACCATTGAATCCCTTGACAGTCAAGGGTTTTAATTCTTTTTATTTTCTTTACATTATTATTCCATTTATGTCTCCTTTAATGTCAGTTTCTAACTTATTTTCACTCAATTCTTGTAGGTATTGATGTGGCTACAGCTTATTCTTTGGTTTCCTTAAAATTCATTTTTTTCTCGATCAAATCTAATGGATTTGATACTCGATTTTTTTGTGCTTCACAGGTCGGTATTCTTGTATTTTAGACCGTGTACCCTAGATAGCCAAGAATTCATAATTTCATCTCCATTTAATTTATATTAGTGATGAATGTCTAAACATAAATGTTTGAAATATTTTGAAATATTGTTCTTCTCTTTCTGAGAAAATTTGTTTAATTTCCACTCGGACTGTGAACTAATTCTGTATATGTATATATTCAATTTTCCCAACAACTGTATTTCATAATTTCCAATTATCTACGTACTTGGATTTCCTATTGAGAATTTTATGTTCATATATTCTCAATACTCTTACTTCTGTTCTATACTACCTGAGTGTTGTTGATTTGGCAGTATTGAGTTAAATCTTCTTGTATAGAAATAGTCTTATATATATATTCATGCAAAATTTGAGGTTCATTTATTTCAACATAGTTAGAATATTGACATGTATTAGAATTAATATTTGTTGTCTTTAAAAATATACTTCGTTCAAATATCGCTTTGTGGTGGAGTATATAATTCCATTAATTAATGAAATTATTTTACTGTAACTCATTTCTATACCTTGCCAATTGTTAAATCTCATATTAATTTATATATAGCAAGATCATGCAATTCTATTGCCTTAGAATTTTAATTAGTTATTGTAGTTCTGAAATTTCTATTCCTACACAACATTTTAAACAATATGTATATAATGCTGGTGATATATGGAATTATATTTGTTTATTACTACTTTAAATTTCTGTTCTCTCTATATTGTTCCATAAGATTCTAATTATGTCAATAAAGTATGAATTTCTGAATTTAGAGTAATATATAGGTATGTGTCAATAATAGTTGGAGGTACTATCCATCATACAGAGATATTTTCTGTTGTCCTTACTGTACCATTTATATTATCTGTTATGCTTAAATTTCCCAGTTCTATTCTATAGCAATATTATAAAATTATTATCTCATTTCGATGGTTTAATGCTATACCAGGTTATGAATTTTCATGGCAGAAACTAAAGACTCTAAAGTAGATTCATGCTAATTGATTTATGTCCAATATATGGCATGAATTTTCACATAAGCATATGTATAATTTATTAAAAACAATACTAATAGCATTTTATACTAGGCATACATGGAATAGTTATCCATATTCCAGTACCCTACTACTTTTAATTTTCTGCTCTACTTCATATGTCTATTTATTGTTGGTGTACTAGATCAGGGTATAATTGTACTTATTAAATTCTAAGTTTTCTCTACAATCATTTCTACAGTTGTATAATAAACATGAAATGCTAGTTATAATTTCCATATTATTAACTTCTTTTCTGCACCTAAATTTAAAATTCTCATCAAGGAATATAGATAATAAAATCAGTTACCACCAACATTTATATCTACTAACCAGAATAACACTTTTCTATGAGATACTGATCACCATATTTAAACCTATCCTAGGTTTAGGCATTCTGGTAGATGGGTCTCATTATATTTTTCCCATACTACTATAAAGATTGCAGTATTTATACTTTATCAAAATCTGTTAAACATGTGGGGTACTTAATAACTCAGCATCGAGTAATTTAATTCTAACTAATTTAAAAACAATAATATCTCTACACATAGTAACACCATAAGATTATGAAATAACTTGTTCTAGTGTGCATACCAGTTTGTATGACTAGTCCTCACAACCATAGAGTTTTATCTCCTTAACTCACCTTCGAGCTGAGATCCTTGCTTCCTTGGATAGACAACCATTTTTCTATCCTAGAGAAATTTATTTAAGTAGTTCTTTCTCAAGCCTATTTATAATTTCTACGTCTAGAAATTCTAGGATGCTTTATTCTTTTTTTTGCCTAGGCTTCCCTTAGTGAGGTACTTTAAAGTTGTTTTTCTGGTTTTCCAATTTTTCTTTCTCTTCCCAATTAGTTTCCTTTTCATTGGGGAAATTAGATTTTTCTCTCCCAATCTAATTTAGTAATATTCCTTTCAAGGTTTCTCTCAAAGGTTTTGGTAAAGTCTAACCTTATCCATATCCTCATGGATCAAGGTTTATGATCTCAAATCTTCATCTAGTCATAGTGCACACATAATCATTCTATTTATTTTTATAAATAAATAATTAAATAAATCCACACATTGTTTATCCATTGGGGTCCACTTCCCCTTTGGATTTTGTTCAAATGTCAAATTAAAAACATAGAAATCTGGGGTGTTACAATTTTAGAATATTTCCTCAAAAAAAAATTTGAAACATTCACGATGTTTAAATCATTTAAACCTATGATAGAAAAATAGTGTTGAAGATACGTCAAATTTATTATATCATATGGAGGAGAGTAAAACTAGAATGGGTTTGTAAAATATTTATAGACAATATGGAATTGAAAGGTAGCTCGCTACCATATAAACTGGACAATAGAATGGAGTGTTTGAATGGAGAAATAAAAACTTCATGACTTTCCAAGGTGCATGATCAAACATAAAAATATTTCCAATGATTTTTCAACAGAAGTTATTTCTTGTTCTATTTACATATTTATTAGATGTCGAACAAAAAGTGTGAAAGGTAAATATCATCAAGGAGGATCGAGTGCCACAAAGTCAAACATCTCTCTGTCTATTTTCTTTTCTTTTTGTTTTAATTCCTATGGATGTGACCCACAAGAGCTCAGAGGAAAATTTTACAAAAGCAGTGAAAATCACATTCATTTTGGGCATGGTAAATAGTTTGAAGCTGAAAATGTATATAACCTACCAACCAAAAAATTAATTTTTTGGTGAGTAGAGATGTAACTATATTGGAAGAAAAATATTGGAGTATGTAATTAATTAAAATCCAAAATCCATTTTTCGAATTAGATGAACAATTTTAATGTTTAGGATACCAAGTACCTCCAACAATACTACTAGGTTTCTCCTGCAAACTCAAGAAAAACAAACAAAAAAATAATTGTTCCAATAATGAGTGAGTAGGTTTGGTCATAGGTCATAAAATAGGGAGCTTGAGGAAAACAATCGAGTATTATGATTGCATGGACCAACAACGTGACATCACCTTATTATCCTATCAACCCACTCATATTTAAAAAGATATCATATTTAAAAGGATATGAAGGAAGGGGATTAGGTACAATGTGTGAATTAAGAGATTAAATTAATTGAAACAAAAGATTCTTGGTCTTTTGTTCACCTCTAATAGATGAACCAACATTTGTCCTAAGTGGGGTGATAAAGAAAAAACTAAATTTGAAAGGAACTATAGGTAAACATAAGGAAATCCTAGTTTGCAAATCTTTACATCAACAACCTGGTATTAAATACCATGAAATATTTATTGTGGTGGGGAGGTTACACACTATTAGAATTGAGACATTTTATTCCTAAAAAAATGGCTAACATTATAAATAGATGCGAAGTAAATAATTTTTAATGCAATTTATAAGAAGAGATGTATATAAATTAAGCACTAATATTTAAGTTAAAATCCAAGAGTAAAAAGTGTACAACGTGAAGAAATCATTGCATGGATTGAAGCAAGCTTGAAAAGCCCGATACAATCAAACTGACTCTTATCCGCTTAGCAATGAGCTTAATGGGTTAAAAAGAGTTGCACTAAGCCAAATATTTACATGTATAAAAATAAATAAATAAAATGGTATAGTTTGTTTTTACGCTGATGATATGATATACACTAAAAATATAATGTCTCGTGAATTAGTTTTAGGGAATTGAAATTAAATAACGTAGATGTGCAGTAAATATTTTTGAATGCAATTTACAACAAAAACTATATGTAAATTAGCCACTAATATTTGATGTTAAAATCCAAGAGTAAAATGTGTACAAATTGAAGAAATCATTGCATGGATGGAAGAAGGCTTGAAAATCTCGATACAATCAAACTAACTCTTCACCAATGAGCTTAATGGGTTAAAAAGAGTTGTACTAAGCCAAATATTTACATGAGGTTAGATAAAAATAAATATATAAAATGATATAGTTTGTCATTACTTTGATGATATGATATACACTAAAAATATAATGTCTTGTGAATTAGTTTTAGGGAATTGAAGTTAAATAACGTATTGAAGAATTTTTCATACGTCAGCAACCATGTATATATTTTGAAGGTTGAAAAATGAAAATTAAAACAAATACCTATAACAATTGGCACAAAATTCATCGAGAACCATGCAGTGCCAACAATTTACTTGACACTATGTAAGATGGGAGTAGGTAGTTTCATGAACCTTTCCTTTCTATAACTGGACTTAACGTTATATCTACAACTAGTTAGATTTCCATATTTATGGACTTTTTAAAGAACTCTCACTCGAATGTTAGAAACAATTCTTAAGATTATTTTTAATTATGTACAAACATGATCTCATAGCACATTGTGACTTTTTATCACCTCATTCGCGTGCTCGTCAATAAAATATGTGACATTTCTAAGCTTCCATGCATTTCAACAAACAATGGAGAAGATTTTTTTTTTTTCAAGAGACATCACTTAAGACATTATCAATGGCAAAGAATATAGAAATCTATATTAATGAGGGTGTTAAATTATAGAATCTCTATTATTTTTACCAAGTCTTGATCGATTAATTATTTTTCTTATCATTTTCAATGGTTACATAAAAGTTTGTTAATGATTAAGAACATTACACTCTATTAAAATTATATAAACTTACATTAATGATTTATCTATATTTATGAAGGAGAAAAATAAAATATAGATGTGAACAAAAAAACCAGAGATATAACGAAAACAAAACTTCAATTCATTAATAATAATGTATATGTATGGTTGTCTATATTTTAGAAGATATGTGGTGGCTACATGCCTATTGAACTATGCTTCAATGAACCTCAAATACCTATTTATTATTGAGAATCAATGAAACATCCTAAACATACAAAAACCTAGCTCTAGGAGATGAAGTGCCAAAAGTTTGTAGGCTCCGTTGGGGTAAATTGGTACATCAACTTCGCAGGGTTGTAAATTTTGCATAAGATCTCAGTTTGATGCATACGATACATTGTTAAAAGTGTTTGTCCAAGGACTAAAACATTCAACTAAAAAATGATATTGCAAGTTATAATTTTTCCCATTTTCTAAAAAGAAAATAGTTTAGGACATCAAAATGGCTCTCGAGTTTCAAAAACCGAAAAAATACCAACAATAATAAATTATATTACAACTAAAGAAACTAAATGAAATAATAATGAGTTCTATGTGGCATAAGTAGTTCAACATCAATATCCACCTAAATCAATGATGAGAAAGAAAGAAAAACGTTACTTTTAGTATATACAACTTCACAATCTGATCATCTAAAGAATGGACATTACAATTTTGATCAATTCATAATTCTACATATAAATTACATATTATAATATTTTATAAAATTGGTATTAACTTATAAAATTGGTATTTTATAAAATTGGTATTTTTTTTGTTGGTTTGAGCACGGAATTGACCAGGGGTCGTATCTTGCCTCTGCGCCATTTAATAACAGTAATGTGAACTGTTTTTTTTGCTATCATTTGGTTGCCAGCGCTGTAAGGTGAACTGTTTTTTTTTACTATCATTTGGTTGCCAGCGTTGTTTTCCAGCGAGCATTGTTTTCCAGCGTGGAAGTGCGTTGCTGCTCTTGCAGCGCGTGCCTCGTGCCAGCGTTTTTTTTATAAAAAAAAAGTTTGGTTAAAAAAAGTTTGTTGAGCTATATATATATATGTATGCTCCCCACTCATTTAACAATTATGCTGCCCAATCTTAAATTACAATTATGCTCCCCAATCTAGTGCCAAATTTTTTTTTTTGAAGTTTTAAAGTGTTTGCCAAAATCGACTTGCAAACATTCTATTTGAAGCTCATTTAAGAAATTGTATAGCTCCAATTCGGTGCAAGATCACTGCTATAAATTAATTTCCATCACATTAAATTGGATTATTGCTATTGAAATGGCTAATCCCCTGGCAGATTCATACTTAAATGAATCCACTAAACTTGATGGAGAAAATTATGTAAATTGGAAATTCAAGCTGATCACAGTACTGGAGGCATACAATCTCTGGACGATTGTCAAAGGTGATGAGCCGAAGCCTCAACCTCCTGCTGCCACTCAAGATTGGGATAAGCGTGAAATGAAAGCAAAGGTGCTGCTACGCATGTCAGTGAAGGACAATATTATTCCTCACATTCGGGACTGTGAAACTTCAAAGGCGACATGGGACACTCTCAAAGGTTTGTATGAAACTACTAATGCAAACCGTATTTTATTTTTAAAAAAAAAGCTGCTATCTATCAAAATGGAAGCCAATGAAAGTATTAGCAACTTTGTTTCCTGAATTAAAGACTTGAGTGATAAGCTTGGTGATATTGGTGAAAAGGTGTCTAGTACATACTTAGTAACTGTTGCTTTAAAGGGGTTAGTCCCAGACTATAAAGTCTTTATTTCAGCTCTCTCAGCTAGACCGACACCTCCTACATTTGAAGAATTGGCTGGAATTCTTCTTCAAGAAGAAGAGCGAATGAAAAATTTTGAACTGGAGTCAAATGGTTCTGATTTGGCTTTGACTGCAAGAGGCAAAAGACCATTCCGAGGGAGACCATGGGATAGAAACAGAGGTCATTTCCAAGAAAAACATAAACGTATGACACCTCCTGATTCTTATGTTAAGAGGAACATTGAATGTGATTATTGTGGAAAACCTGGACATCTGGCTAAAGATTGCTATAGGAGAAAGAATAATGAATCAAATCAAAGACATAGAAGGCATAATGGAAATTACATAAACAGAGACACCTCAGTGAATGATGGATTTAAAAATCTTAAGTTGTTTCTTTCTGATGCTGCATTGTCTGCTGAAACTGATGATGAGAATGCTTGGTTCATAGATTCTGGTGCATCGGCACATATGACTTGTAATAAAGAATGGTATGATAAATATTATGAGAAATTTGATGGTACACACATTTACCTAGGAGATGACAGGTCACTTAAAGTTCAAGGCTATGGCATAATAAATGTGTACTTACCTAATGGACAAATACGACAGATTCATAATGTGATGTATGTACCTTCTCTCAAAAAGAATTTGATATCTGTTTCCACTATCACTGATAATCATTTAAAAGTTGAATTTGGTAAATTGGGGTGTATAGTGAAAGATGTTCAGGACCACTACAGGGTTGTTTCTACAGGTACCAGGGTGGGAGGATTATACAGATTGGATGTGACAGTGAAGCGCCATGTTGCATTGACATCCAAAGAGACATCGACAGCAGAATTATGGCATCACAGGTATGGGCACCTAAATTACAATGATTTATCCTTGTTGCAAAGGAAATCAATGGTTGAAGGTCTTCCTGTTATGAAGTGTGAACATTTACCATGTGAAGCTTGTGCACTTGGTAAGCAGCGTAGAGAAGAGTTTCCGGTTCATACTGAGAAACGACAGTATGATATACTTGAATTAATTCACATTGATGTATGTGGACCTATGCAAACTAGGTCTCTGGGTGGTGCTTCATACTTTGTTATTTTTATTGATGATAGAACTAGGTACACCTGGGTCTATTTCATTCGAAGGAAGAGTGATATATTTGAGTATTTTAAAGAGTTTCGAACTATGGTTGAAAAAAAAACAGGTAAGTACATTAAAATACTCAGATCTGATCAAGGGGGTGAATATAAGTCAAAAGCATTTAACACCTATTGTAAATCTAATGGAATTCAACAACAGTTCACAGTGCCACATACCCCTCAACAAAATGGTGTTGCTGAGCGATGGAATAGAACCTTGGTGGAATCTGCTCGTAGTATGCTGCAAGGTAAGAACATCTCTAATGGTTTCTGGGCAGAAGCCCTTAACACTGCTGTTTATCTGAAGAATCGATGTCCCACTAAGCAATTAGTTTTTCAAACTCCTTTTGAGGTTCTTCATGGTTATAAACCTGATGTGAGTCATTTCAGAGTCTTTGGGTGTACTGCTTTTGCTCATATTCCTAAGGCTAACAGAAGAAAACTTGATGCCAAGTCAATCAAGTGTGTTTTCATTGGGTATTGTGCGGATTAGAAAGCCTATAAATTGTTTGATCCAAGTTCCCATAAACTATTTACAAGTCGTGATGTGCTGTTTCATGAGCAGGCTGATAAAAGTAATACAAAGAATGATGCATGGCATATATCTAATGATGCTCATGTCAAATTTGATACTTTGATTAAGCAGGAACAGGAACAGGTACAGGTACAGGTACAGGATCAGGATGAGAGTTGTATGAGCACATCCAGCAACAGTGAGTCATCACAAGGGGGTGATTCTCCTCAAAGCCGACGAATCATGGATGGAACACCCACAGGCATTGAAGCACCAAGAAGGTCATCCCGACAAACTCAGCTTCCTGCAAGGTATAGAGACTATGCCTTAATGTCTAATATAATGAATGTTGTTGAACCAATTGACTATGAGCAAGCTAAACAACATGAATAATGGATTAATGCTATGAATGATGAGTATGCTTCTCTTATGAAAAATAAAACATGGGAATTAGTGGAACTTCCTGAAAATAAAGTTCCAATTGGAAGCAAATGGTTGTAAAAATCAAAATTTAAAGCAGATGGTACAATTGATAAATTTAAGGCAAGATTAGTAGCAAAAGGATATGCTCAAAAGGAGGGAATTGATTATGAAGACACTTTTGCACCAGTAGCTAAGTTGAATACAATTGGATTGCTGATTGCCTTAGCCACAAAACATAATTGGAATATACATCAATTGGATGTCAAATCTGCTTTTCTAAATGGTGATTTAAAGGAAGAAGTTTATTTGGTTCAACCTGAAGGGTTTGTCAAACAGGGACAGGAGCATCTGGTTTGCAGGTTAAGAAAGGCATTGTATGGTTTGAAACAGGCACCAAGGTCATGGTATGTAAAGATTGATACCTTCTTTCTTCAGAATGGATTTGTGAAAAGCAAAAATAATCCTAACTTGTATGTTAAGAAAGATGAAAAAGGAAATTTTGCTTTAATATCTTTGTATGTGGATGATCTCATTATAATAGGCAGTGCTCACAAGTTAATTGAAGAAATTAAAGTTCAGTTGTCACGGGAATTTGAAATGAAAGATTTGGGTGAATTGCATTACTGTTTAGGAATTGAGGTATGGAGAGAGCCTGGTAAAACTTTGATCACTCAAAGCAAATATACAAAGGAGATTCTTAAAAAGTTCAATATGACTGATTGCAAAGCTATGTCAACTCCCTTAGAACAGAATGAAAAGTTGTACAAAGAAGATGGAACTAAAGAGGCAGATGGAACATTATATCGTCAGTTAGTGGGAAGTTTGAACTATCTCACCACTACTAGACCAGACATTGCATACTCAGTCAGTATTCTTAGTCAATTCGTGGCTAAGCCTTCAGGAAATCACTGGAATGCTGCAAAGAAAGTTCGCCGATACTTAAAGGGAACAATGAATTTAGGTATTATGTATACTGATGAATCTGATGTTGCACTGACAGGTTTTTCTGATTCAGATTGGGGAGGAAATCCAGATGACAGACGATCTACCTCTGGCTATGCATTTCATATTGGATCAGGGGTCGTATCTTGGAGTAGTAAGAAACAGCGAACTGTTTCTTTATCATCAATAGAATCAGAGTACAAAGCTTTGACCAATGCCACGTGTGAAGCTATTTGGTTGCGGAGAATTCTTGCAGATCTTGAAGAGGCGCAAAGTGGTTCAACATGTATCAATTGTGATAATCAGAGTGCTATAAAATTAGCACATAATCCAATTTATCATGCTAGAACAAAACACGTTGAGTTACAGTACCACTTTGTACGTGAGAAAATTGAGTCGAATGAAATTGAATTGATATTTTGTAATAACAAGGATAATGTGGCTGATATATTTACTAAGCCCCTTGGTAAAATCAAATTTTAAGTTTTTAGAAGTCAATTAGGTATTGTAGAAAATCCATTTCTCCATTAAGGGAGGATGTGAGAATAATGCAGAAATAGAATTAGTTTGGAGTGGTTGAACGAGAGTGTTTAATTAGGAATTGGTTGCACATATTCAGGTTTGTTTCCTCGTTTTCAGGAAGATTAGGTGAGTGCAGTTTCCTATATAAGTGTGATGTAATTGAGCAATTGAAATCATTGATCAGAGTGAGCTTTGTCTCACATTTGCTGGTGTTTCTAGCGTTGCGTTTGCTTTTAATTAATCGAAGGGGTTTAGTGAAATAAGATATATACAACTTCTAATTGAAGTTAGATTTCATATTATCAACATAATTTTTTTTGGAGTATACTAGAATTTTGGGATGTGTTTCCCACATGGTTATACTTGTTTTTCCTCGTTTTAATTGAAATTCATCAAGACTTTGAAACCACTAACTATTATTGAAATCCCGCGACCAGCGGAATTGTTCGAATAAGTTCCAAAAAATGTCCCACATGAACGAGGGCGAATTAATTAGGATGTTCATGTCTAAATGCTTTGAAAATATTTCAGTGGGGATAAGTAAATGCTTGAAATGCATTTCCAATGGACAACTGGGTCCAAAATCATTGAACAAACGTACTCCAGCCAACAGAACAGTTCGAAGAAGTTTGAGGAAAATTTACATACGAATAAGGGTGATTTAATCAGTAGGTTCGCCTCTATAAGTTATTCAAAATATTGTAGGAGGCGTATCCTGGATATATAAGTTTGGGTTACGAAAAAAATTATGATTGGAATTTTTAAAATAAAAAATAATAATGAATTTTATATTTAATAATAGCTATTGAATTTTCATTTCTAATATTATTTCAACTTTTATAATTTTTTGGGAACTTAAAATTATGTAAAAAATAATCTATATGTAAAAATTTGAAATGAATAAATTATATATTATTTGTAATGCCTAAATTATATATTATGGTATATATAAAAAAATATTTAATAAAAATTCCATATTTAAAGTAAAATATGGGAATGGAAGAAAGTTTATGGAGCAATGCTATATTTTGAAGATATAATAATACAAAATTATATTTTAACTTAGATATTTTTCATAATTCTTTAAAAGAAAATTTTTTAGTATTAATTTTTTTTGAAAGGAAGGTTTATAAAGGTTTTTTTCTAAGTTAACTAAATAGATGATGGTACTTAAAATGAGGTATTACGTTATAAGAGGTTTAAGTTTAAATCCAGTAATTTACATGTAGGTTTGTTAGAGTGATGTGGTTTATCTAGAAATTAGAGTGGTTATGATGATAGTGGCTACAATCATTTGGACATGATATTGGTACAAGAAGAGGAAGATTATCAATTCTTCTAGATAAAAAAATAATACAAAATAAATGTTTATAATATTACAAACAATATTATAAGTAAATTTATAAATTTTAGCGATTCATTTCTTTCCTCTAGGTTATTTCACAATCAATATGATGAGAAGTTCCAAAATTCCACCATTACATTCAATTCATTTATACTTTTTTTTGTGATATAATTAAAAATATAAATAAAAATATTTTTTTAAATAAACCATACTTCTAATTCCCCAACCAGTGTGAGAATGGAGATATGGATATTGTTCGATCTGTGCCATGGATAGATTTTTAAGGTGAGAGGATAGTGAGAGGTATTTTATGGACCTTCACGCACTTTCCATTATCGAAAAGGTGGAAATACAGATGGAGGACATTAATGAAAAGTAGAGGGACCAACAAGACATTTCTTGTTGGGGTTTTATGTCGTGATCTTAGATTGAGTGGAGGTAGTGACTTTGGAAGGGTTATATGTTTACGGAAATGTTATGGGGTACTCTTGAAGGTTCTTCATGAAGCTCACCACCATGGTGCAAAAGGTGTTATCTTGTTCCCTATGGAATATGAAAACGAGTATCTTTTCTTAGTGTATTTCCCTTCCTATTCCCCTATGATTCATATCTCTTTGATAATTCATTTGGGAAGGATATTTTGGACAATTTTCTGGGTTAAAAAGAAAATATCCCATGAATCTCGGAAGGAAACAGGTGCTTTTAATGATGTGTGCTCTGAATTTGGTAGAATGTTTACTATTTGTTATTTAATTTTACACTCCAGATGGGAATGTATTTGGGGTTTGTGCATTTCCATCTAGTCTACATTTTCTACATGGATGATTTATTTTTATATATTTTTTTTTTTGTTGTATTTGTTGGTATTTAAGAGAAAGGGTCTTCTGTGAGAGCATTTTCCTGATTGGATTTTGTCTTTTTTCTTACAACGACTCGGGGATTCTTTGGTTGATGTGTCCAGCCTATCTCTTCATGTCCATCTCTTATTAGCGGGATTTTTTTATTTTTTTTTCTTGTTACTCATAGTTACGTGGAATTCCTTTGTGCTACACCTACAAGTTTCAATTCTCAGTGCACACACGAGGTCCTTACGTTAGTTATTATCTTTGAGCTCAAGATTTTGGTTTTCCATTTAAGCGTACCATATTGGCAACGCTTTCCAAAAACTAAAGACACGGAAATTTAATTAATAAAATCACATTCCAAATCTTGATCATTACAAAGAATTACATGGTTATTTATTTAGGATGGAAGCAATCTCTCGAATCTCTTCAAGAGAAACTTCTTCCTAGATTTTTGGAGGAAGTTTATAATTATCCTCTCAACTTCACGAACCTATCCTAACTTCCTAATCTCCTAATTAACTCTACAATGACTCAAAAAATATAGAGAATTATAGATTTCCAAATTAAATAATTGCAATAGATAAAAATATGTGATGCGCTTACATCATACTACCAGGGAAGAAAAAGGATACAATCCTATGTTTTTCTTCTGAATTTCTTCAATGCTGCTACCATATTCTGTAATGTTGTTATCCAAGTAGCGTCTTAAACTTGTTGATTCTTCCATTTGACCAAGTATTGAATATATTATTTCTTTCTTGTCCTTCTAGCCACTCTTTGATCGATGATGGATTCAATCTGGTTTTTTGGTGTTGAGGATAGTTGTTTCTCACATTCAACTTTGTCGTTTACAGGTGTATCAGTAGGATCATTCAATAGTTCCCTTAAAGGGGTATAGATCTGAAACATTAAATATTAGTGAAATGACTTATCCTTTAAGTAGTTATAGTTCATAAGAATTCAAGGAAACTTTCCTCAAAAATTTTCATGGTCCAATATTTTTTAGTTTTAACTTATTATATTCCCCTTTAGAAATCTTCATTTTCGAAGGTGTGCCATAATTAGGTCTCCAAAATTAAATTATAAGTGTCCTCTTTTGGAATATGATCTTCATTTATACTTGTTGATGCTTTCTTGTAGTTGTTCCTTGACTTTGACTTGTATTTCTTGCATACTGGCTACAAAATATTCGCCATTTGCAGTTTTGAATTGTTGCTTTCCAAGGTTCCTCATCTGAATTGTTTCACTTCACTTACCTTTTGAGAATAAGTCAACAACAAAAAATATTGAGTCACTTTCTTTTTGTGTTTGGGGTAGTCCTATTACAAAATCCATGCTTATGGAGTCTCATGTTTGATTTTTTATTGGTAGCGGTTGATAGATTCAAGTGTTCTAACTTCTTCCTTTTGAATATTTTCATATCCTACATCTTTCAATGAATTTTTTTCCATTTTTTCATGTGAGGGAAATAATAAATTTCTTGTAACTATGCTATAGTTTTATCTTACCCAAAATCACCTACTAAACCTAGACTATGTTTTTATTTCAACATATTTTTCCTCATCGAACATATTGGAATGCATCAATGCTTTACTTTGAACAGAATTCCCTCATGTATCATTTATTATAACCATGGATTTCTATCTTTACTTACAGTATTTTCACAAGCTTCATAAGCTTCTTTGAAATCTGGATCATCTTTATACATATCTTCAAGCTCATCAAATCCTACGACATTTACTTGGAATTTTTGAAAATTTAAATTGATTCCTCTTAATGTGTCTACCACTTTGTTTGATTGCCCACTTTTATGCTTGATAAAAAATGTAAAATTTTAAAACAATTAAATCAATTTAGCATATCATTGACTGAATTTTTTTTTATTATTGATATATTGTGAAGCATGATTATCTGTGTAGAGGATGAACTCTTTTGGCATAATATATTGTCTCCATTTATTTACAGTTTGTATGATGGCATAAAATTATTTATGATAAGAAGATTATTTTTTATTAGTTTACCTTCTTGACTTAAGATGGCTCCTTTTACAGTTTCACTCACATCAGTGTCATCCTCAAACAAATAATTGAAATATTGCAGTTCTCAAATAGGCTGTCTTGTGATATTTTTCTTTAATAATTGGAAACTTTTATTATCTTCTTTTTTCCAATGGAATGGTTGATTTTATATTTAATATTTTCTACAATTGGAGCACATATTCCACTCACGTTTTTGTTAAATTTCCTATAAAAAGATTCCAATCCATAAAAACTTCTTACCTCTAAAATCCTTCTTCGAGTTGGCCAATTTATTATGGCCTTCAATTTCTCTTGATTGATTTTTAAGCCTTCTCTTAAAATTACAAAACCCAATTATAATAGTTTTTTCTTCATTAAACTACATTTTTTTAGATTGATTATCAATTTACCTTATCCTAGTTTCCTCAAAGCCACCTTAATATGTCTTAGGTCTTCTTATTTTGATTAACTATAAATTAAGATATCATCAAGATAAAATATAACAAATTTTCCAATGAATTCTTTTAAGACTTCACTCATTAGTTCCATAAAAGTGTTGGGAGCATTGGTAATTCTAGAGGTAATTACCAACCATTCATATAAACCATTATTAGTTTTGAACGATGTTTTCCATTTATCACCTTATATGATTCTGATTCGATGATATCCACCTTTTAAATCTATTTTAGAAAAATATGGAGCACCAGTTAGACAATCTATAAGGTCATCAATAAGGGGTAACAGAAACCTGTACCTGATTGTGATTTTGTTGATTTCTCAAGAATAGATGCACATTCTCCATATCCCATCCTTCTTTGGAGTTAGCACTATTGAAAAAACACACGAACTTAAAATTTCTCGAATGAGACCTTTATGTAGAAATCCCCGCACTTGATTTTTAATCTCTTCATTCTCCTTTGGAGTCATTTTATAAGCTGGTTTTTTAGGAAGGCTAGCACCTGGAATGAGATCAATATGATGGTTGATACTTCTAATGGGAGGAAACTCATAAGGAATTTCATCCACTATAACATCAATAAATTCATTCAAGATATTTTTAATTTCTTCTTGAAGATCGTTCAATTTTTTTTTTCTTTTGAGGACTATCTTTGGCTTACCAATCAAGGAAAAATGTATCTCTTCATACTTTATTTCCTGAAGAAATTATTTCCCACTACTAACATTACCTTGTATTGGTCTTCTTATGGTCATTTTTCATTCTTCAAAGGAAAAGGTACATGTTTTTCACCATTTTTTTCAACAGTGTAGGTATTGATCATTCCATCATGCATTTCTTTCTTGTCATACTATCACACCCTTCCAAGCAATATATTACACACATCCATAGGCATAACATCAAAAATAACATTATCATTATAACACCTTATTTGAAACTCCACTTCACATTATTCATTAGCTAATATTTGATGTCCTTTTTGCAACCATGAAACTTTGTAGGGAGTAGGATGTTTAGTTTTCTTTAAATTCAAATTTTCTACCATTTTTGTGGATACTAAATTATGAGTACTTCCACTATAAATAACGATTTTACAACACTTTCCTCTGGATTTATGGATAGTTTTGAACAATGTTTTTCTTTGTGTGGGTTCCTTTACTTATCCAACAGTCTTTAATAAAGTTGTTTTCATCATCAAACATTAACCACTTTGAGGTGCATTTTCATGCGTAGAGGATTGTGTAATTTCTGTATCAGTTTTTTCTATATGTGTGTTCCCTTGGTTATAAAATCTTTCTGTACATTTATTTTCTTTATGACTAAGTTTCTTACATATATAACATCTTACCAAAATAGATCGACCTGTACCTCTTTCATATGGTATTTTTTCTACAAAATATCATCTTGATGATTCTGCATGTTGTGAACTACTACATTCCTTTCTTTGAATGGGAAATATTCCACTTTCATACCTTCTATTTGATTGTCCTGAATCTCTGCTTCAGATTTTGTATTTGGTAAAAAAGATTCAATTTATAATCTAGAGGAAGAAATTTACCTTTGAGATTGGCCACCTTTCGATCCCAATTAGTGATTTTCCCTTTATTTATGCTTCTTCATTCAACTTGCATGCTATCCAGCCATAGTGCAACATGTCCCTTTAATCTGGTCACCATGAACTTAACTTTCTTCTCATGAGCCACATTTTCATAGTTGAAATACTTATCCATGGTGCCAATCTATAAGATCAATTCCTCTGGATTTAAATTTACTTCATACATAGGCATGTCTAATATTGGCTTGGTAATTATTCTCACAATCATCTTGATAATTTTCTCTTCTGAAGTTTCTTATTCAACTTCAACTTCTTATATTTCTTCTACTTCATTGATTATCCCTGATGTCGATATCTATTTGACATGTTGTATCCAAGGCATCTAATTTGGTTCTAATATGTCTTACTTCATCAAGAAATACTTGATTTGTGGCTTTCTCAACCAATTCTCGCTCCTATGGCTCCTCTTGCTCCAATAAATCTATTGGCCATATTAATGAATAATCAAAATACTTTATATTGAAATGACCCTTTTATTATTTCAAAATCCAAATATAGTAAGTGCTATGGAATATGTTCTATTAATATGAAATATTAATATTGAACATATTCTATATATATTGATACAAAACATTTTCCATGTTCTTCCACTATGCAATATATCTAACAAATATTTTACACTATAACAGTGCTCTTCAAACTCCTACAAATTAAATACAAGCCAGTAATGATTACAGAATTCAATTCGAACAAACGAGTTATGATTGCATAGTTCAATTCAAACTGGATAACGAATATTAAAATTCTGATGCATACATTTCTTTGAATTTTCTTCCATGTATATAAAATTATCTAACTCCATGTAGACTTCATTTTGCCACGGTGTGATTCCGTATTTGGAATGAATTCTGGTTCCAAAATACGATTCTACTTTTCCATGATATTCAGTTGATAATACGAAGAAAATATGCATAGAAACCGTAGAAAAAAATAAATTAGATGAAAATATTTTTTCTTGGATATCTGATGGAGGAAGCGCTCAGAATTTGTAGGAAGCATGAACATACTACTTGAAAACTCGCAGAAATCACAATTTTCACAACTTGGAGGTAATCGAACTAGTAGCCATAGTGAAATAGAGGCACTAATCAGCAAAACAAGGCTGGCAATGAAAAATAGTCAATACACAACAAATTTCAGCATAGTGTAGTGGTGTGGCGGTGATGCAACAAATCTACAACAAAACACTCCGTAATACGTTGTCTGTCTTCTCCACGTTGTTGAGATTTTCAGTTTTATTAAAATAGTCAAAAATCTCAGTAGGTGACAAAAATTAGGAATTTGTTGCTAGATTAGCTCCAGGTTGTTGGGAGAGAGTTAATGCATCCTAAATTTGATGTGAGAGGATTTATGAGGCAGTTAGATTCTCTTTGCTATATAACAGGTATCCATACGGATGGTTTGTGTGTGTGAGAGTTTGTAATCTCCTGTTTGATTAATAAAGTTTGCCGATGCCTATGTTGTGTGGACGTAGCCCAGATTGGTTGGGTGAACCACGTTAAACCTCTGTGTTTCATGTGCATGATTTATTTGCTGTGTATATGTTTTTTGTCTGCTGTGCATCTGATCTCCAACAATTGGTATCAGAGCATGTTGGAAGCGTCGTGTGAGCCTGAAGAAGCTGCGTGGAGCGTAGTTTTTTGGTGCGTTGCTGGTGCGCACTGCTGCTAGTGCGTTGGGCGTAAACCATTGTCTTTTGGGCGTGGGTGTGGGGCTGTGTATGTCCACTGATGCTGGTGCTGTGTGGACCAACTGCGGATGCGTGGAGGTCGTTTTTCCAGACCTGCGTGTTAAGCTAATGTTCGTCTGGTGTTCTGTGCATGGAGCGTATCTCCACTGTTCTATGTGTGGAGCGTATCTGCGTAAGTAGAATTGCTGCGTGGGAGCATTGAAGGCGTTGCACATTCCACAGCATAAAAGCTGCCCCCACATCTACGCCGGAACATTCCAGTTCGCACCCATATGGATACAAATAATCGGTAATCCCTGTTTTTCAATTAAAATTGTGTTAGAATTGGGTACAACATGGTTTTGTTTACGGAAAAGAAAAACAACAAAATATATCAGTCCACTCCCAAAGTAAGTCGCAGTATACGTGGTCTCGTGTTGGTTTGTGATATTTTTTTTTGGTTGGGTTTATGATAAGAGCCGACAAGGTATTGCTGTCTGGTTGGCCCATATAATTCATTGGATCTACCATAGCCTTTCACAGCAAATGAAAATTTTTTGTTTTTTGAAAGCAAAACCAGTGTACTATACGACATAGGCATTTCTTTTGAGATTAACTTCTGTTATTTAAAGATCAGAGATAAATCTGGAAAGTGTTTAGTTGGAGCACGAAGTTGGAGTGTTGCTTAAAATTAAGATATACACTGTTTTTTAATTTCTGGTCTTTAATAGTTGGTTTTGGAGATTATTGTGTTTTTTGGTTAATACAAGATGGCGAAAACTCAAAGTGCCCGTTTTGAAATTGAGAAGTTTAATGGCAAGAATAATTTCGAGATCTGGAAGGTTAAGATGCACGATCTGCTGATTCAACAAGGCGTGGCGAAAGCGCTGTTGGGGAAAAGCAAAAGGCCTTCTTCCATGACGGAGGATGAATGGGATGAGTTGGATGATAAAGCTCTGAGCGCAATTTGGTTATGTCTGGCGGATGACGTTCTATTCAACATTGTGTCAGAGAAGACCGCCGCAGGCTTGTGGATAAAGCTTGAAAAGCTCTACATGACGAAATCTTTGACAAATCAGATTCTCCTGAAGCGGCAGCTTTATGGTTTGCGGATGAAGGAAGGTACCTCGATTACTGACCATCTGAATGTTTTCAATACTCTATTAGTACAATTACAAAGTCTAGATGTAAAATTTGATTCAGAGGATAAGGCAATAACTCTATTGTGTTCATTGCCCGAATCGTGGGATCACTTTGTTACTTCCATAAGCTTTAGTACTGCAGCCGTCCTTGAGTTTGACGATGTGGTTGGAGCCTTGTTGTTTGAGGAGACGAGGAAGAAGTCGAATGCAGACACCTCTACATCAGAGGTAATGATGGCCAGAGGTCGCTCGAGAGAGAGACACTCCGGGGGTAAGCATAGCAACTCTCGTTCAAAGTCTAAAGGAAAGAAGACAAAGGTGAAGTGCTGGCATTGTGGGAAAGCTGGACACCTGAAGAAGGATTGGTGGAAGTGACAGCAGCAAACTTCTAAAGCAGATTCTTCGACAGAGAAGAAGGAGGCAAATGCGACAGATACAGGTTCGACATCTGGTTCAGGTATGAGCGACGAAGTATTGTCTGTTAATATGTCAAAACATTATCAACATTGGTTGTTAGATTCCGGGGCATCTAACCACATGTGTATCCATAAAGACTGGTTTAAGACGTATAGATCTGTTGATGATGGCATCGTGTACATGGGTAATGATGTTACTTGAAATATTGTTGGGATAGGAAGTATACAACTGAAAATGTTTGATGGCACAACTAAATTGTTAACAGATGTGAGACATGTTCCAGACTTAAGAAAAAATATAATTTCTTTAGGAGCATTGGATACGAATGGATATAAAACTGTAATTCAAGGTGGAGTTATGAAACTCTATAAAGGTATCTTACTAGTAATGAAAGCTAAGAAAGTAGGAAATCTGTATCAATTAGAAGGAAGAACAGGGTCAGATCATGTGTCTACGGTGTCTGAACATGACAGTAGTTCCATTCGCCTGTGGCATCAAAGGTTGGGCCATATGAGCGAAAGAGGGTTAAAGATTTTGGCTGATCGCAAGTTACTTCCAAATCTGAAGTCTGGAATGTTATATTTCTGTAAGCATTGTCTGTTTGGAAAACAAAGTAAACAGAAGTTTAAAACAGGCAAACATACTAGTAAAGGGATACTTGATTATATTCATTCAGATGTTTGGGGTCCAGCACCTACAGCGTCATATGGTGGCTCGTCATATTTTGTGTCGTTCATTGATGACTTTTCTAGGAAAGTGTGGGTCTACATGATGAAAAAGAAGTCTGGTGTTTTTACAATTTTCAAACAGTTTAGAGCATTGGTTGAAAACATCACTGGTAGAATTATAAAATGTTTAAGAACTGACAATGGTGGTGAGTTTACTTCCAAGGAGTTTGACAGCTATTGCAAGGATGCAGGGATCGAGAGACATAAGACTACTGTTTATACTCCTCAGCAAAATGGAGTTGTTGAACGTATGAACATGACTCTTTTGGAGAGAGCAAGGAGTATGCTGAGTAACGCTGGTTTGAAAAAGGAGTTGTGGACGGAAGCGGTGGCAACAACTTGTTATGTGATAAACCGATCTCCATCGACAGCCATAGACTGCAAGATTCCGCAAGAGGTATGGAAAGGACACCCTTGTGACTATTCTAAACTCAGAGTGTTTGGTTGTGATGCATATGCTCTAGTGCCTAAACATCGGCGAACTAAGTTAGATCCAAAGTCTAAAAGGTATATCTTTGTTGGGTATGGTGTTGGAACAAAGGGATATAGATTGTGGGATCCTACTACCCGCAAAATCATCATCAACAGAGATGTAAGGTTTAATGAATCCTCTCTTGTACAGTTAGATGTAGATAGTAGATTGAAACAGGATGATGTATCTGATTTTCAGCACATTCAGTTTGACAGCACTTCTAATGATAGTCATGATGACCATAGTTCAGATTCTAGTCATGAACAAGTTTCAGAATCAGATTATGAACAGGGTTCAGATGTAGGTCATGAACAGGTCTCAGAAGGTGATCATGAAGAAGTTCCTACAGGTGGTAGTCAGCCAATTATGGAAGCACCAGAAACATCCTTAAGGAGGTCTACAAGAATCAAACGCCCTCCTAGATGGTATGATGATTATGTTACTTCAGTTGCTTTGACAGCTAACGATGATGAACCTCTGTGCTATCAGGAAGCTATAGAAGGTTCGAAAAGTGACAAATGGAAAGCAGCCATGAAGGAAGAAATGATGGCCTTAAGTAAGAACGGCACATGGGATCTGGTTGAACTTCCGAAAGACAGGAAAACTGTGGGGTGTAAATGGGTTTTCAAGCTGAAACGGGGTGTGAATGATACGGAAGACAGGTACAAAGCGAGACTGGTTGCAAAAGGGTTTTCTCAGAAAGCCGGCATTGACTTTCATGAGATTTTTTCACCGGTGGTTAAAATTGTTTCAATTAGAATTGTGTTAGCATTAGTGGCTTTGCTTGATTTAGAGTTGCAGCAATTAGATGTTAAGACTGCATTTCTACATGGAGACTTAGATGAGGAAATTTATATGGAACAACCGGAAGGGTTTGTTCAGCATCGCAATAAGAAATTTGTCTGCAGGCTCAAGAAGTCATTGTATGGTCTGAAGCAATCGCCTCGACAGTGGTACAAGAAATTTGATTCTTTCATGTTGAGTCAAAAATATATAAGAAGTGAATATGATAATTGTGTTTACTTTAAGCAGTTAAGTAATGGCATGTTCATTATCTTAGTGTTGTATGTTGACGATATGCTTTTAGCAAGCAAAATCATTGAAGAAATCAACAGGTTGAAGACTCCGATGGCAAGGACATTTGATATGAAAGATCTAGGAGCAGCAAGACAGATTTTGGGCATGGAGATTTTCAGAGACAGGAGCAATGGTAAGCTGTGGCTATCACAACAGAAGTATATTGAGAAAATACTCTTGAGATTTGGTATGAACAATGTGAAGCGTGTGTCAGTCCCTTTAGCTTCCCATTTTAAGCTTTCTTCTAGTTTATGTCCTAATACAGATGAAGAAAAGGATTATATGTCTCGAATTTTATATGCCAATGTAGTAGGATGTTTGATGTATGCGATGGTTTGTACTCGACCAGATATTTCACATGCAGTTGGGGTTGTCAGCAGGTATATGGCAAATCCGGGTAAGGAACACTGGTCAGCAGTGAAATGGGTGCTTCAGTATTTAAGAGGCACAAGTAGTTATTGTATTACTTACAATAAGAGTAGTGAATCTGTTTGCGGGTATGTTGATTCTGATTTTGCAGGTGATTTGGATAAGAGAAGGTCAACTTCAGGATATGTCTTTACTCTTGCAGGTGGAGCTATTAGCTGGATGTCAAAGCTACAAAACATTGTTGCTTTATCCACTACTGAAGCAAAATACATTGTTGCTTCGCATGCTTTCAAAGAGGCGGTTTGGTTGAAAGGTTTGCTTGGTGAGTTTGGTAGGTTACAGGACAACATCAGGTTACTTTGTGATAGTCAAAGTGCAATACATTTGGCTAAGAATCCGGCCTATCATAGTAAATCAAAGCATATACCGATCAAGTACCATTTTGTAAGACAGGTTATCACTGAAAGGGGAGTCTCTCTTGAAAAGGTACATACAAAGGAGAATTGTGCAGACATGTTCACGAAACCAGTTTTGTTAGAGAAGCTACGCTGGTGTTTGGCTTCTCTTGGCTTGCAGAAAAAATAAATAATAAAGAAACAGGGCATCAGGATAATTGTTGTCAAGGTGGAGATTGTTGAGATTTTCAGTTTTATTAAAATAGTCAAAAATCTCAGTAGGTGACAAAAATTAGGAATTTGTTGCTAGATGAGCTCCAGGTTGTTGGGAGAGAGTTAATGCATCCTAAATTTGATGTGAGAGGATTTATGAGGCAGTTAGATTCTCTTTGATATATAATAGGTATCCATACGGATGGTTTGTGTGTGTGAGAGTTTGTAATCTCCTGTTTGATTAATAAAGAATTGTCGATGCCTATGTTGTGTGGACGTAGCCCAGATTGGTTGGGTGAACCACGTTAAACCTCTGTGTTTCCTGTGCATGATTTATTTGCTGTGTATATGTTTTTTGTCTGCTGTGCATCTGATCTCCAACACACGTCGCGTGTAATTGAAACAATGACATCAAACAAGACTACAACTACTCTTCCACACAAGAATGATCAGAACCAGGGCTAGAATCCTTGTCATGTTATGCACTTCCCCACGCTTCAACAATATGGCATGAATCCCATGTATTGGTTCACGAAAAAGCTATGTAAAGTGATAACTCAAATATTTGATGAAATCGATTGATGCTCAGTATCCTCAAACAAAAAAGATCTAACACACAACAAAATCAATGCAGTGATCTATCACACACTCAAATCTAACCTTGCGCTCTGATACCAAAAAATTGGAGCCGTGTTTCCTAAAAATTAAACACGGAGAAATTTAATTAATAAAATCACACTCCAAATCTTGAGCAGGCTATTTATTTAGGATGGAAGCAATATCTCGAATTTCTTCAAGTGAAACTTCTTCCTAGATATTTGGAGGAAGTTGACAACTATCTTCTCAGCTTTAGGAGCCTATCATAACTTCATAATCTCTTAATTAATTTTAAAATCACTCATAAAATGTAGAAAATTCTAGATTTCCAATTTAAATAATTAAAAAAAAAAATGCAATGCTTGTGCATCACAGATCACTATCGTGGCCAACAAAATTACACTACGGTGGTCCCTTCCTCTCACAGAGGTACCTCAAAGAGAGGAAGTAGGTGGTGGAACCGACGTACTATGCTTCAACGGGGAGGCATCAAGCCCCAACCACGCCCAACTTGGGGTTGGGGTCATAAATAGACCTTTGATATTATTCATGAATCAGTTTAGCCATATCATATTAGTATAAAACACCAAATTAGTGAGCTCATCTCTGGACAGGAAGAAGAACTAAATCGACAATAAGTTCGTGCAGACTAGGATGTGGATAAATGGAGAGATTTTGGTGTGAGATCCCATTCATTCCAGAGGTTGGTCTTCTCAATACAAACATAATATCTATCTCTATTGGTTGATGAATAATATAGTGGAAATATCCATGACGACTCTTGATGAATAATATAGTGGAAATATCCATGACAACTCTCGCAGCTATCCCATCCAAGGCTGATCAAATACTTGAAGTTATTCATAAGGAGTTGTAGCTTATACAATTACAGATTCAACAATAGAATGTGTACGTTATCTACATGGAAAATAATATTCCAATTCTCCCTCAGATGGAATTACTTGTCTCAAGTGAAAAAATCCAAAACCTGTGGACTCATCTTATGATTAGTAGTATGATATGCATACTTTAATTTTTTGTTCAATATAGATGAAGGCTTTGAAAATCTTGATATTATGACTTAGATATCTAGATACTAGGATAATTAAGAATGATTAGACATATATAACTATGCTTGACAGTCTCAAACTATTTTGTATTGTAATGACTTATAACATAGTAAGGTGTCCAACAAATTTGGTTTCCCAATAGACAGATTAAAGTTACATTACCATTTAAAAATAGATATAACCTACTCTTCTTTCATGAAAATGAATGAAAAAAATCCCAAGCTTACAAAATAAATAAAATAAACCATACTTCTAATAATTTAAAATATTTATTAAATTAATTATTAAAATAACAATAGTAAATACATTATTATAATAATTATATCCACTTAAACAACCAAAGTGATTGACATCTTATTACTTTCTAGTGAAAAGTCAGGTGAAGACACTCATTAAGGAGGAATTATTTTTTTTTCTTCTACTCATGAATATCTTGGGCTGCTTCTTCTTCTTTTTAATTATGCTTTTAATGATGTTAAGTATAGCCAACGGATTTCGAAATTGAATTATTATTGAATTATTTTTAAACTTAATTATAATAATTTTTATATTTTTATTTTATTGAAATTTGAAAATTAAATTAAATTAAATTAAATATTTATTTTAAATTCTTTTATTTGTATAACACATTTCATTAATATTAATTATTATCTTTATCACTTTTTAATATTTAATTTATTTTCTAAAAATTATATCAATAAAATTATTATTATTATTATTATAAATAAAAAATATTTGTTTTTAATTTTGATTTTTGATTTTTGATTTTTTTTAATTATACTATTTACATTGTTATAACACTAATAATTCAAAATTAGTTCACAAATAATTTTTTAAATAATTATTTATTATCAAAAAACATTAATCATCTACCAATTTAATAGCAGGATATTGTTTTAAATATATAAATTAGATTTTAATTAAATTAAATAAATCACATTTTATTTTTATTTTCTTAAAATTAATATATTCATTCTCTATTTTAACTTATTAATTTACTAAAATAAAATAATTAAAATATTATTCAAAAATATAAATTATCATCTTTAAATTTTAAATTTTATTTATAATATTTTATTTATATTAATATTACTATCAAATTCTCCAGATTCCATTAAATTTAAAGGGTTTATATTTATTTGATGTTAAGGGTATATTTTCATGCAACTCTTCTACGAGGTTGACAACAGTAGCGTAACTACCCTTTCCAAACTAAAATTATTCTGTACCGTGTATTTCTTTTCCAATTTTTACAATTTCAAAATTTAATTAAGAAATTAAAAATCTTTAATACAAAGCCATCGTTATTTTTTCAGGATTCTTAAATTAAAAAATAAAAATAAAATGTCAATGTATTAGGTTGAAAATCATAATCTAACCCTTTTTTGTGACCATATCAAAGAATATGTGTTTTGTGTATTGACCTGATATATGATCATTCCATTTTATATTAATATGTCAAGTATATCACAATCATGCTTAAACACAAGGCTCATGCTTGTTATAATTATTAATAATGAAAATGTCGTTATTGACATTGAGGCTATTATTAATGTGACGTAATTTTATCAAAAATAAATATGAGTCCAGAATTGAGTTTAGTTGTTTTAGAAAGTTGTAGAACATGCATATCTAATAAATTGATTATGTTTTCATCTATTTATTATTATGTTTTCTAATAATTATATAATTAGTAAGTTCAATACAATTCAATACAATGCAGGGTGTGATGAAATTATTCATAGGCACTATAAAAATGCATAACACTGGATTTAGAACATAGACCCTATTGCATAAGTCTCATGAGTACATGACTTATATTACATTTTCCATACTTTATATAAGAATAATACTGATGTATCTAAAATATTTCTTCATAAATTAAGGTTGTAACTGATACACCATATTGATATTAGGTTTGCATTAAGAAAAAAAAGAGAGAAGTGTAAGGGGCATTTTAAATTATTAGAACGTTGAAATATATAAAAGTAACACCTTGATGTTTCTTAAAAAAATAATAATGAAGTAAATTATCATATTGATGAAACTTTTTCTATAAGAAAAATAAAAAAGTAAAATATTGAGATATATAAAAATTCATAAAATTGTAAAAAAGATAATTCATATAGTAAAAAATATTATAATCTCAATTTTATTTTTTTTCATATTGAGAACGTTCATTATTGTAAAGTTAATGAATACCATACAAGTGTTCGGTGTCCTAAATAATATTCCTATCCCTAATAAATAATTTGCTTTATCCCAAACAAATAATTGACATAGTTTCGCAAAAAATAATGCATTGCGTTTAGAATGGTGAACCATATGTAGAATTATTTTGATGCTCATAGAATGGTGAACCATATGTAGAATTATTTTGATGCTCATATATTTACAAGTATTAATTATGTCCTTCTTCCATAAGTATGCAATATTAATAAATACTAAGTGGGTGAGAGGAAAATGAGTATTCGCAAGTAATAAAGAAAATCTTGGATGGCAATTTTATAACCTTATTGTATTTTTCAAGGTGATAAATGATTTTAGTAAAAGGGGATATTATAATATAAAGAGAAAGAGATAAAATAATTTACTCAAGTATATTATTTTTTTTTTTTAAATTAATTAAATCTCACAAACATACTCAATCTTAATCTTTCATAATATATTTGTAATGTCATTATAGTTTAAACCTATAAATCATGAATAGTTTTATTTGTTTTTCAAAAACCTAAGAAGAGAGTCAAATATAATAGAGGAAATGAAGTGTACTTAACAAATGAAATGAAATGAATGGAATTGGGATACAATATTTAAAAATAATGGATATATGAAGATAGTGATAGGTTTCTCTAGGAATGAATATGTGATGGAGTTTATATTGCGGAATGCTAAGCATTATAAGGAATGGATGACAGATAAAAACAATATACATAATTTAATCATCATATTTTATAGGAAGGTAATGAGCATAGAATTTAAAAGAATGTGTGATGGAGTTTATATTGCGGAATGCTAAACAAGGAATGGATGACAGATAAAAATAATATACATGATTTAATTATTATATTTTATAAAAACATAATGAACATAAAATTATTTTTTTTAATAATTTGTTAGACATCTAATTTTTGGAGATTAATTTTGAATTAGTTTGTATTATAATGAGTAGTTATTAAAATCCAAAAAGCTTAGCAAATTGAATTTATTGTATTAATATGTACATCATTATTTGAGATCATCATTAATAATACCGTTAAGTTGGGTTCCCATTTGTGTATCTAACTCTAACATCACAATATCAATAATTTACTCTGTTGAATACATGAGCCACTTATTTTTGGGCCTTCCTTTATTAGTTGTTCATCCATGTCCTTTTGCGTCAAAGGTGATCCAGGCGACAATGGTTGTTGAGGCGAAGTGAAATTAATAAAGGAAATACCAAAGTTTCGTATAGGATTCGACCCGAATGGGACATTGTACAACTTTTCCACGGTTTCACATTAGATAATGCTCATTCTTTTCTGCTGCAGACGTATGCTCTATATGATTTTGATTCTTTTGTTACCAAATATTGAACTTCGGTTGGTCTTGTGATCCTTCTGAACGATACGTGAAACTCCCCTGCACAATTTATGTTTGTGGAATTAAATTTATTAAAAAATAACTTGAAAGTTGTAGTTGGATATGTTAAGTCATGATGGTTGGCACCCAACGAACGATTTTTGCTAAGCACAAGATGCAAATTAAAAGTTGTTAAATTTAGATGCTGTTAGAATTTTGTTTTCATTAAAAAAGGAAATTTTTCTATGCGTTCAAGAAATAATATCAATTTTGGACTACCAGTGCTGGAGAGTTGGTGTTGCTATTGCATTGCCGTGTTGTGAGACAATTTAAACTGGAAATTTTTTTTTCTTTTGGAGTTTGCAGCCTCTGCCCAGATTCATTCTACAACATATTTACTGTTTTAATTTAATTCCAACTATCGCACAGACAGCAGCGAATTAATTTTGATGGGAATTCAATGTACAACCTCCAGATTTGTAGATCGTGGCTCCATATCCACTCAACCTCCGCACTTAAACATTCACTTACCGCAATGAATACCGCACTTGAACATTCACTCACCGCAATGAGTTCTCCAGCAACCATTTGTTTTTGACTTGACACACAGCCAACTCCATTTAGGAGGCAGCAACCCTGAGCTGCGAAGAGGAAAGATGACCCACCGTAAGAGGTGACGTCACCTTCGTCTTGAACAATGAAGATAACTCTGTGGGGTAAAGAAACGGGCGTTGAGAAAGTATTATAACCCCACGGAATATGGAGGCAATTCGTTTTAAACATAGCTTATAAATATTTGATGACATATATTGTATATATTTTATATTTAGAATATATATCAATATTGTCATGTTTTATATATATGCCGTGTGTGCCTTTTAACAAAAAAAAAATAGTTGTAAATGCTAAGAAGAGTAGAGCGCAGCAAGGTTGTGTAATGTAATTTTTGCTTGAAGGCAGAAAAGAAAAAGGAGAGTACTGTGTGTAGCAGTGAATAGAAACAGAGAAAGACAAAGAGAGAAGAGAAATTGAAGAACTGTTTGTGTGAAGCAGCCAGATGTCTTTTTTGTGAATCCAGAACTTCGATCTGAAGAAAGAATTTCATTTGTAACAGAGTTTTTGTTTTTAATGAAATAGAGTGTTTATGCCATCTCTCTGTTGGTAATTAATTTTTTTTTAATATCTATGTTGTGGAAGAGAAATTTTTATTTCCTCTGCGTGTTCGAAATTGTTCAGAAATTCCATCATGGTACCAAAGCTAGTCTAGGTGCTCAGTGAATGAAAAAGAGATCATTCTTCACTGTAGAAGTTATAAGAAGGTGGTTGAAGTAGATTTCTCCAGTAGAAAGAAAACTTCTATATGTTTACACAGTCAAAAGAGTTTGATTGTTTCATTTTTTTTTTAACACTGTTAAGAAAAATGTCGTGTTTGCATAGTTGGGATGGCAGCAGTAGGCACCAGCCTGACGAATCCCCAACTTCCATAGTTTAATGGGAAGAACCATGAATATTCAGAAATCACGATGAGAGCCTTGTTTTCTTGACACAACATATGGGATCTAGTTGAGAATGGCTACCCAGAATCAGCAAATGCAACAGCGCTAGCTTCTTTAACATGAACAAAAAGAGACTTGTTAAGAGATAATAGGATGAAGGAATTCAAAGCCATCTTTTGTCTCTTTCAATCAGTGCATGAGAGTATTTTCCCAAGGATTGTAGTAGCAACAAAGTCTAAGTAGGTGTGGCATATTCTCAAAACAACCTATCAAGGCATGGAGAAGGTGAAGACAACAACGCTGCAAATGCTGAGGAGAGATTTTGAAATTCTCTGTATAAAAGAGTCTGACACTATAGACTCATTCTTCACCAATTTTATTGGGTTGGTTACAAGAAAAGGTCTTATAGATAGACACTTGAAGAAAGAATAATAGTGGAGAAAGTATTGAGAAGTCTACCCTCAAGATTTTATGCCATAGTAGTGGCAATAGAAGAGACAAAGGATCTCTCACTATTTACAGTGGATGAGCTTAGTACATCCCTAATGTCTCATGAACACAGACTAAAGAGAGGAACATATTACTCATTCGAACAAGCTTTCAAGAATCAAATGTATTTTGCCTAAGCCAGAGGTCAAGGCAGAGAAAACAACAGAGGAAGAGGCAAAAGCCAAAACAGAGGAAGAAACAACCATGCAAGTTCGAGTGGAAGGGGCAGCAATCAGAACCAAAATGAAAGCTCAAACTAACATCAAGATCATGGACCAAGGTATGATAAATCCCAAGTCCAATGTCATTATTGCAAGAAATATGGGCACTATGCCAATGAATGTAGGAAAAAAAAAATTACATGAATAATAGGCAGAATGCTAATTTTACGAGAGAAGAAAAGAACCAGAAGGATGTGTTGTTAACATGTAATGTAGCACAATATAGACAATATGATGTATGGTTCTTAGATGGAAGTTGTAGTAACCACATGACTTGAAACATAGAATTTTTTTCCAATCTAGATGAAAATGTCGAATCTGAAGTAACAACAGGGACTGATAGTAAGGTCTTTGTCATGGGAAAAGGAAGAGTAAATTTCTTGACAAGAAAAGGAGAACAAAAGTTTGTGCCAGATGTATATTATGTACTTGGCTTGAAATGTAATCTTTTGAGAATTGGACAACTCATAAACATGGACTAAAATGTATTCTTTAAAGATGATGTGTGCACAATCATGGAAATACCTCCAAGCAAGAAATTCATTGTAAAGGTGTAGATGACAAGCAATAGAATGTTTCCTCTCAATCTCATAACAGACTTGAAAGAAAGAAGAAATGTAGCATTTGTAACACAAGAGGTCTTTCAAGAGGAAGTGAAAGATGAAAACTGACTATGGCACTTGAAATTTGGACATCTCAATTTCAGAGGCCTAAACTTGTTGCACAAAAAGGGAACGGTAAAAGGATTACCACTGATTGAGAAACCAGATAGCCTATGTGAAGGTTGCATCTTGGGCAAACAACACAGAGAAAGATTTTCAGCAAGAAAGAGAATAAGAGCAAAGGCACCCTTAGAGATTGTACACTCTGATTTGTGTGGACCAATGCAAATGCCATATTTGGCTGGCAGAAAATATGTTTTGACATTCATAGATGATTACATTAGAAATACATGGGTGTATTTTTTAAAACATAAGAGTGAAGTGTTTGAATAGTTCTGCCACTTCAAAGCTCTCATTGAGAACTAGAGTGGGCACTAAATCAAAGTTCTAAGAACTGATAGAGGTGGAGAATACATCTCCAAAGAGTTCCTACGTTTTTGTAGGGAGAATGGCATATATAAGAATTTTACAGCAAGGTACACACCACAGAAAAATGGTGTTGCATAAAGAAAGAATAGGACCATCATGGACATGGTCAGAATTATGTTGAAGAAATTGTTTTTTCCAAATGACTATTAGGTTGAAGCTATGAATTGTGCAGCGTATATCTTGAATAGATGCCCAACCAAAGTTGTCATGAACAGAGTTTCGCAAGAACCATGGAGTGGAACAAAGAAGTTTGTCATTCATATGAAAGTTTTTGGATGTGTGGCTTATACACATGTCCCAGATCAATTGAGAGAGAAACTTGACAGTAAGGGAGAGAAGCGTATCGTTCTTGGATATAGTGATGAGTCCAAGGCATACAAACTCTATAACCCATTTACGAAGAAAGCAATAATAAGCAGAGATGTGCAGTTTATTAAAGAAGAAGCTTTGGATGGAAGCTTAGAGAAAATATTGAATGTGAAGACATGTGTGTCTCACGAAGAGCAAGAGGAAGGGACAACAACAAATAATCCCTCCTTGGTTTCTCCTCCTCCACCAGCACAAGCACAAAAAACCATACCACAAGTTGGAAATAGAAAAACCTTGAGAAATCAAGGAAGTGCTTCTTCAAGCACACCACAGGGAACTGAAACTCCCTCGAGTTCTAGTGGAACTTCAAGTACACCAAGAAGACCGAAATTCAGAAATATGAGTGAGATTTATGAACAAGGAGAGGTAAATGATAATTTTGGTCTGAACTCTTTATTTTCTTTCTATTGTCATGTTCATGACCCAATTCATTTTGAAGATGACGTAAAATAAGAAAAATGGATTGAAGTAATGAACAAAGATATTTGTGCAACATAAAAGAGTAATACATGGGAGTTAGTGGACCTCCCTAAAGGTAAAGAAGTCATTGGAGTAAAATGGGTTTATAAGACCAAGAGAAATGTTGAAGGCCAGATTCAAATGCACAAAGAAATACTTATTGTCAAAGGCTACAAGCAGCAAAAAGGAAGAGATTATGAAGAAAACTTTGCACCGGTTGCAAGGATGGAAACAGTAAGAGTAGTGTTGTCCCTAGAAGCACAACACAAGTGGAAGGTTTAACAAATGGATGTGAAATACGCATTCCTGAATGGAGTGTTGAAAGAAGAGGTATATGTTGAAAAAACTCCAGGCTATGAGATTGAAGGCCAATAGCACAAAATATGAAAGTTGAAGAAAGCTCTTTATGGGCTAAAGCAAGCACCAATAGCGTAGTATAGCAGGATAGATTCTTACCTTATTCAAAATGGTTTTGAGAAATGTGATGAAGAACCCACACTCAACATAAAAGAAAATGATGGTAAGATTCTTATTTTTGTTTTATATGTAGATAATTTAATCTTTACTAACAATGAAGTTTCTCTCATTGCTGATTTTAAAGCAATTATGAAAAGTGAATTTGAAATGCCTGATTTGGGTTTTTCGAGATATTTTTTTGGAATAGAACTACAACAAAATGAAAATGGGATTTTTATTTCCTAAGAAAAATATGTTGAAGAAGTGTTGAAAAGATTCAAAATGCAGAACAACAAGGTAGCTTTAACTCCAACTGTCATGGGGTTAAAATTGAGCAAAGAAGACAACAGCAAGGATTTCGATCCAAGTTTGTATAAGAGCATAGTTGGAAGCCTTATGTATTTGAATTCAACTAGGCTAGATATTATGCATGTTGTAATTTTAATTTCCAAAACTACAGAAATGCCAAAAGAGACTCATTGGTAGGCAACCAAGAGGATTCTAAGGTATGTGAATGGAACGAAGGGGTACGGTATTTTCTACTCTTCATTTGGAAATTTTAAATTGATTGGTTACATTGATAGTGATTGGGCTAGAACTGTATATGACAGGAAGACAACATATGGATATGTGGCAACAAAAGTAGCACCATGTCAATAGTGTCTTTATCAAAAATAGAGGTGGAATATGTGGCAGCAACAGTAGCAGCATGGCAAGAAATATGGATGAGAAAAATGCTCATATATTTATGCCCTGAACAACAAAAAGGAACAAAAATTTATTGTGATAATATCACAGCGATAGATTTATCAATGAATTATGTCTTCCATAACATAAAAAAGCATATTGATGCAAAAATTCATTTTATAAGAGAATTTGTTAATAATGGTGAGATTGTTTTGCAGCACCGCGGGACAAAGGAACAATTTACTAATATCCTCACAAAGCTATTAACGTAGAAGGATGATGAATTAATTTTGATGGGAATTCAATGTACATGACCGAAACCTACATATTTGTAGACCATAGCTCCATATCCATGTAACCTCTACACTTAAACATTCACCCACCGCAATGAATTCTCTAGCAATCATTTGTTTTTGACTTGATGCACAACTAGCTCCACTCTCGCGGCAACAAGCCTGAGCTGTGAAGAGGAAAGATGACCCACCGGAGGAGGTGATGTCACCTTCCTCTTGACCAAAAAATATAGCTCCATGGGGTAAAGAAACGGGTGTTGGAAAATTACTATAACCCCACGGAATATGGAGTGAATGCATAAAGATTTAATGCGTTTATTTTTTTTATTTGTCGTGGCTTAGTTTAACTTTGTTTTAAAATTAGTTTATAAATATTTCATAATATATATTTCAAATATTTTATATTTACAATATATATGAATATTTTAATTTTTTATATATGTTGTGTGTGCATTTTAACAAAACAGATAGTTGTAAATGCTCAGAAGAGTAGAGAGCAGCAAGACTGTGTAATGTAATTTTTTCCCGAAGGAAGAAATAAGAAAGAGAGCACTGTGTGCGTAGTAGTGAATAGAAACAAAGAAATATAGACAGAGAAGAAAAATTGAAGCGCTGTGTATGTGTGAAGCAGACAGAAGTTCTTTTTGTGAATCCAGAACTTCATTTTGAAGAAAGAATTTCATTTGCAATAGAGTTTTTGTTTTTAATGAAATAGAGTGTTTATGCCATCTCTCTGTCCGCAATTATTTTATTTTTAATCTTTGTGTTATGGAAGAGGAATTTATATTTCCTGTGTGTTCAGAACTGTTCAGAAATTCCATCATTTACAAAAAGAAAACATCATTAAACTATATTTATTATTGTATACTTTATGTCATCATTATGAGAAACTACCAAAAATTCTTAATGAATGCCAACAATGGATTTGAGGTTGTTTATTCTTTCATCAAAAAATATATGATTGCGGATAACTTTTCAACTACCTTTAAGCTTTTTGGAACATAAATTAAATTTTTAGAGAGACTTTGAATTTAAAAGTGGTCATTGTGTAACACCCCCAATTTGTGTGTTGAAATTTTAAAGTTAGACATTTGAACTTAAATCCGAAGGGGGGTGGACCCCAAGGGATAAGTGTGGTGTGAATGTAATTGCATATTTTATTTAAGGAAATAAATAAAATGATTGTGCATTTTGACCAAGATGAGAATTAGAGATCACTTGCCAAATCCATGAGGATGGATAAGGCAATAAATCCCCAAAAATCTTTCAAAAATCCTTGAAAGAAATTAATTTAGATTTGAGGAGGAATCTAAATTTCCCCAATGAAGAGGAGTAGTTGGGAAGAGGTGAGAAAAAGCTGGAAAAGCTAAGGAAAAGCTTAAAGCAACTTTAAAGAGTCCCAAAATGGGAAGCCTAGGCTAAACAGGAAAGAAAGCATCCTGCTATTCTGGACGCAGAATTAGAAACATGCTTTGGGGGAAATATGAGCTTAAATAAGATGCTCCTAGGCAGATCAGAGATGGATCTGTTCTAGGAGGTGATCTATGCTCGGGGGTGAGTCCTGGGAGACAAAGAGGACTCTAAGGTTGGGAGGTTGGTCATTTGCAAACTTTGGTATGTTCTGAAATTATTGTTCATTTTGATGTATTATGGTATGAATTAGCTACATATAAAACTTAAAAGAAATTGTAGGATTGATGTTAGTACTACATTTAACAGAAGCTATCTTAAGGCATTTACCTTCCAGATTCTGTTTAGTTGTAGACCAGAAGCCCATAGAGAGAAACTCCAGAAACTCTAAACCAAGGTCGGTTTAAATCTGAAGTTACTTGGCCTCTACAAATAATTAATTTTTGTTATGTTCACTGTAGACACAAAAATTATAGGATATGCTTATGGGTATGCTAGAGAAACATTATAGTAGCACTGAAATATACATGGTATGTGGCAGAAAGGAAGAAAGCAAGATATTAGAATATAGATTGCAGATATGAGAATTATAACATTTATAACATTTATAGATTGCATATATGAGTATTATACCATTTATAAGGGTATGGATTGTATATCTAAATACATTCTTACTCCTTGAAAACCTGTAACGTAGCAAAAAAAATTGTCTTATAATTAAGGTTCTCTAGTCAAGCACCATTGAATAAAATAGAATTTACAAGCAAGTATTCTAGAATATGTAGTTTGACTCTTATTAAACCACGAAGTAAATTTTACACTATAGAAGGGTTAAAGTTCTCATAGCAATTATAAATTATTTTGTGTCTTAACTTCATCTCTAACCCTTGATACAAACATTAGGGTCATGGAGATAATCTATGCTCAAGGAATATCATCAATTGAACTATCAAATACCTATATATATGCATTTAAGACCAAAAGTATATATATTTACTAACAAGCATTGAACATTACACGTTTAGGTATTTGTTAATTCGACCACAAATGAGCCATATATATATATATATACCAAAATTTTATATGTCACCAGCGCAATATAAATACAAATAATAGATTTAAAAAAAAAGGTGTATTAAAAAAGGGAACATATCTATGAAACAAATATATATATATATGAACTTATATTTAAAAAAAAAAAAAGTGGGAATGCCGTGAGCAAATCTAATGGTTCATTAAAATCAACTATTATAACATAATAATTCGCGGAGGAAAACTATATATATAGAAGAACCATTGATCGACGCTGTGTGGCGCATGATCCAATCATGATAACTCTCAACGATTAGTTGTATTATTATATCGTGGCCTGGTGTTAATATAAAAACCCTCGATCAGTACAATTATCAACGCCCGCGACATTTTAAGGGTTATTTAATCATGAGATGGGGTGGTTGGCTATAAAACAATGGTATATTTTAAACCTAACTCCACTACTGGCGTGCGAACCTCTACGGTCCACATGCGTATCATCTATCATATGTATATTAATCCTCAGCTACCAACTGGTGATAGATAGCAGCTCGTAACAATACAACCGAAACCAATAAAAGCGTATGTAATACTACAGTCAACCTTTACACGATGAATCGATGCGGCGCTGGTTAGGACCGCTTCATCTCTCTGGTGCAAGGTATGACAGTAGGACGGAATTACCCAGACATGCGGACATTCTAGTTCCAATAAAGAACATTATTAACATTAAACAAACCGAAAAACAGAGACGTGATTACGTAAAGGAAAGGAGGTTACCATCGGATGAGTTCGGCTTTTTCCCTGACGATGATAGCGAGTCCATAGTGCCAGCTACTGCAAAGATAAGTTGCTAAAGTTAGAAGTGAGCGGTCAGAGCACAGTGGACCATAACCATAGCCGAACTACGCAACATCCAGAAATACTTAGCCATAACAACAGTTTAATAGTTAGCGTGGGTTCTAGATCAAACCCAGATCTAGGAAAATCAATACACCTAAATGAAACGCTTAGAGCTCTGCTACGATGTGGGCTAGCTAGTGTGAAAACTGATAATAAAGCTTTTCTTCGACAGATTTAAATGGAGAAATAGAAAACAAAATAATATACAATTTGTTAATACTAAACACACAGCAGCCCGGTAATAAGGGGAATGTTGTCTCATTGTAAAGCCAAGAAAGCTTGAACCCGTCGCCAGTGCGATGGATCATAAGTTAACCATGGGGCCGGCTTAACGATAGGGGAAAAAACCGAACGAGGGGTGGTACCCTTCTTGAGGCATATTGCGCGCAGCCTGAAAACCCATCGTCCACGTACCTGCACAATAAAATTCGTAAATGACTAAACATAACCTAACCGGAAGATATTAAACTGTATGACAGAAGATAAAGAATGATAGAAAGCCACGCCGGAACTCTCACCCATCAACCTGATCTGGTAAATTGGTATCAAATCTCCATAGAAAAATCAGTTCCTTCACTGAATGACTGGAAGTAAATGACAATCGCCTCATCCAGAATGAGACTCCCTGAAACCTGAGCTGGATAAATATATATACTACCGCTCAGAGGAATACATGCGTGTATGCCGCCGAGGCAAGACAATGGAAGGGTATGAGAAACCCTAATTCCACTGCCCTAGGCGTGCAGAGAATCCCAAGGTCGATTTGACCCCAACTCAGCTTTATCGGCAGCTAGGTACCCGGAGATGTGAAAACAAATACAAATCAGGTACTGAACCTGCATTATTCGGCTTGCACAGTACCTAGCCGAACAGAAAAATGCACCAAAAATCTACACGTAACACCCAACTCTGAGCAGGGAGCTGTAAGGGTGGCGCTGGGTACTCAAACTGCCTGTGCGCAATGCCGTTCCTGCATATCAAAATATGAAACCTACACGTTACACCAACACAGTACTATTGACCAAAGGAATAGAAAAACGCGTCGCTGGTAAATTTAAAACAGGCGGATATATGCATTCTGGTATAAACTGAGAACTTATCGAGCTCTGACTCTACAAGTTAGAAAACCAGGTAGAAACTTAATACCACGCCTTCGGAACGTAATATTTGAGTTAGGTATATCTGAATAAAAAAAATGGTGACTCGCGTAAAAGGCTAGTCAACCTACTGTCATAACCGTCCTTAAATCCTTGTTACGTGGCACAAACATCGCAGATTTTTCGTTGGGTAAACCAATGGCTACGCCGCGGTCAATACCTCGACCTACACAGCGTCCAGAACGTACCCATGTATTATAGCTAATTGTGATAACCCAAAGGATTGGCGAGATAGCATTATATCATGTTGAATACACGTGTGGAAAAAAAATCAATCGTAATATCAAAAGGGAATATAATGATGGTTATAGTGAAATGACTTCAATAATAACATATAATGGAAAATGCCGTGCCTATGTCTAGGCGTATATATTATGTTTATATATGAGTACCTTTGATAAAGGTTTATGTATACTTGATATATACTTATCTATGGTGATTTATATATATATATATATATATATATATATATATATATATGTAACGAAATATATATATATATATGGTTGTTATAAAGAAATAGATATATATATATATATATATATGGGTGTTAAAAAGAAATAAATATATATATATAAGGGGATCCCATGATAATGACAAGAGGGTATTAATATATCGATATACCAGTGGATCCAAAGAGATATGTATGAGATCTATAGTTGAAGTTAAAGATAGAGGTGAGGTCCTTGGAGAGTCAGTATGTCCATCGAGTCCATGATTATATTAGGTATAGAAAAGAAGAATGTCTCTTGGTAATATAAGGAGATATAGAAATATATACACTTGGTGGAAAGTTATACAGTGGAAAAAAAAAAAAAAATTCTCTAACTAGAGGTGTTACACATTGTTACTTTTATAATCACTATAGTTATTTTTCCATACTTACAATAACTTTAGTGTTTGCAGTAATGCATCCTCGTCGCAGAATTGATTTTTAATGAAAAACAACTTATCTCCAATTTATTCATGATCCTATCTTTTCGTAGCAAAATTGTTACTCTAGATACCTTTCCACCTTTGAGTTTTATTGTGGCATTTATTAGCATGACCTTGAATATTCAAAAAAACATTTTTCCTCTTGTATGGAACTTCTCTTTAATCTATCGAAAGTTTAAAATGAAATTAGTTGAATCTGCTGAGAATCGAGTCAAAGTCATATTTGAGAAGGAACATTTTTGTTTTGAAGACAAATAGATAAGCTAAAGATGCAATATAAATAGTGCTAGAGAGTAGCACATTCGAGTGCCATCCAGTAAAAGCACAAGTACAAAATTTATTTAATTAATTAAAATTTCTCCTAAATCCTAGTGATGTTTTCTTGATCTTCTAATAATTTATAATGACAGCTTCATGCTACGTCCAAGTTGTGGGAAAGTATTTTCATGCAAGAAAGTTTTGTGCTTTTATTTGAGTTGATATTGAATATTATTCTAGAAATTATATATTAAAAAGATATTTTAAATTATCGTGATTTAAAACCTTTAAATAAATTATGTATATTTGGCATTAAGGAATTGGTATGGCAATGTTGGTGATGAAAAGAAAATTTGTCACAAAGATTCATGAAATTTTAAAGAAATGATGGTAAATGTAAGTGTGTTTGAGTAAATCTGAGGGTTGGAACAATCATTAATGCATAAACAACATTAATTATTAGTTCTTTGAAGCATTTTTTAGAACAAAATTGTTTTATCATGTGACATATTTTATAATATTGGTGAAAGCCTTTTAGAAGTGGTTTATGAGGAAGCAAGTAGTGTCATTATTTGGCTTTTTTTACTTGAAGATATGTGCTTCATATCTTCTTATTTAAACATTTTATTAACGATTATTCATTTTCACTTGTTGAATTACATTGTAAACAAGCACATTTTTGGTTGGAATAGACACCCTTTTCAAAGATGATTGCAAGTTTTTCTCTGATCTAAAGCTAGAGAAAATTATTAGATTCAATAATTTTTTAGAGTTACTAAACACTCTAATGACGTCTAAATTTGATAACAGTGTATGAACTAAGAAATATGCCATGTCTAACATTATAAATTTTTTACAAAATACAAAGGAGAAGATCGATTTTATCCAACTTGAATCGAAACTCCAACGAGATGAACTTCAACATAGCAATTTTGATTTTGAACCTATTTTTATTCAGAAAAGCCCTTTTTTTTACCCTAATTTCCATCAACAATCAAAGACGGATCAAGCCATTTCAAGAGTAAATTTGGATGCAGATGAAAGTCCTGAGATGAAATGTACAATTCCCAAGGCATTCATGAGAGCTTCGAAAGAAAGTGTGCAATATGGGAATAGAACTACCATCGGCTATGATAAAGATGTTTCTTTTCAAGTTGTCAGTTTTTCAAAGACAATAATGTTTCGTAGTGCTTGATTTCTCGATGATGTTGTCCCACAAAAAAATATAAGATGCCAAAATTGTGACTGAATTGGATATGAGAATGATCAATGTTATGATCTTCACCCTTGTGAACATTGTAGAAAGAAGAATCATCATTAAAATAGATGTTTCAAACTTAAGACTACTAAGAGAGGGAGAATCAATTTTGGATCGATTTCTTCTTAGGATTGGTCTAAAGCACCCAATAATATTTACATGTCATATCGCAAGATATGATCAAGAGTATTGACCAATGTTGTAGTGAAGAGTAGTTCATCTTCTAATACCATATCCGACAAGGGTGGCATTGATGGAACTGATATGGTTTTCCACATGTTCAAATACTTTTCAAGCGAGCATAAGTAAAAAATAATCATAGTTGTACTGTTGCAGCCTAGAGTCTGAGTTCATGAATCAGATTTAGAGTTGTAGACATAGTTGTTTCGATTTATTCTCTATGGGAATGAACATGATTTCATATTTCTAGCATGCTCAGAATTGTGAAGGAGCATTTCTACTAGCAGAAGATGTCAAATTATGAATTGTGTCGGAGTTGGTTTATTTGAGAAACAGATATGATAGTTCTAGATTTGATCATGATTCTTAAACCACTACAAGGAAAAGACCCTCAAGTAGAGGTTATAAAGGAGGTTTTTTTTGTTATAAAATTGACCAAAATTTTCAAAAAAAATTTGCTACAACATCCGTTTATGGTTGCAGAGGTTTTGGCGAAGCTTTTAATGGAAATTCAACACAACTAAAAAAAGATGGGCGCCTGGAGGTTATTACGGATGTTTTTCTGATTGGTGCACTACTTGGGCTTGAACGCACTAGTGCATACATCTAGAAGGTGTCCCGGGCTGGTTGAAGGAGAATGAACCAGACCGTTCTAATTGGTCTTGGGATTTTTGTAGTGCCCATAGGTCATCTCAATGCACCGTTGTGTAGACTTATAGAAACGCATCGGTGTGTAGTATCACACAAATTCACCTACATTTATAATTGGTAATGTTATTTGTGTAGTTCCCATAGGTTGTACAAATTTACCGGTGCGCAGTATCACAAAAACGCACCGGTGCTCAGTATCACACAAACACATTGATATTTATAATTTGTATCGGTATTTGTGCAGTGCCCAGAGGTCGTCCAAACGCGCTAGTGTGTAATTCAAAATAAATGCATCGGTGCGCAGCACTACAAAAACGCATCGATATTTTTAATTGGTTTTGGTATTTTTGCAGTGCCCATAGGTCATTGAAATGCATTGGTGCACTTCAAAATACAAATGCACCGGTTTATAGTAATTGACACACACCATTTTTCATTTTGTACTTTTTAGAAACATCGACCTGTCATAGTGCAATTATTGTTATTTTTTTTTAATTCATTATTCATCAAAAGTCGACACATCTTATAAGAGTATTCATATTAATTAAATTTTTATTGATGCATTTGAATATGATGTTTGGATTAATTTGTTATACCATTTCATAATTATTGTGATTTTTTAAAATTCATTATTCATCAAAATTCGACATGTATATATATTATAACAGCATTCATATGAGTTAAATTTTTATTAGTGCATTTGAATGTATGCCATTTATTTTGTAAGAAACTAGTGCGCCATTTATTCCGTACGCACTGACGTCGATGCGTGGAGGTATTATAAATGCAACGCACAAACCGTATAATAGACCATATGGTGCTCAATGTCAAGAGGGAGCACCAATGAATGACATGTTAACCACCACACCGATTAACACAGAGAAAATAATAAAAATCGTTGAGTGTTAGTTTTTGTAGCATAAATTGGTGCCATATTTTACAGATGGCACATCGAAAAAAAATATGTTTTTTAGTTTTTTATCACAGTACTTTCATGGTGCGTTTGGAAAATATGGCGCACCGGTGCACTTGGTTACTCTCAGCGCACCGATGAAAAAAAAATATGTTTTTTTAATTCACACAGGGGTTGACATGGATTGAGATCCGACTATGCAAGTCGTCCCGTGGGTCAGATGTCTTAGGCCTATATTTAGCAATACAAACCCTATCAATTTAAAATTAAAATCCCTAATTCTAAAATCACAGAAAGAGGGAGAAGAAAGGGAAGAAACAAAAAGAAGGTAGGGTTTGTTTCTAAAATGGATTTTTTTTGTGCGCAAAACAACACGTTGGTGGTGCACCATAATGAAATAGCATGTGGGAGGCATATTTTACAAATGGCGCACTGAGAAAAATATATTTTGTTTTTAATTTTTTATGACAGTACTTTCGTGGAGCATTGAGATAATACAACACACTGGTGCACTAGGTTATGCCACGTGCGCCGATGGAAAAAACAATTTTTTTTTTTTAAATTCATGCAAGGTCCGACATGGATTGGGATCCAACTATCCAAGTCGTCTCATGGGTTGGATGTCTTAGGCATATATTTAGCAACACAAACCCTATAAATCTAAATTGAAAAGCCCTAACTCTAAAATCACAGGAAGAAAGGGAGAAGAAAAGGCAGAAACAAAAAGAATGTAGAGTTTGATTCTAAAATGGATTAGTTTTTTTTGTGTGAAAGAACACATTCGAGGTGCACCATAATGAAATAGCACACCGGTGTATTAGCTTATGCCGGGTGAACCAATGAAAAAAATCAGTTTTGTTTAATTCACGGAAGGGCCGACATGGATTGGGATCTAAATATGTAAGTCGTGTCGTGGGTTGCATGTCTTACACCTATATTTAGCAATACAAACCCTAAAAATCTAAATTGAAAAGAATTAATTATGAAATCACAGAGAGAGGCAGAAAAATGGGCAGAAAAAAAAAATAATCTAGGGTTTTTGTGTGTAAAACTTTTCAGTGAAAATCACATAAAATAAATTTTTGTCGACACATTTCGAACTAGCTAGTGTGGTTCATCATCAAGACAAGATGAGAAATCTGATCAGGAAACCAATTTAAGTAGAACAGGACTGCTCCAACTAGCCGTTGGAAAAACAGCTAATTTGACTAGAATAGGAAATTTATTATTATTATTATTATTATTATTATTTTAATTTGATTATATTTTTATTATAAATTGTATATAAATAAAATATAAAATCAAATCAAATCAAATAAACAAATAATAATAATACTAATTAATCAATTAATTTGATATTACTAAAGAGGTAAGATTTAAAAAATAATAAAATAAATAAATAAATAAAAATAAAAACTAAAATTAAAAATATAATAATTTAAAAAAATAAATAAATGTACATAAATAAATAAAATAAAATAAAATAAATAAATAAATTTTATATATATATCTATATATATATATATATATATATATATATATATATATATATATATATATATATATATATATATATATATATATATATATATAATAAAATAAAATGAAAACAAAACAAAAATACTAATCAAAACCAAATTAGTAAATTAAAGGAGCACATCTGGATAGAGGAACCAAGATCGAGAGAGAAAAAAAAAACCGAGGGAGCAAAAAGAGAAGGGAAAAAAAAAACTAAGAGTGAAGTGCAGGAATCCAAAATCTGCTAACATTCCACCCATCATCCCTATTCAGGTTAACCAACCTCTTTTCTATTTCCAAGGCTTCCCTTAACTTTCGGTGGTGGAAGTGGTCAATAGTTGCAATAACCTTAGTATCTTCAATACAAATATGGTGATTTTTTTTCTTAGCATGCTCTTCCAAGGCAGAGGACCAAGATCTACCATGTCTAAGGTCAGCGACATGTTCATGAATTCTTCGGTTAATTGATCGACCAGTTTCACCTATGTAAGGTGTCCCACAGGAACATGGAATCAAATAAACACCCTTACCATCCATCGGGCAAATCGGGTATTTAACCAATCTAAGAGAACCACGGATAGTGTGGAGAGGCTTGAAAGTTGAAGAGACATTATGTTTCTTTAGTATCCTTGCGATTTTATCAGTAGTCACTTGGATAAAAGGAAGGTGAACTCCAGATAACCGATCGCAAGGATATTTCTTAACCTTAGGACCTTTCTCAGCTTTTTGAAAAGCTCTAAGACATTCATCCCTACTATAAGCGTTCTTACAAAAGACATTAAGGAGATGCGATTTTTCACCTTCAAAGTGGTGCACATCTAAGATTCTAAAGGCTCTAGTGACTAGGGTACTCAGAACCCCAAGCTTCTGAGCTAGGAAATGATGAGAACTAGCATGTAAATACTGTTCAGTATGGGTATTCTTTCTAAAAACTTGATGAGAGAAGGAACCATCATCATTTCTCGAAAGAAGGACATCCAGAAAGGGCAGGCTACCATCAACTTCGAATGCCATGGTAAACTTAATGAAGTCATATTGATCATTAAGATGCTAGAAGAAAAGGTCCAATTTCTCTTTACCATGGGGCCACAACACACAAGTGTCATCAACAAACCTTTTCCAAAGCTTCGGTTGAAAAAGGGAGGAGGAAAGGGCCTTCAATTCAAAGTGTTCCATGAAAATATTAGCAACAACAGGGGAAAGGGGGGAACCCATGGCCACACCATAGGTTTGTTCAAAGAATACACCCTCGAAACTAAAGAAGGTTGACGTAAGACAAATCTCTACAAGATGAGCAGTATCAAGATCCGTGATATGAGAGATGACATCAATGGCTTCCTTAATTGAAATGCAAGCATATAATGATACAACATCAAAACTCACAAACATATCATCTGGATCCAACTTAATGTCTTTCAATTCATTAATGAAGGAGAAAGAATATTTGACAAAGGAGTCAGTGCGACCCACAAGGGGCTTCAACTTACTAGCTAAAAATTTAGCGAGCAAATAAGTCGGACCACCTATGGTGTTGAAAATGGGGCAAAGGGGAACACCTTCCTTATGAATCTTAGGAAGACCATAAATCCTCGGGGTGAGGGGATTACTTTCAATAAGCTTTTTACTAAGGGAGCCAACAGTGCTACTAGATTTTATCGCCACAACAACAGCTTTAGACACTTTTTTAGAGGGATTTTTTTCAAGCTTCTTGTAGCTACCACTATTTTGAAGGTGATCCAACATCTTATTCCGATAATCATCCTTGTTTAAAATAACCGTAGCACCTCCCTTATCAGGCTTAAGAATGACAATGTCCTTGTTATTGTTTAAGGATTTTAGAGCCTCAAACTCATGTTTGCTAATGTTGCTCTTAGGAGGGTTAACTTTTCTAAGGATCACAAAACAGTCTTGCCTAATGATTTCTTTAGTAGCATCAGGAAAATCTCTAATCCCGTATTCTATATCACAAATGATGTCATGAATAGGTATTTTTTTAGGAGAAAGAGAAAAATTAAGGCCCCTCTCCAATAAGCTATAGACATGATGATCAAAGGAAAAACAAGAAAGGTTGATAACACTCCTCTTTAAAGGAGAATTAGTATTAATGTTATTGATAATATTATTACCACTAATAATGCTATTATTATTGCTATTATTAATATTATTATTGTTAATAATCTCACTACTATTATTATTAATATATGGTTCCTACTAGTTATATTATTACTATTACTACTGTTAATAATATCAATATTATTATTATTAATGTTATGATTACTGTTAATAATATTATCAATATTATTATTGTTAATAATATCAATATTATTATTATTAATGTTATGGTTACTTTTAATAATATTATCAATGTTATTATTAATAATGTTATGGCTACCATTAATGTTAATATTATTATTCGAAATATTATTATTATTAAAGGGCATCAAATTGTTAATATTGATATTTAAAGCGTTTTCTTTACTACTAAAACCATCTAACGCAGGCCTAGCAGGAATCAAATTCGAGGGATCCTCGCAAGATGGTAACAAAGAAGAAACAGAAGGAGAATAAAAAAATTCAAAGCGTAAATCAGAGAGGCATAGATCAAAACGTTGAACATGGTCAGTCGACGAAGGACTGGATTTATCTGCAACGGATCCCTGCAAACTGGAGGCATGCAACACGTTTTCATTCATCCCAAATAAAGAAGACATCGTAGAATCTAAACCATGCATATCATCATTGAGAGAGGTCGCTTGATTCTTGGGGATCAGTTCCGTTGACGCAGTTATAGATACACTATCTGCTAGAGAACTCGACTTTGCCGCTATAGAACTCGACCTTGCTTGATAAATGAACTCCTCTGCCACATGCGCTGCATCATCAACAATCAGCTGCCCAGATGAAGATGAGGGATTCATATTTTGATCGCTCGAGGGAGTAGTCTTGGTCGACGAAGAAGCGAGAGAAGCTGATGATGATAGATCGGAATCCAAAATGAAGGACCATAAAGCACTAACCTGACAGCTATTAACTCTGTTGTTAGATAGGTACCTTCTCTCATTAACGCAGGACGAATCCTTAGAAAGCCTGAGGAATTTTGAACAAAGCTTCTTATTGTATAATCCCTCCCAGTGATGGGATTTTAAAGCAGAGCGGGCCTCCACTACAACCCAAACATCAGCCGGAATTAAATACGACAACTCTAGATGAGAAGATAGCAGCCTCCGAGAAAATAGATCGAGACACTTTCTAACACTCAAAATCTCAGATCTAATAATGTCAAGACTTGCTGAAAGAAAAACAAGTTCATTTCTAGAATGATTTCCTGATCAGATTTCTTATCTTGTCCTGATGATGAACCACACTGGCTGGTTCGAAATGCGTCGAAAAAAATTTCTTTTATGTGATTTTCACCGAAAATTTTTACACACAGTTTATGGATCACAGAAGCCAAATTCCTAAAATCTAGGGTTTGTTTCTAAAAATGGATTTTTTTTTTACTTTGTTTCTGAAAACTACAGAAAACGTAAAAAAATTGCAGAAAAAGTAAAAATAAAAATAAACTTTGATTTTTCTCTTTTACAGTGTATAAAAAACTACGGAAAAAGTAAAAAAAAATGATAAACTTTAATCACGAGATTGTTTGAAATTCTAAGCTACAAGGTTTGAATCACCAGAGGTTTGGAATTTTTATTTTCTGAATACTTCTATTCAAATGTATTTCCCTGCTCCACAATGCTCTCGTGCTTTGTTTGCTCCAAGTATGTCTCCTACAAATCTCTGGCTGAATTTTTTTGCAAAAATAGTGAAATAATGAAAAGTGTATAGTATTTAAAGAAATTTTTTATGAAATTAGATTTTGAAATTATTTTGCACATTCATTTTTCAATTTACTATTTTTTCTCACTTAAAAAAAATAGATTTGCATTTTTTTTATTTGTGGTTATTCTTCATCGGTGCATCACTTAATTGCACCACACCGGTGCGTTTGTTTATAAAACGGAACCAGTCTGTAGTACCAAAAACACACCAGTGTGATGATATGTACATTAGCACCGATAAAAAAATTCTATTTTTAAGGCACCGAAATTACTTTTAGGTGTGTGCACCAAAATTTATTGCTGATTTTGCTCAAATGCAGTGAAAAAATATGATAATTATATCCAATGGACAATTCTTCAAAATCCAGCTCATTCCATAATATTTCTCAAAGTCCATTGTGGAGTTCTCCCTATCCATATCAAGACATTATATTTACTTCATATTTTATTTATATTTTCTTTATCTAACTGAATTTATTTATTTTTATCTATGTTAATCATACACATCTTAATTAAATTTATAATGTATACAAATTTGCAGGTTCATGCAGATTCAGCATCAAGTTCAGATGCACAAAATATTCAAATACATCCAAAACGTCGGAAGCTCCTATCAGGAGCTGCATACTGAAGGCGCAATTGGTAGATGACAATGGACAGCCACTTCACCCTGCCAATTGTAACAATATTTCATCTTCTAGCCACAATCCCAGGACAATGATGGTAATAATTATAATTGTTTGGTATATTGATTAATGTAATTATTTCAATGTCAAACCAATTTATAATCTTGCAATATTGTCAATGTGGTTACTAATTGATAACATATATTTTTTATTGATCATGTTCAAATATATTTTTTAAATTATTAGGATTCTAGTGATGATGAGCAACCTACATACCATATTTCGTTGCACCCGAAAACAATGTCAAATCGAGAGAAGACTGAATTAAGAGAGAAAATCGGAGAGGAATGATACCAAGAATGTTTGAATCAATCACCGATTCAATTCCCACTACATCCAGATTCACCAATTAGGAATGACTAAATCAATAGTAGTTATTCACAAGCTGGCAATGGAGGCAATCAAATAGAGGATGGTATGGATGATTACTTAAGGGATACGACCGCCATGGAGAAAATGTTATTAGATGCATTCCAAAATGATGATCAACTAGGGGATGATGCTCATATCACTGATACCTTTTTATAAAGCCTTAAATTTGCTTCCACCACCCCTCTCTCTAGACCTGGCAGTCAGTCAATGTCTATACAGTTGGGGACAACAATGTTACTATAAAAATTGAAATCAAAGTTTGGCTTGTCAAATGCATGTTTCTCGAAACTTTTGTTGTAAGTTACCATAAAGTACCCCCTTATATAAATTTGAAATATAGTCAGTACACTGCAATGAACATTACAAATGGTAAATTTTATGAACGTTAATAATTATATCGACATTAATGTACATTTATTAATATATTTTTCTATCATCACCAAATATAGGTTATTCAAAGATAAGGTTCTTCCGAGTGATAATGTCTTGCTCGATAGTTGTGAAGAGGCAAAGAAATTGTTGAAAATTTTTGGTGTTGAGTACATATCACATCATGCATGTCAAAATCATTATATTCTCTATAAAGAAGAATATGCAAAAAAAATATATGTGTCCAAAATGTGGGCATGATAGGTATGATAAATCAAAAAATAAGGGTAAATCAGGTATTGGTCCCCCTTTTAAGATACTGAGGTACATGCCTATAATCCCAACGATTCAAAGGCTCTTTTGTTGCAAAGAATTAGCTATGTTTCAGGGATGGAATTCCTCATACAGAAGTGGGTTAGGATTTATGTGAATCCCGAATGATTCAATAGCCATGAAGCATATAGAGGATACATGGCTCGAAAAATTGCAGGATGAAGTACGAAGTCTACGACTCGGCACAACCATGGATGGCATCAACCCATATTCCCTCCAGAACACCAAATATTATGTTTGGCCTATAGTAGTGATCAATAAAAATATCCCCCCGTGGTTTTCCGTGAATAATTAACATCTTATGTTGGCTCTCATAGTCCTTGGTAGAAGACAAGTGAAAAATAAGGATGTATACTTACAGCCACTAGTAGATGAATTGAATGAATTATGGGATGGGATAAATGTATATGATGTATCAAGACCCATCACAAAAGAGAGGAGTTTTAATTTGTATGGCATATGTGCTTACACGACAGATGATTATCTAGGCTTAGGAGTTTGCTCTAGTAAATTGTATGTTTAATTTATTCATTTATTTATATACATAACAATATTCTTTCACATATTATTTATTTAATTCTTGTAATATTTGTTCTGATCTTCATGATATTGTTTAATGTGCCATGCATATTAATTATATATAATAATATCGTAGGTCTTGTAGAAAAAGTTTAATTTGGATGTAAATTTTGTGGAACTTCTCTGAAATCTAGATGGTCCAAGGACCTACAAAAGCCAGTGTATTATTTCTCCGGGGTATTCCTCCCAAAATAACACCCTTACAGAAGAGCAGCATCTGCTTTCAATGGTAAACTAGAGAGAACCTAGAGGCCTCCAATAATGACACCAGTTGAATGGCTTAGAGCATATGAGAGAGAGAAGGAGAAGGAGTTCATAGAAATGTTTGATTCAAATGGAAAGCCTATGTTCAATGATCCAGAATTCTTCGACACCTATGTTGAGAAATTTCCCATTGGGATGAAAAGGAAATGTATCTTTTATAACCTACCATATTGGGAGAATCTTAATATTACCCACTTATTAGATCCCATGCATATATTTAAAATTGTTTTATCTTCTTTATGAAGGCACATATCATCAAAACAATGTGACACATTGCCTGTTAGGAAAGATATTATTACTTCAAAAACTAAAAAGAAACATTTTCCAGGAAGATTATAAAGTACGGGATTAGAGGCAAGTTTCGGTCCCTCTAATTAAAATTTTTTGAGAGAAGGTGATGTCCCATGGATTTTAAAAAAATATGATATTTCTTCGGCAAAGGAAGTTATAATCGGTGTGAGGGTTCCAACTTCATATGGATATTCACTACGACGCTGCTTCACCGTGGATGAAAATTTGTCAAAGTTGAAATCACATGACCATTTGAAACCTATAAGAGTATGTATAATGTCAGAAGCATAATTTTATTATTTCTTATATTAATAAATTTTATCCCATGCAGAGATCATAAAAGTTAACTAATTTTGTACATTGTTGCACGTGTTTATAACTTTGCAGTGTCATTATCCTTTGTTCGTGTGTGGGTGTGTGAAACATGAATTTCCTCAAGACCTAGGACGTGCCATATCTAAATTATCTACATTTGTACATTGGATCACCTCAAAGGAGATTCATATAGCTAGCATTCCATGGTGGCATCATGAGATAGTTCAGATTGTATGTATGTTTGAGAAGGAACTACCGACGAGTTTCATGGAATTATAGGTTCATTTTCTAATCCACCTAGTAGATGAGGTTGAATTATTTGGGGTGGTTTCTTGTCATTGGATGTTATTCTTAAAGGGGCACATGAAGAATTGAAAGGCTTTTATCGACAAAGGGAAAAACCTGAGGGGTCTATTGCAGAGGCGTATGATTTTTTCTATTATGCCAATGAGTACATTAAGCAGATCGATAACAGACCAGGTGTGGTGCTTTGGGATGATGAAAGGGATGAAGAAAAAAGAGAAGGGGAGTTGCTCCAAACGAGTGGAAAAAAGCGCTTGATAAAGAGTAAGCGACTTATAATTTTTGAAATTTACACAAAGTTAATATTCATGTTGAACTTCAATATAATGTATATTTTTATCTCTAAGTACTATATAATGCTGGTTTGATTTGGTCAACGAATGCATAAATTGAAGTAATTAATAAATTCGTTCTTTATAATTCTAGAGCGACACAACCGTGGGTCGCATTGTACGAACAAAAGAGGATGAAATGGGATAGTAATAGGAAAAAATTCATATGGTTGAATGGTAGAAGTGTGCCTTATCCTGATCATTTAAAAGAAAATATGCCAAAAATATGCCCCAAAAGTTGGGTTGTTGACCAAGTCAGAGAGAAATATGGTGCAACCGGTCATTGCCCGTGTGCTGAAGAGGATGCGCTAAACATAGGGATTGGGTGCAGCAACTCGGTCATAATATTTTTAATTTATATGTAAATTTGAAACTTATAAGACATATATATTTCATATTTTAACTATTGGGTTATTATAAGACACATGAGACTGCTCTTTTTTTAACTTTTTTATAATAGGTGCATTTTTTCCCATCTATGTGGCCATATGGACACCATTTTCACCCAGAAAATTCTGATGCTGGAAACATCACACAAGACTATGGAGTGGAAGTCGAGTTCGATCAATCTATTCGATATAGCCACTATGATCAAAACCTAGCACGAGGGAAGTTAGGTTATGTTGGAAAGATACAAGAGATCATTGAAATGGATTTCTCTTCTTTCCAATGTGTTATTTTCAGGTCCAAGTGGTGGGACACCTTTGATCGGAATAATGTAAAGGAAGACCGCGATAGTAGGATGATATGTATCAACCATAGAAATATGTGGGATCAAGCTAGGGAGCCTTATATTTTCCCCAAACACTGCAACCAGGTGTTTTTTAACCCAGATGTGTTGGATAGGGATTGGTGGTTGGTATTGACAGATGACTGTAGATCAAAACATATTTTTGAGAACAATAGTGTTATCATGCCATGCGAGTTGGACGATAATGAGGGTGATCATGAGAACCGAGAGTGATATGGTACATATGTTACTTCATCAATATTTATAATTTTTAAGATGGGTTTTTTGAAATATTATAATATTTATTTTGAATTAATTAGTAATTTGCATTGTGTTATTGTTAAAATCAATATTTCACTTGATAATTTGCAATTATGTTGATCTTAAAAAAAATGGCATACTATATAAATTAGTTTTTTTTTTGTATCTAGTATCATAATAAAATCATGATAATTCTAAAGTACATGAATTTATTTTCATTATTTTATAAACTTTATTATAATACAATAATTCATATTATCCTAGATTTATCATTTTACAATTATTTAAAATTTTACAAATTTACAAATTTACAAATTTTAATAAAATAATTTCACATTAATACAATTAAAATTTTACAAAAAATTTACATATAATTACAATTAAAATTACAATTACAATTATAATTATAATTATAATTACAATTAGAATTACAATTTTACAATTTCACATAAAATTAGAGTTAAAATTCCAATTACAGTTAAAATTTTACAATTACAACAATGTAACACCCCCAGTTTATGTTTTAAAATTACACATTTGAACTGAAGTCCAAAGGGGAGTGGACCCCAATGGATAATTATTGTGTGAATGTAATTAATTATTTAATTATGAAAATTAAATAAAATAATTCTGTGCATATTGTCCAAATGAGAACTTTGAGATCACTTGCCAAATCCATGAGGTATGGAAAGAGGCTAAGATTTTCCCCAAAAATCTTTCAAAAATCCTTGAAGGAATTTATTTCTAATTTAGATTTTTGAGGAAAAATCTAGATTTCCCCAATGTGGTGGAGAGTAGTTGGGAAGAGGTAAAAAGCCGGAAAAGCAAAAGCAGCTTTAAAAGTCCCTAAATAAGGGAAGCCTAGGCAAACAGGAATAAAAGCATCCTGAAATTTTGGACGTAGAATTAGAAACAGGCTTTGGGGAGCATAAGCTTAAATAAGCTACTCCAAAACATATTGGGGGTTGGTTTGTTCTGGGAGGGGATCTCAGCTCGAGGGTGAGTTCTGTGGATAAAAGAACTCTAAGGTTGGGAGGACTAGTCAGTAGAGAAGTGGTATGCATACAACTTTAATGAATCATTACATTAGCTGCTATTAGTTTTTATAGAAATGTGTTGTAGTGGTTATGGTATGTAGTAAATGTGCTATGAAATTACTCACTTTTAACAGAATTAAATAGAAGAAATAATTTTCCCAAATTTCTGTATGGTAGTGGGAATAAATCCTAGGGAACTCTGTCAGCCAGAATTTCTAAAACCTTTGGGGGCTTAGATCTCGAGATAGTGTAAATGATTCCGTGGAATAATTAAAAATTGTAATTTTAATATGCTTCTAGTATATAAAATTTAGTAGCAAGGTAGCAACCAGAGAACTCTGTTAAATGATTCCTAAGCAATAATTAAAAGGTTTTCTAAAAAAAAAAAGTTATTATTATATCCTTAAGAACCAACATAGAGATGTACAAATATATATATATATATATATATATATATATATATATATATATATATATATATATATATATACTTCATTGGAAACTGAACTCCAGCGAATTGTATTATGTAATATCCCTTGCATAAGCCACCATAAAAACTCTCATAAAATGAGGGTTATTAAATAATTAAATATTATTAATTATTATATTGATATTAAATGAAGAATATTATTGTAATTGTTGATTATAAGAATATTGGAAGAATTATTTCTTAATTATTTTATTTATAATAATTTATATTCTTCCATGGAAATAAATTATATTTCCAAGTTAGTATATTTTATGAGTTTTAGAAATAATGAGTAATAGATTTGGAAAAAGTATGGATAAGTGATATTTTTCTCATAAGGAAAAAGAAAATCTACCTTTAAAAATAAAAGCATGAGGGATTTATGGAATGATTTTCTGATTTAGGAAAAATCAGATTTATGGAGGCTTTATGGATTGCTTTTGTCATTTAGAAAAGCTGGAATGCTTTTATGATTTAGAAAATATGGAATTATTTTATGATTTAGAAAAAGCTGGAATACTTCTAGGATTTAGAAAAGCTTGAATGCTTTTATGAATTAGAAAATATGGCATTCTTTTATGATTTAGAAAAAAATTGGAATACTTTTATGATTTATAAAATCTATTCCATTTTAATTAATTCTATTTTTTATTATAATCCCATGAGAGAAATAGAAGAGGGAAATGGGAGAATACATGGAGAATGGAGCCAAGGAAGAGGAAGAGAGTTTTTCAAGCATGCATCAAGAGATGAGTAACCATATCCTTTTAAAATATCTTTTTTTGCATATGGACCCTGATTATATAATGATTGAATTTATTTTCAATAAAAAATTCAGTGTATTAAAAGCTAGATCTACACTTATTTATGCATTATTTTGATAAAACCCCAGGGTGATCTTGTTTAGAAGGCTGAGTAGTTCCAGATCTGGTATGGATCTGATGTTTCAGCCATATATCAGTTGTAGATCTGAATATTAACCTACATCAGCTGAAGCTCCTCAAATAAAATGTTGTCAAGTCTTTCTGCAGCTTTTTCAATTGTTTCTGCTATTATTTTTGAAGGATTCTTGCTCTTGCTTCAAGTAAATCCAATACTTCTACAAAGGAACTTGATTATAGATCTGATTTCTTGATGCCATACTATAACATGAGTCTAATGGCTGATTTCTAGTGTCTTCCAGCAGAAACTGTGCAATTTCTAAAGGACGGTTTCTCTATTTACCAACTCTCTCCTTTAGCTGATTTGCAGCTAGTGTTGATTGTGGGAGATCTGTTAAAACCTCTAAACTCATTTATTTTTGTTGAAACTTTGCTTGAGGTCTGACACAGCCTAAAATAAGGGAACCCAACCCTGTTCTACATTATTTTCACACTGGCTTGCTTATACAATGTCCTCCTTGAGCCTATTGCAGATTTTCCTGAGAGTGGAATTTCCGGCTTCTTCCTTGGTTGGTTTTTACTTCTCTTTTGGATCCATTGTTTAGATCTATAGATCTAAGGTTCCTAAGAGTAGAAAAATCTAAGAGGATTGTGTCATTCCCACACTTGCTGTGTTCCACCATTCTTCTATAGACAGAGTCTGGAATGGGCCAGGAAGCCTCTGGATTTCACCCTTCCTTGTGAAGGTGATGCATCTAGTAAATGCCCTGCCAGTCTATCTCTGGTTTAGATCTATTGGTGTAATTCCATATTGCTGTGATTCCATAATGGAATATCTTAAGATATCCCCTACTGAACCTATATTTTCCCATTTGGAACATTGCATAATTGTATGCAAGGAAACAATTATTGTGTTAAAACTCTTCAAAATGAATAGAAGATAAAAATATATCCTTGTATGCATTATTGGATTAGATTCTTAGAGAGGAAAAAGAGTAATCACATGCTTTATTATGTAAGATTATTTAGAGAAACATATATGCTTTCATGGATGGGAAAAATATATTTTTGAGTATTAGATTTTTAGAGAAAAGGAAGATGCAATCACATAATATTTATTGTGTTAGCATTCTTTTGGGAAAAATAATATGTATTTTTCCAACCTAAAGGGATTAGCTATGGTATTAGCTTTATCTTGGGAGAATATTATGCATAGTTATTGGTTATATCTTTTGTATGAGAGGGAAATGTCACTTTGCATACATGAAATGATAAGTGGTATGCGTTTGACCCTTGCAAAAGAAATGTGTTTATTTTTCCATGAAATATTTATTTGGTTTCTTTTGGAAAGAAATATATGTTTTACATGCAGGAAGAACAAGATATGTTATTTCATGCACAAAACTATAACTTGTATGTTAACTTTGTTTGAAATAGAGTTGGCATTGTTATACATAGTAACCATTATGAATAGATCTTGGGTGGAAAATATGTTTTTGGAAAAGAACATGTATTCACATTCGTAAGTATAGCATCTATTGCATTAATCCATATTGAAAAGAAAACATACGAGTAGGCAAAAAGAGAAATTGCTTGTTGGGATAGTTATCTTGAAAATATTGTTATGCATTTGCATGCACAGTATTATTATATAGTATGTTAGCTTTCTTTTGGAAATAATAGGAAAGTGCATGCAGGATTTTATTAGTGTTTGGTGGAAAGAGGATGCTTGATATTGATTTATTTGTTACTAATGCATGTGAAATGATGTTAAATAAGGAAACTAATGTCAATGTGGTTATGTTTTATAAATGCATACAAATATTTGTTGAAGTGTCACAAATAGAGATTGATTATTGGTTTATTAATATTTTGTCTAATCATGATATCAAGTGTGCTGATGACAGAAATGGCAGGAAAGAAGGATGACTTGAGAAAAGGAAATTTCAAGTTTAACATTGTGGAAGATAAAGAGTTGTTAGTCCATGCAGGTTTAGTAGTTCCAATTGCACAATGATCCCCTGAAGGAAACAGTCTGAATACAAAGGCAGAGATTGATGATTCGTGGGTAAATGGTATCATGATGATTGTAATAACTTATAGCTAGTTATGTTTCGTTTAAGATTATTTTTATATGTAAATTTTATTACAATGGTCAAGGGGGATGGACTCCCTTATAACCATAGAGTGAGGGGTGACAACCCTCACGAGCGTTTAATAATAAACTTAAACGTTTGCTGATTTTCACCCTACGGGGTTTCCAGGGTATATCGGTGTCTATTTATGTGATTGTTAATTGTGTCGTTTGATGATGTTAATTTCTTTCATGATATGACGTTGATATTATTAATTAGGTGATCTACTAATTGAATTAAAATGATCATGGGATCGATGCATAGTTATAGCAGGAAATTTAAGTTAATATGCTACAACAAGAACAATTAATGGCTGTGTAACTCACTATGATTTTGCTAAATATTTCTCTAAGTGATGATAATGGGTATTTAAATGGTTAATGCAGAAATATATAAAGAAATTTATAAGGTTACACATTCGTAAATGTTGAAAAAAAGTCCTAACTCCATGCATTTTTCCTGCGAGGTTATCGGGGTATGTTACATATTAGTTAGGATAGAAAGAGTTTAATACGGAAATTATTTTATTTTGTCTGAAGATTGTTTTTCTATTTACTAGCTAAGATATTAACTAAATTATTTGCATGTAGAATAGGTATAGCATTAAAGCCTAATCCAAATTGAGAATTTCATACTTCTATGATAGTAGTGAAATGCTGATAGCATAAGTAAGCTATATGTATACAAATAGATTCTCTACAACCTTAAAATATAATGTATGTGAGACAATCTCTTAAGTATTGACTGGAGTTATTTATCATAGCCACAGAAATGAAATTATCAAGTTAACCGTGAAGTAACTAAACAAAATAAAGAGTTACATGATAACTGGTACTGTTAATTCAGATACAGGAAGTATATTGAAATGATTTTACGCATCTCAGAAGAAAACACAAGGAGTCACTACAGAGTAAAGTATATTCATATAAATACTATCTATAATTCTAGAAAAGAAGCACATAAAACCCTATGAGGCCATAAAACAATAATAGTACATAATGTAATATGGTCCCTTCTGGAGTAGATTAAACCAAATCCTATGCATGTAAAACCCGAGGTATACTTCAAGTTAAATAAATTGTTTGAATCTCAATGGATTCAATTACAGTTTACATCAAATTAGAAGAAGGAAATTATAAAGTTCCGAGGCAACTCCTTGAATCATCCTCGAGAATAACTGGTGAGTATCGACCTAGAATAGGAGTAAATGAGTGTTAACTCCTAAATTTTAGAAGGAGTAGCTCTCAGCGAATAACCATATCAGATTTTACAATAATGTAAATTACCTGTGTCCATACACGACAACAAAAGTGTCAGAGACTGTCGTGGGGATATATGTAAATAATCCTCGATATATATATATATATATATATATATATATATATATATATATATATATATATATATGGCAGTAAGGCTAAGTTTAAACATACTATTTCAAAGCAAGAATGACCATTAAGTAGGAGCTCTTACCTGAGAAAGCTAACGAGGAAAAAAGGAGAAATCCTAACATTTCATCAACCAGAGCCGAATTAATAAATTGTGGATTAACACTCAAATAAAATTTATGATAACAAAAGAATAAAACTACAGAGTAGAGCAGACTTGTACCTAAACAAGTTGATGAAGGATGCATTCTGAACTCAGATAAGACAAAAGCATTTCACAACTTCGCGAAAGACATGGTAGAGTCGGCCGAGTGCTAAGGACAAAATCATCGCCTCAGATTAATTAAAAACTATACATACAGGCATCGTATACCTACTGTAGGATCTGCGAACGATGATTAGCATGAATCGAATCGTTCTGAGTAGAAAACTCTGTGGAATACACTCAGAAAACAAGTCGGATACGGCCCACAAAAATCGAATAGAGCTCTAGGTAAAAATCCCATGCCAAAACTATGCCAAACAAATTAAAATGCTAGCTGTGCTATGAGATTCACGAAGATCAATAATGGAATTGGAATGGAAATTTTAATAACAAATACAATATGTAAAAATTGTGAAAAACAAATTCAACGAAGCCAAATGCTATGTCTGTGTAATACTACCAGAAGCGCATTGGGGTTAAAATAAATTTCCCAAATATAAACCATAAAACTATATGGAAATTCCCATATAACAATATTATGCGAGAGTATTCACCGAATTCTCATCTCGATAAATAAGTATAATGATTAAAATATGAACCACCATCCTCATATTTTGTAAAGCTCAACGACTTCATCAGATAAGATGTCGGTAGAATAAAATACCTCGATTAATACAAGAGGGGATGTCGGCTAGAAACAATAGCTCGCCATAGTTTCAGAGAAAGCACATACGCATCACTGGGGAAGGAAGCCAGAGAAAACACGTTCAGAGAATGGAAAGAAAAGAAATAAACTTGGTTTGAATCGGTGAATTTTATAAACCTTGTATTTAGAAACCCTAAACGAATCTGACCGTCCAAGTGGCAGCCATCGCTCGGTTCACACACAGATGGAGGAGCATCTACATGATATGACACAAATCCTTTCACGTTAAATGCCAAACATACTGCGTTAAATGCCAAAGGTACCAGTACAAAAGAGGAGCATTAAACCATGCTCAATACTACACCCTTAAAAACAATAAAATATACCACATTTCTGGATTTGAGAATCTGAGATGGAAGAGAATGTTAATGCATACGTACTTACATCGAATTTCAAAAGAAATAGAAGTAATACATGTCAGTCAAGCTATCTACCATAGATAAATTACAATGAAACGGTTGAGACGATATATCACCATAACATTTGAATACCACGTATGCCACAAGGGAAAGGAGTATTCATGGCAAGGAACATTTTCGAGAAATCAATTTCGAAGGAAGGAATAATATAAGAGCATGTGTTGAATTATATGATTCAAAATTCCCATATCAAGGTGTAGAATGTTACCATAGGCACGATTTTATAGTAGTGATGCTAGAAATTATAAATCCATAAGATATATATTCGTATTAACCATGGGAACTCTATAGTAATACCAAGGATCGAATTTTGGTACCAAGTAATCATAAGTCAATAGAGAAAAAAAATTTTAATTTTCTTAAGGGAAATATAGGACAAATTTAAATATGAGAGTTAAAAGAAAGGTGACAACTCTAGAAGCTAACTCTCTTGGTAAAGCATTTCCATTAGGTATGAAAATGTACATTGTTCCTGGAATAAATTAAACTATTCTTATATAGCCAACCTGAAGGGTGAACTTTCTGAATGTATGTGTTATTGATAACGATGGAGATTAATACAATATTAAAGGAAAAAAAAAATTAAATGAGGAATGAGGTTCGTTACAAGAAATTCACAGTAATACAATTAAAATTTTACAAATATTTTACATAGAATTAGAATTACAATTACAATTTTACAATTTCACATACAATTACAATTACAATTACAATTTTAGAATTTTACATCTATACAATTACAGTTTTACAAATTAAAAAATTACAATTATAATTACAATTTTTCAAATTTACATAAATACCATTAGAATTACAATTTTAGAATTTCACAAACAATTAGAATTACAAATATTACAATTTTACAATATCATGATCATTTAATATTAAATTAATTAATAAACATCACGTGCATGATAACCATCATACAAACATCATATTTGACTAAAAAACACATTCAAAATCGCTAACATCATCATGATCATGTTCATCTAACAAAACAAAATTAACTTTATATATTAACATCATCACAACACGAACATCAAATATACAACTCATGTAAAATAACTCATGCTATCACATACACATCTTTCTGCATGCTGCACATTAAATGAAAATATCTAACATGACCTAACAATATACAAATCATGATGATCACCAACATGTAAATTAAGTACAACTACAACATGAACATAAAATACATGGAACATATATATATATATATATATATATATATATATATATACTGTCGAAAATATACAACTGTTACTCGTGGTCTGACATCAAATATATCAGTACTGTCAAGGCTTGCTTAGTCAATGGTGTAGCCTCGACGGTCAATGGGCTAGTCTCCTCATGATCATGAGTACTTCTTGATGTTGCAGGCTATTAACTGGATGTGGCCGATGGCCCAACCTGATCTCCATGATGACTATTGTTAGTTGATAGTGGAGGTTGCTCATCTAGCGTGGCATGAGGTGAACGATAATGAGATGATGAATCACTGCTTGCAGACTGTCGATCACATGCTACATCTCAACCATGCCTATAACATGCAACGATCCCTCAGCCTTGTAACTAAGGTCGTAACTCCTGTGACATGCCACATCAATCTATACATTTCACGCAACATGCCTCTCCACATATGTAATAGCCTACCATCAGCCTGTATGTCTCTCATATGAGTGGGCCTCATGCTCACCTCAACAATCAATGCAGTGAGTTTGTCATCCAAATCCATCTTGTATCAGCTATCAAGCTGACCACGCCTACCAAAATGCCATACTGACACACCAACAGGAGCAGGTCTCTCTCTATCGACTTCCTGAGGATCTTCATTATCTGACATGCCTTGATCGTCATCAGGGTCCACACCTGGATCATGTGCTGGTGATGGCATGTCCTCACCATCAAAATATCCAATGTATGCAAAATATATATAAGTACATAACAATAATTAGATAATTTCATTACACAATTTAATAAAAACAAGTTAAAGAACATGTTAGAATAAATTTAACTAAAACTATAATATTACCTCTATCATCCGACGGTTTATCAGTTGTGAAGAGGATTTTGGCACACCCTCACCAATCCAAACCCACATAAAGACAAGGGATAATAATTAAGGGATCCTCGTCAACACTGGCTAGCAACTTTAGTGCATCATTATATATCCTTGCTAGAAACACTGTCTTGCCCCTTTTGGGCATCATCTACCCCCACATGTGCATCCATGCACCGAACATCGACCTATGAGGCTGTCGAGAAAAATTAGGCCTCGTATCTAGAAACCTCTCAAAAAATAAACAAAAAATCTCTGAAGGAAAATGCAAGTCGACCCTCCCTTGTGCATGAGCACGACATCTATCTAAGGTTGTAAAAAACTACTGCAAAAAAATGGCAAACCACCTAACAAGTCATTTCTCCTCTACTAAAGAATCAACATAACATAGAAGTGAGAAACTAATGCATTTCCAGTCACTGGTGTTGTATCAAATGGTCTAAATGAGAAGTGAGAGGCACTCCACCTCCTCACTACCAAATGCACCAATACGTAACTGACCTCCAACGACTTGAAAATATGAAGGATACAGTAATGATGCTCCAATGTATCTCTGGAAGTACACTAATTGATTCCCTATTGCATACCTAGTTGGAACCTCTAGGAACGAGGGAAAATCAACCCCTCTCCTCAATAACCCTATAATGAAATATATATCCTCCTCATTGGGTGTCTACCACTGGTTACGACCAACCTGGAAAGCCTGTTGGTGGGCATTCCACCTTCGGATAAAACATCTCAAAAACAAACCATGGCCCTTTAGGGAAGTAGCCTCCTCATAGAACTTGAGGAGGCCTACCTGGATTAGGAGCCCCTAGGTAGTTGTTGTAATAGGGCAAGGATACGCATCTCTCTCCCTCTCTCATGCGTCCCATAGGTGAACCATGTTATACTGCTCTACCTCTTGTTGTAGTTGTTCCCCCTCTTCTCTCCTTTCATGTCTCTGAATGATTAACATATTAAATACATTTTTTTTATTAAATGAGACATGTATTTAGAAATATACATATATAAATTTTCTGGAAAAACAAAAAAACAGTTGGTGGGCCAAAAAAAATAGTCATGCACCGGTCCCAGTGCGTCATTTTATGGAGCACACCAGCGACGATGCACCATAGAATATGAAATGCACCGGTGATGGTTCTCTCAAAAATTTGTAGCACACCATTGACTATGTACAGTCTCGAGAGTGCGGTGCGCTAACTAAACTCTACGATCCAAGGCATATAGTTAAGTTAGCAGAATGACGTCCTGCCATCATTACATAGCCAACGGTGTGGTCTTTTACTAGGCTGCACCATTTACCCTGTCGAAATATACAAAGTGGTGTGCTGAAAAAAATACCTATCCTAGGGTGGATATTTTAGTCAGTGCACCGCGTTTCAGCTATTCCACTAGGTCAACAGTGCGGCCTGGTAATTGACGCGCCACAGTTTAAAATAACATGGTGCACCTTTGGTACTGCCCCGGAACCAATGTGTATATCGTTAGCATCGGTTTACCAGGCCACACCGTTGACCCCGTTGAAATGCGGAATTTGGTGCACTGACAACATTACCCGCCCGAGGACGTATATTTCAGTTAACACACTGTGTCGTCGCTATTCCACATTGTCAACGGTGCGGTCGGGTAAAAGACTGCACTGCACTTTTTAAGAAATTTTAAAATAATACGATGCGCCTTTTGGTACCACCCCGGAACTAGTGCAGATACTATTAGCACTGGTTGCGATGCGGCCTGCAAATTTTATAGGTAGCACCTTGGAACGGTGCGAGCCAAATCACTCGAGTACACCGCACGACAAATATTTTTTTTTCTTTTAAATGGTTGATTTTAAGGTTACTTGAAATTCTAATCCGATAAAAGGCTTAATTGTGGAAAAATAAGAAAAATACATGTATATTTGGCTGTCGAGGAGAAATATTGGCTATAGAATTTGCAAAAGAAAAATTTCCCACCGTTTTTCAAAATTCAAGTTGGAGATTGGTGGGAAATACATAGCAGCAATGCATGCAATGGGTGCAATGGGAGCACCGATGTCAAGGCTAGCTCAGACAAATATAAATTGCACCGGTGCTTGAGAGTTCTTGAGCACTAAGAAAATTGAAAAATGTGTTCTTTTTGCCATAATTTTTTTTTTATTTAACCCTCTTCCGATGCGCGGGGTTTTTATTGTCGCACTGGTGTCATTTGTTAATACTGCACTGGGCAGTTTCTGTTTTGGCATGCTTTTTTATGATGCACCAGTGCGGAAGAGTTGTAAAGCACTAGTGTGCTACAATAATACGACACACGGGGTGGGTGTGTATGGAGCGCACGATGTCTGGTGTGCCAATGTTTTGTGCGTGCTGGTGCTTACTTTTGTTGAACACACGGGTGCGGTTTACGATGATAAGCACACTGTATGAAAAACATCTGCAAAAACATCCGCCCAGCAAGCTCCTATAGTAAACTCAGCTAAAAACAGATGTCTGGGGTATTTTTATAAGGGGTTCGTCAAAAAAATTTGATAGAAGGCCTTCTCCTTGTAGTGAACTGTTATTGGTTTAGACTTTGAGTTCTCCCATATTTTCTATCCTTTGTGGTTTTCTCCTAAAAACCATCATCTTTGTTTTATGCTCATCCTCAAAAACTATTTTTGAGAGACATTCAGCTCTTGGATGAGATGCATTTTTTCATTTTTAGCTATCATTATTGGAAATCCATTCAAAATAAATGGGGAATAATAGACACATACTCCTCATGATTAAGTTTGGGTTAGTGTGTGTTATGGTGAGTAGTTACTGGAGTCCAAGAAACTTAGAAACTTCAATCAAAATTTTACCTATTCTATTAATATGTACACTATGTACATCATTCTCTCATTAATAATAAAATTGAATTGATTTCCAAATTTTGTGTCTAACATGATTCACTTCTATCCTCGTATGATATGAAAGGTATAATGCTAGTTGAGAATAAAAATATGGGGAGATTTAAAAGTTTATGGTTGCTTAAAATATAATAATTCTTTTGAAACTTTAAAATACTCATTTTCTTTTTAAACAATGATTTACTTCAATTTTTTATAATATATTTTAAAATTTATTTTTTAAATTTCATTTTTAAACTCGGTTTGAATCTTTAGGAAAGATGGAAGGGTTCAATTGTGGTAGGTACCAAACAATATATATCAAATAATGAAAAGAATGATAGATAATCATAAATACTAGTACAACCATATAAATTAAATTGTTGATAAATATGGATACACATCAATCCATAATAAGCATCCAAAGTAATCATTTCATAATATACCTCAAATTGTTAAACTTCAAAGAATTCATAAAACTAAAAAAAATTAAAAATAGTTTTTATCATAAAACTAACTAAATTACAAATAGACTTTGTTACAATACTATGGGACAGTACAATATCTTATCAATACCACATGTCCAAAAAATAGTAACTCATTTCATATGAAATTTTTTAACACACACACACACACACACACACATATATATATATTAATTTAAAAACAAAAAAAAGTCAACTACTTAGTAGATAAATCTCAACCTTTCATTTTTGTATATTACTATAAATATTCTAGAATATTCCATAAAAATTAAATCTCTACCATCTCCTTCATAATTATTGATTATTAAATTTAAATTTTAAATATATTACTCCAACATAAAATTGCCTATCAACATAATTAATGCACAAACCTAACAAACAAATAAAATAATATTTAAATTAAAAAATAACACCCGGAAAATGACAAGTCGCTATTAACTAATGCACAAACCTAACAAACAAATAAAATAATATTTAAATTAAAAAATCACACCCTAAAACATGGAAAATGACAAGCAGCTATTAAGCTTAACATATCACAACATGCATTTTTTGTTGAAACCTTTTGCACACTAATAGGCTAGTTACATATTACTTTGGAACTATCTTGGCAAGGGTTTAATATTGGTGATATCTAACGGTTTATTATATATTGAAGATTCAGATTGAATGTTTGTAGTCAATATTAATTTGGTTTTGTGTATTAATATTTTTTATTACAATTTAATATACATAGCTGGGATTGTTAAGAGCACGATGAAACTACATATATATTTTACTGGGTTTTATATAGAGCACCTTTTAAGGACAATGCTATTAATGTCAACGGGTACGAGTATCAGCAACACATTTAATATATAGAGTTTAATATTAGCATTGTGCACATTTAATATATAGAGTTTAATAGTAGCATTTGCATATTAGGGTACAAAGGGAACGCTGACCGTGTTAAACTAAGGCAAATGGTGACAACCTTAAATGGAGGGTTGGATGGCTGATTTTAGAAACGCTAGGTGGAGTAGATCTCTATAGTGGCCTACAAATCTTTAGAGTGTTACGACATCTAAACCTCAGAATAAAAATACCCTCTGAGTAATTAATGGGTATAATATTGGCTCTTTAATATTAAATTTTATAATGTATAATACTATTGTTATGAATTATGTTAATACTGACATTACATTTTAGAATTTGAATGTTAATTGAAAATTATTCATTTAATTAAATTTATAATAATTATTATTAATTATGCCCAAAATGTTATATTGTAGGATTGTTAGTGAAGACATTATTTAATCACTGATAAAATTTTAAACAGTGTCCACTAACCACCAATCACAACGAAAATTAGACTTATTGACTTGGCCAGCAGACCCCTTCTGCGTTTCTTTTTACAGTAGTGAAAATGCTAGTTTTAAATCTTTATCATACATTTAATAATTATGAATATACAATTAACGGCATGACGAAATCACATATCTACCTTCACTGGGTCTATAAATCACTGGGTTTATAAAAAATCATCTTTAGAAAAGCAGGCTGTAAAAAGCACCTTCTAAGGGCAATCAATGCCCTGCACGGGATTCACGTCAACGAGGATGAGACGACCCCAGATAAATACAGTACCGTCTCTTACAAGTCTGGTTAAAATCAAGAATCTCAATAAAAACCGAAACTGAACGACGGCTCATTGAAATTATTCATTTTATTCACGGCTGATGACTGCGAATCATAAATTACCCTATCGTTTTCAAAAGACGTTATTTCGATTCCCCGCATATGACAACATATGGCGACATTGTTGTTAATGATATGATAATGTAATGGTGGAGAATGTCTAAACCTATCCATCCCTCGTACTCGTATCTTTGTGAAGGTTCAATAATATAATGTAGAGATTCGCGATGTAGTCCTAGGCTGTGCAGTATTTTATTGGGTGTAGCTCTGGACGGAAAAACGGTGGAACTACGAAAGTGGATTGATTTCGATGTTATTCCCTCAGCTTCAAAGAATAACAATACCAAATGTTGATGCCTTTTAGATTGACCAGATGTCGATGTTTGTTACATTGACCGGCCAATGTTGCGAGGCTGTAGCTTCGGGTATGCATTTATATATTGATATGAATCCCAGGATCCAACTTGTTCCGTGGCTGTAAAAGCATGCAGGTTTTTATTCAAATACAAGTTTTGTTTTCTTTTCTTTTTAAATAAAATGTTGTAATGCATTTGTATACTAAACACATTAATTTAAATTTATTTCAATTTTTAAATATTAAAAAGATTTAAAGATGGACCTTTCTTTAAATATAAGCATAATTTTTTTAAATATTAATATAGAATTAGATTTCTTTCTCTCAAAACAGTTTCATATTTATATTAAATATTTTAAAATTTGCCTTAAAAAATATTAGAAATATTTTTTTGTTGGTATGAAAAAATTTGAGATATACTTGGTTCTCATTAAGTGAAAGGTTGAAAAAATTTTGTTATGAGTGTAGTGAATCTTGCTCAAAACCTTCATATATGTGTATTGTTATTTATCCTTAATTTTTGTTATGATAGTGTATTTAATGTAAATTTGATTTTTAAATAGTTAAATAATTTGTGTAGTTATAAAGATTAAATAGTTGGTAGATGTTGTTAGATTTTTACTTTTAATAGATATGAAAATATATAACAAGTTAAAATAAAAAATATTATAAAGATTAACTATGATTTTATATAAAATTAAAATTACTATAATTTTTAATAGTTATATATATATATATATAATATTTTTAATTGTCAGAATTTACTCTTAAAAAAACTTTAATTTGTAAGTATGTTTTGTTATAATAATATAGACTAATATCATAATTTATTAATATATAACTCATTTTATATAATACATTTTAGATGATTTTTTTTAATTAATAAATTTAAATAAATAAATAAATAAAATTTACGAGTCTAATATGGCATATTTGTGAAATATATAGTTAGAGATTTCAATTCCCTAATTAACTTTATGGGCCATATATTGATACCTAAAGATATAGTGATATCCTGCGGGCCATTTAGATAAAACTCCATTTACTAAAACTCTTTCGGAACTATTTGGTTGCTTTTGTAAACAACTCCTTTTATTAATTATAATTGAAACTAAAATGTTCGGATGTTCCATCACGCATAAGAATATATCAGGAAACAAAAGAATATGCGGAAGACGTTAGTGACCATTCACGCTGAAATGATGATTTTTTTCCAAAGGCATTTCTAAAATGAATTTTACATAGGTTAATGTATGTTATAGCATGTCATAAGAGAGAATCACACTTGAGGAAAACACATTTTATAAAGAGCTTTACATATTTTAATGTATGTATATAAGCATATAGTATGAGATAATTTGAACACGGAAAATATTAATTTTTGAAAGGATATATTTTAATTAATATTTTTTTTTAGAAATAACTAAGTAAATTAGTGTAATTATATAAATTGAATAGTTGCTAAATATTTATAAGTATTAATTTATTTAGAAATTTCACGTAGATTTAAATTGATAATTGTAATATGCTAAAACAATATACTTAAATCTATTTTACCGATTGTGAAATTTAATTACGACTGTGAAATCATAAAACATGAAAGAGAAATAATTTCAATCCTAAGCTAAAAAATTTACTCTCTGAAACCTCATCTTCTCGTCACCTATTAGAATTAAATAATTGACATATAATACTATAATCAGTAATTTACCTTCGATCACAATATGGTAATGGTTCGCATGTTCTTCATTTTTGGTGAAGCCCAACTGAGTCAAATAAATTTTGATCCTGGTGTGCTACGGATAGGGTGCTTGTTTCAGTCCATACAATGCTTACTTGAGTCTGCACACATGTGGCTCTCTCTTAAAGGTCTCAAATCCTGCTTGAGTCTGCACACATGCGAGTCTCTCTTGAAGGTCTCAAATCCTTCTCATTGCCCTATGTACACCTCTTCCTTAATCACTTATTTGAGGAAAGTTTTCTTTACATTTGTCTCATGTATTTTCCATCGCATCTACGTTGAAAGTGCAAGAATAGATTTAATTGAAGAGTACCTTTCTACTAGAGAAAAGGTATCCGTGTAATCTATTCCCTCCATGCGAGAGAACCCTTTGGCCCCAAATATGGCCTTGTGTTTCTCGACACTCCGATTTTCTCCTTTCTTCACCTTGTAGATCCATTTGGATCCTAAAACTAAATTTCCCTTCAGTCTTGGGACAAATTTAGATGCATTGTTTATAATAATGGAGTCATACTCCTTTACCATGCCATCAACCCATATTGATTGTTGCACTTCTTCCTCGAATGAGGATGGATCTGTCTCTACACTCTCGCTCATATGATACATGTAGCCAGTGTACCCATCTCGGGAAATTCTCTCCCTACGTTGTGATGTGGGTGCTCCCACATTCTCTATAGGATCATGCATCAACATGTTAGGCTCTCTGGTGTGCTTCCTTCCTTCTCTATATGTCTCTGCATGAGTGGGTTTTTCCAATTTCTGCTCCTCTTCTTGTGGGTTCTCCACATATTTAGGTTCTCCTTTTGGATCCAAAAGCTCCTCGTCTACATGCATTCAAATATCCCTCTCAAGGGAAATTTTCATAGCCTTGCCTTCATCAAACTTCACATCTCTACGAACCACTGTCATCATGTGAGATGGAAGGTATGCTTGATAGTTGTGAGGTGCATCAATGTAGCCCACAAATATTCCTAACTCAATTCTTTGTTCTAGCTTTTTTCGGTAACAAGCCACATGTCACGCACTATAGAATTTTTGGTTCATGTCTACCCAGAAGTGTAACAGTAGGCCCTAATCATGTAACATTGCCCTTACATCTTCCACAATGGTTTTATTCTTTGTTTTTGTAGCACAATTTTGTTGTCGGTTATGAGGTGCTATCAACTCTCATCGAATTCCTTCTGATGCAAAAAATTTCTTAATTTCAAATGAAACATTTTCTCTATTGTTGTCACTCCTAAGATCCTTCACTTTCCTTCCTGTGTCTCTTTCAACATGTTCTTTGAACTCGAATTTTTTTGAGAACATCCCTTCACTATCCTATATGAATAATCTCCAACACTTGCATGATAAATCATCTAAAAAAATCGCATAATACTTGTGCTTGGCCGTAGAGGCTTTTGAGAACAGTGCACACACATCTGAGTGAACACTTTCAAGGATCAATTTCTCTATAATATCCTTATCATAAAAGGTGGTATTGGTGTACTTCCCCAATATACACCGTTTGGAATTTATGCATAAATATGTTGCATGATATTCAAAGCTTCGTGGTTTCGATGGACCAATATTCCATGTCATAACTCACCTATGTCTCATAATTCCACCTTCTCTGCTTTCATGCCCAAGGCATCACAATATTTTACATCCAATTTGTAGAGGTTCTTTACTCGAACCTTGATCTTATTTAGCCATATTGTGGCTATGTGATGAAGGAACACCTTTCCTTTTCTAAATATCACATCGCAGCCATGGTCTTCCAACATAGCAACTGAAACTAAGTTCTTCTTTAAAATAGGAACATACATGACATATTTTAATGTAAGAGGAGAAGTACACTCCCTCAGAAAGCTAAAAATATTGATGTCAGCCATGCTATACCTCGCATCATCTTCCATATCAATGTGAATCTTGAGGCCCTCTCCTCCAAATCACTAAGAACTATTTTTCTCTATTCATATGGAATGGGGCTCCACTATCGATGTACCGCATAGAACCCATCACTAATGACACCATGCATGTAACGAGATTGAGATCCAAATTTAATTGTGAAGCAATAACTTGACCTACTGCTCCTCCTAAGGGATCCTTAGCATCCTTCTTGTGCAACCACTCCACGAAATAACGTCCTGATTTGTGACAGCAAAAGTATTTAATCTACCAAGGTCCTTATTCTTGCCTACCTAACAAAAATATTATTTGGAATGGGATGACATCCCTTTCCATTTATTTTACTTTCCCACCAAGGAACAATTCTCCACATTATAATTATTTGATGAGGATCCATCTATGGTGTTCAACGTAATCTCTTCTTGTACGAATGCAAACCCTAATCTCTCCCACTCTGGTAGCTTCTCCCTCATATTTACAGAATTCTAGTATTTTTTTTAGCTCTTTGGAAGGCCTAGAACTATCAGGCTCACCTAATCATCCTCAACTATTATAACACTAGTACTTTCATCCCGACATTGGGTGAACTTCATCAAGTACTTTTGTATCATGTCGCACTTCTCCATCTTGATTTTTCTAAGCTTTTCCTTCAGTTCCAACTTCCTGTGGTCATTTTTATTCTAAAAAAACTATATTAAGTCCTTCCGCATACCCAATTTCATCCCGACATTGGGTGAACTTCATCAAGTACTTTTGTATCATGTCGCACTTCTCCATCTTGATTTTTCTAAGCTTTTCCTTCAGTTCCAACTTCCCGTGGTAATTTTTATTCTGAAAAAAATATATTAGGGCCTTCCACATACCATATTCATTTTCCTTTCCATGGAGGTTCATGAAAATATGATCTAGAAAACCTTCCAATAGAATCATTCTTTCCATTGATACATTCTTCTTTTAGGTCGCTATATTTTGAGCATATGTTTTTGCAGGCTTAGGAATAGAACTATATATGAACTCCTTCAACCTGTTATCTTCCATAACTTCTTCCATCATGTGCTTTCAAGCTATATAATTATAACTACCCTGAAGGGCATATTAAAATATCAATATAGAGAAAGACATCCTAATACTATTGCTAATCTTGAAGAGTAAATCTCCAAATTCGATTCACCTGAACATAAAAAAAAATCGTATTCTTCTCTTCTATTGTGATTATTTCTCTGATACCATGTATAAAATCCATGTAGATTCAAATTGATAATTGCAATATGGTAAAAAAATATACTTGATTCTACTCTACCAATTACGGAAACCAATTATGATCGTGAAATAAAAAAACATGGAAGAGAGTGTTTGAATCACACAATACACAAATATTTCCTTAGGAAAGCCTCTGCTAAAAACCTCGCTATCTGTATATTTCATAAGTAATAAAATATGACAAGATTACAATGTTTTTCTCCAACCAGAGAAAACTCTATACTATCTCTATCTGTCTCACTAATTCCTAGAGAAGCTTAGTTCAATACCTAACCAATTTTATTCCCTCCAGGATCCCTATTTTATTTCATTTTTTCCTTTGCTAATTAGGCTCTATTAATTAGGGAAATTACAAATTCGTATTTCAAAATCCCTTAGGAAACTTCCTCTAACTTACTGCACCACTTTCACAATTTGGATGATTATACAACTAATAGTACATTTTCGTTGAGCTCGAGTCTCAAATGGGTCTTTCTCACAACTGACATGCTTGAGTTATTTCTAAGTGAATAATTAGTTGTATGATAATCACTAGATGTGGTTGAAGTCCAAGTTCCACTCTTTGACCTCTCACTAGCTCCTCCATGAGTTATAACTAGTTAAACTAATTTTGACTCAAATAATTTGAGTTAATTAATTACAATGCAAAATAAACTATAACACGACTCCTATTTTATAGGGGATACTCTACATGACTCAAGTTAGACCCTCAACTCAAATATATTGAACCAACTAAATCATACTAACTTAGTTAACTCGTACAATTTGTCTTGTGATGTGTGATTCCAATTTATTCTAATTTAATTCAAGTAAAAAATAAATTATAATCTTTTCTTGTTTTGATTTTCAAAATACCATAAAAATTATACTTCACTATTCCATATTTGTATTGTATTATTTTAAAATAATAATTAAAATTATTATTGATAAAAATAATCAATATATGGTATGACAGAACAGTCTTATAGGGTTTGTACACTCTATGGTTTCATCGATTGGAATCCTTGTTGTAGTAATCTCTGCTTCTATGAAACTATTGTTGTCACATATTGACACCATCTGTTTGTTTTTTGGGAACATGAAAATACCTCATGGGGGAGTAGGACCAACACCCTCCTTCAAATTGGTGGTAATGGGTGTTTATCAATCATTTAGACACACTTCTTTCAGCTCAGGGAAGAATAGGAGAAAATGAGCTGGAAATCTTGTTTTGGGAGCTCAATGGAAGTCCAAAATGAGGGGTCGCTACATCTTAAAGGCACCAAAAGTCCTAAGAGTTGTGATCCCTCATCATCACGTGGAGAATTCTATGAAATTTATGTAAGACCATGCGATAATATGTAAATTTATGGGCATTTAGCTAAAATAATCAAATATTTTGCGCTTCATCCAACTCAAATTGTAGCCAAAAGCTTCATTTTACCTTCACCTTCATGCAAATGGTTTCTTCATAGTGACATTTGTAGATCTGGAATACCAGAAAATCATTCTAGACAATGGCCTATAATTCATGAACAATGTAGGCTTATTCATGATGCACTAGGAACCTTGTTACAACCTGAAGAAGTAAAAATTCTTAGTCGCGCCCATTTGGGTCTGCTTCCATTCCTTGTGAGAGGATTCTTAGGAGATGGACATCCTAGAATTAATTAGAAGCTCCATATGCATCTTTTCTCAAGTCTCATATATAAGTAAACACTGACAATTCTCTTCCTATGGCATAATATGTGTTTACTTGAACATCTCACAACCCCTCCCATAGTCGGTGAAAATCGAGCATTACGATGAAATATAGTCTCAGCCACTAGAGTATGAGCATGTCCCCTTTAAATGACCCATATGTCATGAGTATGGGCATATGTTCCATGAATTTCATCAGTGCCCAAAAGAGGTTTTTTCTCCTTTAGCCACTCCCTCCTCAGATGGTTTTCAGAAAGTCCCTCAGCAACACCCTCCATCTGACAGAGAACCCCCAACCCAAGCCCCTTTAGGCTCTTCCTTAAAAACCCCAAGTCTCCCTTCTAGTAATTTATTTTCCCTCTTATAGGACTAGGGAGAAAATGATAAAACAAAATCACCTGTAGTTGTACCCCCATTAGTATGTACAACTAAAACTACAATGGGGGTCGAGGAGGGGCCTAAAAACCCTAAAAATAAGAAACCAAGAAAATGTAAATCACCAGAAGGGAAATCAAGAAATTCCTAAACCAATTACAGCAAGCCCTTGAGCATGAAGTCAAATCGTACCAACTCAAATCTAATGAAAGGATTATCGTAGCTTTCCTACGAAACTGGGACAAATATGAATCAACAGAAATCCCACAAGTTTAGCTTGATCAATTCCACAAGACCTACAAGCACTAGTAGAAATGAAAAGGTTATGTGGAATCTCCTCCCATATATTTATGGCTATATGGGAAGAGGAAGTAGTCACCAAGTCAATTGAATCTAGCTTGGAATCTAGGAAAAAGGGTAGGAGACCCACCTGTGAACTGACAAGAGAAGTAGGGGTGATCCTAGCCAAGTCAGGACAAGCAATTGTCCTAATGGATTACTACCAACTCTCTCTCCCCACCTCTCCTCAATGAAGGTAGTATCGTGCAACATAAGATGGCTCAACTAGAAGGGTAAGTTGAGGTACGCGAAGGACTGAATTGAGAAGGAAAAACCAAAAATTTTAGTTGTGAAGGAAGCTAACGTAACACAAGAGCAGCTTAGAGAAATTTCTTGTTGGAGTTGGCCTATGGTATAGTGTATGTCAATAGATGCAAGGAGTAGTGCCAGAGGGTTTAAAATCCTTTTGGATTCCATGGCTATGTCTTTTGGGAAATGAATTTCCCACCCAAGTACCCTTGTCAGGTCACTTTGAATGTATAGGCTTGCCACAAAAGGTTTGGATAATAGGTTTTTATGGTCCTACTATGCCAACGAAAAAGGCGAGCTTTCTCCAAATCTTACGACATCTAAAGGGGCTTTTTGGTGATACTAATTAGATTATGGCAAGGAACTTTAACATGATTAAGGACTTGGATGAGAAGAAGGTGGGTGTCAGGTGGTTGTATATGATATTCCTTTTCTTTTAGAATACTATCCAATATCTACGAGTAGAGAAAAATGATATTTTTAATGGCGCTTTCACATGGAATAACCACAAGGGAGGCAAGCACCATATCGCCTCATGACTAGGTTGATTCCTTGTTTCAAACATCATTCCCCAATAGGACCAATTCCTTGAATCTTTGATCCTCCCCTCCATGGGATTAGATAAATGGAGCATTTTCCTTGAGATAGGCCTAAGGATGGCACCGAGGAATCTTCATTCTCATTTTGAATTATTCTAGCTAAAAAATATGGATTTCATTTCTAAGTTATAAGAGTGGTGGAGAGATATTTGTGTGACAAGGCATATTGAAATGGAGACTTTCCAATTGAAGCTCAAGGAAATAAAAGGGAATATGAATGAACATAATCAATCATATTTCGGTAAAATTCATCATAAAAAGTATAAGGTAGAGGATGTAATGCGATCAATCCATCAAAAAATTGTTTTATAGGGTCAGACTGGAACCTTCACTTCAAAATAGGGTCAGGTCCTCAAGGACATGGAGCAATAGAGAAACAAGAAGAAACTTTATGGAGACAAGATTTGATAATTCTATGGATCAAATAAGGTGAATGAAATATGAAATTATTTCACCAAAAAGTTTTGAAACACAAGAAGTTTAATATGATTTTTCCACTCAATGGATCAAATGGTCTCAGGTTTATCCAACACGAGGAAATCTTAGAAAAACTGATTGCCCATTTTCAGACCTTCTTCACAGAACTAGGTGAGGATCTAAATGAGTACATCTCCAAAATAATGCAATATATTCCTAAGCTAATGTTAGAGGATCAGAATGAGGCCCTCATGAAGGACATATCCTTCACAGAGTTGGAAGAAGTTGCCAATGTGCTCCCCTCAAATAAAGCCCTAGGCCAAGATGGATTCACCTCTAAATTATTTAAAGTTGGTTGAAAATTTCTTGGGACTAAAATCCATGCATTAGTTGAGGAATCCCATTTCTCATAGATAATATGGTCAAGCCTGAATGCAACATTTCTTATGCTTATCCCAAAGAAATTCGTAATGCTTGGTCAAAACGGTTTCCAACCAATTTCCTTGTGCAATGTTATTTACAAAAAAATAGGAGAAATTTTACCCTCGAGGCTGAAATCCCTATTGAAAGGGATAATCATATCAGAGTAGTCAATATTTGTGGAATACTAGAAAATCATGTGTGGAATCCTTATGACTCATGAGGTAGTCAACTCTATATCATCATTCAAATATTGAGGTATACACATCAAACTTGATCTCTCCAAAGATTCCGATCGCTTGAATTGCAATTATCCACTATCTATCCTTGATTCTTTTAGATTCTCTCCATCCTAGATCGAATGGGTTAAATCAATTACTAACGACCATTTATATTCCATCTTGGTAAATGGGGCTCCTTCACATACTTTTTTGGGTTCCAGGGATCTGAGACAAGGTGATCCCATATTGCCCTTTCTCCTCATTACCGCAGTAGATAGTCTTCGTCATATCATCAAAGCTGCATCAAAATATAGCCATTTATACGACATATAAATCTCCTGGGAGGCTCCTTCTATATCTCACCATAAATTATGTGTGGCAACATTATTTATGGAAAAATTAATCTATAAGAAGCTAAGCAATTTGGTTCCATCATCGAGGAGTTTGAGAAGGCCTTAGGTATGCTTAAAACAAGGAAAATTTTGATATCTTCTTTTTCAATACCCACTGACGGGTGAAAATTCATCTAGCTAGGGCCTTCTGCCTCAAAATTGGATCCCTCCTAATAATTTATCTCTGAGTGCCATTTTTTTGAAATTCCTTATGAAAAACCTACTGGAAAGACATTTTGTGTCGTATCAAATGAAAAATCTCCAAATGGACCTTCAGGGTCCTAAATTTTGCATTGTAGTTGGTCCTCTTAAAAGCATCCCTCTAGGCCATTATGATTTATCAAATCTTGTCCCTTCCATCCCCTCACAATAACTACATACAACTAACAGCCAAATTTTGGAGATTTATTTGGTCATGAACCTAGATTGGTAGGAATTGGGCTTTGGCGGCTTTGGATAAATTGTGAAAAAATAAAATCCATGGAGCCCTTGGGTAAATATACCTCAAGATCTTCTCACATTTTCTCAATGCTAAAGTATGGTGGAAATGGCTACAAGGCAGGAAAGAGATTTGGAAGATTCTCTAGTCCTTTAAATATGGTTAAATGGCCTCCCAAGACCCTCTAAAGGACCATTGTAACCTTCGAAATGGTTCATCGATTTGGAATCAAGTGAAAGCATATCAGGGTAATAATAAAGGATCATGGTTTCTGGGAAGTTCAGAACAAACGTAACCGTAGAGTTTGGATGGAAGGTTGGATGAAACACCCTAGACTCAATGAGGATGGGCACCTTAGATATATTTAGACATTTAACTGTCAATTGGGAGTTGAAAGAGTGAAGGAATTATGGAAATAAACTAGATGGGAATCAAAGTGGGGATATTATAAATATCTTGCTAACTAGTGAGCTGATGATCCACCCATGGATTGGGAAGCCCTAATCTTCATCCTCCAACAATGCTCTATTCTAAAAATTGGGGAGCCAGGAAAACTATAATGGGGCCATATCTCGACACATATGTACTCCCTTAAAGAAGCTTATTCCATTTTTTCTGCCTCTAGGGACCTAGATGCTGAGCCTTTATGCAAGAGAATATGGTTTCCAAACTATAGCCAAAGGTTTTATTCTTTCTATAGTTAATTGGGCATGTATAACTTCTTAGGTGGGAAAAAATTAGGAAAACAGGTTTATGTGGCCCCTCTCAATGTCCTGTTTGTTTCAATGAGGAGGAAACTGAATACCACTTACTAAACTTTTTAATGAAGGATATTGACATATGATATCGTAGTGCTGCATTGCTTGGGGATGTTGACCGGTTGGTAAAATTTTTGAGAGGTTCACTGGAGCAACGATGTTGGACACTCGTTAGGAACCCCATCATTAATAGAGCATGGTGTATATGAGAGGCCTTTATACATTCGAATATATGAAAAGCTAGTAATAGGGCAGTCTTTCACTCAAAAACCATATAGATCGAGCAGGTTTGAAAGATAATAAAGAGTAATATCAGAGAATCAATTTCCATCTATAGATGGTCGGAGTATGATTTGAAATATTAGGCCGGGGAACTTTATATTTTGAAAGCTTTATATCTTCTCCCTAACTCTATGGCTCTCAAAGCCGCTGAACCACCTTCCATGAGGAGAGGCTTGCTTGACACCTTCCTCTATCCCCAGTCATGATTTTCCACACTTAATTTTGATGGCACTTCAAAAGAAAACCTGGGTCTGACTGGACTAGGGAGTGTGATTCACAATGAAAAGGGAAAATTGTTGAAGATTTTTGCAGCCTCTTGTGGGAATTCCACCATTAATGTGAATTAATTTCTAGTGATGGAAAATGGATTGAAAATTGCATTATAAATGGGATTGGAACAGCTGCAAGCTACAGGAGACTCCCAAATTTCAATCTCCATACTACATAAGCTAATCAATGTGTCCTCCAAGGAAAAGGTAATGAAAATTTGGAGACTTGATCTTATTGTTCAACATATCAACTCCTGGCTCCCTTCCTTCAAATATGTAATCAGTGAATATGTGGACCGTGAAGGTAATAGGGTAGCTAGCAAGCTAGCTAATTGGGGTATTGAGCACTAGGGCTAGGAATTCATATGGGAATGGACCTTAACCTCACAATATGTCCACTTCATGGAAGTAAATAGGATCATGACCTCAGAAGAGACATCTCCGATGGGGGTGATAAACAAGGAAATCCATCCTATGTGTGGACAATGATGTCAGACACTTGGCTGAAGGTGCAAACGGTGGCCTTCCCATCCTCTCACATTGATCTTAGTAACCGTAATGTTAAGGTAGAACATGTGAACCTCCCATAACCTTTGTTGATAGAGGGAGAGGGAAATATTAGAGAACTTCTTCCATTGATTCCCCGTCCGTAGTGCTTGGGTTATTGAATTGGTTACTTTATTTTCTCTCATGTAGCCTATGGCTTCTCTAAGAGGGATAAGGGCTCGATGCTTAATACTTGGGTCAACATGTGAGAATTGTTTTGGCAGGTTGGGTGTTTGAGCTTCTAGGTTTCATCCATGTGTTCAAAGTAGTGGGTTTCCTCTTCTGAAATACTCTCCCATGGGGTTATGCATTTATAAGGGGCTAGTGCGTTGTCGGGGTGTCTTCTCTTAGGGCTTCTCATCAATCTTTCGGTTGTTAGGGGCTGAGGTTTGTGAATTAATGGTTTATAGTTTCACGTGTGGTCTGGGCACTTGGTGTCTCACTAGTTCCCTTACCAGTCTCGTTAATGATATTCCAACATGGCTTAGGGGCTTCCCTATTACCATAATTTTTGTGTTGGTTAGCAATTTCTTGTTATTTCCATCTATTCCTGGCGTTTGTGGCCTTGTTGTGATGCATCCAGAGTCACACAATGCTTTCTCCCTCGCCCTGACTAAGCAAATTTTAGTTATTTTTTGAGGTAGTAGCTCTCATATATAGGTGGAAATGGAAAAAGACATGACTCCAAGCTCTGGATGATATGGTTTCACCGCTAGCAGAGCTAGTCAGGTGGCTTTTGGGGGTCATGATGGTTAATCGACTGGTCGTGGTGGTCGTGGTGTTTCATTGAATATTTGTCGAGGGGCCACCCCATAGACTCCAAACATGGGTGAGGGGAGGAGGTGAAGGGAAAACAGGAGCTGGGGTAATGCGATATGGCCTGGGCATGTAGTCAGGGAATATCGTATCTATTCTCTACATAATTTTTGGGATTTGATCTAGTATATACTGGACCACCTAGAGACTTTAGAGAGGGTTCCTCAATAATAAAATTTAATGCTCATTTCTATGTTGAAAAATATTCTTTACTTCTAGTGTCATGTCTGTGAACAAGTCATGGTGGTATGAAGTGGTCAAAATTTACTATCAGAGAAGGTGGAGAAGTTGATGTCATGGATGGTGCACTTTAAAGACCATGTACAATGTTGATTCCACTCTCCTCCTCGAGGGACTACTCTATAAAATCTTGCTTCAATTACTTCGTATGAATGATAACGGTTACATGTGTTTTAATTTTTTTATATGTTTTCTGGTGCTTATGTACTCCTAAGTTGTGGACTGTATCTCTAGGTTTTATTTTGTCTCTTTTTCATATGATGATTGCAGTAGTGAACAAACCTAGTCGGGGTGAGACTACCTCCATTTTGAAACTCATGCACTCCTTTTTTGATGAATGAATATAACTCTGAATTAAAAAAGAAAAAATATATAAGTTAAATATATATTCCTTTCAAAAAAACATGTAATAATATTCTTAATTATGGAGATTCAACCCACTTTAATATGGAGATACATAATTTGTAAATAGATTTGTTATAATAGCATAGGCTGATACCATGGATTATAAATACCAAATAGCTGAAATTGGTTTTAAAACCTTTTTTAAACATGTGTCACTATTTAAATACCCCAACATGTTTGGTGTGGTCACTCACGAAAGGTTTTGAAGAAAAAGGAAAGGGGTTTTATTACATCATTGTCCTATGATTAATCTAAATGAACTCAAGTGAGCCTGAAATTGAAGAAATAAAATTGAAGCAAACAAATTCAAGGGATCAAGTACAAGAGTTCAATTGAGCGAGGTGAAATGGACCAAAGCATTAAATTATTAATTTTTTTCACAAATCAGATATTATCCACTGTCGAGAACACAATGAAAATATGTAAAGGAACTCTTTTTGATACTAAAATGAATCTACATCAAGAACATGAAATTATTGATTTTCTCCAACTTGAATCACAAATAAAAATGTTCAGATGAACCTTAATGAAAAATGGCCAAAGAAACCATCGAAACTAGATTCTGAAAACTCCAATATGAAGAGAGCGAACGAAGAGAAGTAAATCAACAACAAGTATGACACATCCCTGAAAGTGTTTGACAACTCAATCTAATGGCAAGATACAATTCAAAAGTATCCATCTATCCTTTCTTGGGTCCAATGATATTCCAAGTGAACAAAAATTCCCACATTTCCTCTCAATCAACATCCAAATCCCTTGTCCATTGAAAAATTTAGATTAGCACTCGAAAATTGTGTTGTTTTTGAAACTTTGACTATGGAAACCATAATAATCAATTAAATTTCAATTTCATCATCAATTCCTCCCTTTCTCAACTTAAAGGAGAGACCATAACCATATGCATTTGTTTTAAACTCCTCCCCCCTTTCAGATGTAGGGGAATTTCACTGTTGTACTTTTCTTTCCAGGTGCATGAGAGTACCATCTTCATTTTACTGTTGGCTGCAATATGTGAGATTGAATTATCTGATAAACCATATATAATTGTTTGATTATTGACATTCACTCCGAAGCATCAATCCATGCATAATTAATGTTCAATATGTATTGTTGGTTTTGTTTACAACATTTCTCTAACGAGTGATTCTTCTTGCCACAATGGTGTCAATGATGGAGATCAAAACAAAGATATTCAGTATGAGCAATTATTTGAAAATGTTGAAATTTTGGATTTTCTTCAACTTTATCATTGCTTTTTTATGTTTATTTATCACAAAATCCTCCACCGATGAGCTTGATTGGATTTTAATAATCAGGATATGAAAATCCTTGCCATCTTTGTCATATCCTAAACCTTATCGATTTTTTTTACATTAAATTTCTTCCCAAGGTTTGACTATTGGATTCGAACATAGATTATGAACATGATCATGTAAAACTTCTACACTAAAAGTTGTATTTTTGAGTGGCTTGGAATCATATTAATTATCTAAGATTGTATTGTTGAATGACTCAGAAACATGACACTTTTGTTGCAGCTCATCATGTTGTAGCCATGATTCAAGTTGGATAAACTCAATCGTTTCATGTACCTCATGTATAATCTGATGTATTTTAATATCAACAAGAGTGGATTTATTGATTTTCAATGTGTCCTCTGCAGTGTATAGTATCATATTGTTCATAAACTTTAACAATTGAATACATTGATCCATTTGAACTTGCTCACTTGAACTCTTGAACTCTATCACTTGCATTTGTTCTCTTAAAATTTGTTTCTTGAATTTCATGCTCATTTGATCTTAGATTTCAAATTTTTTTTCAATTGCACGCTCACTTGATTCAGTTTTAGGGTGTTGACTACTACCGAAAATGCACCCAAGTTAATGATTTTATAAATGAGTATATGACAATTTCAAAATATTTCTCTCGAAATAACTCAACCTCATATCAATTTTGACTTAATGACCCAAGGCTTAGGTGTCACTTTCAACTGAGAAAGCATCAATGTCATTACAACAAAACAAATAGAACTTCATCATTACGAGCTTTTCCTTGTCTTCAATTTGACTTTTAACTCATTCGATAAAAGAAATATTTTTTTAACTCCTAAAATTAATGACCCTCAAACACATGACTTTGTAGTTTTCTGATTGGTCTAAGAAGACTTTTAAGCCCCATATAAAAAGTTAAGTAATACAAAATATAAAATATTTGTAGCACACCTTATCTCTCCAAAATATCCTCTTATCACTTGCATACAAAATATACCCTCATTATTACATACCACTCTTATCCCTCCATAAAATATCCATAAAAAACATTATGATCACTCCTTATAAAAGAGTTCCTATAAAATTATTTATTAGAGCTTTACGAGATCACGTGCCTTTTAACTTTTACAAATTAAAAGGCATGCCATATACCTCCATTAAAATATTTTATGATCAACATGCATCCTATTTAAAAAAAATTAGTAGAATTTTAAATCACTTTATAAAAGGGATTTATAAAATGTAATGCCAATATTTGTGAATGTAAACGCATATGCACCATTAGCTTGTTGTAGATATTTTAAAAGCTCATACAGACCATTCATTTCTTGGAGAGATTTTAACTTGTTTTTTACAGGTGGTTCACCGCATGCTTCTCCATGCTAGATTTCTTATCTCTTTTGACTCCAGCTTGGTTTTGCTACTAATTCTAACGTAAAAAACTCAAACGAAAAATTTTAGCTCACGTTGTTCGCTATGTAGCCCTTATACACTCGATGTTGTTGGATCCTCAATGTTGGTCTTTCCACATGCTAGTCATCCAAGATGTTGGTATTTCACTCAACCAAACTCAACGTTACCTGCATATTACAGACTCAACGTTTCTTGCAGGTTCCATGTGACAATTGCGGTAATCTAGTTGTTTGAGTGTTACAGCTTTGGTGCATTCTCGTGCACCAGTCTGAAAAATACATAATATTCCGTGCTTCAACTGCGTTGACATTCTGGTTCTTGGAACTATTGTAGAGTTCCCTTTCCTTTAATTCACCGTCATTGCACGTTTCATATTTCGTTCCTTCATTTGATTCACTGCCACTTATCAAATAGGACTAATTCACCGTTGAATTCATCCACAAACAACATTTCCCTGTAATGACTTCGAAATAGTAACTTTTGGATTCAATATTACTAGCTATCATTTATTCCTCTGATGCAGTAGCACATGAATTTTAGTTCTTCATGTATAGTATCTTCACACACATATTATGATTTTGAAGATTGCATTAAAGGAGCTATAATCAAACAATTTATTTATTGGTTGTTATGGACAAGTCGAATACAAATGCGTATCACATCAAATAAAAAATATGTATTCATAAAATCCTTCTAGAAAAAAAATCTCTGTGGCTGTGAAATTCCTACATAATCGTGTTAAGGAAAATATGTTAGAAATCGAGTTTTTGTTCTCCACATATATCCGTTCATATGAAAAGTCTCTTAGTGCAATCCACAGATCACCATAGCGATTATTGTATATTACTGTACAATTTTTGGTAGCGAATCAGTTTCACATTTGTATGTATTCATATAAGAAACAATCAACTGAACTGCACAAAGATCTGTAAGTATACAACAATATATATACAAAATGATATATTATGTTGTGTTTCCTCTCTAGATCTCTCTTCATTCCACATCTTCAGGCATAACTACTATTTATGAGGGTGACTATTGTATAGCAATAAACAATTATTCAATGGTTCCTCCAAGCAAGCACTTCAATTATCCACACAATTACATGCTTTCATCTACCACTGTGGTCTCCAGCCACAACATACAGCTGAAATTATGCTTGTGAATTTGCATTCGTATGAAGTGCTCATCTACTTAAATCAACACACATTTCTCACTCTACCAAACTAAACACTCGTCTCACGCAGGTCCACACACAAATCTGTGTTTAAATCCACTTCCTTAGCGTCTAATGGATCTCACAACTACTCTTCTCCTACGTAGGTTTTCTCATTTTCTCCATACTCTATCACATGCTTGGACGCACAAACTAAAACAATTCCCACTCATTTTCTCACCAATGATGGGAATTGGACATGCTCTAGGAAATTACATGTATATTTGATGAAGCAAGATTGAATCCCACAACTGTAGCTTGACTAGAGGCTTGACTAGAGGTTATTTTCGAGCGTGGTGACATTCCTCTCATTAAACGCAAAAAAATATTATAAGCTAAACTTAAAAACTTTAGTAAAACATCCTTGATTTAATCCCCGGTATATACCTTCTAATACATAGTTTCCACAAAAGTATTAACTCATTGTTGGTTAACTTAGAAATAACTTTATGAGTATTCATAATTTTGTAGTAATTTAATGTAGCAATTTCCAATAAATTTAAATTTTACACAACACTTTAAAACGTAATAAGAAACAAAAATTTCAAGAACATTGATAGATATACTTGAAAATTTACATATATAGATCCAGAAAAATGAGAGTATGCTTCATCTCCAATATTCTTACAATTGAACCATCCACTGTTCCACACAACCATATCTAGGTAGAAGTTTTTCCCTTGCAACCCCCAACCTGTAAGAGCTCATAAGTAGTACTCCCAAGGATTCAAGATTCCACACCCTGATATTATAAATATTTAGTACTCCATATCCTAATAGTTTAATAATATATCCAAGACTCGACGTATTTACATTTCATGGGTATAGGACTCTACGCCCTAATCCTTTTGTTAGAGATCCAAGACTCCACGTGTTTACCTTTCATGTATTTATGACTCTCATGACCTAATATTTTTATTAAATATCCAAGATTCCATGTATTTATCTTTTATGGATTTAAGACTCTGCGCTCTAATTTCTATGGCTTTTAATTTACTCTTCTTTGAAACTCCACTCTTCGCCTTAACATATTGATTGTGTGCTTATACCCATCTAATGGTTTTTTGGGCACACATCACAATCTCATAGATCAAAGGAATAAAATGAATTTTATTCACCTTCTACCAAGGATTGTGCATGAATTCCAGAGTCATTTTCATTTTGGAGAAATTAGTTATGCGGTCATTTATAATTTGAACATATTTGTTTCAAAATAACCATGTGGCATGCCACATCCTGCTCAATACAATATTAAGCATACATAATCATACAAATCATGTATCATCCATAAATCATAATTAACTATATGTTCCAAATAGCCATGATGATCCATTGATTTATGTCTCAATCATGTAGCACAATTCATGTCATACAGCTATGTATAGGATACTAAAACATAATTTTTTTATAATATGATCTTAACCAACATCATTTTTTTACACTAAACAATATATATTATCATAATTATATAGAAAATAGGTGATCCAACATAGTTATTTAGCACACAAGAATATACATAAGTGTGACATCCATAGTGTTATATCATTGCATGAAAATGATGCTTTTCAATTGTCACAAAACTAACTTGTCCAAGGTGGGACACTACAAGAGCCATGAATGAGAATTTCATATAACCATGCTTATAACCAACATATAACATGATAAATAAAAATGAAAGAACAACAATTAAATCCACATAATAACTAGTACATTTACTGATCAAAATCAAGAGAAACTTAGTTATTATTAGACATAGGCAAAATCCAACCAGGTTTGAGACTTGCACGTACCACCCGACCATTGATTGGATGAACCGAATATTTCTTTTAGCCAATAACCCCTGTGCCATATTCCACACATAAATGTGGGATCTCCTGGGATGAAATAATCAAAGAAAAACTAAGGGAATCCAAAGGTTAAACCACCTCTACCCTCACCATACCATGATCTCTCCTAAACCAGTGTCAAGATCACAAAACCAAATTGAGCTTGGATGCCTCAGAATTTCTTCTCTAATACCTTGAGGAAATTAACTTTCTCCATGCTCAAGCTTTACCATGTATCTTTCCATCACCAGTCAAGGGATTGCTAGGCCTCTCAAAATTTTCCTCAAACTGGCTCACCTATATCCAAATTCTTCTGGAAATGTAAGGTCAAACCGAGAATAACCCCATCGCACAATGACTATAGGAAAATGGAAAGTCTAAGCTAAAATATATTGTCCAACCAGGAAAAACCAATGCCAATGACAACCAAAGAACCAAACACCTACAATGAACATACCATGCATGTCAAAAACAACTAGGAAAGCATACATTGAACCTATTATCTGGAAGTATTCCCGTTGAAGTTTCTTGATCCAATTTTTCCTTGCATGATCCGTTCTTTCCTTTGTTTTCCTTTTCTTTCCTCTCCTTTCCTTTTTTTTCTTATTCTTATTTTGTTTTATTTGTTTCCTTGTCCTCTTTGCTCTGTTCTCCTCTTTGAGACTAATACCAAAACTAGATTGATAAAAGGCTACCGGCTAATGTTCTGACGTAGTTTTATTCATGCTGCCTCTATTTTCTTAAATTTTACATTATTTTCTTTCCTTTTTCCCCTCACATGCAACCTATGACCTTTCACGTTCATTTTCTCCTAATTTTATTTATTTTCATAATTTATGTGCCAAAAATACCCTTTTCCTTTCTAAAGTCTTATCCATTTCCTTTGCCAATTTCTCGGTAGCCATAAACACAATAAGTGATGCCCAATAGGATATTTTTCCCAACATTTAACTTGGCATATGTGTCCCATGACATTGGTATTGTTTTTCCTTTATAAACTTTTAGTACATGGATTTTTTACCAAGGTTGTTACAAAACCCTTCCACGTGGGGGAATATCGTCATCAATTTTCAATGATACCTATAATCGGCGAGACCACTGGAAAAAAAAATATACTTCCCATGGAGATTTATAAGTTAGCTCGATACAATATTAACAATAAAATACACATATATACATATGAACATTTAATTTAACCAACAAATAAAATGATATGATGTATACATTTGCAACAAGGGTGTCTAGAGGCTCACACTTCCACCGTAAAAATCAGTAGAAAGATTAAATTCCTTCCCAGGAAGTCCAAAATCCATTTCCAAAATCAAGGCCACATCCAATGTACGTCGCTACAATCGTACGCATTTTGTCCTCTCATTAAAAAATTACCGGCTCATTGTTCTGGGGCACACTGCTAATATGCATTTGATTCCATCTTGCAACGATAATGACCAAAATAAATGTATTACATGCCATTCCATTATATGTTATAGAGTTCCTCGGGTAGTCCAATAAACCCCATCAATGCAGTCACTCACCTTCCAAGTTCGTCGACATCCCATTTCTCGGACAAGCCATCCCTTGGCAAGGATTCCATGCACCGGAAGGTCAAATAGCTAAGGCTTATACTTGCCTCAAAATAATTATACTGGTCATAACATGCCCATGGAAAGCAACGCACACTACGGGATACCAGTTTCACACATTGGCCCTACTCCCAGAGTACTTTACCCAGATGATGTTGCATGTTCGAATTCCTTTTGCCACTATTAATTTTTGCAATCAATTTTGACCAGCCCAAACCAAGTATTTCAAGCTTTCTTGTAGCAAGCACATAATTTTCATTAGACTAAAAATAATTAAAACAAATTCATATCATACCTCATAAATGGCCTAGAAATTATGATACGCTTACAATTTTTTTTACTTCATGTCACAATAATGTATAGACATATCACATCTAGTTAGCTCAAAATTCAACCATCATAATAAAAATTATAGATCGCATGCATAATTAAAAACTGAAGTAAAATATTAATACTTACCTTTCCATGATTCTTTTCTTTTTCCTCTGTTCTTTATCCTTTCCATACACATACTGAATTAGTTTCCAAACTGAACAAGTGCCTAGTGCTTTCTCTTCTCTTTAGACAACAAGGGAATCCAAAGACTAAACCTCCACAACACTCAATATCAAAAACAAGGGCATATATAGACTAAACCACCCAAACCCTCAATAGAAACAAGGGTGTCCCAAGAATAAACCCTCTCAACCCTTAATAACAATAATAAGGGTATCCTGAGTCTATATTTTCTTAACCCTCGATAGCAACAAAAGTATCCTCAGACTAAACTGCCTCAAAGCTTAACAACAATAACTGTATCCGGACACTAAACTATCTCAACCCTTAATAACAGCAACAAGGGTCAAAAAATACCATACATGCCTGCCCGATGACTTTTTAAAACACATACACATACAAAGTGTACCCCAAGACATACACCTACAACTAGTGTACAACATGACACATACACCTACACTCGGTGTGCAACAATAAACATACACCTACACCCGGCCTACAAAACAACACATACACCTACACCCAGTGTAAAGAAAATCATATACACCTACACCTAATGTACAAAACAATATATATATATATATATGCACACACCATACCATACCACAAAGACACATGTCCTTATACAAAAACTACAAAATACCTGTAACACCATACCAAATATACATAACACAACATGTATGACATGTACACAATACCACATGTACAATAGTATGGTCTATACAAAACGTAGACAATACCACATGTACGCATTGCCACCTAGACAGTGTGTCCACAACACCACCTACAAAAAGTCTAAACAACACCACATGTACATTGTACCACCTCCATAACACGTACATAAAATCATGTTTACACAACACAAACTGTACAATGTGTACATAGCACCACATGTACACAACATGTACACAACACTACATGCACAAAATCCACATGTACATAGCACCACATTAATGCAACACCATTTTGACAATCATGCATACCACACCATATGTACATAACACTGCATATAAAAAATGTAGACTACACCAAATGAACATAGCACCACATTCACAACATGTACATAGCACTACATATACGACATGTACTTAGCACCATCGGTACCAAATACCACATATGAAATCATGCACACAACACTATATATGAAACATGTACATAACATAATATGTACACAATACTTCATGTGCTACATGTACAGAACTCTGATACTGCACATCCAAGACAACACTCTCCTTGCTAGGCAACCTTCCTTCTACTATCTTTCCAATATTCATGCATGTTCGAGCATACCTCCAATCACACTACTTCCATTATGCTAATCTATCCCTCAACATTACCTCTCCATAGCATAAACATATGCATAATACAAGCATATAATATCAATTCATATCCATATGATACTAACCTTGTATATTTGTCATAACTTCTCTTCCCACCTAATTTCTCGTAAAACTAGGAATGTCTTCATGTCATTCACCTACGTAAGCAATCATTCCTCCGCAAGAATTATTCCTGATGAACTTGTCAGACAATGACATACATACCTATATATATATATAAACATTATCATTAAACATTCATGATCTCTAATGACCATGTCAAACAACATAATACATACAAACATTTATACATATATAGACATTAGCATAATCATAATCACAACATAATTATTACATATCATACGGTTAAGGTTAAGATAACTCCTTTTATCCGTGGGAAAAATGCACACCATTGAGAACAATTCCAAACATATTCAAGGCATCCAACACCTTAGATCCATTTACTTCACCTCTCCCGTTACCTTTCTCATGACTATCCTTGCACTGTCCATTTACACCAATGGACCACACCAATCCAACCCATTGTCATATTCTTTCATTCAGTTGCCCTTATGCATGGACCAAGCTTTATGTAGATCTTACATTACCTCTTGGGTTTCATTCAACACTCCCCGAGCTCCATTAAATTTCCTCTTTCCCCCACCAATTCCCAAGACCCTAAATAAATAAAAGGAGAGAAGAAGAAACAAAAAAGAAATAACCATGAAAAACCAATAAAAATATGACACCAAAAACAAAGTGGCAAGGCCTTGCACCTGATGTAATCAAAATCCATAATCAAGCTCAAACAAATCAAAAAATAAAAAAGGAAAAAAACTAGCAACAAACACCATCAATCAACCCCATGGGTTCCTAATTCCTTCGGGGGAAATCCAACTTGATGCTTCTTCAAGTTTTCATGGAAGTCTCCTTTACCATGGAATCTCTTGCATCGTACTTACATAAACATATAACGATCAGTGCATAAATAAACATAACAATATACTAGTTACCTTACCTTGTTGAGCCAAGCACATTTCCGTACAACTGAATGCACACATATATTATCTCCCAAGGAAATATAATTCCCTTTACGGATCTAGCCATAGTTTGAAACCATTGTTATACCTCTCAAATACATGTTTAGGAATATAGTATATATCCACATGAGGTTAGATGAAATGAAGGTTAAGAATACTTCCTGTATGAAAAGCACTTAATCGTTGGGATTTGTGGTTTCCAGACATAGCGAAAGGAATTCCTGCCCAGTTCCATTATTTTACCTTTTCCCTTTCTCCAATTGAGTATTATTATGCACTATCACATCATCGAGCTATTAGTTAAATAAGAAAAATAAATTGTTTCCTGGTCATGTTAATACAGAGGACTTTCCCTACAACTACGCACACATGTCACTCACATGTTCCAAAGATCTAGATATCAGGTCTATTAATTTGAAATAAAATTTTACCAGGACTAACAACTATATCATATTCAAATAATAGTCGATAATCATAACAATACAACTAGAACCTACTTACACTCAAGTACATATCAATTGTCCCAACACATATTGTGTTAGTAAAACCATCTTAAAAAAATATCATTCCTTCATGCAATCTCATAGAAAAAAATCATATTATGCAATAAATCAAACATTCAAAGAATAGGTAGACAACATAATATACAAAAAACACTGAAACACCAAATAAACGACATAGTAAAACATTCAAACACAACATATACGACATAATCTATCTCATACCTTAATGTATCACAACAATCAATATATATTAGCATGATATAAATTCACAACACATAAAATAAAAATAAATAAGGTCGCAATATACATAAAAATAAATAGCTAACATGTTCACATCATACACTGATATACAATTGGCATTCATGCATAAAAATCACATATGCATAGTCACTCTAGTTTGGTACAATATAATATCGCAAGTATGTTGGCTCATACCTGAATATCGTTACCATAAAAATATGCATAGGCGCATCTAGGTTAGTATGATACATATAACATCAAGAACTAAAAGTAAATTACCACAATCATTAGACATATTACTAAAATGCATAGAATAATAGGTTATTGTCATTCACGACTATTTGACACATGAGCACATCACTACACTAATCAACTATCATTTATCGTACATGTAACCATAACAAAAATAAAATGAGAAGTATACAAGTATCCCTAATTATTCTAACAACCATTAACCACATACTTGGATGACCAAAATACAAACCTATATGACAATATTCTCTTGCCTCGAAGTCTAGTGATGCAACCTCGCTATGGTGATCTACATCCCCTTCTCTATCTTAGCCAACACATCAACATCATAACTGCCAACAACATTATGATGACAAAAGATACATACAATGACTTCATGCATGACAAACTTAACCATCACAATGCATGCATAACAACATGCATCTATCCCTTCGAGTCCAAATGTTGAACCATGCTCTGATAGCACGCTATAATGCACTCCTCCCACATTTACCTTCTTTCATCAGACTGCCGAGGGTAAACATGAGTTGAGGTTAGTATGATAAGACTCAACCTCCTATATGACCTTAAGGAAATGGATTGTAAAACCTAAGACTTTAATAACATTCCTCAGGTGACACAGGACCCCTAGGAGATAAAAAAACCCCTCCAGTTGTCCAACTGCTGAGATATTTCTATTTTTCCTTAACTTAGAGCCACAATCACTCATTTTCCAAGGCCTCCAAGTGACTATGAGTCTTCAGTCACTCCCAAAGGATTTCATTCCAGTGACGATGGAATTTTTTGGTTAGTTTTATGCCAACAACTCTAAATTCTGAGCCATTTTTTCAGTCAGGACTCAAGCCTCTACCAAAAACTCAATGAAACTTCCATATATGATAAATGACATAGAGACAATTATTGTAAACCAAAAACTAAAACTAGGGCTTTATCTAACCTTCCCGAACTGAGACTGGCATTCCATCAAACACGAGGTAAAAATGAAACCTAAAATTCATGAATGCAAGTCTTAACATAAGGGTATGAAAACTTATCTAAGGTTTAGCAAGAATGATCAATTATTTCTCACATTAAATATTATAACACCAATTATGTATTTCATACATTATTAATTTAGTTACAAATAAAAACATGAAAAGAGACATGACTGAGAATTTTCATATAACTATGCTTATAACCAACATATAACTAGATAAATAACAATAACTAAACAAGAATTAAATATTCATAATAACAAGTACATTTCCTTATCAAGATCAGGAGAAAATTATATCCTATTAGACATAAGAAAAATCCAACCAGGTTCGGGACTTTCCCATACCACCCGACCATAGATTGGTTGAACCAAATCTTTCTTTGAGCCAATCAACATCATGCCATATTATAGAGATGAATGTGGGATCTCATTAGATAAACAAATCCAAGCACAACCAAAGGAATCTAGAAGTTAAGCCACCTCCACCCTTACCATAAGATGATCTCACCTAAACCAGTTTCATGATGACAAAAATGAATCGAGCTTGGATTCCTTATAATTTCTGATCCAATACCTTTAGGAGTTTTCTCTTACCCACCCTTAGGATTTACCGTGTATCCTTCCATTACTGGTAAAGCGAATCCTAGGCCTTTGGATTTTTTTTTCTGAGGTGACCTCACCCGGATCCAAAATAGTTCGATAATGCAAAGCTCAAACTGAGAACAAGCCCATCACACCATGGTTATTTGGAAATGACAAGGCTAGTCTAAAATCCACTGACCAATAAGGAAAAACCCATTTCAATGACAACAACGGAGCCAAATACCAACATTCACATACCAATAATGTCAAAAGAAACTGGGAAATGATACATGTAACCTGTTACCTGCAGTTATTCCCACTGAAGCTTCTTGATCCCAATTTGCCTTTCTTGATTCTAAGTTTCCTTCTTTTTACTTTGCTTTCCTCTCCTTTCCTTTTCTTTCTTATCCCTCCTTTGCTTGCGTGTCCTTCCTTTTCTTGCTTTAAATCCTTCTCCTCTCTGAGACTAATCCCAAAACTAAATTAAAAAATGGCTACTAATTGATTCTCTAGGTATTTGTATTGATGAGGCCTCTATTTTTTTCAATATTCCATTATTTTCCTTCCTTCATTATTTTCATCACAGGCAACCTGTTACCCTTCACTTCCTTTTCTTCTAATTTCCTTTATTTTCATAAATACTATGCTAAAAATACCCTTTTCATTTCAAAGTGTAAACAATTTCTTTTCAAAAATTCCTCTTAGCCATAAAAATAATAAGTGATTCCCACTAGGATATTTTTCCCAAAATTTAGCTTGGACTATGTGTCCCATGACCTTGGTCTTGTTTTTCCTTTATTAACTCTTATTACACAGATTTTTTACCAGTTTTGTTACATAAATTAATTTCTTATTAAGTTCCTTATGATGAATAAGTAGTTTCCCTCCATGCCCATTTAGGGAAAATATTTTGTATATCTATTGGTGCTTTTTCATTGTGCTATGGAATAAATTAGTATTGTATTTCCCTTCACAGAGCCATTACACTGCCGACTTATGTTTCCAAAAAAATTCATCCTTCTTATTTCATTCCTCTAATTCTCTGTTGATTCTCCCTTGTTGGTCCACTAGTTTCTCAGTATTGCCATCATGTACACTATTTTATTGTATTTCCTTCATTTCTTCTTCCAGACCCCTTTTCTCCTTATGGATATTACCGAAGTCACAGTGGTTCAATTGCTTGATCCTCTTCTTAAGTTCCTTAAGATTTGTTTAAAATGTTTCCATGTCACATCGCCATGAGACCCTGATCCTAGTCACCATTACTCCAACTTGGAGATAAAGTCTGGCCTCTCAAACCAAAATGATTCAAAGAAAAAAGACTTATTTGTAGCGGTCGTTTTTAGATCAATTTCCAATCTAATGGGTTAGTGATCATATATCGAACATAAAAGGATGCTCTCTTGAAAGAACAGATCTTGTTGAAGGATGTCGTTTGAAATAAGAAACCAATCAAATTGAGAGGAAATCTGGTGTTTCCCTACACGAATATTTTTCCAAGTGTGAATGTCATTTATGTAGTCAATATCTTCCACCTTTATATATTGAATGGTTTCCTAGAAATATCGTTAAATTAGATTGAGTCATGGCACGCCTCTTTTCCTCTATCTCATGTTCCTAATCATATTTAAATCTCTGAAAAGGATTGATCTTTCATCCCTTTATGTACCCCCAGCATCCTCAAATCAGTAACAAAACCTTGTTTTTCTCTGGGTACAAGCATACCATATACTCCTAATAGCCAAAATTTCACTAGGGAACCAATGTATCGGAAATAAACTAGCAAAATATTGGTACATTTCAGCCAAGATTTTAAGGAGATGGATGTAGAATACCATAGGATTTCAGGTCACCCTGCACTAACTTTTGCATCCAATTCCATACAACCTTCCTATAGCCAACACTTTCTTTTGATTTCTATGAGATTTTATTGAGAAAAATTTCTTTATTTCTAGACCATGATATAATTTTTTATTTTTTTTTATACTTTCCTTACAAGTTGAGGCACCTTATTGTCTAGGAGACAATTTTGATGATAAATTGGGAGTGGGAGTGGTGGTATGGGTGAAAATATTCCATGAGAACATTGGCTTGGCCAGAAATTATGAGGACCTTTGCTTCCCCTTATATCACTTCTCATGTTTGTTTCTTCCCTTTCTTACAATTATCAACCACCAAATTGTTATCGTCTTTGGGGAGTGTTGACCCTAAATCCTAGATGGTAAGAGTTGTTTGTGGAGATATCTCCCGAGGCTGTTGTCGTTGCTCCAAATCCTTATACACCTGATGGAGTTTCTCGAGTTGTTCCTCAGGAATATCCTTAGCTCCCGATTTCACCCATATTCACAAGAAGGCTACTATTACCTTCTCTTCAAAGTTTAAGTGCTCCATTTTGTCCTCCTATTCAAGGGCTTGCTACACTTGTGATTAAAAAAATGGATATCCAATTTTTCATAATCACTTCCAGATATTTCCTTTTACTCACTTGTTTCTGTTTAAGTGTTTCTTGTATCTCCTCCCTTGCCATTTCTTGTCGGGGTTGAACCACAAACTCTTTATGTTTCAAAATTTCAACATTCATAGACTCTTACAATACCCCATAAATGTTCGTGGCTCGACGGTTTTACATCGTCGTCGCAAGGTGTGGTGTCACCCGGATTGGAGGGCCTCTATAACCATGATTATGTCTATTAGGCGCCTCCTTAAATCCATCTGAAGGAGGATAATGATCATAGGCTGTAGTTGTGGCATAACATGTATTTAAGAAAGACATCATAATCAAATGGTTTTGACCAGACTTCATCACGCCATGCAATTTTGACTAATTCATGCAGGGGTTCTGAGATATTCTTGTCGATACAAATTTGAGAGTAAGACGACTGTTGTCTTTTATTTTTGATTTCGGGGATTTTAATAAAATCAACAATGGAGTTTCCTATTGATTCCAATATATCCATCTCCCCTAAATCCTCTAGTAGTGAGTAAAACTTGACGCATATGGGATCCACCATGAATTGCTCCCTGTATGGATTATACCAGGGTCCCTAATGCCTTATAAAAATACCTGCACTATTTATAGATTATGTTCCATAGTAAAAGAACATTTTACTTTCCTCTGGATCTTCAAAAATTATTATAAAAAAACCTTTTTTCTCTCAAGCGGAGATCGATTGGAGCTCGCGTTTTCCATTTTCGCTGAATCCACTGGAGGAGAACATGCTCGTTGAGCCATATATCCATAAATTTTTAGATAATTTTATCACTTTAATGAACTATAGGGATTGTTCTGGTTGATCATTAGATATAACTACTCAAGGGATTGAAGATGCTTTTGAAATGAAATGACCCTTGAAGTGAGACTGCCATTGCACTCCTAATACTAGAGATTCCTATTTCTTAGCACGCTATTGTGAGATGCTAGCTTCCTGTCTGGATAAATTATGAAAGGATCTTGTCACTATATTTATAAAGGAGGGGGTTCCCCATGGACTATTGACATGTAGCAAAGCAATAGGAATTCATAATAACAACCAATATATAGCTTCCATATGCAGGTGAAAGACATGAAAAAATGAGAGATCTATAGAAATCTTGGCAGACTAAAAACTTAGAAACCCTAGCAGAGCCCCTTTTTAAGACTAAAACATTTTTTAGTCATTGAGATATATTCCAGTATTAATTGTGTCCTTTTTTACCTAATTATGTAAAACCAAAATTTTGTTGTAATGGATTAGATATTAATTGACTTATAGGGAAATGATTAATCTTAAGTAATAAAAAAATATTGGATAGAAATCCCATAACCATATTATGTTTTCCAATGTAAGAGATGATTTTAGAGAAAGGGCATATTAGATTAACATCAAGAGTGAAAGATGGCCTAATTTCCATAGGTTTAGTACATGTATATTGTTTTCTCTTTAAATTTTGCATTGAATCTCATTGTACCCAATCTTGTGAATATGTTTGTAATGTCATTATAGTTTACACTTATGAATAAATGTTTTATTTTCTAAAAAATCTAATAGTGGAGCTAAATACAATAAATTAAATGAAATGATTTTAACGAATTATTTCAATTGAATTGGGGATCTAATATTTTAAAATAGTGAATACATCATCATACGATAAGTTTCTCTAGGCATGAAGATGTCATGGATTTTATAATGTGGATCGATAAACATTATCAAGGAATAAATGATAGCCAACAACCGTAAATGAAATTTTAATGTCTAAATGTTAGAGGAAGATAAGGAATATAGATTCCTGAAATATTTCCCATGATTCACATCCATTCTTACATATAATATCAAAAGTACAATGCTAGTTCAGAATCAAAATATCTGGAAGTTCATGAGTTATTAAAAATGTAATCATACTTTTGAAATTTTAAAATTCTCATTTTCCTTATTAAACAAAAAGGCAGTTCAAGCTTTCATATTATTTTTAAAAAATCAGTGTTTAAATTGTCTTTTTAAAATTGGATTGCAATTTTGGGATGGATGGAAGGATTCAATTTTACTAGCTACGAAACAATATATGTAAAAAATGACTAGCATAACCATATATATTAAATGTTAAATTAGATATTTTATAAATGTGGATAGACATTAATTTGTAGTAAGCATACAAATTGTTTATTAGGCCATGCTCAAAGGAGACTCTAGCAATTGATTCTGACCAGTATTAGCTTTGCATTGACCATACCAGGTTTAATGTTTAACTTTATAAATAATTTGTAATATCCCTCGCGTAAGGCATGGTAAAAACTCTCATAAAATGAGGGTTATTAAATAATTAAATATTATTAATTATTATATTGATATTACATGAAGAATATTCTTGTAATTCTTAATTATAAGAATATTGGAAGAATTATTTATTAATTATTTTATTTAGAATAATTTATCTTCTTCTATGGAAATAGATTATATTTCCATGTTGGTATATTTTATGAGTTTTAGAAATAATGAGTAATATAATTGGAAAAAATATGGATAAGTGAATTTTATCATAAGGAAAAAAACAAATCTAGCTTTAAAAATAAAAGCATGAGAGATTTATGGATTTCTTTTGTGATTTAGGAAAAATTAGATTTATGGATGCTTTATGGAATAATTTTATAATTTAGAAAAGCTGGAATGCTTCTATGATTTATAAAAAACTGTAATGCTTTTATGATTTATAAAATCTATTCCATTTTATTAATTCTATTTTATTATAAGCCTATGAGAGAAATATAATAGAGGAAGGAGAGCATACATGGAGAATGGAACCAAGGAAGAGGAAGAGAGTATTCCAAGTATGCATCAAGAGATAAGTAACCATATTCTTTGAAAATATTTTTGTTTTCATATGGGCCATGATTCTATAATAATTTAATTTATTTGCAATAAAAAATTTAGTGTATTAAAAGCTAGATCTACACTTATTGATGCATTATTTTGATAAAACCCCAAGGGGATCTTGTTAAGAAGGCTGAGTAGTTCCAGATCTGGTATGGATCTGATGTTTTAGCCATATATTAGTTGTATATCTTAATATTAATCTACAGCAGCTGAAGCTCCTCATATAAAATACTGTCAAGTCTTTCTGCAACTTTTCCATTTGTCTTTGCTATTATTTCTGAAGGATTCTTGCTCTTGCTTCAAGTAAATACAATGCTTCTACAAAGGAACTTGATTATAGATTTGATTTCTTGATTCCATACTATAACATGAGTCTAATGGCTGATTTCCAGTGTGTTCCAGTAGAAACTGCGCAATTCCTGAAGGAGAATTTCTCTATTTACCAGCTCTATCCTTTAGCTGATTTTCAGCTAGTGTTGATTGTGGGAGATCTATTTAGACCCTCTAAAATCATTTATTTTTGTTGAAAATATTTTTGGAGGTCCCACACAGCCTTAAATAAGGGAACCCAGCCCTGGTCTACATTATTTTTACATCGTCTTGCTTATATAGCGTCGTCCTTGAGCCTATTGGATATTTTCCTGAGAGTGGAATTTTCCACTTCTTCCTTGGTTGGTTTTTGCTTCTCTTTTCGATCCATTGTTTAGATCTGTATATCTAAGGTTCAAGAGAGTAGTAAAATCTATGTCACACCTCCCATATACTTTCCCACACAAATTTTTTTTTTTCAGTATTCCATATTTTCAAGAATCATTCCAACAGAATGTTATGCTATCACATTTGGATTTCGATCTAGTTAACTCATTTTTTTTCCCCAATTACAATTTAATTCCACATGTTAACTATTTAATTCCCCATGTCAACTATATCCAAATCAATATCTGTTGGATTTAATTTCCAACCCAATATAATCTAATGGTCTTTATATTTCCAATCTCTTATAATATAATGGTCTTTATGCTAACTTCATAGTGGATTTATTTACCACTGAACCACCTTCTATGAAAGGTCGCTCTTAGCAATTTACTGTCTCACCTTCGTTTTTATAACATTGCACTTTTGAGAATTTAATCTATTATTACATATTGATATAAATCTATATACATAAGGGGTCAGCCAGTTTAAACCCACGTTGGTCGTGGCATCCTTTACGAACTCTATGCATCCCCCGTATAAACATTGGAGGGATTTAATTCACCTACCCTTATAGCTAGGATTATATGGTTCTTATGGCTAATTAATGATTCAGAGATCATCGTTTTCCCATGGTCTACGTCCCTATATTTCCCTATTTGTTGTACATATCATTCACCTCAGAATTTATGCTGAGAGTGAACTCATTTATGTTGGGCTTCCAAGTAATACGACCTGGTAAAGTCGACTTAACGTTGTAAGGTAATGGAGACGTGATATTAATTTCCCACGTCAGGTTCTATAAGACTTATCGGTTTCATGGTATTGGTTGGGATGTGTTTCATCCCATTCCCATTCATGTGCTATACCTCCATGTCGATATGGAAATCGACATGCCAGACTACTATAGATACACGTCAATTTCTATTGATACAGCCAAAATGTCATGAAATTAATTGCCTTGCTTGTCACATTGAATGTCGACCGAATGGTGTAATTTCCCCTCCAGCCATTCGATCCGTGGCTTCACCCTTGGGATCATGCCATGTGGACGGTTACGATTCTCTCACCACGTTAGGGTTTTCTGGAATGTAGTATGGTTATATAAGTCTTCGTTTTTGTGTGAAGGAAGTTTCTTTGGCCTTTGTTGGGTTTTTTCACCTCTCTAGTTCGAGGCTCTGCACGCTGATGAATCCACGCGTTGGTTTGCCCATCACTCTGGTCTGCTTGCCTAAGTGTCGGCAACCCCACCAGGTATGAACTTTACACACCCGTCTTTCATTATCCCTAGAAGATCATATTCGTTTTCAGAACTTACTATACATATGTCTCTATGGAAGTCTCAAGCGATGACGATACGAATTGTTTCATTTTTTTGGTAATAGTGTTTATGGTGGAACTCCGTTTGGATTCGTTTACTCTCATGGCAATCTCCTGTCCCAACATTTTGACTTGTTTCCTCTGGTTTCTTCTCGTCACCATCTCTACGTCATTTTCATTAAATTTATGGTTAATGAAGTGAGATATCACCATGCAGGGTTCCTTAATAGGTATACCTCAGCTCGTTTTGTGTGACTTGAGCGCTGGTTTCGGGATGGCGATGTATCATCGTGGCTCGTCTCTTCGCAGAAGAGAGATAGTCCTCAGGCAAGGACGTCCTGAGATTGTATTTTTATTAATAGAATTTTTTCCCATTTTACTGTTAACCCTTTGTCTTTCTAATCAGTTAATATTATGTCTCTATTCTGGTGGCAGATAAATCGGAAGGAATGAGGGTCTTCTTCTTAGAAGGTAACCCCTCCTCATCCAGCTAAATCTCTCTATTGGAAAAGTTTTTCTATAAGTTGTTTTATTCATAGTTCCACTATCATGGATGCGTTTCAACAGGTAATGCACATTCCCTACGTATTTCAACGTCGGCAGCTATGAGAGACTTTATTTCGGTTGATATTAATTTCGACTCCTTTGACGCTCCAGGTTGGTATATGTCTGCATGGAGAGAACCATCCTTCCGTCGCATTGTTCCATCTCGTTTAGGCGGAATTGTTAAATTTTTTCAATTGTTAGCAGTCTAGAGATTTTATCGACTCAGTCGGAGACTGTAACTATTAACAATTTCCATTTGTATGATAATATTCTTTGCACCTATAAATTTTTGTTTTGAAGTGTGCATGGACTCCTTTAAATGACTTTTGCACAAGAGGCTCGACCTCGGACATGTATATGCCGAACATGGACATTCTTCTTCACTGAGATTTTTCATAATTTTGTATCAGCTTCACGAATCTCCAATTTATTAGTTTATAGATGTTTCTTGTGTCTTACAGTAAATTAATTGTTTCGTGTCGATTCAAGCTAATTGTAACAATTATGTGTAAATTCCCTTGTTTCCTTCTTACCATAATTATGACTCTCATATGTATATTTCTCTTTACTGGCATCTTTTCAAAATTTACAGTAAATCAGTAAATTTAAGTTAGCATTGTCTATTCTTGGCATATGTTGTATGGTTCCTACAGGAACTCTCTGTCCTCTTAAGAGATTGTAGGTTCCCTGGTGACAGCTTCCTAGGGAAGGGAAATAATGCCTTCAAATTGTTCATTATTTTATATTCATCATAGGGCAGTCTCAATGTATACATGGCTAACTAACTTCCTTTTTGGTAATTGGTAAAACTCCAGATCTGTAAATTTCGATGTTGTATGAATTTTCAGTCATCATCTCCCTAGACATTTTAGTTTTTCTGGAGATAATTTCTGTAAATATAATTCATTCTCATGTATAATATACCAGGCTAATTAGTACTGTAACCACCTGTATATTACATGCCTTTGATTTTAATATAAATACTTGAAACATGTAGTAAGTATACCTCTTTATGACATTTTAGAATGAATTACATTCTGTGGCTGAATTTATAAGTATACTGGTAACATATTCAGATTTTTACCATTTATTGACTCCAGTATCTTCTAACTATTTCCTGGTACTGTTATAAATTGTATACTCTGTATTTTCTTCTTTATTCATTTCACATCTTAATCCAAGTAAATATACTTGACATCAAGTTCCTTTTTCAATGGTTAGGATTTAATTTAGGAAACAGAAGAAGATTAAAGTTAAACTTGAAATCATCCTTGGGAAATATGTATTCTCAGATTTAAACCAGTTATGGTTTAGAGATTCTGATGAATTCTTTCTCATCTATGTGATTCCTACAACTGTACAGAAATTGAAGGCTAATTCTGCTGAGATTTCTGTTAAATGTATGGAATATTAGCACCCACAGCATGCACATATAATACTTTCACATTCCATGCAACATAAGATTTACACCTACACCTTATAACCAGAAAAGTATAACTGAACTGTGCATACCACTTAATTAGATGACCAATCCACCCAACCTTAGAATTTGTTTATCTCCAGAATTCACCCCTGAGCTGAGATCCCTCCTAGTACAGATCAACCTCTAATCTGTTTAGGAGCAGCTTATTTAAGTTGTTGTTCCCCCAAAGCCTATTTCTAATTCTACGTCCCGAATATCAGGATGCTTTTCTTCCTGTTTGCCTAGGATTCCCATTTTAGGGATTCTTTAAAGCTGTTTTATGCTTTTCCTAGCTTTTCCAGCTTTTTTACCTCTTCCGAAATATTTTCCTCATCATTGGGGAATTTAGATTTTTCCTCAAAAATCTAAATTACAAATAATTTCTTTCAAGGATTTTTGAAATATTGTGGGGAAAGTATTTGCCTTATCCATCCTCATGGATTTAGCAAGTGATCTCATAAATATCATTTTGGTCAATCTACAAAATCATTTTATTCATTTCCTCAAATTAAATATTTAATAACATTCACAAAATACTTGTCCTTTGGGGTCCACTCCCCTTAGGATTAGAGTTCAAATTTCTAGCTTTGAAATTCAAACACATAAACTGGGGGTGTTGCATATTCCCCCTCTGAAAATAAACACCATCCTCGGTGTTGTTATTTAACTACTAGAGTTCATTTTTCAAACAAAAATGGATATATTTCCATCATTTCAGCTTCTCTTTCCCAGGTAGCTTCTTCAGCAGTAAAGTGATTCCACTGCACCTTTACTCTTCCACCATTCGGTTCCTTAATTCAATTTCTTCCCACTCCAAGATTTGAAGCAGTTCTGGCAGAAACTCCCCTTCTGTTTCCACCTGTACCACATTCCAATCCACTATGTGAGAAGCATCATGTATATATATTTTTAATAATGAAACATGAAACACATCATGAACTCTAACATGAGGTGGTAAGGCCAGCTTGTAAGCCACTGGTCCCACCCTTTCTAATACTTCAAAAGGACCACAATATCTAGGAGCTAGTTTTGCACAACTTCCAGCATAAAGTGTGCTCTTTTTGGGTTTAATACACAAGGACACATGCTCTCCCACTTTAAATTCTCGGTTCACTCGTTTCTTATCAGCATAGTTTTTCTGGTGATCTTGTGCTGTCTTGATGTTTCTTTGTATCTATTTAACAATTCTTTCCATCTCTTGTAAAGCATCTGGTCCCAACATTAGTTTATCTCCTGGCTGGCTCTAGCTCAAAGGAGTACGACATTTTCTTCCATACAGTGCCTCAAACGGACTCATTTTAATGGAGGATTAGTAGCTGTTATTATAGGAAAATTCAGCTAAATGCAAATAGTCTCCCCATTTTGATGGCCTGTCCATCACATACATTCTGAGCATGTCTTCCAAAATCTGATTAGTTCTTTCTGTCTGCCCATCGGTCTCAGGGTGATAGGCGGTACTAAAATTCAGCTTAGTGCCCATACCTCCAAATAGACCTTTCCAAAAAGCTGTTGTGAATTTAGCCTCTCTGTCTGAAACAATTTCCTTTGGGATCCCATGGAGTCTTACTACCTCCTTCAGGAACACATTCGCTACTTGAGCTATCCCAAAGGTAGATTTCACTGGTATAAAATGTGCAGCTTTTGTTTAAATTTCTACTACCACCATCACTGAATCATGTTGGTATTTGGTTTTGGGTAATCCTGTTATGAAATCCATGGAAACTGTGTCCCATTTCTATTCTGCAATCGGCAAAGGGTTTAAAAGACCCGCAGGAAGTCGATGTTCAACTTTAAATAGTTGGCACTCCATGCATCTAGCTAAGTATTCTGCTACATCTCTTTTCATTCCTAGCCAAAACAACTTCTTTTTCAAAGCTGTTAACATTTTCTGATATCCTGGATGTCCTGCATATGGTTGTTTGTGATATTCATCTAAAATCTCTCTTTTCAAGGACTCTACATTGGGAATATACAATCTGTTTTTATAACAAATCAGTCCTTTCTGGTTTTGAGTGAAATAAGCCATCTCCTTCCTTAGGATTTTCACTTGTATGTTCTCATAATTGGGATCCTGGTCTGCTGCCTATTTCACTAACTCTTCTAAATCAAGATGGGCACTACTTCCACTGCTGCCTATAATTTGAAAAGCGTTTCTACTTAAAGCATCAGCAATTTTATTTTCTTTCCCTCTGATATGCTTTATATCCATGTCAAATTCACTTAGAAAGGACAGCCATTTGGCATGTCTCGCATTCAGATCAGTTTGAGAAAAGAAATATTTAAGACTAATATGATCAGTCATCAATGTAAATTTTTTTCCAAGGAGATAATGTCGCCACATTTTCAAGGCTTGAATAACAGCAGCTAACTCCAAATCATAGGCACTATAGTTCTGTTCATGTATCTTCAGTTTCCTAGATTCATATGCGATAACCGCATTTTCCTACAAAAGGACTCCTCCCAACCCCTCTCTACATGCATCTGTACATACCACAAATTCTTTATCAGGATTTGCAATTTTCAGTATAGGGGATGTAGTGAGTTTCAGCTTCAATTGTTCAAAACTATTTTGGCACTTTTCAGTCCACTCAAATTTGACACCTTTCCTTTGTAGGGAAGTTATGGGATATTCTATGGCAGAAAATCTCTCCACAAATCTATGATAATAGCCTACAATTCCCATGAATGATCTCACTGTTGAAACATCAGTTAGTACAGGCCATTCTTTAATAGCTTTTACCTTTTCAGGGTCAACAGCTTGCCCTTGTTCAGAAATAATGTGACCCAAGTACTGGATCTTATATTTATAAAATTCACATTTGCTGAACTTGGCATATAACTAGTTTTCCTTCAGAGTTTGCAATACTATCCTCAAGTGTTATTTATGTTCCTCCTCAATTTTTGAGTAAACTAAAATATCATCTATGAACACAAGGACAAATTTATCCAAGTACTTATTTAACACACTGTTCATTAGGCACATAAATGTGGCAGGGGCATTTGTCAAGCCAAAAGGTAGGACTACAAATTCGTACTGACCATACCTGGTTCAAAAGGTTGTTTTGCTGATGTATTCTTCTTCAATTCTGAGCTGGTGATAACCAGTCCTTAAGTCAATTTTCGAAAAAAATGAAGCCCCTCTAACCTGGTCGAAAAGATCATCAATTCTATGCAAGGGGTATCTATTTTTAATGGTCAGCTTATTTAGTTGATGATAATCAATGCACATCCTAAACGTTCCATCTTTCTTTTTCACAAACAGCACCAGTGCTCCCCAAGGAGACACACTCGGTCTGATGTAACCTTTATCTAACAATTCTTGCAATTTCATTTTCACTTCTATGAGTTCAGGGGGACTCATTCTATAAGGGGCTCGGGAGACAGGTGTTGCTCCCCGCACCAGATCGATTGAGAAGTCAATCTCTCTTTTGGGGGGAAGATGAGGGATTTCATCTGGAAAAACTTCTTTAAATTCCCTTACTACTGGCAATGCATCCAACAGATTTTCTTCAGTTTTCTATTCTATTTCTTCCACATGTACTGCATAAACTTGGTATCCTTTTCTAGCTATTCGTTTTAATTGTAGTGCTGATATTTGTCTTACAGAGACAGGTTTTTTTTTTCCTTTGAGAACAAAGGTTTCCCTTCCTCATCCACACAATACAGGGTCTTATCCCAGTAGTTCATCAGGGCTTTCTTCTTTTCCAGCCAGTCCATTCCTATCAGCAAGTCATATGAACCTAAGGGCACAATGTTCAGATTTATTTCTGTTTGAAAATGATTTAATTTAATTTCTGTTTGGGGCAATTTATGTGTCACTTTCCTCTTGGTTCCAGTGGCCAGCTGAACCAACCATGACTGCTGAAATTTTTCAGTTTTAAGATTACATTTTTCTACAATTTTTGGACTAATGTAACTCTAAGAAGCACCTGGATCAATCAAAACAGTGACAGATTGGCTAGAGATCTTACCCTCCATTTCGACCATGGTAGCTTGATGGTCTGCTTATCGATTTTCCAAGTCTGTGCTGATGGTAGGTATATTTCTTGCTATGTCATTTACTATTGTAGCTTCGCGATCTCTCATGATCATCTGAATGTTTCGATGAGGACAATCCCTCAGAAGATGGGGTTCTCCACAGCCCCAACATTTCAAGGGTTCCTTCATTTTGACTGTCCCTTCCTTTTTATTGTCTCCATCTATTTGTTTTGAAGCCACTTGGGATCGCGCAGTTTGACTTTCTTTGGGTTTATTAAACTTTTTCCGCTGATGATCCCTGCCAAAATTCTTCAAATAGGTTGGTTTCTGTTTCTTCCCTTTGAATTCACTCTTATTTACCCAGCTTTTCCCATGTTCAGTTTTTCCTTTGAATTGTTGGTAACATAATCTAGCTTTCCTCACTACGTCGTCCATATTTTTTGGGTTGTCAAACTCAATTTCCTCTTTGTACACAGCAGGCAAACAATTTGGAAACCTTTGTACCTTTGCCTTTTCTTCCCTTATGTAGGGTACATATCTCAACAGATTTGTAAACTTAGTAACAAACTCATCAATAGTGAGTTGTCCCAGTCTATGTTCATGAAATTCCTTGGCTTTATCATCATAGTAACGTTCATTTAGATAGCGATATTTGAACTTAACCTGGAAATCTTCCCAGGTAACTGTCTTTAAATCAATGGCATGAACCATTTTTGTCTCCTCCCACCACAAGGTAGCCTTACCTTGTAGCTGGTAAACAGCTAATCTGGCCTTCAGATTTCTTTCATATTCATAGACCTGGAAGTACTTAATCATGTTCAGCAACCAGGCTTCAGCATCTTCCTCCTTCTCCCCATCATAGGAGGGAGGTTTGATCTTTCAGAATCCCCCCTATAATTCCTTTTTCTGTTTATACTGATGCCTAACAGCATCCTCATCTTCAGACTCATCAGTCTTCCTCTTTCCAGAACCCTCACCTTCTTGGCTGTTCCGCAAAGTTAATTCTTTGATGAGCTTTTCCTGCTCCTCACTGGCTAATGACAATCTGTCATTTTGGCTTTTTATCTTAGCCAATTCTTGTTGCAACCTACGCAACATAGCCATCATGGGCGCATTGGGATCTGGTGTATTATCCTCATCATGCAGATCAAAATAAATTTTGTCACCTTCTGCCATTCCAACACCACTGTACACTACAAAACATAGGTCAGAAAAAAATAAAAATATATATAAAATTTTTCCCACCGAAATCAAGTTATACAGTGAACACACAGCAACAGTGAGCACAATGACAATAGCCATGTTTTATAACTTGGGCTCTGATACCATTTTTCACACCTCCCATTTACTTTCCCACACAAAATGTTTTTTTTCAGTATTCCATATTTTCAAGAATCATTCCGACAGAATGTTATGCTCTCACATTTGGATTTCGATCTAGTTAACTCATTTTTTTTCCCCAATTACAATTTAATTCCACATGTTAACTATTTAATTCCCCATGTCAACTATATCCAAATGAATATCTGTTGGAATTAATTTCCAACCCAATATAATCTAATGGTATTTATATTTCCAATCTCCTATAATATAATGGTCTTTATGCTAACTTCGTATTGGATTTATTTACCACTGAACCACCTTCTATGAAAGGTCGCTCTTAACAATTTATTGTCTTGCCTTCGTTTTTATAACATTGCACTTTTGAGCATTTAATATATTGTTACATATTGATATAAATCTATATACATAAGGGGTCAGCCAATTTAAACCTACGTTGGTCGTGGCATCCTTTACGAACTCTATGCATCCCTCGTATAAACATTGGCGGGATTTAATTCACCTACCCTTACACCTAGGATTATATGGCGCTTATGGCTAATTAATGATTCATAGATCATCGTTTTCCCATGATATGCATCCCTATCTTTCCCTATTTGTTGTACATATCATTCACCTTAGAATTTATGTCGAGAGTGAACTCATTTATGTTGGGCTTCCAAGTAATACGATCTGGTAAAGTCGATTTAACGTGGTAAGGTAATGGATATGTGATATTACTTCCCCACGTCAGGTTATATAAGACTTCTCGGTTTCATGGTATTGGTTGGGATGGGTTTCATCCCATTCCCATTCACATGCTATACCTCCACGTCGATATGGAAATCGCCATGCCAGACTACTCTGGATACATGTCAATTTCTATTGATACGGCCAGAATGTCGTGAAATTAATTGCCTTGCTTGTCACATTGAATGTCGACCGAATGGTGTAATTTCCCCTCTAGCCATTCGATCTGTGGCTTCAACCCTGGGATCATGCCATGTGGACGGTTACGATTCTCTCACCACGTTAGGGTTTTCTAGAATGTAGTATGGTTATATAAGTCTTCGTTTTTGTGTGAAGGTAGTTTCTTTGGCCTTTGTTGGGTTTCTTCACCTCTCTACTTTGAGGCTCTACACGCTGATGAATTCACGCGTTGGTTTTCCCATCACTTCGGTCTGCTTGCCTAAGCGTCGGCAACTACACCAAGTATGAACTTTACATGCCTGTCTTTCATTATCCCTGGAAGATCATATTCATTTTTAGAACTTACTATACATCTATCTCTATGGAAGTCCCGAGCGATGAAGATACGAATGGTTTCATTTTTTTGGTAATAGCATTTATGGTGGAACTCCGTTTGGATTTGTTTACTCTCATGGCAATCTCCTGTCCCAACATTTTCACTTGTTTCCTCTGGTTTCTTCTTGTCACCATCTCTACGTCATTTTCATTAAATCTATGGTTAATGAGGTGTGATATCACCATGCACGGTTCCTTAATAGGTATACCTCTGCTCATTTTGTGTGACTTGAGCACTGGTTTTGGGATGGTGATGTATCATCATGGCTCGTCTCTTTGCAGAAGAGTGATAGTCCTCATGCAAGGACGTCCTGAGATTGTGTTTTTATTAATAGAATTTTTTCCCATTTTACTGTTAATGCTCTGTCTTTCTAATCAGTTAATAGTATGTCTCTATTCTGGTGGAAGATAACTCTGAAGGAACGAGGGTCTTCTTCTTAGCAGGTAACCCCTCCTGCTCTGGCTAAATTTCTCTATTGGCAAAGCTTTTCTATAAGTTGTTTTATTGATAGTTTCACTATCTTGGCTGCGTTTCTACAGGTAATGCACATTCCCTACGTATTTCAACGTCGGCAGCTATGAGAGACTTCATTTCGGTTGATATTAATTTTGACTTCTTTGACGTTCCAGGTTGGTATATGTCTACATGGAGAGAACCATCATTCCGTCACATTGTTCCATCTCGTTTAGGTGGAATTGTTAAATTTTTTCAATTGTTAGCAGTCTATTGAGATTTTATCGACTCAGTCGGAGACTGTAACTATTAACAATTTCCATTTGTATGATAATATTCTTTGCACCTATAAATTTTTGTTTTGAAGTGCACATGGGCTCCTTTAAATGAATTTTGCATAAGAGGCTCGACCTCGGACATGTATATGCCGAACATGGACATTCTTCCTCACTGAGATTTTTCATCATTTTGTATCAGCTTCACGAATCTCCAATTTATTAGTTTATAGACATTTCCTGTGTCTTACACTAAATTAATTGTTTCGTGTTGATTTAAGCTAATTGTAACAATTATGTGTAAATTCCCTTGTTGCCTTCTTACCATAATTATGACTCTCATATGTATATTTCTTTTTACTGGCATCTTTTCAAAATTTACAGTAAATTAGTAAATTTAATTTAGCATTTTCTATTCTTGGCATATGTTGTATGGTTCCTACAGGAACTCTCTGTCCTCTTAAGAGATTGTAGGTTCCCTGGTGATAGCTTCCTATGGAAGGGAAATAATGCCTTCAAATTGTTCATTATTTTATATTCATCATAGGGCAGTCTCAATGTATACATGGCTAACTAACTTCCTTTTTGGTGATTGGTAAAACTCCAGATCTGTAAATTTTGATGTTGTATGAAATTTCATTCATCATCTCCCTAGAATTTTTAGTTTTGCTGGAGATAATTTCTGTAAATATAATTCATTCTCATGTATAATATACCAGGCTAATTAGTATTGTAACCACCTGTATATTACATGCCTTTGATTTTAATATAAATACTTGTAACATGTAGTAAGTATACCTCTTTATGACATTTTAGAATGAATTACATTCTGTGATTGAATTTATAAGTATACTGGTAACATATTCAGATTTTTACCATTTATTGACTCCAGTATCTTCTAACTATTTCCTGGTACTGTTATAAATTGTATACTCTGTATTTTCTACTTTATTCATTTCACATCGTAATCCAAGTAAATATACTTGACACCAAGTTCCTTTTTCAATGGTTAGGATTTAATTTAGGAAACAGAAGCAGATTAAAGTTAAACTTGAAATCATCCTTGGGAAATATGTATTCTCATATTTAAACCAGTTATGGTTTATAGATTCTGATGAATTCTTTCTCATCTATGTGATTCCTACAACTGTACAGAAATTGAAGGCTAATTCTGTTGATATTTATGTTAAATGTATGGAATATTATCACCCACATCATGCACATATAATACTTTCAGATTCCATGCAACATAATATTTACACCTACACCTTATAAACAGAAAAATATAATTGAATTGTGCATACCACTTAATTAGATGACCAATCCACCCAACCTTAGAATTCATTTATCTCCAGAATTCACCCCTGAGGTGAGATCCCTCCTAGCATGGAACAACCTCTAATCTGTTTAGGAGTAGCTTATTTAAGTTGTTATTCCCCCAAAGCCTGTTTCTAATTCTGCGTCTAGAATATCAGGATTCTTTTCTTCCTGTTGGCCTAGGCTTCCCGTTTTAGGGATTCTTTAAAGCTGTTTTATGCTTTTCCTAGCTTTTCCAGCTTTTTTTACCTCTTCCCAACTATTTTCCTCATCATTGGGGAATTTAGATTTTTCCTCAAAAATCTAAATTAGAAATAATTTCTTTCAAGCATTTTTGAAAGATTGTGGGGAAAGTATTTGCCTTATCCATCCTCATGGATTTAGCAAGTGGTCTCATAAATCTCATTTTGGTCAATATAAAAAATCATTTTATTCATTTACTCAAATTAGATATTTAATAACATTCACAAAATACTTGTCCTTTGGGGTCCACTCCCCTTAGGATTAGAGTTCAAATGTCTAGCTTTTAAATTCAAACACATAAACTGGGGGTGTTACACTCTGAGAGGAGTGTGTCATTCCCACACTTGTTGTGTTTCGCCATTCTTCTCTAGAGAGAGTCTGGAACGGGCTAGGGAGCCTCTGGATTTCACCCTTCCTTTTGAAGGTGATGCATCCAGTAAATGCCCTACCAGTCTATCTCTGGTTTAGATCTATTAGTGTAATTCCATATTGTTGTGATTCCATAGTGGAATAGCTTAATATATTCCCTACTGAGCCTATTTTTTCCCATTTGGAAAATTACATAATTGTATGCAAGGAAATAATTATTGTGTTAAAACTCTTCAAAAAGAATAGAAGAGAAAAATATATACTTGTACGCATTATTGGATTAGATTCTTTGAGAGGAAAGAAGGGTAATCAAATGCTTTATTTTGTAAGATTATTTAGAGAGACATATATGCTTGTATGCATGGGAAAAATATAGTTTTGAGTATTAGTTTTATAGATAAAACGAAGATGAAATCACATAATATTTATTGTGTTAGCCCTCTTTTGGGCAAAATAATATGTATTTTTCAAACCTAAAGGGATTATCTATGGTATTAGCTTTATTTTGGGAAAATATTATGCATAGTTATTGGTTATATCTTTTGGATGAGAGGGAAATGTCCCTTTGCATACATGAAATAGTAAGTGGTATGCGTCTGACCCTTGGAAAATAAATGTGTTTATTTTTCCATGAAATATTTATTTAGTTTCTTTTGGAAAGAAATATATGTTTTACATGCAAGAATAGAAAGGCTATGTTATTGCATGCAAAAAAAATTATAACTAGTATGTTAACTTTGTTTGAATTAAAGCTCACATTCTTATATGTATAGCAAATGTGAATAGCTCTTGTGTGGAAAATATGTCTTTGAAAAAGAACATGCGTTCATATGCATAAGTATAGAATCTAGTGTGTTAATCCCTCTGGAAAAGAAAACATAAGAGTAGGCAAAAAAATAAGTTTCTTGTTGGGATAGTTATCTTGAAAGCTTGTTATGCATTTTCATGAACAATATTATTATATAGTATGTTAGCTTTCTTTTGGAAATAATATGAAAGTGCATGAATGATTTTGTTAGCATTTGTTAGAAAGAGGATGTTGTTGGAAATATGATGCAGAGTGTTGTCCTTGATGGCAACCCACTGAATGAAGATGAAGACATGAGACTGTTGACATGTGTTTTCCTTGATGGCAATACACCTGATGAAGTTATTCTTGACTTGATGGTCTTGGTAAAAGATGTAAATCTGATATGAAATGATGTTAGTTGGCAACATGATGCTAAGTGTTGTCATTGAATGGCAACCCACTTGATGAAGAAGATGGAAACTTACTTGATGAAGTTGTGCTTGATAGAATATGTTCTTGATGAAGTAAATCTGATGTATCTATAGTGAGTACAGAAGGGAATGAAGAAAGAAATTCGGTTTGAGCTAGATCTATGATAAAAATAGTATGTCTCAAGGCATACGCGGATTTGCCTAGGAGAAGTCGCGTATGCACGCGGTAAAGTACGTGCCAAGTCGCGTATGGGAAAAAGCGCTCATAAAGTACAAAACAAGGGGTAACCACCATGGTATTGACCCACTGTATTGTGTAATGATCCACCTAATTGACCCCGTCCAGGAATACCATCGGAAGTAATATTGTTTTGGCTCATGGCATTGAAAAATGGGCTCATGGTATTGTTTTGGCTCATGGTATTGAAAAAGGGACCCGTGGTATTGAAGGCTCATGGTATTGAAAAAGGGGCCCATGGTATTGAAGGCTCATGGTATTGTTTTGGCTCATGGTATTGGAAAAAGGGCCCGTGGTATTGAAAAGGGATAAACCTATATAAGGAGAAGAAATTCATTGTGCAAATGATAAGGGTGGGAGCAAGATGTCTGAGCTTGAATGAATACTTCTATGTGAAGTATATCTGTATGGAAAGGGTAAAGGTTTGATGATAGATCTGAATCTATGATGCACTTATGAAGAAATGATGAAGCGGGATTTCTAGATCTGAAATGTACTTGTATTTGCTAGATTTGTTTATGAAAGGCTTAGATCTGAAATGAGGCGAACATATGTCTGAAGTAAAAGGGTAAATCTGAACTGAATGTCTGATCTAAAGAAGTATGCTGCTCTATGATGGTTGAAGATCTATACGCTACTTCGCCGAAGAGGAAGCGCGTATATACGCGGCTTCGCTGAAGAGAAAGCGCGTATGCGCAATAAAATTAGCTTTGTAATTTGTACTGAAGTATACGCTGGTTTATATGGAAGGAAGCGCGTATATACGCGACATCAAAGAAAGGAAAGCGCGTATGCAAACTAGGGTTTGCTGAAGCAAAGGGTATAAAATATCTGATCTGTTCTGCTGTGTTTCTGCTATCTGATCTGTGTTGATAAGTATCTGTTGGTGATGTATGTTTGTGCTTAAAAGTATGGAAAGGGTCCAGTCTAAAAATATGATGAAACGTGGCCTGCAAGTGTTGTTCTATTGAAGTTGTTGGATCTAGTGTGAAAATTGATGAAACGTGGTCCAAGGTGGTGCTGAGGGTTGTAGCCTTCAGTCAGGGGGTTGTAGCTCCCTTCCAGGTGAGGCTGGTAAACGAGAGCAGGGGGTCGTAGCTCCCTTCCGGGAGAGGCTGGTAAACGAGTCAGGGGGTTGGAGCTCCCTTCCAGGAGAGGCTGGTAAACGAGCGCAGGTGGGTGCCTGCGTGCTGGTCAAGTCTGCGCCGGCACATATGTTGTAAGATGTTTTCTCTATAATAAAATATTGAAGGCTGAGCAACTGCAGCGGTGGTTTTCTCCCGACTTGGGTTTCCACCTAAAAATCCTGGTGTTCATGTGTGATGCTTTGTGTGATGGTTTATTCTGTTCTTACTGCACATGTTTACTGTTTATAGAACATCTAATGAATGAATGATGGAATGATATAAGTGAAGAAATAATGGCATAATTAGATCTCTGTGTATACGCAAGTTTTATGAAGGATATCCGCGTGTATACGCTAGTTGGCTTCAGCAAAGTAGCGTATGGGTTTTAAAGGAATGAAAAAGTAAAAAGTTTGAATATGCAGTAAATACTGATTCACCCCCCCCTCTCAGTATTTTTCCCAACAATTGGTATCAGAGCATGGTCCTTCTGCAAAAGCTTGATCGCTTAAAGGAGATATGTCGCAATGGGAAAGGAGCAAAAGAAGAAGGTTACTCAAGGAAAGAAGAAGCCTCGGAAATCATGTATAGAAGATGAAACAGGTATTGATCGTTGTTCTTGTATTTTACTTAACTGTATATGCAAAGATTATGATAGTGAAAGTGAAGATGAAGAAGATTCTGACCAAGCTCTACAAGTGCTCATGGCAAAGAAGCAAAAGGCTACTCAAAGTAAGGAGATGTCTCAGAAAACCTGTATAGCAGAAGTTGACAAAGATGAATCTGATAGTGATTGGGGTCCTTGTAATCTTATCTGTGCAAGCAATGATGTAGATAGTGAAAGTAATGTTGTGGATTTAAAAGAAGTTATCAAAGATCAACAAAGAATATTTAATGAGAAGGACGCTGCCTCCAAAGCTTTGGTATTTAGACTGAAAAGGATGTTCGATGATGTATACAGTCGAAGTAAAGGATATGAAGCTGGAATCATCTCTCTGCAAGCAGATCTTGAAGAATCAAATAAGAAGAATGAAGGACTTGAAGCAGAAATCGTTTCTCTAAAAACAGATCTGGAAAAATAAAAAAGGAAGAATGAAGATCTTGAAGCTGGAATAATCTCCCTACAAACAAAACTTGAAGCATCAAGTAAGAAGAGTGAGGAACCTCTACAATAATTTGAAAAGGAAGGACTTAAAGCATAAATCATTTCCCTCAAAGAAGACCTGGATAAATCAAATAAGAAGAATGTAGGACTTGAAGCAGAAAACATATCTCTGAAAGAAGATCTCGAAGCATCGAAGAAGAAGAATGAAGAGTTGCAACAAACATGTGAAGAAAATGAAAGTTGGTTGAAAGAAGAGATTATAAATCTGAAGGATCAAGTAGAAGATGGAAGAAGGAAAGAAGAAAGCATGACAAAGCAATGTCAAGCCTTGGAAGTTGAGGTAAACATTCTCAAAGGTAAATTAGAAGAAAAGATTAAACTTTTGAGGTTTCAAGATAGTACTAAGATTTCGGACAATATTATTAGTATTCAAAGGTCTCCTTCTATCAAACTTGGTCTTGGTTTTCATGAAACTGTTAAAGGAGAATGTAGTTCACAAGGAAGTGCTAAAGATTCAAAGGAAGTCAATGCAAAACCTGAAGAGTTGAAAGAAACAAAAGGTCAACCAACAATGATGAAATCTCAAAGAAAATCATTCAATAATTTTGAATGTTTCAAATGTCATAATTATGGGCATGTTGCAGCAAATTGCAGGAGCAGATCATTTCAGTCACAATCAAACAGATTCTATTCAGAAAGGTACTCAAGTTGTTTTAAGGGATATTGTTTTTCATGCAACAAGTATGGTCACAAAGCTGGTGATTGTATGAAAAGGAAGAATAGAAAAGCTCATTATGATTCTTATGTTTATTTCTCTAGCCACATGAGATGTTATGCTTGTAACAAGTATGGACATGTAGAAAAAAAATGTAGGATGAGCAGATCTGGGAAAGTGGACAATTTTCAGCACACAGTTGGAAAGCTCAAGCAAATTTGGAAAAAGAAGGAGGAGCAATCAGAAATGTAGGGAATTATGACCCTACTGCAGTCACCCGCTTCTGAAGCTTACTTCTCTGATTGACTGCAGGAATGATGTGGGATACATTATCAGATTTAGTAATGTATCATCACAGGGAGAGCAATGTATGATGATTTTCATGATTGATTTGGTTATTCTGGTTAAATGTATTTCTGACAGTGCATCTGGTGTGAAGAAAAGACAGGAACAGAAGGTAAAATTGCAGGAGGAGATGAAGGTGTGAAATTTTCTATATTTCACTTTCCATACGCAGGTTCGATGAAACAAAGTCGCGTATACACGCGAGTTCCAGCAGACACAGTCGCGTATGCATTGATGATAAGAAAATTTATCTAATAGCTGAAGATCTGGAACAGAGGTCCAGGGGGAGCATCAGTCTCACTGATAATAACTATATTTTTGACTCTGTATCAGCTTAAGTTATCAGTTCTAAATGATGATGATATGATACTTGATGTCTTATGATGAATTTTATGGATAAGTCCTGTTTGCTTGTTGAATGAAGAGTATTCGTTGCTGAGATGGAAGTCCTATAATTCAGAGATAAGGACATATCATGCAGAGATTGTTGCTGATGGCTTGCTAATAAAAATATTCAGGTTGCACAAGTTAAAGAGAAGCACTGGTTCAGGGGGAGCAGCAGGTTGAATACTAATGATTGCATTGTTGGCAATATGATTGATTATTCTTGGCTATTGTGATACTCATGCTTAAATGATGATGACTTGGTATATGATTCATTATGATGAGATTTTGATCCCTGATGCTCACACATAGATGAGTTGGAAGTCATTTGATTTAGAAATAAGAATAGATCATGCAGATTTTGTTACTATGGTTGAGATCTTTTGCCTACATATGTTCCTTCATGTTAAATCTTGAAGATCATGGTGATGTTGGACCACATGGATGACTGCTTAACACATATTTGAAGATGTTGTTCTGGTATGATAATCTCTCTTGGAAAGAATGTATTGATGCTGCACGGAATATGAAGACTTGGTTACTAATGCGCTTATGCTACCACCATTGGATGACGCTTGAAGACACAACTACTCTGTTCTATCTGTAGTCCAGGGAAGCAGTCAAATATCTCAGAAAGAAGCTGAACACTGTCTTTTCCTCATAGAGGATCAGATCTGGTCAAAATATAGAAGATGGTAGTGGATACGCGAGTTTCCTGAAACACAATCACGTATATACGCGAGTTCCTGCACAGAAAACCGCGTATGTCTGATTGCTGACAATTTTTGCTTGGAGTCAGCTCTCTTCAGCACAACTGTAGTGCTGTTTGGTATCTCTGATACTGTTTGGTATCTCTGGTGGTGTTCCAGTTCTCATAATTCTATTTCTAATGTTTTGATAAAGATTCCTTGATGATTTGTTGGTAAAAGTGTCAAGATGCACAAACTAAGGGGGAGCCTTAGTCATATGAAAAGGATGCGTGGATGCACAGATTCAGGGGGAGCATTAGCGTTGCTGAGTATAATGCATTGCTGACATTACGATGGTTCTGAAATATGTTCTCTTTCTTGAGGAATTTTTGGTGTTGGTCATAAATGGTCATATTTATATTTTGGTGAAAAGGTCTTGTTGAGACCCATGATGTAAAAATTGTAATATTCAGTCATGTAAGGACTTGTCATTTTTGTAAACCCACTTGGTTGGGTAGCTGAGTCAAATTTTGTAAACCCACTTGGTTGGGTACTTGAGTCTTATATGTAAATCCACTTTTTTGGATGTTTGATGTAAGTATGGGTCTTTGGTGATAGGAAGTTCATAGAGTCATGTATTTCATTGAAAATATGTTTGAAGATTCAGCATGAACTCAGGGGGAGCTTGGTCACTTCAATATTTATCAGATCTACAGAACGCTTCTTCCACATGAGGAGAAAAGGGGGAGAGTATGCTGGTTTTTGATCCTCCAGTTACCCTTGATGTCAAACGGGGAGAGTGTGTTGGTTTTGATCCACTGGTTTTGATCCGCACTTTTCCCTTGATGTCCAAGGGGGAGAGTGACATGGTGTTTGAATGCAGATAATGGTGTCAAAGAATTGGGAGAGTGACATGGTGTCATTGTACCTATCTGCTGTGGTAATCAAACACCATCATGGTTGCCATCAAGTCCAAAGGGGGAGATTGTTGGCAATATGATGCAGAGTGTTGTCCTTGATGGCAACCCACTGAATGAAGATGAAGACATGAGACTGTTGACATGTGTTGTCCTTGATGGCAATACACCTGATGAAGTTATTCTTGACTTGATGTACTTGTTAAAAGATGTAAATCTGATATGAAATGATGTTAGTTGGCAACATGATGCTAAGTGTTGTCATTGAATGGCAACCCACTTGATGAAGAAGATGGAAAATTACTTGATGAAGTTGTGCTTGATAGAATATGTTCTTGATGAAGTAAATCTGATGTATCTATAATGAGTACAGAAGGGAATGAAGAAAGAAATTCAGTTTGAGCTAGATCTATGATAAAAAGAGTATGTCTCAAGGCATACGCGGATTTGCCTAGGAGAAGTCGCGTATGCACGTGGTAAAGTACGTGACAAGTCGCGTATGGGCAAAAGCGCTCATAAAGTACAAAACCAGGGGTAACCACCATGGTATTGACCCATTGTATTGGGTAATGATCCACCTAATTGACCCCGTCCAGGAATACCATCGGAAGTAACATTGTTTTGGCTCATGGTATTGAAAAATGGGCTCATGGTATTGTTTTGGCTCATGGTATTGAAAAAGGGGCCCATGGTATTGAAGGCTCATGGTATTGTTTTGGCTCATGGTATTGAAAAAGGGGCCCGTGGTATTGAAGGCTCATGGTATTGTTTTGGCTCATGGTATTGGAAAAAGGGCCCGTGGTATTGAAAAGGGATAAACCTATATAAGGAGAAGAAATTCATTGTGCAAATGATAAGGGTGGGAGCAAGATGTCTGAGCTTGAATGAATACTTCTCTGTGAAGTATATCTGTATGGAAAGGGTAGAGGTTTCATGATAGATCTGAATCTATGATGTACTTATGAAGAAATGATGAAGCGGGATTTCTAGATCTAAAATGTACTTGTATTTGCTAGATCTGTTTATGAAAGGCTTAGATCTGAAATGAGGCGAACATATGTCTAAAGTAAAAGGGTAAATCTGAACTGAATGTATGATCTGAAGAAGTATGCTGCTCTATGATGGTTGAAGATCTATACGCTACTTTGCCGAAGAGGAAGCGCGTATATACGCGGCTTCGCTGAAGAGAAAGCAAGTATGCGCAATAAAATTAGCTTTGTAATTTGTACTGAAGTATATGCCGATTTATATGGAAGGAAGCGCGTATATATGCGACATCAGAGAAAGGAAAGTGCGTATGCAAACTAGGGTTTGCTGAAGCAAAGGGTATGAAATATCCTGAAAAGATTTGTTATAGCACAATATTTTTAACAACTGTCGATCTGTGTTGATAAGTATCTGTTGGTGATGTATGTTTGTGCTTAAAAGTATGGAAAGGTCCGATCTGAAAATATGATGAAACGTGGCCTATATAAGTATTGTTCTATTGAAGTTGTTGGATCCGGTGTGAAAATTGATGAAACGTGGTCAAGGTAGTCTTGAGGGTTGTAGCCTTCAATCGGGGGGTGGTAGCTCCCTTCCGGATGGACGGTAAACGAGATCGGGGGTCGTAGCTCCCTTCCGGGGAGAGGGTACAGTAAGCGAGTCGGGGTTGGAGCTCCCTTCCCGGGGGAGAGGCTAGTAGCGAGCACGGTGGGTGCTGCGTGCTGGTCGAGTACACGCTAGCACATATGTTGTAAGATGTTTTCTCTATAATAAAATATTGAAGGTGAGCAAGCTGAGTGGTGGTTTTCTCTGACTTGGGTTTCCACCTAAAAAATCCTGGTGTTCATGTGTGATGCTTTGTGTGATGGTTTATTCTGTTCTTACTTCACATGTTTACTGTTTATAGAACATCTAATGAATGAATGATGGAATGATATAAGTGAAGAACTAATGGCATAATTAGATCTATGTGTATAAGCGAGTTTTATGAAGGATATCCGCGTGTATACGCTAGTTGGATTCAGAAAAGTAGCGTATGGGTTTTAAAGAAATGAAAAAGTAAAAAGTTTTGAATATGCAGTAAATATTGATTCACCCCCCCCTCTTAGTATTTTTCCCAACAATTGCTTGATAGTGATTTATTTGTTACTAATGCATGTGAAATGATGTTAAATAAGCAAATTAATGTCAATGTGGTTATGTTTTATACATGCATACAAATATTTGTTGAAGTGTCACAAATAGAGATTGATTATTGGTTTATTAATATTTTATCTAATCATGATATCAAGTGTGCTGACGACAGCAATGGCAGGAATGAAGGATGACTTGAGAAAAGGATTTTTCAAGTTTAACATTGTGGAAGATAAAGAGTTATTAATCCATGCCAATTTAGTAGTTCCAATCGCACGATGACCTTCTGAAGGAAACAATTTGACTACAAAGACAAAGATTGATGATTTGTGGGTAAATGGTATCGTGATGATTGTAATAGCTTATAGCTAGTTATGTTTCGTTTAATATTATTTTTCTATGTAAATTTTATGACAATGGTCAAGGGATGGACTCCCTTATAACCATTGAGTGAGGGGTGACAACCCTCACGAGTGTTTAATAATAAAATTAAATGTTTGCTGGTTTTCACCCTATGGGGTTTCCAAGGTATATCAGTGTCTATTTATGTGATTGTTCATTATGTCGTTTTCATGATGTTAATTTATTTCATGATGTGATGTTTATATTGTCAATTATGTGATCTAATAATTGAATTAAAATGATCATGGGATCGATGCATAGTTATAGCAGGAAATTTAAGTTAATATGCCACAACAAGGACAATTAATGGTTGTGTAACTCACTATGATTTTTACTAAATATTTGTCTAAGTGATGATGATGGGTATTTAAATGGTTAATGCGGAAATATATAAAGTAATTTATAAGGTCAAGCATTTGTAAATGTTGAAAAAAATTCCTAACTCCATGCATTTTCCTGCGAGGTTATCGGGGTATGTTACAAATGGTATCAGAGGAAAAGGTTACAACACTGGCACCTTTTTGGAATCATCATGAAAAGAAAAAGTAGAGGTATGATGCTAGTGGGCATCATCTCAGGTATGATTTTAATTAAACTTGTAGTATACTACAATTAACATGAGATGCATGATGCGTGATTAATGACCGCATGAAAGAGTATAAAGTTACAATGTTTCTTTAAAATTTGTTCTCATTAAATTTGAATAAGGATGAGGATAAAAGACAATAAAACCTCTATTTTACATATGAACCGTCCTGACCACTCACCGATTATAGTGTGGATTAATTACCAACGTTTGCATGCATAATATTAGAAAAATGATTATGGTGTGTAAGAAAAAAAAAGGGAGAAAACATGACTAAATTTACCATGCACTACTTATAAATAATGAATGCATATATGGTTGGTGTGATAACAATATAATTTAGAAGTTGTGGTTGACCCTGAAGAGGACATTGGAATGTTGAAAGCAATATATATATATATTGGAACGAAACTTTTTAGTTGTTAAAAATAAGCAATGAGTAAAGTAGAACTCACATAGTAAACTTAAAGTCAATGAAAAAATCATAGTAGCATAATTGTGGGTTCTCTTTCTTCATTTAGATTTGTAGAGGAAAGTTTTCATTCCATGTTTTCGACAAAAAGTGGTAATTGAGATCCACAATTTTTTTGTTTTAAATAATTGCATCCGTGGAAGTTTTGGATGTGATTCATCTTAACATTAAGGGGTATTCATACCTTGAGATCATGTAACCCTCATGTGATAATAGGAAAAATCTATGTTCAGACTTGGATCCATAATTTGGTCGACTTTCCTGATTAGACTCTCCTGTAGGGATTGTTTGTTGTGTTGTTGGCATAAATTTTACCATTGATGATATGAATATGATTCATGCTATTCTATAAATTCTAGTTTTACTATCTCTCTGATAGTTTAAACATATTTATGGAAATTTATTTCATGTCCGCTAGCTAGTCCCCCAATGGTAGTAGATTGTATGCTTGCCAAATATTTGGTAGAATGTCTCATTGACCATAGATTGCATGCTTTAAAATTGTTGTTATAATTCCAAGATGGATGTATATTGCATGCTTACAAGCTATTTTTTGGAATGTAGAATTGGTTGTACATTGCATTCTTGCACACTATTTGATAAAAGTCTACAGTGGTTGTAGATTGCATGATTGAAAATTATTTTCCCAAAATTTCTCAATGGTTGTCACTTATATTGCTTCAAGTGAATGGTAGGGAAAGAAAAAAATCACATTTTGTGTCCTAATGTTCAATGGGACTGTTATTTCTCTACAATATTGATGGTTGCTAAGGTGAGACCTTAAATAAAGTATAATTCTATGGTATGAGAGATATGTTAATGTATTTTTTTCTAAGTTGCATTATTGTTATTATGTGGCAATTTTGAATGTATACCATGTATATTACATGTGATGAATTGTTGTCAATGTAATTTGACAAATTGTGGGACCCATGTTGTGGGTAAAGTATAGATGCATGGTGTACATAATTGTTCCTTTACCTTAATGATAATATGAAAATGGAAAATTATGTAAATTACAGTGGATTTTAAGACATTGACTATTTTTAGACATTGCATTTTTATTGGAATCAATGGTTGTGGAAGCTATGATGGGACTAATGTAATGAGGTAATATTTTATTTTACTATTGTGTTAATGAATACTTTGGTTGGGGTATTCAAGAAATAACTCTAGATTTTTAGAAGACTTATTTCCAACTTATGAAAAGCTATTGGTGGTGAAGTTCAACTTGGACCTTCCCTAAAAGTCTCCTAAAAATCCCTCGAAGAAAATAATAAAGAGGAAAATATTAACATAATGGGAGAGAAAGCTTATGTTAATGACTTAGTCAGAGAAAAACACTAAGTGGGGTAAAATAAAGCATAGCGAGAGAGAAAGGCATGCTTTAAAGAAAAACAAGAGTATATTTTTTGAAAAATATAAAACAAAAAGCCCTAGGCAAAAAGGCTAGCAGACCTTAAAGCAGGACGCTGCTAAAAATCTGTTGGGAAGAAAGCACCAAGGAATCAATGAGGTTGTTGATTCTAGTGGCCAGTAGATCTTAAATCGTTGGGTAACTATTGGATATAGTTCGTGGTTGGGTGGAATATGCTCGGTTCTTCAATAATTCCCAGAAATTAACTACGGCTAGATGAAATTATGTCTATGTTTTGTTACTGATTTTAAAATTGTCTAAATATGTTGGATGTTAGAATAGACTGTAAATTGCATGACTCAAAGTTGTTGCATATGTTATAGTTTTGCATGGATGATATATTAAATTATCTTAGCAACAATTTCGATGAAATAGGTTGTGTTTTTATGAGCAAATGAACATGTCATAAATGACTTATCTATATCCATGCATAGAGGAAATAAATTGAAATATTATAGGCGATTGAAATAACTCATGTTAGATAAAATAATGAGATGTTGAACTTTAAATTCCTAACACGCTAGAGGAAAATGGCTAGAGATTAATGCCATGAGTTTGAATTTGAATGAAATTACTGTGGGAGATAAATAAAATAATTTGCAAATGAAATGGTTGGAGATAGATACCATGATTTTGAATTTGATTGAAATTATTTTGGGAGAGAAAGACAGTAATTTGCAAAAACATTAGTGGGAGAGAAATACTAGTGTAACCCCTAAATGAACTACAACATGCACTTGATAGGTTTTTCTTATCCTTTTTATGATTAAAGGGCTAAGTTCACCTTGTGTTTTTGATGGAATTATTATGATTTAAGTATTCTTTTACATTGCCTAAAAAAAAAATGGTAATGAAAATTAAAGGTTAATGTTCCAACAAGAGAAGAACATCGAGGACGATGTTCTCTTTAAGGGGGGGGGGGGGGGTTGTAATATCCCTCGCGTAAGCCACCGTAAAAACTCTCATAAAATGAGGGTTATTAAATAATTAAATATCATTAATTATTATATTGATATTACATGAAGAATATTCTTGTAATTCTTAATTATAAGAATATTGGGTCAATTATTTCTTAATTATTTTATTTAGAATAATTTATCTTCTTCTATGGAAATAGATTATATTTCCATGTTGGTATATTTTATGAGTTTTAGAAATAATGAGTAATAGAATTGGAAAAAATATGTATAAGTGATATTTTTATCATAAGGAAAAAAACAAATGTAGCTTTAAAAATAAAAGCATGAGAGATTTATGGATTGCTTTTGTGATTTAGGAAAAATTAGATTTATGAATGCTTTATGGAATGCTTTTATGATTTAGAAAAGATGGAATTATTTTATGATTTAGAAAAAATTGTAATGCTTTTATGATTTATAAAATCTATTCCATTTTATTAATTCTATTTTATTATAAGCCTATGAGAGAAATAGAAGAGAGGAAGGAGACAATACATGGAGAATGGAGCCAAGGAAGAGGAAGAGAGTATTCCAAGCATGCATCAAGAGATAAGTAACCATATTCTTTGATTTTTTTTTTTTTTGCATATGGGCCATGACTCTATAACGATTGAATTTATTTGCAATAAAAATTTCAGTATATTAAAAGCTAGATCTACACTTATTTATGCATTATTTTGATAAAACCCCAAGGGGATCTTGTTAAGAATGCAGAGTAGTTCCAGATCTAGTATGGATCTAATGTTTCAGCCACATATCAGTTTTACATCTGAATATTAACCTAAAATAGCTGAAGCTCCTCATATAAAATGTTATCAAGTCTTTCTGCAGCTTTTCCATTTGTTTCTGCTATTATTTCTAAAGGATTCTTGCTCTTGCTTCAAGTAAATACAATGCTTCTACAAAGGAACTTGATTATAGATCTAGTTTCTTGAAGCCATACTATAACATGAGTCTAATGGCTGATTTCCAGTGTCTTCCAACAGAAACTACGCAATTCCTAAAGGAGGGTTTCTCTATTTACCAGCTCTCTCCTTTAGCCGATTTTCAACTAGTGTTGATTGTGGGAGATATGTTTCAACCCTATAACTCATTTATTTTTACTGAAACTCTTCTTCGAGGTCCCACATAGCCTAAAATAAGGGAGCCTAGCCCTAGTCTATGTTATTTTCACACTGTCTTGCTTATATAGCGTCCTCCTTGAGCTTATTGCAGATTTTCCTGAGAGTGGAATTTCCTGCTTCTTCATTGGTTGGTTTTTCCTTCTCTTTTGGATCCATTGTTTAGATTTGTAGATCTAAGGTTCCTAAGAGTAGAAAAAACTAAGTGGATTGCTTCATTCCCACACTTGCTGTGTTTCACCATTCTTCTATAGACGGAGTCTGGAACGGGTGAGGAAGCCTCTGGATTTCACCCTTACTTGTGAAGGTGATGCATCAAGTAAATTCCCTACTAGTCTATCTCTGGTTTAAATCTATTTTTTTAATTCCATATTATTGTGATTCCATAGTGGAATATCATAAGATATTCCCTACTGAGCCTATTTTTTCTCATTTGGAAAATTACATAATTGTATGCAAGGAAATAATTATTGTGTTAAAACTCTTCAAAATGAATAGAAGTGAAAAATATATCCTTGTATGCATTATTCAATTATATTCTTTGAGAGGAAAAAAGGGTAATCACATGCTTTATTATGTAATATTATTTAGAGAAACATATATGCTTGTATGCATGGGAACAATATAGTTTTGAGTATTAGATTTCTAGAGAAAACGAAGATGAAATCACATAATATTTATTGTGTTAGCCCTCTTTTGGGAAAAATAATATGTATTTTGCAAACCTAAAGGGATTAGATATGGTATTAGTTTTATTTTGGGAGAATATTATGCATAGTTATTGGTTATATCTTTTGGATGAGAGGGAAATGTCCCTTTACATGCATGAAATAGTAAGTGGCATGTGTTTGACCCTTGGAAAATAAATGTGTTTATTTTTCCATGAAAAATTTATTTAGTTTCTTTCAGAAAGAAATATATGTTTTACATGCAAGAATAGAAAGGCTATGTTATTGCATGCAAAAAAAATTATAACTAGTATGTTAACTTTGTTTGAAATAAAGCTCGCATTGTTATATGTATAGCGAATGTGAATAGCTCTTGTGTGGAAAAGATGTCTTTGGAAAAGAACATGCGTTCATATGCATAAGTATAGAATCTATTATGTTAATCCCTTTGGAAAAGAAAACATAAGAGTACGCAAAAAAGAAATTTCTTGTTGGGATAGTTATCTTGAAAGCTTGTTATGCATTTTCATGCACAATATTATTATATAGTATGTTAGCTTTCTTTTGGAAATAATATGAAAGTGCATGCAAGATTTTGAAAGTGTTTTTTAGAAAGAGGATGCTTGATAGTGATTTATTTGTTAGTAATGCATGTGAAATGAGGTTAAATAAGGAAATTAGTGTCAATGTGGTTATGTTCTATACATGCATACAAATATTTGTTGAAGTGTCACAAATAGAGATTGATTATTGGTTTATTAATATTTTATCTAATCATCATATCAAGTGTGCTAACGACAACAATGGCAGGAAAGAAGGATGACTTGAGAAAATGATTTTTCAAGTTTAACATTGTGGAAGATAAAGAGTTATTAGTCCATGCAGGTTTAGTATTTCCAATTTCACGATGACCCACTGAAGGAAATAGTCTGACTACAAAGACAGAGATTGATGATTCGCGGGTAAATGGTATCATAATGATTGTAATAGCTTATAGCTAGTTATGTTTCATTTAAGATTATTTTTCTATGTAAATTTTATGAAAATGGTAAAGGGATAGACTCCCTTATAACCATTGAGTGAGGGGTGAAAAGACTCATGAGCGTTTAATAATAAAATTAAATGTTTGTTGGTTTTCACCCTACGGGGTTTCCAATGTATACCGTTGTCTATTTATGTGATTGTTCATTGTGTTTTTTTCATGATGTTAATTTATTTCATGATTCGATGTTTATATTATCAATTATGTGATCTACTAATTATGTAGCACCCCTAGTTTTATGTTTCCTTCAAGAAAGACATTGAACTTTAATCCAAAGGGGAGTGGACCCCAATGGATAAGTATTTTGTGGATGTAATTAAGTATTTAATTATGGATATTAAATAAAATAATTTTTTGCAGATTGACCAAATGAGAATTATGAGATCACTTGACAAATCCATGAGGATGGAAAGAGGCAAATACTTTCCCCATAAATCTTTCAAAAAGCCTTGAAAGAATTTATTTCCAAATTAGATTTTTGAGGGAAAATCTAGTTTTTCCCTAATGAGGTGGAGAGTAGTTGGGAAGAGGTAAAAAGCTGAGAAAAGAAGAAAGTAGCTTTAAAAATACCTAAATAAGGGAAGCCTAGGCAAATAGGAAGAAAAGAATCCTGAAATTCTGGACGCGGAATTAGAAATAGGATTTGGGGAGAAAAAGCTTAAATAAGCTACTCCTGAACAGATTAGAGGTTGGTTTTGTTCTAGAGGTGATCTCAGCTAGGGGGTGAGTTCTGGAGACAGAAGAACTATAAGGTTGGAAGGACTGGTCATATGTAGAAGTGGTATGCTTACAAATTTTATGAATGGTTAAAATAGAGGTTGTTGGATAAATTTTATGATACATGCTGCATCTATTATTTTGACTTAAATTTTTGAGATTTGTTGTTCTTTACATTTAACAGAATTAAATAGAAGAAATAAATCTTCTAAATTTTCTGTATAGTAGTAAGAATAGATTCTAGGGAATACTATCAGCCGAAATCTCTAAACCATGGTCTACTTTAAATCTGGAGATATTAAAATAATTCCCTAGAGTGATTATAGTGTAACTTTAATCTACTTCTATAATGAATAATTATATGAACAGAAAAATATAGTTTTGCTATTAATAGCTAACTACTATACTAATTTAAACTTTGTGTACACATGTAAAGAGGAATGTAATTCAGAAGTAAGAAAAGATCTAGCTCAAAGAAACTGTAAGTTCAACCAAGAATAAATATTATGTGTGAAAATTTCAGGAGAATCGAAGTCAGTACAAGTAAACTGAAATGTAAATCTATTAGGAAAATTCCTCCTATCAAAATAAGTATTAGAAAAATTGGCCATAGATCTACTGCTCTATATTGTTGTTTCTATTAACCCTATCCATTGTAATACACCAATTTATAAAATATGCATATACATTTCTGAAGGCAGAAATAGACGAGAATAAGAATTATTGCATGCGACGGAAGGATCATGCAAGTTATTAAACCCTTTTATGGAGACAAAATTTTAAAACTCTAAAGAGCTAAGTTGAGGGTTAAGTATACATCAAAAAAAAATTATAGACAGTTGATATCTAAAAGAAAATATGTTGGAGAAAACCCTAAACCGTAAATAAGTTTATTCTCATTAATAGTAATTCCAAATTTTATCGACTGATGTGCTAATTGAAAGTACAAAAAGCTATATTTTATAAAATTATCTGAAGTAGAATTAAAATCACATATTTCCATATAAATTATTTTGAGGAAAATAAGAGTTAGAGTTACTGAAACTATTAACTCAAAAAAAATAAAAAATATTGTTTTATATTATGCTACAGTATACATTGCACGAAATCCAAAGTGTAATAAGAGTAACCATGACACGATCATTCCATTCATTCCATTAGATATGGAACCTTTTAAATCCCAAATTAACAGATAGAAACATCAAAAAAGAAAAAAGAGGAGAAAATATATATATAGAGAAACTGTAATATTCCAATGTTACTGAAATCACTTTTTTTTTCCTCTCACAAACTCTGTGAGTTACTGCATAATGAAAATAGAGAACTCGAAATAGTATACCGAGAAATTATTAAGAGTATACGATTTCTGAGTAATAAAAAGTATGAAGTTTCAGGGTTTTACAACAATATTATATTAATAGTCCTAATGGAGAATCACATTTCCATCTCCATAAAAGAAAAAAAAAATTAAACTGTCGAGTTAGAGTAGTTCTCAATATAAATTGAGTAGGTAACGATAAAATGAATTTCAACTACCGAAACGTTGGTATACCGACCTGTAACCATACATAAATTGCTTAGTAGGAGCATTCGAACGGCGGAAAAGAATGTAGGATGCAAGAATTAAGCCAAGGAATTACCTTAGGAGAAAATCAAGAGAGGGATTATTTAGAATGAAAGTTAAACAGAGGAAAAATCTTACCAAATTTAACTGAAGACAAAAATGTGGTACCTGTAGAAGACTAAACGTAGAAAATAGGCTACCTATTGCTTACAATAAAAAGGAACAGTATATTAATATAGGAAAAGAAAATCTCAGAGTTACAAATTGAAGCAATAAATAAATATCATATGGAAGCTAAAAGTATTGGTCTTAAAAAGATAACTTGGTAACTGGGCTTAGTCCGACTCAGTGGAGAGGATGGTGTGAAAGAAGTGAAACCAAAAACGCAGATCCCATATATATGATGGGTTGGTGTCACAGTCGTCGACGCAATAGCCCATAACGTATGGAGAAAGAAGAGGCATAAAATTTTATATTAATTGGAGAGTAACGAATCCAAGCCTGAAATCATTACAAACTCAAACAAAAATGATAAATGGAAAGAAAATAAAGCTAGAAAAATTTTAGAACTAGAGCATACTGGCATACATATATAAGCCCTTACTGAAACAAAAAGGGAAATCAAAAGTAACTGGAGGTTTCTCAAATAAATTTGTAACTCATAGAGCATACACAGTCGTATTATAGTAACATAACCATGACGAATTTGATTAACACTAGCCATTATATAGAAGGAATTGAAGAATACCTGAAGCCGGCATGAAGTAACATCGTTGGAGAAATTGAAACACTTTCACGGTTGAGAAAACATTTTAGTTGCAGAGGCAACCTCATAGAGGGTTCAGAAATGAGCAAGATAAATGATGCTTTGTAATGAAGAGTTTGTTCAAATATCCTAATAAAAAAAAAAACCTAATTCGTTTACCATCACCACCCTACACGTGGTGACAGATGCCCAACTATCAAGAGTTCATTCTACTATTCGAGCGAATTGATGAGGTTGGTGAAAAAACATTATTGCAAATCAGGAAGAAAATCGCAATTGTAACCAAAATGATTAATAAGAAACTAAATTGTGAGGTATCGAAACCCTAGATTCGTAGTTGAAATTTAATGATCCGTAACATTTACACAGCCCAAAAATATCAATAACATGGATACCAAATTTGAGGTCTGAGCGGTAGTATCTCATTAAACAATTTATCAAATCAACGTATGATTTTAGGCGTAAGCCTCAAGTCACAATTATACCATCAGTTGGGATGTATGCCATGACCATGGACACAAAAACCCAATAATAGTATATAAAATAGATTCAAAATATCAAAGTTTGTGAAATATTTTAGATCGGTGCTTATATAAAAATATAATCCCAACGAAAATGAAATCAAACCTTGAGGTAAGGTTAACGCGTAAAACAATCATATAATGACTTATGAGGACAATAAAGTTTTCGATGAAAAGTAAATGAATCGACCCGAGTTTAAAACGAACCAATGGGTATAGTCATTATGAAGAACTAAGGTTCATTCGTTTGATTTTAATTGATTTAAATTTTAATTTTTAGTCTTGAACATATTTGAATATTAAAATTTAGATTTTATAAAGGATTAAGTGTCTAGAACCCTTGTTATACAAATATGGTGTAAATACCTTTCAGCAGGGTACCTGAATAAAAAGGTTTGTTTTAATACACAAGCATATTACGAAGCAGAATAAAATGAAAATGTAATACTAGGATAACAATAGAAAATAAAATAAAATTGTGGAGGTATATTACAAATTGAATTAAAATGATCATGGGATCGATGCATAGTTATAGCAGGAAATATAAGTTAATATGCCACAACAAGGACAATTAATGGTTCTGTAACTGATTATGATTTTTACTAAACATTTCTCTAAGTGATGATGATGGGTATTTAAATGGTTAATGGGGAAATATATAAAGTAATTTATAAGGTCACACATTCATAAATGTTGAAAAAAATTCCTAACTCCATGCATTTTCCTGTGAGGTTATCGGGGTATGTTACATAATTAAATTAATTTTTATTTGAATTTAAAAATAAATATTTTTTTACCATTTCAGTCGGTTAAAAATTTGGATCTCTTATTTGAGGGTTCCTTATATGTGTACCATTTTTCTCATGAAATTCACTTTCCCTATAACTCACCAATTTTCACAGGGATTATAAATTTTCATGGGATCTTGTAATATATTTAAAGAAATTGAGAGAAGATAATATATATATGATCATATATTATTAAATTTATGAAATTTATAGTTATAGTATTTTGGAGTTTTCAACCCCCATGATATCATAGGTCGTTATTTCATTGAAGTAACTAAAATCCCATTTCTTTCATGTTAATAATCAGGTCAAAAGTAGTAATCGATGCTCTAAGATAAAGGATGTCGTCATTTCTGTGGGGTATATTGTGCTCAAATATCTTTCTCTATAGAAATATCCATGACAAGGATAGAGGATTTTATCTTGTTGAAAATTGTAGGGAAGCCTCAAAAACATTGTCTTATCAGTTAATAAGATATACTTGATCCAATTTTCAACCCGATGACTCCTAACATCATCAAAAGAAATAGCTAGAGATGTTCTTGAATTATCACTAGGAATTTGCACATGTATTTATTTTAATAGGATTTATTCTTAATTCCTATTAGATTAGCTTGATAATATTTCTATCCCACTAGTCAGAACCAAGAAACCGTTGTCCTCACACTTAATAGAAAAGGAGTGGTTACTCGTCAACATAATGGATTTCATACTCCTATATAATTGGTCTAATAATATTACAAAATTTAATATTAACTTTCATTCGTGGAAAATTAATCATATATTGGATTAAGAATTTAACATTTTTCTTTGGCTTTAATTAAAAATACAATAACAATATTTTTTTAGAGTTACTACATTCATCCTTGTTCACACCTACTCCTAAGGGATTGGGTGAAATTGTAGAATAATGTAAATAGAAAATAAATAAGTGGAAGAGACACTGGGAAATGAATCCCAAGAGTCTCACCTCCACTTATATATTCATATGCATCCTTAATCAATTTAATTCAGTCTTTTGTTGGAGTTACCTCCTGGCTTGACATGCTTTGAGAGCCAACTCTATTCTCAAAATTCCTTCCCTTACAAATACCTCCTCATCCTAGCATACATGCCTCTCTACTTGCTCTTGGTGGAGCTGTCTCATGCCCATTACGCATTCCTCTCATTGTGCACTTTAGCATCTGCTTTAGAGAGAAAAAAATGTTCCAATACATGCTCCTTAACCATATTCCTATGGATACCACTACCCATTATCCTCTCCTATTGTGATTCTCTTGTTTTTTACGTAGCAAAGTTGGTTGTTAAAACCAACTGCACATAGTCGACCCTTCAGTTACTTGGTCAAAATAGTGCTCTAGTTCCTCCTCGCTCCTGCACTCTTTTCCCTTCATCTCCCTTCCTTCGGTCGAGTCTCCCTATTGGTGCTCCCTTTGCACCAATATATTGGATCTCACCTCCCACGACATAAAATTATCATCCCCGTAGCTTAGCTCCCACTTCCGGCTCCCATTTTGTGCTCTAACTCTTTGTTTTGGCCTCTGTGAGTTCTATGCAGTGGCATCGAACCCGGTCACTATCCAAACTAATAACCAAGAAATTCACCATCCTACCAAGCCACTCTTTCTCCACAATCTCTCTACGGCCAGAGTTGGTATCACATTGGCCCTTTGTAGTTCAACCCATGACAGTGACAAATCTGACTCCTTTCGACCCCCCTCTGCATAGAGGTCACTTGGTTGTGCTCGGTCCTCCCACTCCCACCTCTGGTCTGGCTTGTGGATAACACATCCAGATTTTCCCACTCCCACCTCTGGTCGGGCATGTGGATAACACCTCTAGATTTTTCCACTCCCATTGCTCTACTAGTTTTTCATCCTAAATTTCCATGCCCCCCAAAAAGAAATACCCCACCCAGATAATAACTCCATTAGCTAAACCCTCCCCCACTTCATGTCTCTACAAAAAAATTAAAAAATTTACAAAAAGAAAAATTAGTGCAGAATTATTTTTAGCACCTGAATTGATTTTATTTATTTTTATAGTGGAATAAAAGTGATCTTTTATGATGCATTCACTAAAATATATTGTGGGATTTTTTATCTCTCTTTATTGGGTGTGTTTTATATTCTTTCAATGATTAGGTCGGGCGTGAAGTAGGGGGTGTGAGGGGAGTGAGTGCCCCCCTTGGCTTGCATCGGGCACAACAGGGGAGGCAGTATACCCCTTGCATGGGGTCAAGGGTACTGTCGAGGGCAATTTTTTCTGGACCCTATATTAGGTGGGCGGACCTGCCTATGGTTTTTTGCATGGGTTTTCTCATGGTTTTGGGCATGATCGTTTTCTTCTAATCATATTGTGTCGGTCTGTTCAAGGGAACTATGATTAATTTCTAATATAGGGTTAATGGATTGTAGTTTATGAATGCTTTGGCACAAACACACACACATCCGAGTTGTTTCAGATTCAAGGGGATGCCTACTCTGCTGAAGGGGTTTTTTTTTCATGCTTGTGGTAGAAATTTTTCAGTGGGAGATCTACTAGATCAATTGTTGCGATGAAAGAAGATGGCGAGCGGTGGATATATAGAGATCAATAAATTTAATGGTCATATTTTCGAGTTGTGGAAGCTTAAGATGGAGGGTTTCTTGGTGGATAAAGATGAGTTGATGGTGGTAGATCTGCGTACTAAACCAACAACAATTTCAGATGAAGATTGGGCAAAGCGGGATTGAAAGGCAAAGAGTACAATATAGTTGTGTATCTCAGATTCGGTATTGTTTAATGTATGTGGGGAAGCTATGTAGAAGACTTTGTGGGTCAAGTTAGGGACTTTGTATGTAAAACACCTCAAAAAAAAAATTTATCATTATTTTAAATTCACATATACTCTTTATGCATGGTCTTATTCATTTCACTTATATCTTAGACCTTTGGTATAATTGAAATATAATATTAAGACATTACCTTTTTAAAATCATGAAATTTCAATTTCAATACTATTAATCATACCCCTTTTATTTAAAAATCCTTTCTCCAACATGGGTCTCATTTTTTTTCATAATTCTATACCTTTCAATTATGTTTTATTAACACTAAAGTTTCCATATAAGGACCCCTTCCAACATGATTTCCATTTCTATTTGATATAAGTTTGTTTCAACCCTTATATGTGCTTCTGCATATACATGTTGTCAATGGTATTATATCTATACACCTAATATTCTACCCTCCAACCTCATGCTATACTCAACCCTAGGTATAACATACCCTTTTTACAACTGACTAACATCTATTAATTGAAAGACTCTGTTCATTTTCCAAGGCAGTACCTTCATGGTTGAAATCCAGCTCATGAATTTGATTTATCGAGCCACGAAAACGTAAGGTATGGATCCCTACCACAGATCGGTCTTTTGTATTAACTGTTCAGCTACCCAGGTATGTTTTTACATTTAATAGCCATTATACATGTCGATTCAATCGAGATTATTCTCGAGATGAGATTGGATGGATAGATGTATGCCACATGTAACCATGAGATCTTCTTAGGTTTTGTGGATTTCAAGACTACTATTAAACTTTATCTTTCAAGCCTTATCATTTCTCTGCTCGATTTCCTCCACGAGGGTTTCTTGTTGTCTCTATTTACTATAAATGTAATACTTCTGGGGCTACAATGCAAAATCCCTCCAGTTTCGGTTGGCCTTCACCTACATCTCTTCGCCAGTTAACTCACGGTAAGTTTCCAAATGTGATACTGTGATTTTAGAGCTTCATTATGAAAATGATTGGTTTAAATATGTTTGAAATCGAAGGAATACTCTCAGTATGTTCTTATATATCCATGGTAAAGTCTCCTTGTATGGTTAACTTATAATTTTGTTTACCCTCATCTCATATCTCTGTGTGAAAGCGTAACACTACCTCTCATTTTCGTTTCTGTTTCGCCCCTTTTTCAACTTGGCTTGTTTTATTTAGCGATCATTGTTTCACGGTGGTATTTTATTCTAACTCATTTCATATTGGAATTGAACCTGGGTTCACTAGCTTCTACTTGTTCATTCTCGTCTTGACTATTATCGATTTTATGAAGTAATTGGGATTTCAAATTCGATTGAAACTCATAATCGAATTTCTAATTTCGTATGAGAAGAATATCAAAATCATAGTTCTAGTTTCAATTTGTTTATTGTTAAAAGGATTAATTTTCTTGGTTCTATTAGGCCAGACTTCGGTCCATCACCCATATGTATATAACCTTCGCTATTGTAGGGAGTTGAGGACTTCATACTACTTCCCTTCGAAGCACAGCAAGTCCTCCTAATTCTCCTTAGAGATACTCAGGCCTTCCCCCAATGCCAGTTACTCACATTCATGGTGAATCTGTTCTTCTCGATATCTGCCAAGGGTTCAAGCATGTAACATAATTTACTTTTCATCTGAATACAAAACTCCAATACCTCTTACTTAATTCCTATTTCTTACTTAATTTCTACTGATATATAATATAGTAATTTTATAATGAATGAACCTTTTTATTCCTATTTCTTGAAGAATACATGATGAAGTATTTCCGCTATATTAAGACACATTTATAATTATGTTTATAGTAAGAATATAATTACCTCTTTTGTCAACTGTACTAGGTAATTCTTAATCTTCTTCATGAAATTCCTTTTTGGGTTAATACTACAATTATTTTTTTGATAAGTAGCATAATATCAGTGAAATTTTATTATTATAGAAATAATTTATAGTGTCTTACAATCTTAAATGCATCTCTATCAATTCAGATTTTTCATATGTAATAGATTTCACAATTTCACCTTTTTCCTTCTATCCAGCAAGAAGAGATAAGCAATTACTGTAGTAGCATAGCTGTAAATTTTCTCACTAACCTTACAGATCAGAAATATATAATTTAATATATTCAGACTAGAAACTTATAATTTAAACTGGTTATATGTAGATGTACAATACTTTATTTCTAGTTTTAAATTATGTTCTTCTTTAAAACCACAGTTTTGTCCTAGTTTACTAAACTCAATTATTATTTCACTTTGATCTCTTTGCTGTTGTATCAATTAATAACAAATTTTTACCTGTCTCAACAATACACTAATCTGCAGATTTAAACCTTATGGTTTAGACATTCTGGCAGATGGTTATTGTTTAAAGACTCCCATACAACTATACGGATTTGGAATACTTTGGTATTATAAATCTGTTAAATGTATAGGAAATGAATATTTCAAATTATCAAAATTTGACTAACTAATCATATTCAAACATTTACTTTCAGAACTACATTCATTGTTTCTTTCAGATATTAATACTCATTCCTCTAGTCACAATTTTACACATAGAAAAAGTTCGGTAATTTTTGAAATAAGCTAATTAGATGTGCATACCAAATATTATGACTCGTTCCTCCCAACCATAGATTTTTGTCTCCTTAACTCACCCCCGAGCTGAGACCCTTTACTTCCAGTGGTAGACAACCCCATATCTATCCTGAAGTAGCTCATTTAAGCAGTGCTTTCCCCAAGCCTATTTCTGATTTCTACGTCTAGAAATTCCAGGATGCTTTCTTCCTATTTTTTCCTAGGCTTCCCTCAATGAGGTACTTTAAAGCTATCTTTTCTGCTTCTCCACATTTTCTTCCTCTTCCCAATTACTTTCCTCTTCATTGGGGAAATTATATTTTTCTCTCCCAATCTAATTTATTAATATTCCTTTCAAGGTTTTCTGAAAGGTTTTGGGAAAGTCTAACCTTATCCATATCCTCATGGATCAAAGTTTAGGATCTCCAATCTCAATCTAGTCATAATGCACACATAACTATTTCCTTTATTTTTATTAATAAATATTAAATAAAATCCACACATTGTTTCTCCATTGGGGTCAACTTCCCCTTTGGATTTGTTCAAATGTAAAATTAAAAAACATAGAAATTTGGGGTGTTAAATTGTACCAATCTAAGTCTCTAGTGAATAAGTTTTTCTTGTGGAAAAATTTGTACAACCTAAGAATGAAGGATTGAGACTTAGTGACAGAGCATGTGAACGACTTCAATACTATGGTAAGTATGTTGTCATCTATTGATATTAAAATATGAGATCAAGATTAGTGCATCAGTTTGTTTTTTTCTCTACCAGATTCATGGGATTAGTCTGGTGATGGAAATAGGTAGAAATAAAACTACCTTGAATTTTGATGAAATTGTCTCAGCGTTGCTTTCAGAGGATATGAGACGGAAAAATTTGGAGGGCCATAATGGATATGCCTTATCTAGACAAATAAGGTCCAAGAATAGACACAAAAATAAGTTTTCGAGTGGGAGATCTAAATCTAGAGAGAGACATAAATCTCCAAGAAAGCCTATAAAGGTGTGCTGGAAATGCGGAACGGAAGGGCACTTCAAAAATTACTGCAGATCTAAAGCTCCTAATAAAGGAAATGGATCCGTAGATGATCCTTCTGTAGAGGTGAAAACTACCTCAGATGAAGGTTGGGATGTGGATTTGGATTCTTCTTCAAATACACTTGTAGATCATGTGGAATGGTGAATTGACTTGGGTGCATCCTTTCGCTTTACTCTCCATAGGGAGTGGTTTTGTGAGTATGAGAAGTATGATGGTGGTGATGTATTCTTAGGGGATGATATGAAGTACAAAATCGTCAGACGTGTAAAATTCAAGTTGAGGCAACAAGGTGGAAGGATTAAAACACTTCCTGGTGTTCGGCATATTCCTACATTGGCCAGAAATCATATTTCTGTAAGCAAGATGGGTGATGTATGTATAAGAACAATGTTCAAGAAAGATACTTGCAAGATGGTTTAGGGAGAACTAGTATTGATGCGGGAAGTTTGGATTGGAACTCTGTACAAGATTTTGGGTAGCATTGTTATTGATGGGTGCAATAGTTCTATGGTTGCTGGAATTGGAAGAGGAAGCCTAGGGGTCTTTGGAGAAAATACCATGCTATCGCATCAAATGCTTGGACATATTGGAGAGAAGGAGCATCGAATACTGCATGGTATTGGTATATTATAAGGTATAATTTCTCTCTGTATTTAAATTTCTATGAACATTAGCTATATGGGAAGCATAATTGGGTGATTTTTCATTTTGGTGCTAAGAGGGAAAACAAGGTATTAGAGCTTGTGCATAGTACTGTGTTTCAACCTATGTTGGTTCCATCACTGGGTAAGTCTACGTACTATGCTTCATTTATATATGACTTCTCAAGGAATACATGGATATATTTCTTGGGGAAGATATCTAGAGTATTTAAGATATTTAGATAATTTAAGGATCTAGTGGAAAACTAGATAGAGATGAAGATAAAGGTATTGAGGATACATAATGGTGTAGAGTTTTGCATGAAGGAATTTGAAGAGTTATGTAAGAAGTTTGGTATAGCATGACATGATACTACTCCATACACAGCTGCACAAAGTAGTGTTGTAGAAACAATGAAGAAAACACTAATGGGAAAGGCAAGAAGCTTGCTCAATGGTAATGGGTTGGGATCAGAATTGTGGTTAGAGGGAGTGGAAAGTACATGTTACGTGGTTAGCAAATCACCTTCATCAGTGTTGGAGGATAAGATTCAACCTCATGTATGGACTGGTAAGAAACCCTCTCTTTCACATCTGAGGATATTTGGATGTGATGCATATGTACATGTTCCAAAGGAGAAAAGGAACAAGATGAATAATAAATCTGAAAGATGCATAGTTATTGGGTATAAGGATGGTTTAAAAGGTTACAATATTTGGAACCAAAAAACAAATAAGGTTGTGTACATTCGAGATATAGTGTTCAAGTCCTAACAAAGGAACCTGAGAAGATAGAGTTTGAGCTAAAGGAGGAAGAATCATACTCTACAAAAGAACAAGATTTAGGATAGGAAGAGACACAAACTCCAGTTTTTAGAAGATCAGTTCGAGAAAAAAGGAACCAGAAAGTGTACTCTATCTCCTTTATTCTCAAATTTTTCTTTCACTATCACTGATTATGATCCCAGAATTCTCAGGGAGGAAGTGGATTCAGAGGATGGAAAACTCTGGAAGGAGGCCATGGTTGATGAAATGGCATCCTTTCACATATATGAAGTAGTAGATCTAGTGGATTTGTCTGCTGGAAGCAAGCCCATTAGGAGAAAATGGGTGTTTAAGAAGAATAAGAATGCAAAAGAAAAGGTGGAGAAATAAAAAGCTCAGTTGCTAGAAAAATGTTATTCCCAAGTGCCAGGAATTGATTTTGGTGATATTTTTTCTCCTATTTCCAAGGTTACTTCTATTATATTACTTTTATATGTTGTTGTTTCATTTTATTTTGACGTAGAACATATGGATGTCGAGACAACATTTCTTCATCAAGATTTGCAAGATGAGATATACATGAATCAACCTGATGTCTTTGGGGTGAAGGGTAAGAAAGAACTAGCATGCAAGTTAAAAAAATATTTGTATGGTTTAAAATAGTCACCATGGATGTTTTATTAGAAATTTGATACCTATATATAGGAACACCGACAGGAGCACCCTTGTCGGGGGGTTTGCAAAGGGGCGGTAGCCCCTACACGGGTTCCGGGGTAGTGCCCAGGGAGAATTTTGTTCTGGAACCCATATTAGCTGGGAAAACCCACCTATGGTTTTATGCATGGGTTTGCACATGGTTTTGGGCATGATGGTTTTCTGCTCCCAGTACTTTGTAGATCCTTTCAAGGGAACTACAATTATGTTCTAATATAGGGTTAATGGATTGGGGTTTATGAATGCTTTAGCATGTATATATATATCTCTATGTGTGTGTGTGTGTGTGTGTGTGTGTGTGTGTGACTAAAAGTAATATAATGAAAAATCAAGCTAGTAGTCCTAGTTTGGATCAAGGGGAAAATCTCTCTGTATATCTGTTTTATTTGTTATTCTCTTGCTATTTTTTATTTTCTTTTTTCAAGAATTCATTTGTAGATAATTTTTATACAATTTTAAAACCTATGGTTTCCAGGAGAACTATCATGAATGTTCAAGGAATATTAAACACATAATCATTTTTAAGGAGCTTTGGAATGAAATTTTTGAAGGAGACAAAGAAAATCCACTTGCAAATCCTACAACAGAAAAGGAGATCACCATTTGGGACAACAAAAATAGCAAGGCCTATGCCCTGATTGCACCATTTGTAAATGAAGAGGTGAATCACCATATTAAACCATTTTTAAATGCCTATGAAGCCTTAACAAAATTGAAATAAATCTATTACTCACATTAAAAAGTTGGATTTGTTAAGTTAATGATTAAACTATTTAGACTCGAATTGAAAAATGATGACCCTCTTGCTTTAGCATAAAAATTAATATCTATCATGCATGACATTAAAAAAACCAGTGTCAAAATTGACATATATCTCATAGCTCATGTCAAGGTATTTTATCCCACTTACTCACATTATCTTGAGTCATTGCAAGCAACTGGAAACCTCAAGGAGATTACCTATGGCTCCCTTGAGAAGAAGTTTGCAGAAAGAGAGAAGGATTTTGGAAAGAAGACAACCCCTCGGTCTTCTAAAGAAACTGTATATTTTTGACATAGAGAGAATAATCATGTTCAATATTCTTCTAGATGGAGAGGTGGCTGAAGAGTACAAGGAAGAAAAAATTTAAGAGGAAGGGGGGTTAGACAAGCTTAAAGTGAAAAAAATGTTCTTCATTGGATACATTGTAATAGAGATTGGCATGTTCCATCTACATGTAAGCTTCATTGGGAGATAATTACGTAGGAAATAAATGAAGCGAAAGGTAAAAATCATGAAAAATACAAAATTAAAGCCCTTGAATCCGCTGATTGTGTTGTAGCACATTGTAAAATTGGAGTAACTGAATAATTATTCAATTCCTTACTTGCTTATTAGAGAAATGATTGGCCACTATATTCAGGAGTAACATGTCACATGACTTTTAGAAAATATTTTTTTGAAGAATTTACTGAAAAGTTTGATGGAGCAGTGTACTTTGTAAACAAATCTAAACTCAGGACATGAAGGCTTGGCACAATCAGGCTTAAGTGTCCTTGTCTTCCAGACCTTCTTCTACATGAGGTTATATACCTCCCAGAGTTAAGGAGAAAATTATTGTCCTTGATCAACATCCACTAGAAAGGACACTCCATTCACACTTTTCATGGAAAGGTTGAGGTAAAAAAATCATAATACCACTCACTTGTCATAAGAGGGATAGAAGAATGAATACTCCTAAAGCTGCAAGGTACCTCTACTCATGCACAAAAATTTGCATTTAGTTCTCACTACGATGAAGGTACATTCCCATCAAGTATTTTATGGCATGCTATATTCGGACACTTGAACTATGACAACCTTTGATTGTTGAAGAAGAATGGTGTTGTTGGTTTTCCTACAATTCCTAGGAACCTTGAGAAACGTGATTATTGTATTTTAGGAAAGAATAGAAAGAAATATTTTCGTGCTTCACAAGTTAGAGAACATTGAAATATTGAGCTTATTCATTCATGTTTATGTGGCCCCATGCCTATTCCTTCTGCAAATGAAAACAAATACATGATGACGTTTATTGATGACTACACCAGAATGTGTTGGGTTTACTTATTGACGAACAAATATGAGGCTTTCCAAACATTCAAGATTTTTCATGCATGGATTAAAAATGATGCACAAAGTCATATTGGATATTTACACACTAATAATGGAAAAGAATACACTTCAAATAAATTTTAAAACTAGCTTAGCCAGCATGGGATCAAACATCAAACAACTGTGCCTTATAATCCCCCACACAACGATGTATCTGAAAGAATGAATAATACAATTTTAAATATGGTTCGTTCCATGATTTTTTTCAAGAATGTAAAATTGAAGTTTTAGGTTGATCCAGTTCTATGTGTTGTGTATATAAAGAATAGGTGTCCTTCTAATGAAATTAGAAATAAAACTCCTTATGAAATGTGGCATGGTCAAATTTCTTCGGTAAAGCATCTCAGGGTCTTTGGGTCCACCTGATATGCTTTGATACCTAAGAAATAAAGAAATAAAATTGGTCAAAGAATTCAAAAATGTATCTTCTTGGGGTATTGCAATAGCCCCAAAGGATATCATCTCTATGATGAAATTAATAAGAAGTTTCTAGTATGTAGGGTTTTCATATTCCTTGAATCTTCCAATACTAACAATGTTCTTGAGTAGCAGCTTGATCGCTTGCATATATTCACACATGCAATGTCATTTCAACAAATTGATAATCAAACTCCACGTCTTGGAGGTAGTATTCCTATACTAAATCAATCTGCGGAATCGTCCTTTGAATAACTCTCTCCTCCACAAAAATAACCAACCATGGATGAAACTTTTATTGATGTGATTGAAAAACTTGGGAGACTGAATCTTGATTCAATCACAAATCAATCAAATGAGCAGCTTGGGCCATCTCAGAAAGGTCCTCCAAAATGGGTGACAAAGACACTTGAAAATATTTTTCCCAATGAGGTTGGAAACACAAGAACAAGAAGTTCCACTAGGAAAAATGGAGGTGATGTAGATGATTCTGATTTACTTATTGATATGGATGTTTCTTATAATTGTGTATTGAATTTGTCTACAGATATTTAACCAACTTCCTTCAACGAAGCTGCATCTCATGATTAATGGAATGAAGTGATGCAAAATGAATATGATTTATTGATAAATAATTATACTTGGAAGCTAGTTGATCCTCCAATGGGAACCAAACCAACTGGCTCCAAGTGGGTCTATAAGAATAGGTACAAAGCTAATGACTCACTTGAAAATCACAAATATAGGCTTCTAGCAAAATGTTTTTCACTGAAATAAGGGGTCGATTATGAGGATACTTTCTCGCCACAAAAAAATGGGCTACCATCGAGACACACTTTCCTTAGAAGCTCATAATTGTTGGAAAGTAAAAAGAATGGATGTAAAAACTTATTTCCTCAATGGATATCTGAAGGAGAAATATTTTATGTCGCAACGAGAAGGATATTTTGTGAAGGGCCAAGAACACAAAGTATAAAATATTGTAAAATCCTTGTATGGCCTCAAGCAAGCACCACAAGCCTAGTATGAGAAGTTAACTGACCATATTCTGAAACTTAACTCCAAAAATTATGATCTTGATGATGCAACTTTCTTTTTCAAGAAAGTTGGAAAAGAATTTGTATATATTGTGGTGTATGTAGATGATATTTTGATGAGAGAGAAAAATGGGAGTTATATTGCATCCATAAAGAAGGAATTGAGGAAATGTTTTGAAATGATTGATTTGGGCTCTATTCACTACTATCTTCATATTGAAGTGACTCAACATTCTAAGTTTATATTCGATTCTCAGAACAAGTACATTGGATATCTACTGAACATGTTTGACATGGTTGAGTGAAATCATTTGACCACTTGAATGAAACAAAACACAAAGCTCACATCCATGGAAGGGATAGAATATGAGGATGCAATGAAGTATATAAAACTTGCAGGAAGTCTCCTCTACCTGACTACTACCAGACCAGGCATCTCATTTTTTGTCGGAATCGTCTCCACGTTTATGAAAAAACCTTGCGAGGTACATTGGTCTGCTACAAACACAGTTCTAATGTACTTGAAAGTGACTCAAGACTTTGGATTGAAATATACCCAGGTGGGTGACTCCCACTTGATTGGATACTCTGATTCAAACTTTGATGGACACAAATAAATTGGGGTGTTTACTTTAGCTTATACTATGAGTCTTGGATCAAGAGCTGTCTCCTAGAGATCGCGCAAATAATTAGTTCCAATGGATTCCATAACTCAGGTAAAATTTTTGGAAACAATTGAAGTGAAAAATAAAATTGTGTGGCTAAGGAAAATCTTGAAATATTTTCAAATGAAACAAATGCATTCAACTAAACTTGTGATCGATAACACTTCTTCAATAAATTTTTCCATGAACCCAAAGTTCCATAATCTAACGAAGCACATCAATACAAAATAACATCTTATTCGACATCATGTTGAGGCCAAAACAATCCAAATATGCCATTTTCCCACAAATGCGAAGATGGTAGACATCTTCAGCAAAGTGCTTAGAAGAGAAAATTTTGAGAAATTCAGAACGATTCTTGGACTCACCAACATCCCTTCAGATTAAGGGGGGAATGTTGACACTTAATCCTAAGAGATTGGGTGAAATTTTAGAATAACGTAAATATAAAATAAGGAAGTTGAAGAGACACTCGGAAATGAATCCCAAGAGTCTCACCTCCATGTATATAGTCATATGAATCCTTAATCGATTCCATTCAGTATTTTGGTGGAGTTACCTCCTTGCCTGAAAATCCTCTTTTAACTCATGTTATAGTGTTGAAATTTTCAGAAATAAATTATAGTAGATAATCTGTTAAAAAAATAATGTTAGATGTGTCCTTAGTTTTTTATTTCTGATTTTCAATTCATTGATCCGAGAGGCTCATTCAATATCCCAGTGTGAGGGTATGTGTAAGTTTGTCTGTCTCTCCATTTTGTTTTAAAATAAAAATAAAAAATAAAAATTATGTTATAAATAAAAAAATAATGTGAGCTATAATAATAAAGACCAATATAATTAAAAGAATATGTAAGATGTTAAAATCTTTTACTTTTCAAAAATATTTCAACGAGATATTTAAATAAACTATTTGAAGATATATTCTAACTAATTTATGTGGATTCCAACTTCATATATACCTATATTTTAAAATAAAATATTTTAATGATGTATATTAAAAAATATTCAATGCGAATTATCAATAAAATATTCTAATATGAACTAATATTGACATGTAATTTTTTTGTAATTTTGGTAGTACCATTAATTTTTCTTTTTTTTTGCTCTTTTTTTTTATTCATCAACATGTCTAGATAAATCACCTCAATCAAGGAAGGGAATTGAACATGTGATGAGTGCTATAATAGCCTGCCTCGTCACCGTTTAACCAAGACCCCATAGAAAATATTGATATATACTTAAAAATATATTAATAGTAAAAAACATCTTAATTTATGTGAATTTAAAAGATCTATACTCATGATAGACACATAAACCATTATAATATAATTAAAAAATAAATATAAAATGTGAGAAAATAAAATGCTACAAAATGAATTTCGTAATATCATGAAATATATTAAGCAAACAAATTTAATTGAATTATCGGAACAATTATTTTGGAGTTTTCACTCATTTTAGTTGAAAAAATTAGTATTTTTAAACAAGTAATTACAGTGTTCATTCATATTATATAAGATAGAAAATAAAGGTTGTGTGCACCGACTATCCTCTTATTATTAAATTTAACAATGAATTTATTCTCATAATAAAATTTCCCTTATAATGGAAAATAAATATATAAAAATTACAAACTAATGTGGTTGTCAATGAATGATGCACTTGATGTTGAGTATTTGAGTTCAAACATGTATTAATTTTTGAAAATTTTCCAACTAGTTTGTTTATTAATGGAAATTAGTAGATTCACTTTCGTACTAATTTTTTAAATTAGCATTCAAATAATAAATTAGTGTTATTATTAATAATCTATGTTGCATTGGATCGTATCTACCATAATTCATGTCATTCTTTCTATTTCGGTGTTTCCCATACTTTTGAACTCATTGGAAATGTTCCAGATTTTTTGGGAACTCCATCAAGGACTTGGGGATTTCAAAGCTGTCTCCTATCCATCCCTTGACAATTCGGGGACTTTTTTGGGACTTTTTTGGGACTTCCAAAACATCCCTCGATAAATATAGAACTCAAACTACATTTCTAATATGGTCAACGTGGAGAATTACCAGGTCCCTTCAACTATAGAAAGAGAAACTCACTTTAGCCAGAATAATCCCTCGATACTACAATAGCCATCTTCTTAAAGTGTTGTTGCAAAGATCTGACTTTGAGTTTCCCAAAAAGGTAGGTTATAGGAAAAAGCCAAGATAGATATCCACCAAACAAAGCTCTACTTATGCTGGTTTCACCAATATTTCTATGAAACATTTTTCTTCAAAATGATTACTTTATTTTCTTGTAGTGGAGGATTATTTGAGTTCTCCTCCGAAAATGCCCATGCTAATAAACGGCCTGATGCATCACCACTAGGTAACTGCTTCAAGTCACTTCAGAGATAAATTGTTGTAACTAGTTGTTTATGGGCCTTAATAACCTTCAATAGAACTCGATGATACTCAGGCATTGTGATTCCAACCTCGAGACCTTCAAATGAATCGAATACTTTGCTTCTAGCAGATGTATCACTGTTGATAGAATTTGAACCTACAGTTTGATTTTCTCTATAAACACCTTCCTTAGATTCATTTACCATGTGCAAGACCTTAACAACACCACTCTCATGACCCGTTATATACTAAATTGTCTCCATCCAATCCGAAAAGCTTGAGCTTGTTATTGAGATGGAAAAATCCGAAGGCAATTGTGAAGTATTTACAATAGTTAAACAATTATCATTTATATTCCATAAAACAAACATATTACTTTTAAATTTTATTTTTTGTCATTTTTGTTGTTGGACTATAGTCTATGACTATAATTTATAAATTTATAATCTATGGTTTTTTACTTGCAAAATCTTAATTTGAGATTTATATTTAAATTTTAATGAATTGTTCATGTTTATATCTTTATTAAATTTTAGTACTATTTACTTTTACACTTTAGGTAATATTTAAATTTTGAAATGATTCATCATGCATCAATGATCATAGAATGACAATGTAGATATTCAACATTATTTAAATTTTGAAATGAATTATCATTCATCAATGATCATAGAATGAATATGTATATATTAGACAATAGTAGATTATAGGTTGTAAGTTGTATGAAATTAATAGTACTTGCTAGGTTATGAAATGATGACGAAATTTGTTTTTGTGATCCACAATTCTCAGTGACAATAGATACTATTAGACTATTAGTCTTTAGATTTATCGTTTTAGTATTATATTTATTTTGATTCATGTTTATTTTTATTTTTATTTTAATCTTTTAATAAATAATAAATATAATAAATAGTTGTCACACTTGCCGTCATGTGAAAATTTGGGGGTTCACTTTAGCCATCCCAAAAACTCATCCCCCACAAGCAGTGCAACATAGTTAATAATAGAGTTGAAATTTAATTGAATTTAAGTTAAATTTGATATTAATGGTTCATTCCGGATGCGGATGTCTAACTGGTATGACAGGACACCTGTCCCTGGCCATCTCCCAAGGCGCTTCGCATGGGGTGGCCATATGGCCCCCCGCGGTGCCATTAACTCCGACTTCAATTCGCATGCGATCAACACATTAACTCCTCAGCGTCGGCTCTTCTTCCTCCTTGGTATGCTTAGTCGGCTCATTATGGACTAATATTTGGACTCTCCAGGCCATTCCAGCTTTGCTAGCAGCTCTTTGGAACCCATTTGCAGTGCATGCTCTGTGGCTTGTGTAGAGCCCAGTGCTCGCACACACACTGGCCATCGTTGTTCACTGTATAGTTGTCTAGAAACTATTCATGGGCATCATTTCTCACATAGCGCCCTCTGTCATTCCAACATCAATTTGGAGATACCTCCTAGCTCTCTCTATGTTCGTGTGCCTGTTCAAGCTTTCTCCCACTGCCTGAGACCAGTTCAAGCTGCTGAGACAGCCATGCCAAGGCTCAGACAACGAATTACCTGCTACCGAGGTGCCACTCGCGGTAGTTCTGCAAGTGAGCGGCCCTCTTCCAGTCGGTATTCTCTCGATAGTCCCTCAGGTTATGCCCACGACGTGCCGCCCGCCTCTCCTCCTCATGACGTGCCGCCGAACCCTATCTCCCCTGCCCCTATTTCCTCTGGAAGCCATTTTCTTAGGCAAACCACGCAGAGAGCTGAGCTTCATTTTGACAGTGCCCTCAATCGCCCCACCATCACTGCCTACATTACTATTACCCTGCGAGAAGAAGCTACTCTTCGTTCTCCTCCTTGGCATGAACCCTCTCCCGCTCCTCATGTGCCCCCTCCCACTCCTCATGAGCCCCTCCCCAGCCCTGCTGTAATGTCCCCTGCTGGTCTGGGCGAACCCCCTGTCACTGCAGCTCCCTCCCTGGGTCATCTCTCTATGCAGGTGGACGCAAATCTCTCAGACAAATATGGAGTTCAAAAATCTGATGCTAAAGATTCCGAGGAGCACTACGGGTGTCGCATTGAGGAGGAGCAGCCCTTTGCCACCAACACCAATTAACTCTGCTATGACTAGGTTCAGTATGGTTTCTGCACTTGAATACTTTGCAAGAAATACTGGTTTTTTGTGGTCCACAGCAGCACCCTAGTCTTTTTTGTTGTCTATAGTGTTGTCTTTGTGTAGTTTTCTCATGACAAATGTAATGGACACTACATCGGTTTCCCTTTACAAGGGCGGTGCAACTGTTTTTAAAGAACTGGTTTCCCACTCTGGGCAATTCGTTATCAGGACAGAGCATGAACTTCAAGCTCGGTCTCAGGCTCCCACAGCTGAACCGAGGCAGTTTTGTAACATAATGTTTACATAATAGAATTAGCACAATTTAGAAAAGAAAAATATATTAATGGTTCAGATTTTTACATTTTATTTGCGTATTATTAAAAATTTATAGATCAATACCAAGAAAACTTAAAAATAAATATTAAATTTATTTTACAAAAAAGTATTGAATGTTATTAAGTGATCAAATATCTATTTGTATTATTGGGAATAATATGAGATATCTATATTGCAACTTCTTAATATATATATATTTTTTATGTTAAACTCAAGATACAAGTATCTAAAGAGCTAATAAGTAAATAATAAGTCTTATTTTCTTAATTTTTTTGTAATGTTAAATTCAAGATACCAGTATCGAAAAAGCTAATAGGTAATTAAATAAGTCTTATTTTCTTAATTAAATAAAAAACTTGTTGGTGTAAAATAGAAATATACATTAATTTTAATTTTCGCTGAGAAAGGACATTTCGATATTATAACAGCTTTATTTTAAACACATTTTTTATGTTTTTTTTAATAATCATATATTTTGAATTTTCATTAAATTTGTTTATTTGTTAAATTAAATTTATAATAATAATAATAATAATAATAATTTGTAAAGAAGAATAATTGAATATCATTTAAAATGTTTTATTAAAATGGAAATTATGATTCCAATTTCTTTTTTTAATTTGCTTTATCTAAACTTTATATTTATCTTTTATATTAATTTCAAATATTTCATTTTATACTTCTTTACTTTTTGAATGTAATAATATATATTCAAAAGTTCATCAAAATAGTTAAATAGTTGTATAATTATCTAAATTTCTAAAATGTTATTATCAAGATTGTGTATCATTATCATATAGTATATCATATTTTATTATTTCATTATATTGTATTACTAGCACAACCACATTATATTTACTAATGTGGTTGATATACGCCGATAGACATATATAAAATAGATTTACAACCACATTTACCAATGCGATTGATATACACCAATAGGCCTATATCCACTACCCATCACATTAATTTATATATCAATAAATAAATATTATATATAATAATTTTATTATATTAACTTGAAATATATATATTATATATTAATAAGAATATTTATCAACATATTAATTATGATTAAAATCAGAAAAATATTTTATATATATTAATAATATTGATTGATATATTAATAATATTATAATATTTATTAATAATATATATTAATAATATTAACTATATACATACTATATATTAACTTGAAATATATATAATATATATTAATAATATTTATTAATATAATAATAATATTAATAATAAATAATATTTTAATATTTATTAATATATTAATATCATAGATGGTTATATTATTAATAAACCAAAAGAACTAATAATATATTAATAATATATATTATATCATAGTTGGTTATATTATTAATAATATTATAATATTATTAATAAATATTAGAATATTTATTAATAATATATATTAATATATTAGTAATATTAAACCCAAAAACATAAGAAAGTAATAAACTTTAAGAATTAATATATTAAAGTCAAGAAAGTAATAAAGCATATGAAACAATATTTAAAAACAAAAAACCTAAGACATTAATAAACCCTAACAATTAATGTTTTAAAGTGAAGATATTAATAAACCCAAGGGATAATTAATAATACAAACCCAATGTCATCATAAACCAAAGGTTTAAATATTATAAACCAAAGGAACTGGTGAACCCAAGGGATAAATATTATAAACATAAGGGATCAATATTAAAAACACAAGAGATTAATAAACCGTAAGAATTGATATTTTAAACTAAAAAACCTAATAAATTAATAACCCATAAGAATCAGTATTTTAAACATAAAATATTAATAAACCAATGGGATTATTAAAATTATAAACCAAAAGAACTAATAGACCCAAGGGTTTAATATTATAAAGAAAAGGAATCAGCGAACCTAAGGGATAAATATTATAAACCTAACGGATGAATATTATAAATAATAGAGATTAATAAACCCTAAGAATTAATATTTTAAACTGAAAAATCCAATGAATTAACAAACCCTGAGAATTAGTATTTTAAACTCAAGAGAGTAATAAACCGAATGTGTGATAAAAATTATAAACCAAAAGAACTAATAAACCCAAGGCTTTAATATTATAAACCAAAGGAATCAGTGAACCCAAGGAATAAATATTAAAAACCTAAGGGATCAATAAGGCTAAGGGAAATATTAAAAACAATAGAGATTAATAAAACCCAAGATTTTAATACTATAAACCAAAGGAATTGGTGAAGCGAAGGGAAAACCATTACCCAACAAATTATAAACAAAAGGAATTGGTGAACCCAAGGGAATTTATTTAAACATTGAGACAATTGTTGTCACAATGCGACGTTGGACCAACTATGACCAGGGTTGGCCATGGGTGATTTTCATATTGAGACAAGATTTTTCATAATGTTCATGGATGACATTGATTGATTATTCATATTATAAACCAAAATAACTAATAAACCCAAGGGTTTAATATTATAAACCAAAGGAATTGGTGAACCCAAGGGAAAACCATTACCCAACAAATTATAAACCAAAAGGAATTGGTGAACCCAAGGGAATTAATTTAAACATTGAGACAATTGTTGTCACAATGCGACGTTGGACCAACTATGACCATGGTTGGCCATGGGTGATTTTCATATTGAGACAATGTTTGTCAGAATGTGTCATTTGATCATAGATGACATTGAACGATTATTCATATTATAAAAAAAAAAACTAATAAACCCAAGGGTTTAATAATATAAACCAAATGAATTGGTGAACCCAAGGGAAAATCATTAGCCAACAAATTATAAACCAAAGGAATTGGTGAATCCAAGGGAATTGATTTAAACATTGAGACAATTGTTGTCACAATGCAACGTTGGACCAACTATGACCATGGTTGGCCATGGGTGATTTTCATACTGAGACAATGTTTGTCAGAATGTGACATTTGATCATGGATGACATTGATCGATTATTTATATTATAAACCAAAAAAACTAATAAACCCAAGGGTTTAATATTATAAACCAAAGGAGTTGGTGAACCCAAGGGAAAATCATTACCCAACAAATTATAAACCAAAGTAATTGGTGAACCCAATGGAATTGATTTAAACATTGAGATAATTGTTTTCACAATGCGATTTTGGACCAACTATGACCATGGATGGCCATGGGTGATTTTACAATAGAGACAATGTTTGTTAGAATGTGACATTTGATCATGGATGACATTGATCGATTATTCATATTATAAACCAAAGGAATTAGTGAACTCAAGGAAATTGATTTAAACATTGAGACAATTTTTGTCACAATGCGACGTTGGACCAACTATGACCATGGTTGGCCATGGGTGATTTTCATATAGAGATAATATTTTTCAGAATGTGACATTTGATCATGGGTGAAATTGATCAATTATTCATATTATAAACCAAAAGAACTAATAAACCCAAGGGTTTAATATTATAAACGAAAGGAATTGGTGAACCCAAGGGAATTGATTTAAATATTGAGACAATTGTTGTCACAATGCGATGTTGGACCAACTATGACCATGGTTGGCCATGGGTGATTTTCATGTTGAGAAAATATTTTTCAGAATGTGACATTTGATCATGGATGACATTAATCGATTATTCATATTATAAATCAAAAGAAGTAATAAACCTAATGGTTTAATATTATAAACCAAAGGAATTAGTGAACCTAAGGGAATTGATTTAAACATTGAGACAATTGTTGTCACAATGCGACGCTGGACCAACTATGACCATGGTTGGCCATGGGTGATTTTCATATTGAGACAAGATTTTTCATAATGTTCATGGATGACATTGATCGATTATTCATATTATAAACCAAAAGAAATAATAAACCCAAGGGTTTAATATTATAAACCAAAGGAATTGGTGAACCCAAGGGAATTGATTGAAACATTGAGACAAATGTTGTCACAATCTGACGTTGGACCAACTATGACCATGGCTGGCCATGGGTCATTTTCATACTGAGACAATATTTTTTATAATGTGACATTTGATCATGGATTAAATTGATTGATTATTCATATTATAAACCAAAAGAACTAATAAACCCAATGGTTTAATATTATAAACCAAGGGAATTGGTGAATCCAAGGGAAAATTATTAAAAACATAAGTTATCAATAAGGCCAAGGGATCAATATTAAAAATAGAATAGCGTAACAAACCCTAAGAATAAATATTTTAAATTCAAAATCCTAAGAAAATATAAAACCATATGAACCAATATTTTAAAAGCAACTAATTAATAAACAAAAGGGATTATCAATATTATAAACCAAAAGAACTAATAAACCCAAGGGTTTAATATTATTATAAACCAAAAGAACTAATAAACCCAAGGTTTCAATATAATTATAGGTTCATAATAAATCCTAATTCTATAAGTATGTCAATAAATAATTACGTTTTATCATTTTGAAATAAAAGGAAAAAAGAAAACTATTTCAATAACGATTTTAGTAAATTATAAAGGAATGGAAACTGTGATATAAAATTCCAACAATGCATATAAAGAAGTTTTAAAGGCATAAAGTATTCAAAACATGGAGATCTCAAACAAATCAATTCCCAATGTCTTCAAAATTCAACACCAAATTTGATTACAATATCAGTTTTGTGGAAGTACAAAATATTTCCAACCCCTTCTCCAATGAAGAGGGTTGTATAAATATTGAAATTACAAAGTGAGAAAACATGGATTTTATTTTTCATAAAGAGGAATAAAAAAAATCTTGTTTATTTGACATAATTAGTCAACTTTCTTTTTCAAACACGAGTTTTCTTCATCTGTTGTGCGGATGGTTCCAAGCCATCTATGTTTTGATGGGAAACAATTTCTTTCTCATTATCTCTTGCTAACCAGGACCATTAAGTGTATATCCCAAGAAATTTAGCTAAATAAACATGTATCGAGATTTCGAGATTGACTTGGCATTGATTGAAGCACTTTTCAATCCTTTTCTTTTGGTTGTAATTATAAGAGAACCTAAAAATTAATTTTAATCACTCATCGAGAAATTGAAATAAATTTTGAATGTCATTGGTGGTTTATTTACTCATTTCTTTAATTTTGTTACGGTTGGATTCTCTATTTTCATGAATTGAGTATATGTATATTGCTAAAGGAAATGCTTCTATGATTCCTTGTGGGTGAGGAATATCAAACTCCTTAATCATGTCTAGTGCATTATCCAATATAGATTCGCACCAATCATAAAACTTTGTGATCCATAAAAAGGATAGTTTATAACATTGATGTTAATGAAAGTGAATGAAGCATTAAAATTGTGTTGCCCATCATAATACATATCAACCAACCTTTATATATTGTATGCAGTGTGAAATATTCTCATGAATTATATTTCTATTTAGATTACTAAAATAATTCTTTACCTAAGTTAATATAAACTTAAAAGATGCTTCAATAATGCTTCAATAAACTTAAAAGATGCTTGAATAATACTAAAATAATTCTTTACATAATTTAATCTAAATCCGGACTTGAAATGTTTTAGGGTGGATCTGATTTGTATTTCGGGTCACAGAAGATGCTTGCATCAGTAGGCCCAAACCGAACCCGATACGGTTTTATAGGGCGGGTTTAATGAGATTTTGCAGCACAATTTCGGTTGACGTCAGCGCCCAGATTTGTGACGTGAAATCTCTCTTTGCAATTTGGTTAAATGTTTTTTTAACTCGAGGGTATTATTTTTTGTTTAAGGCTTGTGTTGTAATATTTTACATAACACGCGAGAGGGAGTTATATATTTTAGATTGATTTTTGCAAAGGATTTATTGTGTTATTTACCAACATGACTGAAAAGTATTCTAAAATGTTAGGTTAGTTTGATAATATAAATCACTGAAATCTCTCACCCCTGTACTTTATATCAAAACGTTTTTATAATCACACTCTCATGTGCCATTTCATTTAAAAACATAACTCCAATCGTGAATCTCGTTAACTATCAAATATTTTTATAATTAATTTCCTTAAAAGCATGACTCAAATTTGGAGCCTAGTTCAACTACATAACAGCTATCGAATTTTCGAAATAAACTTTATGAAATTCCAAAAAATATTTTTGAGAACAAATCAATTCAGAGGTTATTTATATTTATAGAATATATAAATATTACAAGATTACTAGACGAAAATTTTATCTAAACCTATTAAAATAGTAAAAAAATTAAAATTACAATTCAAACCATCTAAGTTAACCAAATCTAAAGCCAAGGTTTACAATATATTATACCATATCAAAGTTATCTTCAGTATTCATTTTAAAGGAACAGATACGTGAATATCAATAATGAATCTATTAAATAAAATTATGATGCCAATAAAAATAATATATGAAATTACATATATATTTATGTAAAATAAAAATGAATAATTAAATGTCAGTCATTGTGACTTTGGACAGAGCGACTTTCATATGTTAAAAACAAATGCGCTAATATAATGCAAGTGAGATAAATGACTTCACAATAGTTAGTTTATTTATGAAGAAACGGTAAATACCTGGGTCAGAGTGCATCATCAAACAAGCTAGCAATATGGTTACAAAGATAACATAAAAAAATGCTCGCTACATTCGAAATGAAACCAAACGCTAATTAAAAAAACAACGCAAGAATGAACATAAGAGAGCTTTGACTTGACACTTGAGTGTCCAACATTTCAAAAAAGCAGCGCATGTGTATTTCAATACAAAGTGAATAAAATACAGTCTGTGTGAATAAAAAACAGCACATGTGTATTCGAAAGCCTACCATCCAGAGCGTGCGTTCTACAGCCGTGAAGCTTCTTAGAAGGATTTCTTACTTCGATCCAACCAGCCACAATCCCAGTTCTCTGTGTCCAAATGCGTCGGCTGCTCTAAACCAGGTGGCCTTATGGTCTGAAAGAAATTCAACGTTACGATGCCAACCATCATAGTAGATAGGAGGATCAACTCCATGGAACCACTCTGTTGAAACGTTTAGGTGACGCTCTAGTTCACCTTCCCGTAACGGTTCCCGCTTGTGCGATAGCTCTGCAGATTTTGTTGCGCGTGGCACCAGGTGAAGATAATGGCCATTAAAGAATTCATTGGGTGTGGAATGCTACTCGCATTGGAATATGGATGAAAATCGATATTTCTTGTTGTTTGCAGAGATGGCTGCCTCCATACAAATCCCATGAATGTGGCTTCAACGATAGAACTTCTCACCCGAAACGTGTCCTTATTTCGCTATGGACATCGATATTTCTTGTTGTTTGCAGAGATGGCTGCCTCCATACAAATTCCATGATTAAACTTGAAATGTTAAGCTAACCACATGCCATGCGGCTTCGACGATAGAACTTTCTCGCCCGAAACGTGTCCTTATTTTGCTCTAATCCCTCATACTCTCATACGTGGAGATAAATAAGAGGAACAATAAATTTTTAATGATCATTTGGTAAAAAAATAATTTAAGTAGAGTTTAAACACTTGATTTAGACATGCAAGGAGGTTATGGCTTTTAATTTCATTCATTGATTGAGTGGTGACGACGAGAATATACCGGCATCTTTCAATCTAGACCACCGGATGAAAAAGATTAATTAGCATAATCACTAATGAAGCAATTTTCGATAGGGGGCTACCCCTATCAGCGTAAATATAAATCCTTGAATATATTTAATGTTTCAGATTTGACAAATTTTTAGTCACTTTTTCTCTCATTCATATATATATATATATATATATATATATATATATATATAATGGGTTGGGATTGTGTTGTATAAATTTCATATATAATATATAAATACATCATGCCATGAAATGATAGGAAATCATAAAATTAATTAAATTATAAATATATATTTTTTTTAATATCATGAACCAATAAACTTAATAATTATTGATAATTAAATAAAATAATATTTAAATTAAAAAAAACACCCAAAAAAACCTATTTCACTGTTATAATTAAAGTGACACATCATCTATTATTTGCTTAAACATTTTACAAGTTGTTATGCCAGTTACATATTCATTCCTTTTGGAACTATCTTAACTAGGGTTTATGTATGCTGGTCTTGATTTTTAATAGTGTCTCATAAAACTGAAATTAAGATTGAAATCTATAATCATTGAATTTTGTTATTGTAATATTTAAATTAAATATAAATAAAATTATATGTTTTTAATAAATATTATTAATTATTTTTATATAAAAATTATTATTAAAATATTTTATTACGCCGATAGGCATATCCCCCTATTGGAAGTAGCATATTTTGTGATTATGCTAATTAATCTTTTTGATCTGATGGTCTAGATTGAAAGATGCCGATATATTCTGGTCGTCGCCGCTCAATCAATGGATCAAATCTACCCCACTAAATTCCTTGCATATCTAAATCACATGTTTAAACCGTACTTAAATTAATTTTTTACAAATCTTGATTAAAAATTTACTGTGCCATTTATTAATTGCCACCTATCAAGATTAACATTTCGAATGAAACTGAAATATTAACCCTTGTCCAAGTGTGTGAAACGGTTATGCAACGTATCTGAAGGTGCCCGCGGACAAGGACACATCGTGAGAGGAAACGTTGTGTGCGCCCTGGTGGTTTCAAATCGGGTAACGGTGGAGGAGTGGAACAACTGCAACCTTGTGATGAGTTTTCTGTAACGTGGTAGAAGCGTGCGCATATGCTGAGCGCGCAGTGAAACGATTTATTGATGCGTGTGAGACCGCCATTAAAAACGGTGAAGATCCGGAAATGATTGTGAAGCTTCCTTGTAAAACACCCTCGTCTGGCTCTTCACATTCCCAAATTTGATAGTTTTTTGGAAATCTTCGATCCTGCCTTGTTTGCAGGTCTGGGTAGTTACTACAGTTTATTTTTGAAGTACTATGTGCAGGGTATTTTTTTGAAGGACTCACTGTATGAGTTGGTCGTAACTTTGAATTATTCGTTGGCTGTCACTTATTATTTCTGGCCCATTATCGTGCCAGAATATTCTTTGAGTTGTGGAATGCTCTGTCTGAGTGAGGGCCGAGGGTCTTACATGATATTTATTGGTTTGTGTCTGATTTATTATTTTTCATTTTGTGTGTATATGATTTCAAAATTCTATTTGACTAAAGAAATTTCATGTAATACTTTTAATATAAATTAAAGAGTAATATTTATTTTTATTTTTTTATTTTTATAGGAACAACACTGGGTTGCTGCAGGCCTGCTTGCGATTGCACATGTTTTGGAGAGACAGGAAACTGTTAATGGCAACGGAAAGGGGTACCAGGCTGTTTTGCCTGTGTTGGACTTAATCTATGAATGCGCCGTACGTCTTAACCAGTTTAATGAAACAACTAGTTTGACGAAAAATATGAAGCATAAAATGAAAAACCTAATGGCGTGGATAGTGGCGGCCTCCTTTTTTTGCTGTGCCCGAACTGATTTTTCGAAATTTTTGTTGCTCTGAGTATTGCACACTTTAAGTAAAATACAATTGATCTTCCTATCCACAATAAAAGTTCTTATACAGATACGTCGTAGGTTTCATGATTCGCACTCTCACATAAGTTACAACATTATTATCAATTTCTCATCCCTAATTACCCTTTTCCCCAAAATTAAATCCTCTCTTTTCTTTCTCCCTCAAAATAAAACAAAAAAAGGGAATTCGTAGGGGCAGTAATTTACTCTCTCTCTTTTTTTTATATTTTTTTGAAAAAAAAATCCATTTTATTTATATATGTTTTAAGCGCAGTAATCTAACCTTTTTTTTTAATAAGTATGGCATCACTCCATATCCTTTCTGAGGTCAAGGCAATGAAGGCAATAGTAAGTGGAAAGTTTGGATAAAGTTGGTTATATAATATTGAAAAATTATGATATTATAATAAAATTTATTTATATATTAACAATGTATATTAAAAAAATGTACTTATATATTAATAATATAAATAATAAAGAAGGGATGTATTTTTATGATTAACAATTTTATCATATGTTTTATATATATATGAGTTGTAAATGAATTAGTTTGTGTGGAGTTTAGTTCAATCAAGGTTATAAGTTAGAATTTTATGGAGAAAAGTTGAGGATGAGAGATACCTTTAGAAGAATTAAACTAGTGATAGAATATTGAGAAGATTTTCTTTGACTTAGCTTAGATTGATAAAATTGCAATTTCGTTAATTTTTATGTTGTTTTAATCATGACAACGTGAATTATATTGTGATAGAATTTTTTTTATGTTTATCATGGTTATACTCCTTTTAATCTTGGTATTGTGAATATCATGAATTAAGTATTTTAATACTTATCATGAATTGAATACAAAATCCAAGGTTGATTGTGTTTTTTTTTAGTTTTGTTTTCTTAAAATAATACTTTATTATTATAAAAATTAACTCATTTTAAATAACTATGTATTTAAAAAAATATAGATTGGAACAAACCACACTAACCCGAATGTACCATATGATTTGAAAACCATAAAATATAGTTTTACATTTGAAAGTCATTCAAATAAATTATAAATATAAATTTAATAAATAATTTTTTATATTAGATTTTATTTAGGAAATATTAATTTTATTATTAATTTTTTTATATAACAATTTGGAGTGTTTTTTATTTTTAACATACAAAATTTAAACAAAGTCTATTTCTTTTAATTTGAGGATAAATTTTAATAAACACTAATCATTATTATTAATTTTTTTATCATAAAAAAAAAATGAAATTAATAATATAAATAAAACTTAAAGTTTACTTTAAAAAATTAAGTTTTTTATATCATATGTTTTAAATATTAATTTACGAAAATAAAATATTAAAAAGGTTTAAAAATATAAATTTGGTAGTATAAGTAATACAATCTTTATTATTTTTTTATTAAAAGTGTATGAGATGTGTAATTTTTTTTATGCTTACTCTAGCTTTGACACATCTTTCCTAAAATAAAAATAAAAAGTTCGTTAAATTAAGAAATAATGTCAACTATAATGAGAAAAAAAAAATTACATATGTTTGGTTCATTTTAATTAAAAACGTTATTGGACCAATAGATGCATTAGAAAAACCTATATGATAGAGATATCTAATTCCTTTTGTGCTCAATCAATAACATATTTTGATGGAAGAATTATAAACCATATTTCTTATTATATATATATATATATATATATATATATACACACACTAATTATTCTAAAATTTTTCATTCCCTAAACAAAACAAATAATTTAAATCAATTCCCTTGGGTTGACCAATTCCTTTGGTTTATAATATTAAGCCCTTGGTTTTATTAGTTCTTTTGGTTTATAATATGAATAATCGATCAATTTCATTCATGATCAAATGTCACATTCTGACAAGTATTGTCTCAATATGAAAATCACCCATGGCCAACCCTGGTCATAGTTGGTGCAATGTCGCATTCTGACAACAATTGTCTCAATGTTTAAATCAATTCCCTTGGGTTCACCAATTCCTTTGGTTTATATTTTTTTGGGTAATGGTTGTCCCTTGGGTTCACCAATTGCTTTTTTTTATAATATTAAACCCTTGGGTTTATTAGTTTTTTTGGCTTATAATATGAATAATCAATTAATGTCATCCATGATCAAATGTCACATTCTCAAAAACATTGTATCAATATGAAAATCACCCATGACCAACCATGGTCATAGGTGGTCCAATGTCGCATTGTCACAACAATTGTCTCAATCTTTAAATCAATTCCCTTGGGTTCACCAATTCCTTTGATTTATAATTTTTTGGGTAATTATTTTCCCTTGGGTTCACCAATTCCTTTGGTTTATAATATTAAACCCTTGGGTTTATTAGTTTTTATTGGTTTATAATATGAATAATCGATCAATGTCATCCATGATAAAATGTCACATTCTGACAAACATTGTATCAATATGAAAATCACCCATGGCCAACCATTGTCATAGTTGGTCCAATGTCGCATTGTGACAACAATTGTCTCAATGTTTAAATCAATTCCCTTGGGTTCACCAATTCCTTTTGGTTTATAATTTGTTGGGTAATGGTTGTCCATTGGGTTCACCAATTCCTTTAGTTTATAATATTAAACCCTTGGGTTTATTAGTTCTTTTGGTTTATAATATGAATATCGATCAATGTCATCCATGATCAAATGTCACATTCTGACAAATATTGTCTCAATATCAAAATCACTCATGGCCAACCGTGGTCATAGTTGGTCCAATGTCGCATTGTGACAACAATTGTCTCAATGTTTAAATCAATTCCCTTGGGTTCACCAATTCCTTTGGTTTATAATTTTTTGGGTAATGGTTTTCCCTTGGGTTCACCGATTCCTTTGGTTTATAATATTAAACCCTTGGGTTTATTAGTTTTTTTGATTTATAATATGAATAATCGATCAATGTCATCCATGATGAAATGTCACATTCTGAAAAACATTGTATCAATATGAAAATCACCCGTGGCCAACCATGGTCATACTTGGTCCAAAGTCGCATTGTGACAACAATTGTCTCAATGTTTAAATCAATTCCGTGGGGTTCACCAATTCCTTTGATTTATAATTTTTTCGATAATGATTTTCCCTTGGGTTCACCAATTCCTTTGGTTTATAATATCAAACCCTTGGGTTTATTAGTTTTTTTGGTTTATAATATGAATATTCTATCAATGTCATCCATGATCAAATGACACATTCTGAAAAACATTGTCTCAATATGAAAATCAACCATGGCCAACCATGGTCATAGTTGGTCCAATGTCGCATTGTGACAACAATTGTCTCAATGTTTAAATCAATTCCATTGGGTTCACCAATTCATTTTGGTTTATAATTTTTTTGGTAATGGTTGTCCCTAAATATTATCTCAATATGAAAATCACCCATGGCCAACCCTGGTCATAGTTGGTCCAATGTCGCATTGTGACAACAATTGTCTCAATGTTTAAATCAATTCCCTTGGGTTCACCAATTCCTTTGGTTTATAATATGAATAATCGATCAATGTCATCCATGATCAAATGTGACTTTCTGACAAACATTGTATCAATATGAAAATCACCCATGGCCAACCCTGGTCATAGTTGGTCCAATGTCGCATTGTGACAACAATTGTCTGAATGTTTAAATCAATTCCCTTGGGTTCACCAATTACTTTGGTTTATAATTTCTTAGGTAATGGTTGTCCCTTGGGTTCACCAATTCCTTTGGTTTATAATATTAAACCCTTGGGTTTATTAGTTTTTTTGGTTTATAATATGAATAATCGATCAATGTCATCCATAATCAATTTTCACATTCCGACAAACATTGTATCAATATGAAAATCACCCATGGCCAACCATGGTCATAGTTGGTCCAATGTCGCATTGTGACAACAATTGTCTCAATGTTTAAATCAATTCCCTCGTGTTCACCCATTCCTTTTGGTTTATAATTTGTTGGGTAATGGTTGTCCCTTGGGTTCACCAATTCCTTTTGTTTATAATATTAAAACCTTGGGTTTATTAGTTCTTTCGGTTTATAATATGAATAATAGAGAAATTTCATCCATGATCAAATGTCACATTCTGACAAATATTGTCTCAATATGAAAATCACCCATGGCCAACTCTGGTCATAGTTGGTCCAATGTCGCATTGTGACAACAATTGTCTCAATGTTTAAATCAATTCCCTTGGGTTCACCAATTCCTTTGGTTTGTAATTTTTTGGGTAATGGTTGTCCCTTGGGTTCACCAACTCCTTTGGTTTATAATATTAAACCCTTGGGTTTATTAGTTTTTTTGGTTTATAATATGAATAATCGATCAATGTCATCCATGATCAAATGTCACATTCTGACAAACATTGTATCAATATGAAAATCACCCATGGCCAACCATGGTCATACTTGGTCCAACGTCACACTGTGACAAAAATTGTTTCAATGTTTAAATCAATTCCGTTGGGTTCACCAATTCCTTTGGTTTATAATATTAAACCCTTTCGTTTATTAGTTTTTTTGGTTTGTAATATGAATAATCAATCAATGTTATCAATGATCAAATGACACATTCTGACAAACATTGTCTCAATATGAAAATCACCCATGGCCAACCATGGTTATAGTTGGTCCAATGTTGCATTGTGACAACAAATGTCTCAATGTTTAAATAAATTCCCTTGGGTTCACCAATTCCTTTGGGTTTATAATTTGTTGGGTAATTGTTGTCCCTAAATATTGTCTCAATATGAAAATCACCCATGGCCAACCCTGGTCATAGTTGGTCCAATGTCGCATTGTGACAAAAATTGTCTCAATGTTTAAATCAATTCCCTTGGGTTCACCAATTCCTTTGGTTTATAATTTTTTGGGTAATGGTTGTCCCTTGGGTTCACCAATTCATTTGTTTTATAATATTAAACCGTTGGGTTTATTAGTTTTTTTGGTTTATACTATGAATAATCGATCAATGTCATCCATGATCAAATGTCACATTCTGACAAACATTGTATCAATATGAAAATCACCCATGGCCAACCCTGGTCATAGTTGGTCCAATGTCGCATTGTGACAACAATTGTCTCAATGTTTAAATCAATTCCCTTGGCTTCACCAATTATTCTTTTTATAATGTTTTTGGTAATGGTTGTTGCTTGGGTTCACCAATTCCTTTGGTTTATAATATTAAACCCTTGGGTTTATTAGTTTACCCATGGCCAACCCTGGTCATAGTTAGTCCAATGTCGCATTGTGACAACAATTCTCTCAATGTTTAATTCAATTCCCTTGGGTTCACCAATTACTTTGGTTTATAATATTTTGGGTAATGGTTGTCCCTTGGGTTCACCAATTCCTTAGGTTTATAATATTAAACCCTTGGGTTTATTAATTTTTTTGGTTTATAATATGAATAATCGATCAATTTCATCCATGATCAAATGTCACATTCTGACAAACATTGTATCAATATCAAAATCACCCATGGCCAACCATGGTCATACTTGGTCCAACGTCGCATTGTGACAACAATTGTCTCAATGTTTAAATCAATTCCCTTGGGTTCACCAATTCCTTTGGTTTATAAATTTTTTGGTAATGATTATCCCTTGGGTTCACCACTTGCTTTGGTTTATAATACTAAACCCTTCGGTTTATTAGTTTTTTTTGTTTATAATATGAACAATCGATCAATGTCATCCATGATCAAATGACACATTATGACAAACATTGTCTCAATATGAAAATCACCCATGTCCAACCATGGTCATAGTTGTTCCAATGTTGCATTGTGACAACAATTGTCTCAATCTTTAAATCAATTCCCTTGGGTTCACCAATTCCTTTTGGTTTATAATTTGTTGGGTAATGGTTGTCCCTTGGGTTCACCAATTCCTTTGGTTTATAATATTAAAACCTTGGGTTTATTAGTTCTTTTGGTTTATAATATGAATAATTGATGAATGTCATCCATGATCAAATGTGACATTCTAACAAATATTGTCTCAATATGAAAGTCACCCAGGGCCAACCCTACTCATAGTTGGTCCAACATCGCATTGTGACAACAATTCTCTCAATGTTTAAATCAATTCCCTTGGGTTCACCAATTTCTTTTGGTTTATAATTTGTTGGGTGATGGTTGTCCCTTGGGTTCACCAATTCCTTTGGTTTATAATATTAAACCCTTGGGTTTATTAGTTCTTTTGGTTTATAGTATGAATAATCGATCAATGTCATCCATGATCAAATGACACATTATGAGAAACATTGTCTCAATATGAAAATCACCCATGGCCAACCATGGTCATAGTTGGTCCAACGTCGCATTGTGACAACAATTGTCTCAATGTTTAAATCAATTCTCTTGGGTTCACCAATTCCTTTGGTTTATAATATTAAACCCTTGGGTTTATTAGTTCTTTTGGTTTATAATATGAATAATCGATCAATTTAATCCATGATCAAATGTCACATTCTAAAAAATATTGTCTCTATATGAAAATCACCCATGGCCAACCATGGTCATAGTTGGTCCAACGTCGCATTGTGACAACAATTGTCTCAATGTTTAAATCAATTCCCTTGGGTTCACCAATTCCTTTGGTTTATAATTTGTTGGGTAATGGTTTTCCCTTAGGTTCACCAATTCCTTTGGTTTATAATATTAAACCCTTGGGTTTATTAGTTCTTTTGGTTTATAATATGAATAATCGATCAATGCCATCTATGATCAAATGTCACATTCTGACAAATATTGTCTCAATATGAAAATCACCCATGGCCAACCTTGGTCATAGTTGGTCCAACGTCGCATTGTGACAAAAATTGTCTCAATGTTTAAATCAATTCCCTTGGGTTCACCAATTCCTTTGGTTTATAATTTTTTGGATAATGGTTTTCCCTTGGGTTCACCAATTGATTTGGTTTATAGTATTAAACTCTTGGTTTTTATTAATCTCTATTGTTTTTAACATTTCCCTTAGCCTTATTGATCCCTTAGGTTTTTAATATTTATCCCTTGGGTTCACTGACTCCTTTGGTTTATAATATTAAACCCTTGGGTTTATTAGTTCTTTTGGTTTATAATGTTAATCACACATTCGGTTTATTACTCTCTTGAGTTTAAAATACTAATTCTCAGGGTTTGTTATTTGCTTAGATTTTTCATTTTAAAATATTAATTCTTAGGGTTTATTAATCTTTATTGTTTATAATATTCATCCGTTAGGTTTATGATATTTATCCCTTGGGTTCGCTGATTCCTTTTCTTTATAACATTAAACCCTTGGGTTCGCTGATTCCTTTGCTTTATAACATTAAACCCTTGGGTCTATTAGTTCTTTTGGTTTATAATGTTAATAATCTCGTTGGTTTATTAATATCTTATGTTTAAAATATTGATTCTTATGGATTATTAATTTATTAGGTTTTTTAGTTTAAAATATCAATTCTTATGGTTTATTAATCTCTTGTGTTTTTAATATTGATCCCTTATGTTTATAATATTTATCGCTTGGGTTCACCAATTCCTATGATTTATAATATTTAAACCTTTGGTTTATGATGACAATGGGTTTGTATTATTAATTATCCCTTGCGTTTATTAATATCTTCACTTTAAAATATTAATTGTTAGGGTTTATTAATCTCTTGAGTTTAATATTATTAATATATTAATATATATTATAAACAAATATTCAAATATTTATTAATAATGATTATTAGTAATATTATAATATTATTATTAATATATATTATTAATAATATAACCAACTATAATATAATATATATTATTAATATATTATTAGTTCTTTTGGTTTATTAATAATATAACCATTTATGATATTAATATATAAATAAATATTAAAATATTATATATTATTTTTATTATTTTTATATTAATAAATATTATTAATATATATATTATATATAAGTTAATTTATAGTATGCATATAGTTAATATTATTAATATATTAATAAATATTTTTAATATATATTATTAATACTTATTATAATATTAATAATATATATAAAATATTTTTGTATATATTAATAATATTTTAATATTTTAATATTTATTTAGTAATATTAATAATAATATTGCTAATAATCATTATAAATAAATATTCAAATATTTATTAATAATGATTATTAGTAATATTATAATATTACTAATAATCATTATAAATAAATATTCAAATATCTACTAATAATGATTATTAGTAATATTATAATATTATTAATAATATAACCAACTATGATATAATATATATTATTAATATATTATTAGTTTTTTAGGTTTATTAATAATATAACCATCTATGATATTAATATATAAATAAATATTAAATTATTATATATTATTTTTATTATTTTTATATGAATATATATTATATATATTTTAAGTTAATTTATAGTATGTATATAGTTAATATTTTTAATATATATTATTAATACTTATTATAATATTATTAATATATATAAAATATGTTTGTGATTTTAATCATAATTAATATATTTAATATATTAATATTCTTATTAATATATAATATATACTTTTCAAGTTAATATAATAAAATTATTATATCTAATATTTATTTATTGATATATAAATTAATGTGATGGGTAGTGGATATAGGCCTATCGACCTATATCAATCACATTGGTAAATGTGGTTGTAAATCTATTTTATAGTATATCAACCACATTAGTAAATATAATGTGGTTGTGCTAATTATTTATTTATTTTACTACATGGGAGGTTACATGGGAGGAAGTAATCAGATATCTAATTCACTAGTTTCTTTAAAAATTATCTTTAAAAGCATACTCTATAAGGCGCCTTTTAAGGGCAATGAATGCGCAGCACCTTATTAATGTCAACGAGGATGAGGCGACCCCAGATAATACAGTCCCGCTTCTTATATGTCTCGTTAAAATCAAGAATTTGAATAAGAATCCAAATCGAACGAAGGCCCGTTTCCAGAGGTGAATTACTGCGACTATTCACGCCTGATAACTGCGGAGCAGAATGCAGCGATTGACCTGATTTCGATACGCCGGATATGGCAAAATATTACATCATTGATGTTCATGATATTTTAATGATATCATAATATAATGGTTGAGAATGCCATCCTATCCATCCTGCGTATTCATATCCTTGTAAAGGCTCAATTATCTAAACGTAGAGATTTGGAGTGTCGTCATAAACTCCCGGGCATTCGCAGTATTTCATCGGATGTATCTGTGGAGGGAAAAGCGATGGAAGCCTTTAAAGTGAGAAAGTTACCTGATTTCGATGTTATTCCCTTACCTTGAAAATAATAAGAATATCAGATGCTGATGAGGGTTTCATTGACTCACGAATGTTGCGTCGTTGTTGCTTCAGATATTCAATTACAGATTGATTGATGTTAATATCAGCGTCCACCTTTGTCGATGGGTGTCGAAGCAGGCTGGTTTTTATTCAAAGAAAGGAAATAAGTTTCTAAAATAAACATGAAACATATCTCGGTAATAATCAAATATGATAATGTATTTCAATGCTAAAAAAGTTATTATAATTTTTTTTAAATATTAAAATAATTGAATTTGTTAGGGGAATGTCTTTAAATATCCAAAGGATTTTATGTTTATTTGGTAAAAGAAATGTAATATATTTTTGAAATGGGAAAATAAACATAAACCTGTTTTATTTCTGAATTTTTGGAATCTAAGCTTCTGTGATCCATAATATAAATTAGTAGAAATTCTTTCAGTAATAATCACATGCAAAAGAACGTGGTCAACGCGTTTGGAACCAACCTGTTTTATTTCATTCCGAATTTTTGGTAAAGTTTGAAAGTTAAAATCTTTTATTTTTGACTGTTTGATAATATTAATTTGGATTTTTTTTAGTTTTAAGTATTTATAATAATTTTTTATTTAAATTAAATATTTTAAAATAGATTTAACAAAAAATAATAATAAATAACTTAAAATATGCTTACCAAAAACTAAAAGAAATCATTTATATAATTTGAGGTTAAGACAAAGAGGAAGTTATGCTTACCAAAACCTAAAAGAAATCGTTTATATAATTTGAGGTTAAGACAAAGAGGAAGAAGTTTTGAATATGGTAAATAATGTGCAAAGACGTGAGTCAACTATAAGAGTGTTGTATTAGTGAAATTAATGTTTATTATATATATCCAACACAATAGTGATTATATATTGTTATATTTGATTATTATTATTATATACTAAATTTTGTTTTAAACAGGTAAATAACTAATATAGCTATATAAATTAAATAAATGGGAAATATAGATAAACTTCAATTTATACTAAACATCACACATATCAAACTCTTAAATTTAAAAACATAGTAAAAATTAACTAAATTATAATTATATTATTATTATTAAAATTAATGTATAGTTTAAACAAATATATATTTGAAAAAAAAATGTAATGAAAGGTCTATAATATATAAATAAGCTTCAATATTAATAGTCAATACCATGGATTATTAATACCATGTATAAGATTTGTTCCAATATCATTGATCAATATCATGGATTATCAATACTAAGTAGCAAAAGAAACATATCTCATTTTATATAGCACCTTTATTAAAACAAAATGGAAAAAATAGTCAGTAAGCTGCAGCTTCATTGATCTTAGCCATGGAGAGTGTTGTGATACTCATGGGCTAAAAAGACATAGCATAGTAAAAAAAGGAAAAAAATACATAATTATTTTGGAAATAAAAATAAGATTTAATTTAATAATTATTCATAATCTCTATCATCAATTAATTTAATAATTATTGGCAATTAAATTTAAATTTTAGAATCCTGATAAATAATTTTCCAATTTCTTAAGTTTGGTTACCCTTTCTTTTAAGGATATAAGAATACCCAACACAGTCATAGCAACTTTTAATGTTTTCCAACAAAAATGTGACAGATTTCGTGGGAAGAAAAAACTTATTGCTATTTGGGACAAGTATTTTCGTTCGATGACAAATTTGCATCGTTAAATTTTTTTATACATGTATTACAATGCAGATTAATATTGATGGCCAAATCTCAAAACTTTACCCACATATTACCACTAGTTTTTAAATGGAGGTTTCCTGGATCCAGGGAAAGACTCACCACAATTCGTGTGAATAGTTCTTTCAAAAGATTCTGCGCGTCAAGGTTTATATATTCCTCATCCATCGATCCTTATTTTTATGTTCCATACACTGCTCTTTGTTCGAGCGACGATGCCGTTTAACATTTATGGACTACTTAAACACATATGGTATACATTCATCTTAGACATAAAAATTAGTATAGATTTATTTCCGTAATCAAATTGCGCTTTCTTCCATTAGATGAAAGGTATATTTCGTTTTTGTGGATAATAATCGCTTATATCAAGTCGAATTTAAATGGAAGGACAAAAAGTTTCTGCTCTACCAATTTACACCAAACTTTGTTTACTCTTTAGAATTTTATTAACTATGATTGAAACTAAAAAGTTTTCGGGATTAATGCTTTACCCATTTACACAACTTCTTTTACATGTTAGAATTTTATTAATTATGATGGAAACTAAAACGTTTTCGGGATTAATGGTCGAACATGGATAAGCATATCTCAAGGAACGACAGAATGTGAGGGAGAGGTTACCGACCATCCACACTAAAATGATAACAATTTTTTGTAAAAGGATTTTACATAGGTTTAAAGTGTATTAAAAAATCATGTGATGAGAAACGATGACAATTTGTTGTTATAAAGAAAGGAGGATGACCATTTGTTATAAAGGGATTTACAAACATTAATTGTTGAAAGTATATCAAAAAGACATGTGATGAGAAACGATGACAATTTTTTGTTATAAAGAAAGGAGGATGACCATTTGTTATAAAGAGATTTACAAACATTAACGTATATGAACCTATGATTGGAAATAATCAAGGGAATATTTTTTAAGTTAATAATATTTTTTAAATATATAAATTAAATAGTTATTAAAGACTAATTATACTAATATATTATAAATATAAAAACATTCACTTTATAATACTTTTTAAGTGGTTAAAAAAATCAAATTATAGCTTTTTTATAATAATTAAATTTAGTAATGATAAGAATAATTAATATATAATTTCAATATATATAGATTTTAATATGTAACAAGGTTTTTAACTATGAAAATCTACCATTACTTTTCATATAAATAATTTAAATTTGTAAATAGACTTAGCAATATCACATTGCCAAAAGCTATACTTCATTTTATATAACACTTGCTTATATTAATAAATTTGATTTAAAAGAAAAAAAAAAGAAATAATTACTTTAGAAAATAAATATCAAATTTCAATTTATGGATATTATAAATGATATTTTCAAAGATTATAGGGATGTTAAATCTTTACCATGCACTTAATAATTATCAATAATTGAATTAAAATTTTGGAAATCATATTCTAAAATAGTTGTGCCTATGAGCATAAGTAACTCAATTCAACAACCTAAGCTAATCTCATTTAATAAACTTTATTAAAATTTTGAAAACAATATATCCTTGTTTTAAAATAATACTGAATTAATATATTTTTTTATCCGTATTGATATTTTGTTGATAGATGTATCTTTTTTGGAATATGGTTTCGGTGTTTTTATTAAATTAGAACTAATTATTAGAATAATGCTAAGAACTTAACATCTAAAAAATATTATGATTATTCATAATTTTAGTCCTAAATAAAAAAGGTTGATATGTATCTTAAAAGTAGTTGTTACAATCATTCTCTCTTAATTAAATTATTAATTACCAGTATAGACCCAACTTAAACATGGATTTAGCATGTCCACATAAATATATATATATATATAAACCAACCAAGATGTAAGATAATGAGACTACTTGAAATGTTATATATATATATATTACTTTATTTGATATATACATAATATTTTTTCAACAATATATAATATATTTGACCTTCAAATATTTTGCATAACATGGGCATTAAGACATTTTATCTCTATATTCCATTGTCCACATTAAAAAGTATTTTTTTTGTTATTAATAATGAAGATGACGATTAATGTCCACTAACACCAATGTGCTCTATCATATATTAAGCAAGAGGTTAATTTTCACTCATTAATATGTTATTTCTATGATGAAAAAGAAGGGAAATAGGCAATCCTAGATCACTATACTTTTGTTGACTTAGCAAGTCAAGAAAGTTGGCATTGGGGTAAATGTTTTATAAAAGAAAATAGATGTGAGTAAAATTTTGGCAACCAAAGAGAAAGCTTTATTCATCTTCAACCACCTTAGAGTCGAAAAGGTGAAAAATTATTTCGACCCAATGTGTTTTAGGAACAAAATTTTGGCAACCCAAGAGAAAGCGTTATTCATCTTCAACCACTTTAGAGTCGAAAAGGTGAAAATTTATTTCGACGCAATTTGTTTTAGGAACACATAAATGCGTGGTTTCATTTTGAAGCTAATGAGAATCAGTTCCTATCTTCACAATGTTCATTTATTCTTCGCATTGGTTAAGACAAAAATATAATTTATGTTAGCAAGTGTGGGATTGGTAACCTTCTTATAATAGCATACCTTCATCTTTCCCTCTAACTCCTTCTCATCCCACAACTTATCCTTAAATTTAGAAGAAATACTATTTTGAACATTTCCCTTATTCTCTAAGATGATCTCCTCCTATATCATCCAATCATCAAGCAAATACTGCATGTCCTTATGCCAACTTACTTGAGTCAAAGATGGGTGTTTTGGATGGAATTAGAAGAAAATTTGAGAACCTCTTATCTTTCATGTTATAAAGCTTCTTCTTATACATCATATACATAAACATATCCATGATTTCAATGGTGGAATGGATAGCCTCAATTAAGAGGATATGATAAGGATTATTACCATTAATATTGAGGTTGTAGGTTATAAATAACATTTGGATCAGCTCCACATTCCTCCATTATTCTCTATAGATATTAAAACTCCAAACCTCACATCCATATAAAATAACAAGGGTGATGAGAGTCTCAAAGAGGAACCTTTTTTTACTCCAAATCCAAATATTAGTCAACTTACAATCATTTTCAAGCTCATAATCAGCTTTCCATCCTCCAATAATCCTTTTCTCAATGTCATGATTCCACTTGAGTTGGTGATGAAATTAATTCCCTAAATATTCATAGGAGGGAACCTTCTCCATGTACTTATTATCATAGATGAAGTTATCATGGTTGACCTTTTTTGATTTAATTATCATGGGTTTAGTCTTGTGTGTATTAACATTCATATCAATACAAGAGAAACAATCGTGGGGGATTTTAGGTTTTTATTCGAGATCGTCATGGCTTCTGGTTAGAATAATGATATCATCACCATAAAGGAGAGGAGTAATGACCATACCAGAGAGCTTAGGGAAATCAAAATGTGGAACTTATAAACATTCTTCTATCTTATCAATGCCAATGCGAAGAGGTGTAAGAGATAGGGGATACCCTTTCTTAACTCTGATATTTCATTTAATTTCTTCAGAACAACCCTCGATGGTATTAATTTTGGAGAAATAATTCTCGTCTAGATGAATCAAAATAAATCTCAACGTGACAGGAAACATAATATTCTCAAGGCATTGCCATAACTTGTCCCAAAGGGATGTGTCAAAATATTTTCTAAATTCATCAAAACAGTGGAATAGATCAATTTTACTATTGTGAAATTGCTCAGAAATGGTTGTAGGAGTAACAAGAAGGTCAATAGTTTAGTTATGTCTCCTAATACCAACTTTCCATTTCACTCTTTTAACATGAATTTCAAGGGAGATCACAATCTTATTTTCCAAAAAATTTCCATATTGTTTGGTTAATGTGGTTAACCTTTATTGTACTATATTTTGAGGCAATGTTTTTATCCCATTTTTAAATATAGGAAAAATAAGTATTTATGTCCAAGGCTTAGGGGTTTCATGTTTTACTGTTAAATTGAGAATTTTGTGAATACAAAGGATGAGGATAGACCTTCTTGTTTTAAAAATTTCAACTTTCTAGCCTTCAATATCCCTATATTTCCAATTAGAGAGCTTCTTCATCCCAAAATCCATGTCTTCAAAAGAATATATATCCTCCTTTATATGTGTGTTTAATATCTATCCCATCGTGACTAGGGAAGCATAAGTTGTAACACCCCCAATTTATGTGTTGAAATTTCAAAGTTAGACATTTGAACTTTAATCCTAAGGGGAGTGGACCCCAAAGGATGAATGAATTGTGAATGTAATTTAATATTCAATTTGAGGAAATGAATAAAGTATTGGTATGCATGTTGACCAAAAATGAGAATTGAGATCACTTGCTAAATCCATGAGGATGGATAAGGCAACTATTCCCCACAATCCTCCAAAAATCCTTGGAAGGAATTAATGCTAATTTAGATTTTGAGGAAGAATCTAAATTTCCCTAATGATGAGGAAAGTAGTTGGGAAGAGGTAAAAAGCTGGAAAAAGCTGAGGAAAAGCATAAAGCAGCTTTAAAGAATCCAAAAATGGGAAGCCTAGGCAAACAGGAAGAAAAGCATCCTGCTATTTTGGACGCAGAATTAGAAACAGGCTTTGGGGAACTATTAGCTTAAATAAGCTGCTCCTAAACAGATCAGAGGTTGTTGGTCTGTGGTGGAGGTGGTCTCAGCTCGGGGGTGAGTTCTGGGAGAGAAATAGAACTCTACGGTTGGGAGGTTGGTCTACTGCATGAGTGGTATGTGTTTAAACCACCTATGGATTTTATTTTCTACAGTATGAATTGGCTACATATAATTAACTACTTTATATTAGAAGTGAAAATGTTGTATGCTGGATAATGGTAGATAAGAAATTCAATTATAACCAATTCTGGTCTATCAGTCTTTATTATGAGTAAGGATAATCATGGTAGTATGAATTTTATTTGTAACTTTAATCTGCTTCAATAAATAAGAGAGGAACAGTAGGAATGGGGTTTTCAACCCATATGACAGAGAAAGGAGAAATTATTGGAGTCTGTTGTGTTCTTGCTTTTAACAGAAGTAACTGGCAGAAGCAAATCTTCTACCTTCTGTATGGTAGCAAGAACAAGAGCCTAGGATAGTATCCACCAGAATGTCTAAACCCCATCTGGGTCTAAATCTGGAGATACTGTACAAAATAAATATCCCAGGGGGATTCAAGAAACATAATTATAAAAACTTAAGTAATTATTGGAATGGAATACTTCAGATTCTCAGAAAAATAATTATAGAAACAAACCAATGTCACTGTCTGTACAAACTAGTGCTACTGAAACATCCTGAACAGATTCTCCAATGGAGATACCTTCAGAAAATTCATCATGGATATATTTAAAATCGATCATGGTTGTATAAATAAACATTTTGTATATACATGAAAGAGTATAGCAATCATATAAATTCCTCTAAATCTTATTATTAAAGCTATAAGGGAATCAGTGGAAAACTTATTCAGCTCAGAAATATAGTTCATACATGTACTGTAAGGCAGAAATCATACACTCCAGGAGGTATGGGACTACCATCTTAAATTCTGATTATATCTGAGATTTAGAGATTAGTATGACTAGTATATATTTCGCAACCATAAAACATTATGGAATATCACATGCGAGTGTCATAACTCGCTGCCCATCAATGGCAATATATTATTTTGAATGCATGTAAATAAATTTAGGATAACAACACGGAGTAAATACAGGAAGAGTCTTTGTAGGTATAAACAGTGACCTGACCGACAGTGTATAAATTTCAATACGGAAATCACAAACACAAGCCTACAGTAGATAGTGAATACATCTACTCTGCAGACCTTCTGGAAATGCGATAAACTCGTATATTATATCAACAGAAGACAACATTATAGAAATAAAACAAGTCTGAAACGAGAAACGATAAGTACATTAGGGCTTTTCACATATCCTATCACTATTCTTCTGTATCAAAACGAAACAAATATCATATGCCCAGCATTCAGTCAAAAAAACGCAGTGACTAGAATATACAACAGGCATATATACATTTAAAGCCGGCGTCAATATTCACTGTCTATAATTTAAAATTAGTATCAATTATTGAAAGAGTCTCGGCATAAACGTCGAGCAAAAAAAACTCAGCGGAACTTAAAACGTAATCGATGGAAACCACAGTCCTTAATACTAATTATAAACAAAGTTATCCATGATATGTCTAGAATTAACGAAAATCATCAGTCTATAAAGAGCCACGATGGCATCGTTCCATCACAAGGAACTCTAGAATCGATGCCTTGCCATCAAGCGTTTATCGGGAAGATAGCGCAATAAGAGAATGCCATGACTACCGACCTGTAGGAGCAGAAGTTCAAATCAGTACGTAAGGCAACGTTGCGAGAAAACCGCGTAGCTGAGGTTAAGGTAGATACAGGGAACAAAGAACTTCACCTCAGCGAATACGATCTGTCACCTGTACATACCCAAAAGAAGTATTAGAACACCACGAGAATATGAATGCAATAAGAGTCAAACTTGTATAGCAACTTCAAATATTGGGTACTGAGGTAAATATTTAGGCCACGCTACTGAATAAACCATAAGTTGAAACCTACAGTCGATGGCATTTCAACCAATGCTACAAACTCGGAATCAACGCGGCGAAAAAGCAATCATTACGACTGTTACCTGAACGCCGAGAGGGTTGGAGCGAAAGCTCTCAGCGAAACGCTTCAAGCGCCGAGATGAAGCCACGAATTGGAGACTATTTTAGTTAGCTGAAAACAAACTTGCATGGCTTGAGAAAACTCATATCCATGGGAATAAACACCTGGTGACACAAATCGAACATATTGGGTAAAAAGAGTTTCGATCTTTGTAAATGGCCATCGAATTAAATAGAAAAACCCCAAACACACAATTTACCTGCCTGGAAGCTTGATGTAATCCCGATTTCAGCACTTCCATCGCTCGGGAGAGAGAACGACCTCAACCGGCTGAGCAATGGCGTAAGAGAACAGAAGGGAAGAACCCTACCTGCAACCAAACGTGACCCCTGTATCTATGTGCTAAACTACGGGATGGCAGTGGTACTCGTCGGAGCGAGAGAAAAGATCAGGGTTAAACCAGGGATAAAATAAATATCAACCGAGATTCAAATCGATAAACCCTAAATCGCCAAGAGCCATACACTTGTCCTCATCACAACGACTGCCATGGGGATGAACAACTCGGCGGGATGGGCACAAATAAATGCAGAGGTAGGTAGAGTACCTATGGCATCAGTTAAGAAGTCGTAGTCTCGAACAGGAATGGCGTCTTCAAACAAATAGGCCATGTGAAGTAGATCCGAGGTGGCACGGTTTTTGCCCAGGTAGTACTCCAGACATAAATATCAACGATCGAACCAAATCAACGTACGCCGGGCGCAATGATGCCCTCAGAAATCTCGAGCCGAGCTCAGAACGAAATATACGCAATTCATTATGGTTGCAGAATGAAATAACATCTGTGTTAATTGTGGTTCGAGAATAGATGATGTGATTCAATAATAGATGATGGTTAAATGTTTAATAGATCTGTGTTTAACTTTCCGTTCAACCTTTCATTATATCCATATGATATATATAAACCCATCGCGTTGGATTAGGCATATACCAAAATTTTGACCCTATCACGATTAAGGTTCTACGTAAATCCGTTGATTTGCGCGTGGTAGGGGAGGAGTGTTCTCAACATGTATAAATCATATTATATATATATGTGTCATATGCACATCGATAAGGTTATGGAAATGGTAGTTATCATGTGTCGAAAGTTTGGTCATATGGCATATTTTGTGGGGATATATATATATATATATATATATATATATATATATATATATATATATATTATAGGTCCACACCCAAGTATAGAATTGGGGAATGTCAATTTAACGTTAACATAAGGATTTTAACTGGATTCAATGTATAGAAAAAAAAAATTTGTGTTGTGGTAAGTGGTAATAAAGGTACATTACATAAGTATTATTAATATATATATATATATCCTAGTTTTTAATGACATCAAATTATTTTCTTTTATTTTAGGAACAATTATATTCCTCTAAAAAAATTTAGCGTCAAATTTAAAATTATAAACATGAATTTTTTGTCTCTTGTTAATATAAGACCTTGCCTCCCTCTTAATAAGAGATTTGTAAGCCCCCAATCAGGGTGTAGCATAGCTACAATCCCAACGATGGAATAAATATGGTCTTTAAGGAAAGCGTTAATGGAGGAAAGACCAGCCTGAACATGGGAAAGTGGCATGGGTTAGCCAGTCGGCACAGCCGCGTGCAAGGGGGAAGGCCTTCTTTCAAAGTCGACGTCATGTGAGGGAAAGGAATAAATGCCACAGAATGAGCCACGGGGATTACATTAGCATGTTTTGTATATTGGCATGCACCATGTGCGAGATAGTGAAGTTGTGTGCATTTTCGGCGGGGAGGATTAAGCTAAGATCCTGTAACTCGTGTCAGTTCCCGGAGGATCAAGGGTATGTGACCATCCTAACTTCTTCAATTCCCTTTAACATGGCTATTTTTGTAGATTTAGATATGTATATTTCTAGTATGATGCTCGGTGTGTGAGGATATGTATGGGTGCATGGGAGGGAGCCGCGAAGGCACATAGGTAAAATTTTATCTAATTGTCAGTTGACTTCTATTATTTTCGGGATTACGCTAGGGAAAATGGGGGATGGGGACTTGAGTATATGTCTAGAGGGAAAGGTAGACCTAAGAAATCACAAATTTTCCATATGAAAATCAATGAATTAAATTGAAGCCATTTTTCTGAAAGGGAGGCATGATGCCAAGGGTGATGGGGGCATTTGATGTGAGCATGACATTGGTAGGGGAGAAGGGAACACCTTCGAAGGAGGCACCATAGCTAGTAATGGGTATTGTGCTGTGATGGAGAGACCGAAGTCTCCATAAGGTGGGTTTATGTGTTATAGGGTAGGCCAAGAACATCCTGACAGTCCTCTGCTTGGTCTAGGTGGTCAGGGGATTGGATTGCATGGGGGAGTAAGTGCGACAAGTTTGGTTAGTTTAATTCAGTACTGTAGCATTGAAATAAAAAAAAATTGTTCTTTGAAATTGTGTTATGCATTTGGGACAACCATTAGAAGGAAGTATAGAAGAACATACACTCGAATTACATCTTGGAGATATACAATGGAACATGCTCGAGCTATGAAGGAAGAGGGGGGTAGGAGAAACCGAAGGCAGATGTGGAAGTGAGGCTAGCAGAAACTAAAGGTTGAGGTATCTACCAATGCTTTGAGGTGGACAGGGCATAAGCCTCAAGCTGGTTACATTTTTTATGGATCGTTGTCATATATTCAGGAAATTTCTCCTCAAGAGAGTAAAAGTGTGACCAAATGGGAGGAAGCTCTCACTCGGCAAGTCAAGGAGGAAGGGATTGAGCAAGAAGAAGAAAATATAGTGTCGGACATGGGTAACACTAGAGGAAAAGTCACACAATATCAATAAATTATACACTTATACTGGCAAATGTTGCATCTGATACCTAAATCCATAATGTACACCATGGAGTTCATTCAGGTTGATCCTCCAATGCAAGAAATTTAGAAGGACTTTCAACTATTTCAATTCCAATTCCAGAGATAGAACATCCAACTGAAAAAAAATGAGAAATTTCTAAAGAATCCAGAACAAAGAAGATCCCCAGGTCCAGTGCTAAAGACTCGATGTCAATTGACTCTTCTGAGGGTTGATATGACAACAATCTTGCTTCTATTTTTGTTTTTTAGTATCTATGTTTATTTTTATGTTATTGAATTATGTCAGTAGTAGTAGTGCTTCCAGTTTTTTCAACTATGTCAAAGTCACAAAAATTGTGACTATAAAAGCTGAGTATGACAGATTAAAAGTATTTTCTTTTAGGATGGCTTACAATGCCTTTAGATGGGAAAAAAATTTGGTTTCCTAGTAGGGTAGATTAAGGTCATGGAAGCTTATTTTACTATGTAACCTACCTTTTTGAAAAATGAATAGAAAAATAGGTACTACTCAGCTTACAAAAAAAATAAAAGCTTTGTAAGAATTTATTTTTTTGAGCTTTGAAGTTTCACTAGGAGCATCTCTAATCACTTTCGTGGAAACTTTACAATCATTATGACACCAAACATTGGAAGTTATATTATTATTTTCATACGAAAATTCAATTGATATTTTTTTAATGGTATTGGAAATGGTAATAGCAAAATTATAGTAGATTTGATCAATGTTATCATTTTACGTTAAGAAAACTAAATCCCTCCTTAAAGTTTTTAAGAAGATATACATTTTAATTTTTTCAAAATCAATGACCTTTGAATCTCACAATGATTTTGCATGTAGTTGGTGCACATGTCATGCTTTAGAGTTAGGAATAAAGGTTTGTGGTAAAAATTAGGCTCATGGTCATTTAGGAGGTCAAAATTTACAAAATTTTTTAAAACATGGGTGTAAGGTACCACGTAATCCACAAAAATACTTCCCATCCCATCAATGTAAGTCATCTACTTATAGGTTGACCACTTATTAATTCCGTTACAAATAATAAGGTCTTGGGAACTAAAATTCTTGATTATCTCGGTACCGAATAGGTTTTTTTTAATATTTTCTAAAAAAAAAAGTAATCGATTAGTTGATTCATAGTCCTCATCTATCCATAGAGTGCTATATTTAGGGTTATTACTTATGAGATTAGGTTGGTCATTATAGGCTCTAGTATTGATGTCCCCAAGCAGAAGGATATTAAATTCCTTCCTTAGACTATGGATATCCAATTCTAAGGTATTGAAGGGGTAGTTCTTATTGAGGTTAATTTTCTTATAAGAGGTAGAGCTGATAGGAGTGAAATTTAAATTGTGATATAAACCTTATTGGTGTTAGAAACCGAAATTTCGGTACTAATTGAGGGAGGTGATATTATACCGCTAAATGTAAGAATAAATATTATTTTTTATATAACAAGATATACCACCAAAACTTCTATGAGAGTATTTCCTATTCCAAGCTAACTAGAGATTGAATGCCTCTCTATAGGGGACCTCAATAATGAATGCGTAGGTGCGTATGTATGATATGGTATGAAATTTCGGTATACGGATTTGTATATATGTTGGATGGTATATACTGTATGAATATTGAGGCATGCTTTATGCTAGTCAGAAACTTTATATGAAATGTGATTTGATTTCTATATGTGATGACATATATTATGGTGGGTGATCCAGGTGGATATTGGTGGCCACCCGCCTATTCCACTTGGGCACCCACCATTGTCTCTTTCAGTTTTTCAGTTTCGGCATAACTTACTATTTTTAGCAGTTTTTCGGGTCCTGAACTTCCAGAGCCGTTTTGAGGCCCTAAACGACGTTTTTTGGGCATCGCGTGTCTAGCGAATATCAATCCAATATCTGATCTTAATTTCCTATGGTATAACAAAAATGGACATGATACTTCGACATTTAAGCTCTCTTGGGATAGGATCATATAGGAAAAGGATGAAGAGAAAATAAAATCATTATATCGAGGGAAAGGTAAAGAACTTCAATCCGCTAATTATGATGTGGAAAATTAAAATATTGGAGTAACTCCACACTTTTTTAATTATTCCCTTGGTTCATGGAAAGATGCATGGCTGATTGGTTCAATGGAAAATTTACACATGAATTTTAGAATATATTTATTTGAAGAATTCACTAGAAATGTTGATGGAACAATCTATTTTTTATTAAAAAAAAAAAAAATCAAGTCACTGGGGCTTTGTGCCATTATGCTAATATGTCTTGCTCTCCCAAACATTCTTATACATGGTGTTCTCTATCTCCGAGAGTTGAGAATATAATTTCTATATCTGGTCTACATCCCCTAGCAAGGATACTCCATTCACATGTTTGATGTCAAGGTTGAGGCCAGAATATCTTCAAAAACTCACTTCTCATGAGTGCGATAGAATAAGAAAGACTCTTGAGTATATAAGGAAGCTCTACTCATGGACCAAATTTTGCATATATTTCTGAATTTGATGAAGGTACAATACCATCCAGTATCTAATGGAATGATAAATTTGGACATTTTAACTATAATAGTTTGTGTTTATTGAAGAGAAATGATATTACTAGTTTGTTATCCATTCATAGGAAGCTTAATCAATGTGATGTTTATATCTTACGAAATAAAAATAATTTTTTTTTTCATGATTCTCATTCAATAGCACATAGAAAGCTTAAACTCATTCATTTTGACTTATGTGGCACTATTCTTGTTCCTTTTGCAAATATTAATAAATAATTGACGAATTCGATTAATGAATACACTATAATGTATTTAGTATATCTATTGAAGAACAAATATTAATATTTTGAAACTTTCAAGAACTTTCATGCATGGATTGAAAATGATGCACAATCTCATATTGACTCTACTCATATAGATAATGGAAAATAATATTATTCAAATGCATTTGAAACTATCTTTTCTAGCATGGGATCAAACATCAAAGAATCATGCCTTCAAATCTTGAATAGAATGATGTGGTTGAAAGAATGAAAAGGAAAATCTAAAATATGGTAATTTCAATGAAATTTTAAATAAATGTAAAGCTAATATTTTTGGTTGATGTAGTTCTATGTGTTTTATATGTTAGGAATAGGCGTCCATATCAATATCTAAAAAAAAAATACTTCCTATGAAATTTTATATAGCCACATTCCTTTTGTGAGGCATCTTAGGGATTTTGATTGAACTTGTGATACCTTGATACCTAGGGAACATAGAAACAAACTTGGTGTAAGGAGTCGGAAATGTATCTTCTCAGGGTACTCATATACATGCAAATCATACTATCTCGATGACGATGTAAATAATAATTTTATGATATCTAGAGATATTATCTTTTTTAAATCTTCCAATACTAACAATGTTCTTCAGTGCTAGCTTGCTTGCCTGGACATATTTAGGCATGCAAAAAAAATTCAAAATTTTGATAATGAGATTCCACATCTTGGATGGTGGATCCATATCCTATATCAATCTATGGAATCTCCTTCTGAAGAACTCTCTCCCCCTCATGAAATTCCAACCATTGATGAAGAACATACTTTGAGTGATGTGATTGAGAGAATTGGAAGGCTAAATCTTGATTCATCACCTTCTATGTGATCTAAAAAACGTGGGCCATCTTAGAAATATCCTCCAAAATCATTCCCCAAGACACTTCAAAGTTTTCATCCTGATAAAGTTGGAAAGACAACAATAAGAAGCTCTACTAGATAGAATGGAGGTGATGTAGAAAATTTCGATTCACCTATTGATATGGATGTTTGTTATGACTGTGAATTATTTTTTTCTACAAATTTCAAAATAAATTCCTTTGAATAATCCCCTTCTCATGATGAATGGAAAGAATCATTGCAGGAAGAATATAATGCTTTGATAAATAATGGATCCTGGAAACTATGAATCTTCTATTGGAAACCAAAATAATTAGCTACAAGTGGGCTTTCAAGAACAAGTATAAAAAATATGGATCACTTGACAACTATAAATATATGTTCATCACAAAAGGCTTTATACAAAAGGAAGGGGTCGATGATCTGGAGACTTCCCCCCCACAATAAAATGGATAACCATCTAGACTCTGTTTTTCTTGGAAGATCAAAATGGTTGAAAATTCCATCAAATGTGTGTTAAAAATCCTTTCTTAAATAGACATATGAAACAAAAAAAATTTATGTCCCAACTAGAAGGATTTGCTATGAAGTGATAGGAACACACAATATGTAATATTTTCAAATCCCTATGTGACCTCGAACAAGCACCGCAAGCTTTATACGAGAAATTGAATGAGCATCTTCTAAAAGCTCAATTTCAAACACTATTATCTTGATGATGAAAATTTGTTTGTCAAACAAGTTGAAAAAATATTTGTATATATTGTGGTGTATGTATATGATATTTCCATGTAAGAAAAAAATAAAATTTACATTGCATCCATAAAGAAATAAATGAAAAATGGTTTTGAAATGATAGATTTGGAATATGTTCACTACTATCTCAACATTGAAATAACCCAACATCTAAAGTTTACATTCCTCTGTCAAGATAAGTACATTGGAGACTGCTTAAAATTTTTTGTCATGGCTCACTGAAATATTTTGACCATTCTAATGGAACCAAATTTAAATCTTACATCCATAGAATGAAATAAATTTGAGGATGCAACAATGTATGGACAACTCGTCAACTACCTAACTATTACTAGATGAAACATTTCATTTTTTCTTGGAATCCTTTTGAGTTTTATGCAAAAGCTTTGTGAGGGTCATTAGTCTATGGAAAAAAGAGTTATAAAGTACTTCAATAACAATCAAGAGTTAGGGAAAAAGTATAAACAAGTGGATCACTTCAAGTTCATTGGATACTTTAACTCAAATTTCGACGGAGATATAGAAAACAGAGAATCAAATTTAGGTTATGTTATGACTCTTAGATTAGGAGTTGTATCGTGAAGGTCACACAAATAGTCAATTCTAGGAAATTCGACAGTTGAAGTTGAATATGTGGAAGTTGTAGAAGAAACGAAGGAAATTGTGTGCCTCGGGAAAATTCTAGTATAGTTTTAGGAGAAACGAGGGCATTCTACTCCTCTTTTGATTGAAAACATTTATATAATAAAGTTGGCAAAGAATCCATAGTTCCATGATCGTACCAAGTATATAAATAACATGTAGGATCTTATTTGACATCATATTGATGCTAAGACAATTATCCTTCACCATTGTTCTACAAAAAATAAAATTGCAGACACCTTCACAAAATCTATTGGAAGAGAAAAGTTTGAATGATTTAGAATGATGTTTGGACTCCCCAACATCCCTTCAAATTCAAGAGGGGTTTATTTACACATAATCTTTAGGGATTAGGAAAATTGTAAATGATATAAGTAAGAAATTTGGTAATATTAAGAGACATTAGAATACAAATTACAATAGTCTCTCTCTAGTTGTATATATTAATGATTCTCTTAAGGCAAGTTACAATTAATTCAAAGTTACACAAACATAGCCTTACAATTCATGGTAAATGAAAATTTTATTTAATATTTTCCCCTAAGGGTTTAATGGAAGGGCATTGTTATTTAATGTTTATCTATATTTATTTAATTTATGGGTTATTCTCTTTTTTTAATAAGAAATTTTGACTAGATGGAGTGGGTATTATTGCATAATCCCATGATTTTGTTGTTACGTATTATTGAATTCTATGAATGGTGCTTAAAATGTACGAATCTTCTGATACAAAATTCATATGATTTTATTGGTATCCGCACTCTTGAATTTTGGGGTTTCGGAGTTTTAGTCCTTTTCCACGGGGGATTATTAATCGCATAAAAGGTGAGTTAGTCTGTCGACCAAACTTAGTCCTAATTTTCCTTTTTTTCACTATTTCATTTGTCGTTCTTCATCCCAACTCAAATTTTTGGTGACCATTGTAGGAATTTTTTTTTCTTTGATTGGGGAGATTAATAAAACCCTAATTTTCCCCTAGCCACCTTATTATCAATCATCAGGGCTTATCGTAGAGATGTCTGCTCCTCTGGGGAATTTTCATCTTCATGTGTTGTGATTTTCCTATTACTAGGCATACTCAGAGTTTATTTGAGGTCTCAAATTCGTGTACACGATACTACTTTTTTCCTTATTTATGATCATTTCCCTTTCCTTTTCTATTAATATTATATCTATCACTCTATTTTACGTTATATATTTTATGCTATAGATTTTGATATTGACTCTCGTCCATAGTTTGTCGATTTATTTACTACATCGACTTGCATTGGGTTTATCTCCCTTCTCTAGTCACGGTGTTTTATTTAACTTGTGGTAGGTAGAGGCACGTCATTTGGATTTATTTTTCTTACTATTTCAAAGAGAATACATGACAAAAGAGTAGAATAGTCAATATCGGATTGACACAAACGAGGTTTGACATTTTCAAACCCATGTGGTTCCCTTGAAGCCAAAGGTTTCATCTAAGATAAATATGAATTTATGAAAAATTTCCCAAAGTATTAAAGAGAATATTATAAGAACATTCTCTTATCTTCTACCTTGGTGTTATGATCTAACCCCATGATATCATTTCTGTCGAGTGGGGAAGGGAATATTTTGACGGTTACAACCTTCAAATTGACCCCTCTAGTTTAACCTCTTCGGGCATTGCCTATGGTATAAGTGGTAAATTCTCCTCTCAACGATTTGTACTCTAATTTGATCCTCCCTATTTACCTTATTCATAGCATTACTTTGATGATAACAAGCTTCAACGATTTAAATTTTTATTAAAGAACAATTTAAACTTTCCATGTTGGAAACCATAAAAATAGTAAGTCCTAGTCTTGATATAAAATTTTAGAGGAAATACCTAGCCATAATGATAATAATTATTCTAATCAACCTACAAGTTATTAATTTTTATCCAATCAACAACAATAAAAATTTTAGTAGTAAATTCCTCCTATATGATATGAACCATTGTTAATAAGGAGATAGAATTACTTAATGAGTTAGCACATGATCTCAAACATTTTACAGGACCATGAATAATGTTGAATAAACACCTACTTCTAAAACATATACAACAAGGATGAGATGAACTTGTGACAAAATTAGTGATACATCTTGATGAGGGTATCTCCACCCATACATAGTCAACCGATAATCAAATTTTTTTTAGCGAGAGACCCCAAGTTTGGGTTGTGATTTTATAGAAGCCACTTCCTCATACTTACTTGTTCCAGCTCTACATATTTTTCACTTTTAAGTATAAAATTGTAAAAATCACAATTGTAGGCTCACCATAGCACCTCTATTTCTGTTCCCACAACTTCAGACTCCTTCCGTTTCTCCTCAAGTAATTATGCATTTAGCGTTACCCTTATGAACCTCATAAAATTTATTAAATATCCCACTAATAGTTATTTATTACCATATAATTGTTCCAACATTAGGCCATATCCCCCTATTATAGATGTCCCTTAAACTCTATTGTCTCTTCCCCATCTGAATTTCCTCTCTAGGGAATCAAAGTTTTTGTGTTTGGGATTTGTATTTCACAACTTGTCACTAGTCAAGCATAATCCTTTCTATAAAATCACAATGCAGAGTCATTAACATCTCCCATCAACCTGTATTTTTGTATTTTCTATTACTCAAATAAAACTTTTTTCAATATTTATTGCAATGTCTACCACATATTGATGTTCCTCAATCTAAATAATAGCTCACCCAAATTTTTTTTTTTTAAATAAACGCTTTGGGGCATTACATACCACATGTCCAAAAAATGGTAAGTTGGTTCATATTCATTAAATAATTTAATTGAAAGGACAAAGATATCATAACCACTTTGGAGATAAATCTCAATCTTTGATTTTTGTAAATATTTTATAATATTTTGTGGAGGCTAAATCCCTACCATGCACCTAATAATTATTTGTAATTAAATTTAAATTATAGATATATAGTAGTTACATTATTTCTCATAGTTTTTAATGCCATGTAGTATTTAAAAAAATATAGGTGACAAAGAAACAAATTCGAACACCTTGTTTTATATTAATTATATTTGACAAAATTTTGTGATACATATGAATTATTATAAGTTAACGAATATGATTATTTTTTAGTGAAACTTGAGTTTATTTATAAATAAATAAAAAATTATAATTATCCTCAGTAAAAAGGATTTAAATTCATGGTAAACGATTCCAAGATTACAGAGTAGACAGTAGATATAGTTTCTGATAGGTACTTCCCAAAATGGATAAAATGGAAATCCTTGAGGGAAGGTTTTTTGTTCAAAAATATGTTAACAGTTAACAACAATATGTTGAGAAGAGTTGTCAAGAGATGGTAGGAGACCAATGGAGCTTTAAAAACCCAGTGACGCAGAGGTTGGATTGTAATCCTGAGGTCTATCTTCTAATTAAGATTGTCTACTACCTAAGGCTCTTGAGAGGAGCACAGGGGGAGCAGAGGATGTGAAAGCCTCTCTCAAGGTTCAGTGGAACCATCAGTTACCATAAAATAAAAGTAAAAACATAAGTAATTTTTGGTTACTTATTTTGTTATGCAAATAGAAGTTCAAGAAAGAAATTATGAATGACTAGATTTATACTATTTAGTTTATGATTATTGACTTACGTTGTTGAATAGTACAGTGAACATATTTTCCTAAAATTAGAAGATTAAAAAATTGGTAAACAAAACCACAGAAATCAAAATTGTTCATGTGATAGAAAAATGAATCAATTAGTACTACAAACTCTTTCTTTTCTATTAAACCAGATAGAAAAAAAATTTCTTCATATTGTCTAAAATCCATAAATAAAGTTACAGAGTTGGAATATATAGAAAACATGTTTAAAGTAAAAAAATCAAACTATTGAGGCACAAAGGTTTAGCGCGGAGCCTCGTGGAGACATGGCACGGTTCATGGTCCTATCGCCATTTCAACATTCAACTTACCGAATGAATACATTTGAAATAAAAGAAAAGAAAGAAGGCTGTGAAATATAAGAGTACATTTAATTATATAAATAGAAGTAGATTAAGTAAACCATCTGTAGGAGAATTTAGATATAAACTCGGAATAGTACATAACATAAGTAAATGGAGATAAAAAATAACACTTATAAATATATAAATGAGTTGATTTAACATTATGAAATCCAGAAATTTCCTACTGAAAAACATTAACCCTCAGCAGGAGGAAGTAATACTTTCCATGTATACCATTATAGATTACGGAGAAAAAGAGGAAAATAACTAAAAAACTCATAACGGAGAAAAATAAAAAATTTTGAATTATTTTTCATAACCAAAATACAGAACCTGAAATTCTGAAATCTCAAGTATACATTTAAATTATGAATTCTAAATGTCAAGTAGTACATTTAAATTATGAACTGTCAAAATAAACCAGTTATAGGCTTGAAAGCCTTGAATTCCAAAAGGAACAGTCCATGCAGGAATTTATAAGCCATAACGGAGCCATCTTGAACTTAGTTGAGTAAGTAACCAACACGAAAAACCTCATTGAACATCAAAGACCTGGGAAGTAAGAATTTTACATGAAAACACAACCATGGCCATGTGGCACCCTACACACCAAGAGGTTTTTACCCTCAGCAAACAAAACTATGCAAAAAAGGAAAAAATGAGTGCGTTAAGGAGTCTTGGCATACTTTTGAACTTAGATTGGTGGAGTAAGGGATGAACCCATATCTCTGTTACATGACATCATAATGTGGTGAGCCCGAGACCAAAAACAAAGTTATAATAAATTCATATGTGCAGAGAGTAAAAACAAGCCTACAACCTTGAAAGAACTTAGGAAGAAAATAACCAATTCGATGTGGAAGAATTTCGAACAAATCCGACAATGGGTGGATTACCTGCTTTGGGTAGGGCTTGTCCTGACCAATCTCCAATTCTACTTGGCCATACATAGTTAGATAAAATATTCGTTGTGGTACATTAGCGCCAAAGAACTCTATGCTGATAAAACGAGAACCACGAGGGTGGATAACTGATCATAAAACATTCCAAACATGTGGAAAACCTCAAAAATTAATAGAGTCACCATACATAGTAAAGAAATTAAACATGTAATTTATAGTTTCACTGTTGAGGTAAAAAATGGAACCCCCAGAAGGGAACTCAACACATTATCAAATGTTAAAAGATTGCGGAGGAAGTATACATGTTGGAACCAGAACACAGTCACAACATTTCAAAATATAAGAGCTCTGACGATCATAGAAACTGAGGTTACAGAAGTATTAACAGAGGAAAAAACATGAAAAGTTACAGAGCTTGAACAAGCAAGCCATCAACGAAATAATGAGGATGACAAGTGGGATAAGGGGTAGGTGGTTACCCTGACGTCCCCACATCTCCTCACACTCATTAGATTTAAGGTTTGACAAACCAATGGCCCAAATGTGAGAGTTAATGCTTGACCATCTGGCTAGATTTCCTCAAGTTGTGGTGGGAAGAAGCCAAGTTGATATGCATTATGTGAAGTGAATTTTCACCATATAAAAACGTATGGTTTCATTCTAAATTCAATATCAATGTAATCGGTAGCAAATCAAACTAATCCTTAAAGTATAGAATCTGGGAGATATGACATTTATAACTTCATAAAGTGGTGGTACATGGATGGATAACCCGAAAAGCATATGTTTAATGTATATAAAGTTTTTTATATATCTTTTGAAATTTAACGATGTGATGTTGGGAAATAATTTTAATGTTACCGGGTTGTAAGTGAAAATATTAAATATGTGTGGATAGTGTGTATAGATATATATATATAGCTTTGGAAAGATTCAATATAGAAAAAGGAACATGGTAATAAAGGATTAAAATTTTTTATCTTAGATAAAAAAAAAATTATATAAGTTGTATTTATGTGTATAGTTGTGACAAGTGGTCTTAGAGCATGGTTACACGTTGGGGCCAGTTGGGCCAATGTGATAACATGGTTGTTTCCATTTTGCTTTTGTTTGAAATTATGCACAGTGACAGGAAGACTGAAAAGAAGCTACAATGAGGAGAGGGTCTAGTCATCAAATGCCAAGAAATACAAGGGAAGCCTATCCCTTGTTGAATCTTGAGGTTAACCCAGAAATTTAGATGCAATTAAGCATGGACCAACACCAACAAACCTGTATATTACTAGAAGAGAAACAACGACAGACGATTAGACTGTTAGATACGGTGCAACAACTTAAAACATAGATGATTCGAGTTCAAAGTGATAATAAGAAGTTAATGAGAGAGCATGAAAACATACTAAAGAGCCTTTCAGATAGGCAGAATAATCATGCTACACAACCCAGTCCAGAGAGAGACACCCACAGAGAAGGCGAGAAACAACAAAAAATTCATGACAAACTCGAAGGGAGTCATGCCCAATGAAGTAATAAGGGTAGAACTTATAATCAAGCTGAGTATGGTAATATTTAAGATCAGAAAGAACTGTAGAAATAGAAAGTGGAATTACAAGGAGAATTCTAGAAAATCAAGCCTCCTACATTTGATGGAGAGGCTGAAAAAATGGTAGACGCTTGGATAATAAATATGAATAAGTATTTTCAAGTTTATGAATATAATAGAAAACTCAAAGCTCGCCTAGCTATCTATTAATTGTGGGAATAGGCTACTTTATGGTGAGAAGAGGTGAAAAATGTGCATGGAATTGAGGACTAGAACGTGACTTGGGATGAGTTTCAATGGTATTTCAAGGAAAAGTACTTAACTGAACGGTTAAATGATGAGACATTGTGGGAGTTTCATGATATAAAATTGGGACAAATGTCTGTGGATGAATTTATCAGTAAATTTAACTCGTTGTTAAGATATGTGCCATATTTAAGAGATGAAAAGGCTAAGGTACAACGGTTCTTGAGAAATTTTCCTACTCATAGGAGGGAAAGAATCGAGTTTTTGAACCCAAAAACAATGGAAAAAGTGATCAGAAAATCAAGGATGTGCTACCAACAGTCCAAAGAAAAGGGATAAGTTGGCAGAACTCGGCCACATAAGAAAGGACAAAAAGTCCCCTAAAATTTTAAAAACGGCACACTAGGAAACTATAAAAATGCTGCTAGGAATTCATCAAATAGGGAGATTGGGAAAAATCAACAAAAAACCAAATGGGCTACTAAAGAGCGGCATATTGAGGCCTCTAGTAGGCCATTCCATGGACAATCCCAAAAACCCCCGTTGGAATGTTTGGGATGTGGGGAGGCACATTATTTTAAGAACTATCCTCATTGAGAGAGAAATGAAGTGACAGTGAACCTACAAGAGGCATCTACAGTGGGATATGTGGTGCGAAACATACACAAGGTAAGATCGTCAAGTAGATTTTCGGCCAACTATGAAAGAATTATAAGGTAATCTACAAACCCAATCTATTTCCATTTTGGTTGACCCTGGTGCTAGTTTTAGCTATATAAACTCCTGCATAGTTGAAAATTGTAAAGTGAAAAATCATAAATTTAAGAATCCATTAATGGTTCAATTGGATATGGGGGAAAAAAGGCGAGTGAATGCCAAAGTTAAAATTGTGAACTACAGATAGGAGATTATCACATAGCTCTAGGACTAAACATTCTACCTCTGGGCTCCTATGATATTTTACTTAGAATGGACTAGTTAGAAAAAAATTGATCATTCGTGGATTGCAAAGATAAAGCATTTACTTTAAATCAGAAGACAATTCACGTCAGGAATTGCAAGGGATCAAGAAGCCACTTTGGTTGTGTTCCATTACGAAATCCCAACTAAGTAAATGCATTAAAAAGGGTTTTCAGATCTATGTGATCGAGGGGGGGTTCTCTAAGTCCAAGTATAAGACACATATGCTGGAAAATATTCCTATTGAACAGGAATTTATGGATGTGTTCCCTGAAAATATTCAAGGATTTCCACCAAAAAAATATATTGATTTCATAATAGAACTAATATCTTGGGAAAAATATATGTCACAAGCACCATACAAAATGAGTGTGCTTGAATTAACAAAATTAAAAATGTAGCTATAGGTATTAATTGACAAAGGATATATCCAACCAAGTGTGTCTCCTTGGGGACCACTAGAGAAAAAGGATGGTACTATGAGAAATTTCATGGATTACCGCTAGCTCAATAAATTGACTGTAAAAAATAAGTAACCATTTCCACGAATAAATGATCTATTCAATCAGGTGAATGGGGAAACAATGTTTTGCAATATTGATCTAAGCTCGGGGTACCACGAAATACAAATTAAAGATGAGGAAATATCCAAAATATCTTTCCGTACACAGTACAGACATTATGAATTTGTGGTGTTACCATTCGAGTTAACCAATGCACCAAAATACTTCATGAGCTTGATGCATGGCATCTTCCACCCATTCCTGGATCAATTTGTTTTAATTTTTATTGATGATATACTTATCTATACTAAGAATATAGAAGAGCACAAGGAAAATTTACGCATAGTCCTGAAAATGTTATGGGAACACCACCTCTATGCCAAATTTAGTAAATGTGACTTCTACGAGGAGAAGATTCAGTATCTAGGACACGTGATATCTTATTAATGGAATTTTATGGACCCCGAAAGGATAAAAATAATTATGGAATGGATGTTTCCTAAGCACGTGGTAGACATACGTTCATTTATAGTTTTAGCTGGTTATTACTGATGATTCATTAACGGGTTCTCTAAAATAGATTTTCCTATTACCTCTCTAGAGTGGAAAGGACGATTCTTTAAGTGGACTCAAGAATGTAAAAATAGTTTTGAACAATTTAAGGAGCTACTAACTACTTCCCATGTATTTAAAGTAGCAGACCCAAGTAACTAATTTGAAGTATGCACCGATGCCTACAAGGAAGGGGTAGGAGCATTTTTTAGCCAGGAAGGTAAGTAATAGCATATGAATCCATAAACTTGAAAGATCATGAACAAAGGTATTCTAACTATGATCAAGAACTAGCTCCAGTAGTGCATGCCTTGCGAGTATGGACACATTACCTTTTGGGGGAAATATTTGTGCTAAGAAATGATCATAGGAATTTAACTAGCTATTTTAAACAGTCTAATTTAAATGCTTGCCAAGCAAGATGGAATTAATTTTTAAGTGAATTTGATTTTGATATTCAACATGTAAAATATAAGGTGAACCGTGTTGTTGATGCTTTAGGAATAAAATTTCATTGCATCTATGAACTCCCTTTTAACCAAGTTGAATCTATGTTCTAGGAACAGATTGTGGAGGCAGCAAGGAAAAACCTTGAATATAAATTCCTATGGAAGTAATAAAGAGAAGGTGAAAATCAAGGAAAGAAATCAGATTATGAGCTTAATGATAAATGAATATTATTATACAAAAATAAGATATGTATTCCAAATCAAATGAGCTTGAATGGGCTCATTATGGATGAATATCATCAGAGTTCCTATGCAGGACATCCTCGATATCAAAAAATGTTAATGAAAATTAGGAAAGTTTATTTTTGGCCTGGTATCTGTAAAACAATTGTTGTATACCTGACCAAGTTCTTGGAGTGCCAAAAAGTCAAGGTAGAGCACCAAAATCCAACATGATTGCTTCAACCTAATATTGTCCAGTCAACCTACAAGAAAATGCATATTGTTAATATTTTCATGAAATAAAATTTTAGACTGTATGGTTTTCTGAGAATTTTTATCCTAGTTCGAGATGTAATTTACATCAACTTTCTGAAAAACATTATTCATTGGCTTGGGAGAAAAATTACAGTTTAGTCCCACTTACCATCCTAAAATAGATTGGAAAACGAAGAGGGTGAATAAAGTTTTAGAGGATATTCTATGCATGTACGTAATGCAACAACCTACAAAGTTGGAAGAGTACCTACATTTGGTCTATTTTTCCTATAATAACGGTTATCAAGAGTCCCTCAAGGTGGGTCCATTTGAAGAATTGTATGGAAGACAATGTCAGACCTTAATTGGAGTAGCTGGGAAACCAAGATGATGCTTAGACCAAACATGCTTGAGGAAATGGAACAAGAGGTGATAAATATTAGACAAAAATTAAAGGCAGCTCAAGACATACAAAAGATATATCAAGACCGAAAGAAAACCTTCAGCGAATTTTCGGTGGGGTATCATGCATATGTAAGGATTAAACTAAAGAGGAATACCTTAAGGTGGACTAATAGTGCCAAATTGGCTCTGAGGTATTGCAGACCATTCCAAATTTTGCAACATATTGGATCGGTGGCTTATCAAATCGGTCTACCTAGTAATATAATTGTGCATAATGTATTCCATGTATTATTGTTGAAACGATACATACATGACCCTAAGCATGTGATACATAGGCAGAGTATACATGTAAGTAATGATTACATTACAATTTACAAATAAGAAGGGTTCTTGTTGGAACTATTTTTTTTTTTGTGCCACTACAGGTAGAACCGAATGGAAAGTTTTTGGTAGAGCCTCAGCGTATTTTCGATCATAGAGAAATAAAACTCTAGAGGTGAGTCATCACCCAAGTTAAGGTGCAGTGGAAGCACTTTAGCCCAGAGGAGGCTATCTGAGAGGATGAAAATTTCATTAAATAGGCATATCTTAAATTGTTTCAATCATAAAGTAACACTGGGGACATTGTTTACATTAGACGGGGGAAAGGTAACACCCTGTTCTATGTGAATTATGTTTGACAAAATTTTATGATACATTTGAGTTATTAAAAGTTAACAAACATTATTATTCATTAGTGAAACTTGAGTTTATTTATAAATAAAATAAAATTGATAATTATACTGAGTAAAAATGACTTACCTAAATGGTAAATGATTCAAAGATTCCAAAGTTAAAAGTAGAGATGGTTTCTAACAACTACTTCCCGAAAATGATAAAATGGAAAACCTAAAGGGGGAAAGGGGTTCTATTCAAAAATATGCTAAGTGTTAACAACATTATGTTGAGAATAGTTGTCCAGATGTGGGAGGAAACAAGTGGAGATCTAAAAAACCTAGAGAAGTATAGGTTTGATTGTAATCCTCACGTCTATATTCTAATTAAGATTTTCTACTACCTAAGGCTCTATAGAGGAGAACATGGGGAGCAGAGGACGTGATAACTATTACACCATTTTTTTGGTCATCTAACTCATTATCATTAGATGAACCCAAGTACACCATGTAAGAACAATTTTACCCTAAGTAAAGTTTCTTTCACCATATAAAATAACATTTGTCTATATTTCCTAGTCATATTTAACCCAAAACAAGGAAATTAATTAAATAAATCATTATTTATTTAATTATTTCCTAGGAATAAGTTATTCAAATCATTATTTAAATAATATTTCTAGTTAAATTTGACTAAATCATTTTTAATAATTAAATAAATCATTATTTATTTAATTATATTCCCATCATCTCCCTAAAATAATAAATAAATCATTTATTTATTTATTGTTTATAAATAAAGGAATTGACCCAAGTCAAAAGACCTTTTCCCTCCAACAAATATAATAAAATATTCCTAAAGGGTGATTCTAGAATTTTGATTAATAATATTTTATTCATGCACCGAGTTCTAGAACACCCAATATTTTGTTATAAATAGAAGGGTTTTCCCCATTCATTAGTCACCTTCATTACATTAGATCACACTGTATCTATTCTTGGTCACCATTTTACATTTTTTCTTTGTAAGCTCCCATTGAGTTCTATGTTTGTCAGGGTTTTCTACGACAATAAGAGAGAGGAATTATAGATTTGAAACGGTGATGACTTTCAAGAATCCATCCCATTGAGGAGAACTAGAAAACACCTTTCTTGTTTTCCTCTCAGGTGCCCCATTCTTTAATATAATACAAATCATTCTTTTAAACACCTTTTTCTTGTCTTGTCTATTGGATACATGGAGCCATATTATATTTTACTTGCTTAATTTCTTTTGTGCTTATATCTGAATTTGTGCTGCAGACTTAAAGATATTTTTCAACCATAATCAATGTTAGGGATATTTGTTATGCATAGCTAAAGTGATATTTTACGACGAAATATTCATACTAACAATTGGCGACTCCACACGGGCTTTCTTTTGCAACCGTTGTCGTTTTACATATTCCTACATATCCAGCTATTTCAGACCCTAGGGTCTCTCTTAAATTTTATGTTTTTTCTATTTTTATGGTGATTTCCACCTCTAAAACCTTCAAACAGTCAAATTTTTAACTTTCGTGTGTTTCTGGTCTTATTGCGCAGGTGACAGACATCAGTCGTAGCTGAGACGAAAAAAATTTCTGCAATCTGCCGCTGAGAGAGCCGAATCTGCAGGTCACACTTATCAGCCCAAAAAGTGCAACCTGGCCTTGAGGTCACACTTTTCTGCCCTAAATATGCGACCTAGACTGCGAAACAGGTCAGAGCCTATGACCTGCACTGTTTTCTGCAATTTTCTAGCGCTTTTTCTGGGTTTGTCTCAAGCTTCTGTCAGGTTTTTCCAGCCTCCGCCTCTGCCCGTTTAGAACTTTTTCTGATCTGTTTCACTCAACTAAGTGGGATTCTTCCCCCTTAGGGCTCTAGTACCCTCCACTTTTTGTGGGAGAGTTTTTTCTATTTCAGAAGTTTGAATTTCCAGAGTTTCAACCTTATTGCTTTCAGATCTGATACCTTAGTTTCAGGTCTCTTTAGATCAGCTATTCTCCCTTTCAAATCACCTCATATAGTTTTGTTTGGGTTCATTTCTAGGGCCACCTCCTTTTCCTTCTATTTTTAGCTGATCTCCTCCTTTTTAGCAGCAACCTTGCCTCTGCCTCTTTGTTGTTCTCTTCACCTCTTTTCAGCAGATTTCTCCTTTAGATCCCTGTCCCTCCCGACCTTAGATCTATTGGCCTTTTTTTGCGTGCTTTGCCTAGTTTTTCCCTCTTATAGACTAGTTTTGAGAGACCTGCCTTCTTGGGTTAGATTGATGCATTCATAGCTGTTAATTTTCTGTTCTTTTAGTTTTATTTACTGCAGATTTATTTTCAGTTACAGAGCACACTTTTTCTTTTACTCTCAAAACATCTGGGTTTAAACAAATTAAAATTAACGCACGCCACACACTGACCCTAAGTGAAGAGGAGCTTGGTTAACACTGCCTGGCAAAGACTTTAAAATAAATTGTCACTGCACCTCTCTTCCCTTGACCTCACTTGATTTTTTTCCTCCCTTCCCTTGTCAGTTTTCTTCTTCCCATCATCATTGTGCCCCCAAGGCGCTTCTCTCAAAGACTTCTTGGCCTTCACCCTCAGTTTCCGGTTGGTCGACTTCCTCCTGCTCGTTTTCATTGAGTAAGTCCCCCCCTGAGTCCGCACTCCCAATCTTCTTCTGATTGTTCGGGTTCTCCCCCTACTTCTGGTTCTCCCTCTTTTCCCTTCACCATGTCTAGTTCAGGACCTAGCCCTAACCCCAGTTCTACCGCTGGGTCCATTTCCAGTGGAACCACTACGATACCTACCTCGACTTCCCTGTTTCTCCCTTATATGGACGGCCTTAGTCTCCCTGACTTCAATCAGCTGATTAATGACCCTATTTGCCACGATATCAGTTGGCCTGCTATGCCAACCAAGCTTCCCTCCGACATTCTCAAATTCGAAAGCCTTGCTAGTGAAGATCCCTCTAACCATATCCGATCTTTCCACATGTGGTGTTCCTCCAATTCCATCACCAATGACTCCATCCGTCTTCGTTTGTTTCAATGCATGCTTACCGGCGAAGCTTCTAAATGGTATGTTGATCAAGCCACCTCTTCCCATACCACCTTTGTGACCATTTCCCAAGCCTTTTTATCCTATTTCCAGCTCCCTCTCCGATATGACACTTCTACTAAACTCTTAACTTTTTTTCATCAATCCTCTTCGACCCGCCTTTCCGCTCATGTCCAGGAATGGCGACGACGACGAAGCTTGTGTCGCGCTCCCCCCTTTGAAGATCGGGTTTACATGGACTGGTTCCTTCGCTCTCTCTTACCTCCCATTGGGAAATATGTCGCCTCCCATTTTCCCCAAACCGAAGAAGCCACCCTCCAAATCGCCTTGAAGTATGACCTTATCTATGCCTAATCTGGTTATGTTTATACCGTCCTTCCTGAACTCCCCAAGCCCGATGGCGCTAATGCCTCGAGGGCATCTCACTCTGCCGACGGTATCGTTGGAGCGCTATCCCATACCTCTACCCAGCCTCTTCCGGGCTTCCCTCCAGGGGGGGCCAGCCCCTCCAGCACTTTTTCCCCTCCAGGTAGCATGTATCTAGGATACGGCATGCCTCCTCCTTTTTCCCACCCTCCTGATTATCTCAATGTTTCCCATCCTACCCCTTATCCATATCCACAACCTGGTGTCCCAACTCCTCCAGCATTTGGACCTCCCACTCCTTTGCCTTTTCCACCCCCGCAACCACAATTACTACCCCCCCCAGGGCAAGTCTTTGCATAGCAGGGGGCACCCAATTTTATTCCTTCTCAGAGAAAGAGAAAAGGAAACCAATCCACTTCTGGTAACAGGGGACCCAATTCTTCCAGTATTGACCCTACCACTACCAACCAGCCACAGGACCCTCAGCCCAAGCCGGACAAGCCACTTCGCACCAATAAGCCCTATTCGTGTTGCGGTGTTTATGGTCACTACACTCACAATTGTCCCTTATTACCACAAATGCGGCAGATGTGGGAATCTTAGGCCACCGTGTGGGGACAACACTCCTCCCCTGCCATCCCTCCCACCCCAACTACTTCTAAACCCGCTGTGTTTACCAATCTTTTCCCTCACTAAGGATTCGTGGCCACTCAACCTCCTCATGCCCCTATAACCACTCAACCTTCCCCTTCTAGTTCCTCTGATTACCAGATTCTCATGATGGCCTCTGACCCTCCTCTCACCGTCGACCTCAACCTCCAAACTCGGTCCCATCAGTATTCCACGCCCCCCATTCCCTATGTCTGCGAGTCTCCATCTTCAGGTCCTATAGAGCCTCTGTCGACACCCCATGATCCCTTACAAATCCCTCCGCCCCAAGCTGTGGTTCATCCCAAGACTCGTAAGGGACCATTACACCGAAAATTTGCCTTTGGTCGGGCCGCCCATTCATACAGCATAGTAGATGATCTGGCACAATCTCCTACTACCATTTCAACACTGGAACTTCTTCAGTCATGCCCTTCTCAAAAGAAGGCTCTACTATCTACCATGGGTGCTGTAGATCCTGCTGATGACCAATTGATTGTTTTCAATGCCCTTCAGTCAGACCATCCCGCTCTTCCTCCTTCGGTTTGTTTCCAAATCCCAGTCAAAATCCGCAACGTCGATGTCGCTCGGTGTATTACTGATGAGGGGGAATCTACCTGTGTAATGTCCACTTCGGTTTGGAAACAACTCAGACTGCCTGAGCTGGCCCCTTTCACAATCACCCTTCATGCGTGGGATGGCCATGCCTCCCAACCCATTGGTCTCTTCCGTAATTGTCCTATCACCCTTTCCGGTAAGACTGTTTGTGTCGATGTGGAAGTTATCGATGGCCCTCTTGACTACAAAATTCTTTTGGGGTGAAGTTACACCTACACCATGTCTGCCGTCCAATCCGCAGCCCACTGCAAGATGTTTTTCCCTCATAATGGAAAAATTGTCACGATTGACCAGTTGACTTACCATGAACCACACTCTCAGACCTCCCCTGAGTCCACCATCTCCTCTGTCACCAATAATCCAACTCTTGATTCATTGACCAGTGTTTTCCTTGGCGTCTATAAAGACTCCTCCTTGCTTGGAACTTTTCCTGGTCCTCCTCCTTCTCCTGTCCCTGACCCTAGTTTAGCGAATGTTTGCATGATGCAATCGTCTTAGGCTGGCCTTTCATAGCCTACTTCGACTAGTCAGCAAGCTCAATATTGCCTACCACAACCTTCTCCTCGCCCTTCGCTTCAGTCGACCGAACCTTTTTTTCCTCGACCGTCCCACCCCCCTCACACTCAGGAACCTCCCTACCCTCCTGAGTTGGTTCCCTCAGGTCTTCACCCTATGGGAGCCATCCCTCCTGGTCACTACCCCACTGGTTAAATACCTTTCCTTGGTCCCCCCACCGGCGTCTATTCGGTCACCGTCATGGCCACCCTTTCCCTCCCTATTTTAACCTTGGGAATTCCAGTATGGTATCTTACCCCTCCAGTCGAGACCCCACCGGGCCACCCTAAACCATACGTAGTTGTGACACTAGTGCAACCAATTCCCTTCGCTGCTTCCACCACTACAGTGCCCCTAGCCCCTCCGCAGGACCCTCCTCATGTGGCGACAGCTACAAGAAAGAAAAGAAAAACTCTAAAGGGGGCATCCAAAGACATGGTCACCACACCCGACCCTACCCCTCCCCCACCCGCCAAGGCTTGTGCCTTATGTGATGGTATCGGTCATCCCACCCATACTTTTCCTAAGTTTCCACGTATCCAACCCATGGTTAAAGTTGTGTTCCATGAATCTACGATCCCTGAAACCTCCGTTTCTCCCTCATTCGCAGCCAAGAACCCAAATACTCTTTGCACCAACAAACCCTGTGCTCTATGCGGCGTCCATGGCCATTACTCTCACCATTTTCCTCACCTCACGCATTACTGATCCTCTTTAGAGGTCATTCGCGAGTAAAAAGTTGAACAAAACCAATCTGCCTCTCCCATCCTTGCTCAATATGCGTCAAGTCTACTCGAGGATCCCCTGATACCATTGACATTCCTCCCCCTGATGTTGAAATGTCGGAATCTGCTGCTCCACTCCTATACCTATCATCATCCGCATGACCATCGAAGTACATTCCATCTGAATCCACTCCATTTGTTCTTCTTGATACTCCTTCAGACACATTCTTGGGCTCTTCATGTTTTGACCATATTTTTACTTGTTCTTCTGTCATTCCCTGTGATGACCCGTATCTATGCCTCTCTTCCCGTCCTGATGATTTAGGTAGCTTTGCAGCGTCATGTGGTCTCCTTGACCCTTCCATTCCTTCCCATAATCACGATCATACCATCCGTGTCTTTGATGTTCTTCGCAGCCTGAGTTCCTGCTCTTCATCACATCATTCTCATTCATCCCCCTCTTGTCGATGTATGAGTCCTAGACCTCCTACTCGGACTGCTCCCTCACATAGCCATCAGTGGATGTCTATCCTCTACTCGGGCTACCATCCTTTTTCTCATCCCTCCCATTACTTGTCCTGCGACACTATTACATCGGCCCTCTCCTCCACGCATTATCTTGGCTATGTCGATGGGGCAAGTCACTATTCCCGGAATCTCGCCTCGGCAGCATGGGCCATCCTTACCCCCTTGCATACCCTGGTTCTTGAAAATGGGGTATGCATTGGTAATGCCACCAATAATCAGGCTGAATATTATGCAGTGCATGGTCTCTTAGCCAATGCCCTCTCTCATCACATCCTCCATCTGCATGTTCATTTAGATTCTCTGCTTCTTGTCCTACAACTTAATCGTGTCTATCGTGTGCATAACCCTATCCTATTTAGACAATATTTACAAGTGAAACTTTTGATACGTGAATTTACATCCATTACTTTCAACCATATCCCTCGACATCAAAATCACTACGTCGATCAAATTGCAAATCATGTTCTAGACTAGCATTTATCACACACAAGACAATAACATTTCACATCATCCACAAAATGTACATAAATCATATATATCATATAGCATGTGTTTTTAGAGTCCATCTGCTCTGAAACATATCACATGCCCTTAGCATGGTACAAAAAACAAAACTACAAAATGGGGGGCACCACTTGCCCCTACAAAAACACTGGGGGGAACCATCTGCCCTGCATCTAATCACTCTCTGGAGGATCCCGAGCCAATGGCTCTACTCCCGTAGCTCGTAGATCACACATAGTCTGACTGGACCTCTCCATACGTCGAATGATACCTCGCCATTATGAGGGTAGCCCAATACATAACTCTATGTACTGGTCGTCTAAATCCTGCCAACCATGCTCCAACACAACAGTCAGCAACCCCTCACATCTACGATGGATCTCCTCTCCAGAGTGGCCATATCCTCATTCTGTGCTGTCCTTGATCCACTTGCACCTATAGCTCTTGCTGCTGCCGATCGTCCCATATATCCGGCTAGTTTTACCGGAGCTCTATCTGCATTCCAAAAATATAATGATTATTACCATGAATACTAGTCACAAACTCTATAATGCACATAACATATTAGTTGCTTTTCAGTTACCATCGGGACCCCACACTCGACCAGGTGGAAGCGGCAAGTCTGAATCTTCCCAATAACTCATCCCACTATAGGGATAGTCATCTATGTATAATGACATCTGATCCCAATGGGTGAATAACTCTAGTCAGAACACCCGTCAAACCACCCCTCCCCCTCCTCTACATAGTAATCGTCCCCACCGACGCATCCAGGGCTCTCTCAGACCTCCATCAGGTAACTTTATATGAGGTCGCAATGTCGGGATCTTCTCAAAAAATAAGGAACACAACACCGTCCCATAGGCACAATCATGATTCACTTGTCGTTTGCATAGCGACAGTTTTCGTTTCACTGACACCAACATCATTTGGGCCCACCCATAGTAGGTCCCCCCCAACACACTCTCTACAATCATCATCTGCCCTCCAGTGATGTGATGGAACGCCTGGCTGCCCAAGATCCACAACACGGCTGCGACCGCTGCCCGGGTCTCCAACCTCTCTAGATATCTAATGGATATCTGAGTCCCTTTGACTAGGACACCTGGTCGACAATGCCGATCAAAAAACTCCATAATGTTACACCCCCATGGTAACACTGGCTGCGTATTTCCCACCATCCCTAATGGTGGGAGACCAGTCAAGAAATACAGATCCTGGACCGTCATCTCAATCATATGCCCCTGCACTATAAATTCCTCATGCTCTGGATCCCAATAACTGATAATCTGGGCCAACAAGGGCTCTCCCGCCCTCATCAAAGGGTTCTCCAAAAAATTCAGAACCCCATACCTAGCCAGTGCATGATGGACACCCTGATTCTCTTGGATTTCCGTACGTAATGTACCTAAGTCTCTCTCTCTCCACTTGATCTATATCTCCACCATACCTGCACACAAACACCATTTTTGTCAGTCTACAGACAAGAAAAACTGCATTATCTTACAAAAAAATTGAATCTCAGCCCATAACAACACTGCAACCACCCACATCTAACATGTCGCACTTTTTGGGCAAATCCTGGGCCAGGTCGCACTTTTCAGGCCAAAACCTGCATTTCAGGTCACAGCTTTTGCCCCAAAAAGTGCGACCCAAGCATAAGGATGAATTAGGGGCAGTTACTGAGATTTCAAACCCTAATCTAAACTTTGAATCCATCAAAAATAGAGAGTAGGATTAGGCCTCTTACCTGCAACTGACGAATCATGATTCCAACGGTTGGTTTGTCCGCTACGATCGCCACAAGATTTAGGGCCTTCTCACCTCTCCACATTCACCACAGCTACACAAGAAAATGAATGATCTTTGGAGGGAAAATGCCTTATTAGAATAAAACCCTTGTTTTTTATTTTTCCCACTGTGACCAAACCATAGCCCCGTTTGACACACCGTCCACACCATTGGAAAGCTCTCACCGAGCACTCAAATGGGTATTTGTTAGTTTTCCATGTTTTGATACTTCACCGGGACACATTTTGTCCCTGAAGGGTCTCTTCCCCTCTTCTCAAAATCAAATTTCTTCACTTACGACACTTGTACTTGAGGCACCACTTTTCCTCCTTACTCGTCTTTGTTTGTGTCGATTTTCATTATGAGCTACCCTATACTACTCATGTTTTTATGGTTCCCCATCAGACCCTTACTATGAGGCAACACCATTGCGTCGCCCTTATTTAGAGAATCCTAGTCAAGTCATCATCACATTCATGGAGTCCATTTCGAGTCCCTTTGTACCCCGCTATAGTCCTCCCTCCTTTCTTGCTTGATCCATCTCTCGTGTCACACATTATGGCCTTCTGCACCCTTGTCCCCTATCCCTCCTGATATTATGTCAGTCGCTGCCCATCCATTCATGCCCTTTATGCTCTAACAAGGGAAGTTGTCCAACCACTTCTCCATATCCCTCATTTCATCATCATCATTAGTGTCTATTTGTTCGTCGCTCTACTATTTTCCCTCATGCCTTAGTTGGGGTTCCCTTATTGCCTTACCTATGGCGGACCTACTTCTGTCGACATCAGCTCATTTACTTCAGAAGCCAGGTCTAGGGGGCAGTGTACCTTGGTTCGAGCTCTTCTTAGCATGATCATGATCTAAACACTTGATGGTCCAGTGATGCAGCAACAACTATTGATGATTCCTAGGCGTGTGTGAGATGTCTCAACCCTCATAAGGGGGTGGCCCTGCAGGTAGCCCCCCACATGCTCGGATGAATTTTTCATTTCCGCCCTTGATGCAGCTCCTTTCATTTGATGATATTGGCCTCAACCACTTGCAGTGCCTCTTCGATTTGCATGTATCATTCATATTGTGTGAGCCCTTCCCTGTGTGTAGGGGGAATTTGGGTATATTTGTATCTCATGTACTAAAATCTTCTTGTATAAGTCCTGAAGGTTATTCCAGGCATTGCATGTATGTGGGATTCATCATTTTATTTATCTAGCTCATGTTTAGGATAGTACATGCTTCATTATTGCGTTCTGTGGTTTTCCGGGCACCTTATTCTTTGTACTATTGTATCGGCAGGCATAGGTATGCCTCCCCTGTCACCTTTAACACTGGTACTACTTCATCACCTAGAGACTTTTTCCACCTGTAATTCTTGTCTCCTCTGGGTCTAGTCCTTTAGCACTTTAGACTACCTTACATTCCTCTCTCTCACTTCCCTCTTGATGCCTAGTGATTGAGTTCTTACAACGTACTTCGGTCATACGATTTTCTCCTAACACTCATATGTTGGGGGGAAATCTGTTACACCATTTTTTTGGTCATCTAACTCATTATCATTAGATTAACCCAAGTAAACCATGTAAGACCAATTTTACCCTAAGTAAAATTTATTTCACCATGTAAAATAACATTTGTCTATATTTCCTGGTCATATTTAACCCAAAACAAGGAAATTAATTAAATAAATCATTATTTATTTAATTATTTCCTAGGAATAAGTTATTCAAATCATTATTTAAATAATATTCCTAGTTAAATTTGACTAAATCATTTTTAATAATTAAATAAATCATTATTTATTTAATTATATTCCCATCATCTCCCTAAAATAATAAATAAATCATTTATTTATTTATTTATTATAAATAAAGGAATTGACCCAAGTCAAAAGACGTTTTCCCTGCAACAAATATAACAAAATATTCCTAAAGGGTGATTCTAGAATTTTGATTAATAATATTTCATTCATGCACCGAGTTCTAGAACACCCCAATATTTTGTTATAAATAGAAGGGTTTTCCCCATTCATTAGTCACCTTCATTGCATTATATCACACTCGATCTATTCTTGGTCACCATTTTACATTTTTGCTTTGTAAGCTCCCATTGAGTTGTATGTTTGTTAGGGTTTTCTACCACAATAAGAGAGAGGAATTTTAGATCTGAAACATTGAGGACTTTCAAGAACCCATCCCATTGAGGAGAACCAGAAAACACCTTTCTTGTTTTCCTCTCAGGTGCCCCATTCTTTAATATAATACAAATCATTCTTTTAAACACCTTTTTCTTGTCTTTTCTATTGGATACATGGAGCCATATTATATTTTATCTGCTTAATGTTTGTTTTTCTTAGATCTGAATTTGTGCAGCAGACTTAAAGATATTTTTCAGCCATAATCAATGTTAGGGCTATTTGTTATGCATAGCTCAAGTGATCTTTTACGACGAAAGATTCATACTAACAATAGCCTCTCTCAAGGTTGGGTGGAACCATCAGTTACGTGAAACGAAAAGAAGAAAGATAAGTACCTTTCGGTTTCTTATTTTCTTATGCAAATAACAGTTCAAGAAAGAAAGTATAAATGACTAGATTTATACTATTTTTTTATGATTCTTGACTTACATAGTTGAATAGTATAGTGAACATATTTTTTTTAAATTAAAAGATGAAAAAAATGGTAAACACGAGTACAAAAATGTAAACTATTCATGTGATACACAAAGGGATCAAGTAGTACTGCAAACTATATCTTCTCTATTAAACCAGATAAAAAAAAATCATCTTCATAATGTCTAAAATCCATTAAATTCCGGAAAGAAAGTTATAGAGTTGGAATAGATGAGAAGTATGTCTAAATTAAACAAATCAAACTACTGAGGCACAAAGGTTTAGCGCCGAGGCCCATGGAGACAAGGCAGGGGTCATGGTCCTGTGGCCATTTCAATGTTCAACTTACTATAGCATACATTTGAAATAAAATAAAATAAATAAGACTATGAAATCTAAGAGTACATTTAATTATCTAAATAGCATTCGATTAAGTAAACCCTTTGCAGGAGAATTTAGATAGAAATTGGGAACAATACATAACAAGAGTAAATGGAGATAAACAATAACACTTATTAATATATAGATGAGTTGATTTAAAGTTATGATATCCATAAATTTCCTACTTAGAAACATAAACCCTCGGGAGGTTGAAGTAAGAATTTTTGTGTCTACCATTACAGATTGCTAAGAAAAGGAGGAAAATAACTAAAAAAATCATAATGAAGAAATATAATAATTTATCAATGAATTTTCTTAACTGAAATATAGAACCCAGAATTCTGAAATATCAATTATACATTTAAATTATGAATTCTGAGTCTTGAGTAATACATTTAAATTATCAACTGTCAAAGTAAACTAGTTACATGCTTGGAAGACTTGAATTGACAAAGGAACAATCCATGCAAGAATTTATAAACTGTAAGGGAGGCATCTCAAATTGAGTCGTGTAATTAACCAACATAGAAAATCTCATTGAAAATAAAGGACATGGGAAGTAAGACTCTTGCATGTAGGCACAACCATAGCCATGTGGCGCCCTGCACTCCAGGAGGGTTTTTCCCTCAACAAACATAAATATGAAAAAAAAGGAAAAATGAGTTCATTAAGGATTTTTGACATACCTATAAACATAGAGCACTGGAATAAGAGCCAAAACCACATCTCTGTTACCTGACATCAAAATGAGCTTATCCTGAGACCAAAAACAACACAATAAGAAATTCAAATTTGTAGACAGTAAAACCAAGCTTACAAACTTGAAATAACTTAGGAAGAAAATAACCAATTCGATATGGAATAAATTCAAACAAATCTATCAGTGGGTAGAATACCTGCTTTGGGTAGGGCTTGTCTCGACCATTCTCCATTTCTACTTGGCCAAAGGGAGTTAAATAAAATAGTCGTTGTGGTAACTTAGCGCCATAGAAATCTGTTGTGATAAAACGAGAACCCTGACAATGGAGAATTGATCGTAAAACCTTCCAAATAGGTGGAAGACTTAAAAAATTAACACAGTCACCATACATAATAAAGAAAGTAAACTTGTAATTCATAGTTTCACTATTGAGCTAAAGACTGAAACCCCAAGAAGGGATCTCAACACATTATCAATTGTTAAAATATTGTCGAGTAAGTATATCTGTTGGAACCATAACACAGTCTCAATATTACAAAGGATAGGAGCTCCAACGACCATAGAAACTAAGGTTATGAAAGTTTTAATGGAGGAAAAACCATGAAAAGTTGCAGAGCTGGACCAACCAATGTGTCAGCGAATGAATGAGGATGAGAGCTTTTACAGGGGGTGGGTGGTTGCTCTAACCTCCCTAGATCTCCTCACACCCATTGGATTTAGGGTTCAAAAAACCAATGGTCCGTTTTGCAGAAAAATTTGAGATATAATTCTTTAACCTTCAGCCAGATGTCCCCAAGTCATGGTGGGAAGAAACCAAGGTGCTATGTATTATCACTCCAGTAAATTCTTAAGTTGTGGGATTTTGGTTTTTAGCCAAAGAATACTAGAGGTAACCACAAACCTACTTCAAAATATAGGATCTAGCCTTCCTAGGGTTCAGAGAGGGCTCTCTCTTTAAGATTTCACTTTTTTTTGGTTTTGAATATTAGGCTAGATATTAAAGTGCAGATTTGGTTTTGTTTTGTTTGATTTGGTGGGAAATTTCACTTGGATGGTAGATAGAGGGAAATATATTTGTCCATTGGGATATGGAGTCTAAGCCAAGCTAATAGAAATGGGATCAAAACTTAAAAGGTTAAATGTCTACAGGGCAAGGTAGATAACCCTTGGAGATCTTGGGAAAAATGGTTTTTCAGATGGTATGATCGGGATCAAGGGCACTTAAGAATCCTTAAATCTGGAAAATGGAAGTAGAAGATAGAGGTAAAATGTGAGAGGGAGTAGTTAAGAATTCCCCGCACCGGAAATCAGAAGAAAACAAAGAAATGATAACTAGTTAAAAACAAGGTGCTATTAACATGTCGTGTAGTAATACTCCTAGTTATACATTCAGATTTAGAATTAAAACATAGATGTATGCATGAAACAAATGCATATAACAATGACAAGTTTAAGAGAGTACTTCACTCCAGATAGCTTATCACAGGGATCATGAAGTATGATGGAAAAAAGGTGATCCAATCTGCTACTCAAAAACGAAATACAAAGCCTTTAAGTCAATGAAAATATCTATAGTAATCTCCAAAAATTTTATTCCACACAAAATACTTCCAAGAGCAAAGTATTTATATAAAATGTCTTACAAAATATCCTATATGACTTCTAGGAATAAACTTAGGAAAATTAAATCTCTCACAACAATAATAGTGACAACTTGCTCAACAAACTAGCAAGCTGTCCTATTTTATTCAAAATAAATAGAAACAATTTTTAGGTAAGAAGCAGCTAGCTGCTTATGTGTCCTCTCTACTAGCCTTTTAGGTATTTTCAGAATTTATTTTCCTTTACTGATACTCTTTCTGGCTGATACTCTTTCACTTCTGATACTCTTTACTTTCAGTAAAACTGCCTTCTTGCTGTAAAAATCTATTTTTACTGTGAAATTAGCAAACATAATTTCTCTTCTTCACGTGTTTTCCTTTATTTATTCATAGAAAATCAGTCAATGCTTGCCACTCCTAAATTTTAGGAATTCTAATATTCTTGAATTTCCTAAAATTCCCATCAACCTCAGTGTACCTGGAAAATGTAGGTTTGATGACAAACAAATGTTTGATTTCATACTGCAAATAAAATAGCACTTCAAATTTTTTTAGCAATACTTTCCCTATGGGAATACCTTGGCCTATTGGTTTGTTTACTTGCTCCTTAGCATGTTATCTGATCTTTTTGTCATAATTGTTCTAAGGAATTAGCTTGTCAGTAATCACCATAATATCTGGAAGTCCCTTTTGCCTTAAGTTAGTGAATTTAACCTTAAATCTAGTGACAACAGTGTTCATTCCTTCACATTTCTCTTCAAGCTGCCTCATTAGATTTCTTTTGGTAGTTACTTTCCTAGCTTTTAGGATTTTAGATGTATTTTCATTGATCTTTTACTCTACAAGTTGTTGTTTTTTCTTGCTGTTTAGGAAATTGATTAAGCTAACAACCGGTTCTATTTTATCTGCCAATTCGTCTTGTGTCTTTTGGATCTCTGCCTGAGCTATCAATAGTAGCTCTCTCTACTAAAAAAATACTTGAATTGATGGCCAAACATCATGAATGGATTCAATTACATTATTCCACAAGTAATTTTTAATATATGATATTTGGTCCTTGAGAGTTAACTCTTTTTCGAGCTTTTTTACCTCTTCACTCAGTCTGTGAGCATTTTTTCATGTATTTTAGCATCTATCTAAGCTTCTTTACTTGTTTTATCTAGATTTTCAATTGTCTTGGTCAATCTATTGATTTCATTAGTCTTTAAGGACATTTCCTCCATTGCTTTTATTAGTTGACTGCTCTCATCTCTAGGCGATAACATTGTTGTAGAAGATTCAGTCACTATAGTAGTTGAAGAAGCCAATGGCACTGCAGTGTCCAGTGGCTCTTTTGGTGCCAATTTTTCTCCTAAAGTAGATGGTACTGCTGTTGTGATGACTAGGATAACAGTGGGGGTGACTGGCTCCTTAACTATCTTTTTTTCTTGGACAACTTGGTGCATTTGCACTTCCATTTCTTTGATTTGAGCTGTGAGTTGAAGTATCAAGCTCATCATTTCATCTTCCTCCTTTTCATCCTATAAAACTTCCTTTGTTTGAGGATGTTCTCCTTAAGGAAGCTTGAGTTGTTTCCTCAAGGAAGTTATGTCCTGATTTTTTTTTTAACCAATGTTTTAGCTGCTTTGATGTTTGTAGGATCATATCATACCTACAATACTAACTTTTCTAAGGCTTTTATCCTTAGATCCTTTGCATATAGTGAAGCTTTATCCATCTTCATTTTGTCCTGCATTTTAGAAATGGTATTTTGAAGCCTATGAACACTCATAGATATTGTTGTCACTGTGGAATAGAGCATCTTTGATGTTTTCTTGTGAAATTAAATATGATCCAACTCATGGATTTTATCTGTGGCTACTTCCATATCAACCTTTTTGTAATCAACCACTGTCTTAGGCACTGGTACAATGGGATGTAAAACTGACATAATCAATTTTTGAGTTGAATAATCAAAGGGTGATAAGAATTTATTTCGATTACCTAGCTTCTGCTTTAAAAATGGAGAATATATTTTAGTTTTAATTTCCTCATTCTTCAATTTGATTTTCTTGTATTTTTCCTTAATAGCTAAGTCCTTCTCCTTATCTGAATGTGAGGGGGAAGCCTCCATAATTTGTTGCCTCTCCATTAACTGTGCATCTTCATTATTCAACTGTTCTTGATTATGATTTGGCTCACTAATGATTACAGTGGCTACATTGATCTCTGTCTGTGCAGTGTTCGTATTCAAAGGCTGTGTATCTTCAACATCTATTTTTAACATAGTTACTGATGAAATGAGAACTATTACCTCAAAACAGGAACTATAGCCCAAAAAGACTCAAAAAACATGAAAAAACACCCCAAAAACAAAAAGTGTGTATTCCAAAACACATTTGTTTTTTTTTAAGGTTAAATTTCAACATTTTATAAAATTATGCTAAAAACAAAATTGTTTCTTGAAAAAAGGATTGAGAAAACACCCTCAAAACAAAACCAATTGATGCTGGAATAACAAAAAAAATAATTGTGTCATACTTTTGACACTTGTAACAATGGAATTAAAGACAACATATTAGGAATTTTTTTAAAATCGGAAATTTCTAAATTTTTTGATAGATGATGTTAAAGATAAAAAAAAACATTTCTGAAGGGCTTATCATTTCGAACAATTTTCATCCATGTTGTTAAACATAAAATATCTTGACTCTAAACAACCCTAAAATTGTAATTATTGTCAACCATGACATTAAAGATAAAATTTTGTAGCACATAAAAACCTTAATGACAAGTTGTAAATCTAAAGTTTTTCAATTTTAAGTTTTCAACATACTTGAATAATGAAATTATTGAGAAATTATAGGACTTAAAAAATTAAAAAAATGAACAAGTAAATGAAAAAATTATCATTGAACAGAAACAAGTAAGAGTAATGTTAATTTTAAAGGATAAAAACTTATCTTTTTTCAAATCATAGCATAAGAAAAATTTAATTCTAATTTCAACCAAAACCTAAAAATCAAGCATCAAAACAGAGTTTCCCCTTTCAATGACGCATATAATTATTAAAAATTTTAAAAGTATCTTATACCAAATGGTAACAATACATAATATTGGTAATATCACTGTATAATCTAAAATTCAACATTAGTTTCTATTCGCTATTTCACTTATAATCAAAATATCAACATTGGTACATTAAATATAACATAAATTATTTTTGTAATTCATTTTTGCATTGTTGATATTCTAAAGAGATGAATTCTTCATAATTAAAACATATAATCCAACAAACATACAAATTCCTCATAACTTCATGAAAAATGAGGTGGAAGTCAAAATTTTTATTTCAAGTTACCATGCAAACATCAATTACATAAAAGTGTCTTAGATAGTTATTCAAAATCAACCATAGGTTCTGGCACACCATAAGAACCTACATATTCAGATGAATGGCTTGATGCACGTGAAAATGATCCATATTCTTCTCTTTCATCAACTAGTGCTCCATCTGAGTCAACATGCATGCCCAGCATTTTAGAGTTCAAAATTCTTGTAGATCTATGACTACATTCTACAGAGTCCCATCTCAACAGTAATTGGTCTGGTAGCAATTTCTTCAAAATATTTATGTCCTGCAACCGAAGAGTTCCTCTCTTTGTCAAATTGAAGTCATACACAAGTATGTCAACATCCTCCAATTTTAAGACATCTTTGCAACGACGATTTATATTTGTGCCCTTTATTTTTCTCTTTCTGCCAATTATTTTTTCAAATACCATCTCTGCCTTGTACACACCATTGAAAGGATGGGTACTTGTGGCATACCAATGTACATCAACAGCTGTAATATCTTCATTTTCATTAATGACCTTTATAAACTTGGAAATACAGAATGGATAGCCAGGTGGATCTTCATCTGCTAACACTGCTATCATGCAACCCTCCTTAACGTCTTGCACAGAACCCCTGTAAAGGTCTTCCACAGCTTCACGTTGTGCACATGATCTTCTAGAACCAATATAGATTTCTCTTTCCTCTACCTATGGGGAATTAATAATAGCTTGAGGTTGTTCTTGTTCAACAATGTGTGTTTCCTGATGTTCATTTGGCATATTTTGTGGCAAAAAAAAAAGGAGTCTTCAAAAGCGTATCCACATTTATTGATCTTGAAATTATATCACTTTGATTACTGAAAAAAGACTCCCACCAAACTGAATCAGCAACATCGAAGTACTCATATGTATCTCTAATAAATATTTTAATTTCCTCTAGACATTCAGAATAATTTATGTCTCTCTTATGCCTTCGTGTATTATGGAGTTCAGCAACTGACTATAATAACAATATCTTTGATGAAAATATTGGACGGTCTGGAATGAACTTCAAAAATGCTAAACCTGATGATGGCCCCCATTCTTCAATAGTTGAATACTTCTTTCCCCATATAAGTGTTATCCCATTAATTTTTTTGATACGAAATTGATGCTGGAAGCTAATTTCATTAAGTTGTTCAATGCATTTCTCCTCACCATGCGATCCAAAAATAAACCTTCGCATGGCAATAGTTTCTTCCAACACATAAAAAACAGGCTTTGGAATGTACGATTTCTTAATACATTCAGTTAATGATGGCAGGCTCCCAACACATTTCCTCCTCAATGTTACTAAAAAAAGAATGAACATTTGGTCAATATGATCATGAGTATGCCCAACAAGAAGGAAACCAACCTTTATCTTTTTAAAAATCCCCAATTCAATGAGCATGCTTAGATACCCAAAAATAATTTGATTTTTGTTTTCACGACTTGTGTTGTCTAATTGTAAATACAAAACTTCAGGAAGAATACCAGACTAATGAGTAACCACATCATGGATTATAGTTATGGTCAGATTTGCATCATTGTGAATATTTGGAGTTGTGAAGAAAACTCTTGGAAACATATTCTCATTAAATACCATACAACCAACCAAGTGAAACTTAATGAAATTTTCCTCATGTAATTTTTTTGGCATGCGGACAAAATGTGGAAGAAGTGTTTTCTTTTGGTCCATACCATCAATTATCAATCCCAGATATTTATTTGGATTATCATAACACTTCTTTAGATTTTTATACAAATTTTTCCTTTCACTTGTTTACTAATTGTGATGGTATTGAAGTTCTTTGACAATGGAATCTGTAAATAAATTAAAAGAAACATATGAATAAACATATTTTCATAGTTGATAAGTATCCAATTTTAAAAAACAATGTTTTGAACGCATACCTCTTTCTGCCCCTTAACATTTATCTCTTTTTTCTTTAAGAGAAGCACATGTGCTGCAAACCTCCATCCTTGTCTTCTTAGGAATACAAACATTGTTGAATTCGGTTTTCCATAACCTTGTAAAATAAGAATATGTATTAAAATTACTATTTCCTTCAACATATTTTGCATAATATTTGTATAACATGAATATTTCTTGTCTCGAGAAATTATCTGGAATATGTATTGTGTCTTTATTTTTCATAAACTCTCCATGATTTGAAAACAATTCTTTCATCCATGTATTAACAGTATTTTCAAACGGCCCCACCCCCTGTTTATAACGTACTTCTGAATAATATGTGGGATCATTTTCCAATCTTTCCTGGATTCTTTAAAACCCACAATTACCAATTGAATGCAACATTTTGAACAACTTTCTGCAGAGCAATACATTCCCAATATGATAATCATAACCTGCTAGTGTTGATTGCATGCAACCCACTAAATATGAATTTTGCATGCTTTTGTTCATTGACATATATGTTTTCCTTTTCTCCAAAACAAAGTTGAAATCCATATGTTTCAAGCAATCCCTTTGACAACTTTCACTTGAAATCAAATGACCGACATAACTTTTTGTTTTGTGAGATATTTTGTCCTCACCCTTGTATAACTGGAATGTTTTGGATTGATATGAAAATGTCTACTCCTAATCCTAGTTGCAATATTTTCTTGCAACGGCTTCATCATTCCATCATCATTTGTAAAAGCAGTTTCATCACCATTAGGAGGAATATTATCCCCACTATCATCATCCTCAACATAGTTAAGAAATTCATCAACATCATTTCCTGGAAAATTTTCTTTACCATCATCACTTGAAGAAAACATTTCACAACAATCATCGGCGTTTTTCTAACCCCGACTCAGAAGAAATTCTTCACCATCTTGACCCATGCTTTCAAATTCTTGCATGGGAGGATTCAATTCTTCATCACCATGGGAGTCTTTGAAATGATCACTTAGAGAAAATGCAATATTTAGATCTATGCCTCTAAAATTATCATTTGCAAGAAACTCTTCATCCTCCCCTTCCTTGTGGTGCTCCTATAATCCTTAGGATTAAGATGAAGTGGATATTTTGACTCTGGAATTTTTTCATCCCCCTCTTCATCAGTGGTGCTCACATAATCCTTAGGATTAGGACAGAGTGGATATTTTGATGCTGTAAATTTTTCATTTCCCTCTTAATCAGATGTGCTGGCATAATCCTTAGGATTGGGATGAAATGGATGTTTTTACTCTAAAAATTTATCATTCCCCTCTTCATCAGTGGTGCTCGCATAATCCTTATGATTAGGACGAATTTGATATTTTGAATCTATAAATTTTACATCCCCCTCTTCATCAGTGGCACTGGTATAATCCTCAAGATTAGGACAGAGTGGATATTTTGACTCTGCAAATTCTTCATTCCCCTCTTCATCTATTGTTCTCGCATAATCCCTAGGATTAAGCTGAAGTGGATATTCTTCATCTCCCTCTTTATCAATGGTGGCCTTATAATCCTTGGGATTAGGATGAAGTGAGGCTTTTGACTCTGGAAATTCTTCATCATGACCTTCATCATTGTTGCTTTCATAATCCTTAGGATTAAGAGTAAGTGGTATAACTGGCTCTCAATTTACAGAAATTTCATTTTGCTGTGCCTCATCATATTGTTCTCATCATCTTTAGGATTACGACCAAGTCGATTTTTTGACTCTCTATTCATGGTGAACGAACTCCTGTTATATTCATCACTCTGAATAGAGTTGTTGCGTGACAAAGATGTTGATGTTGTACAAAGAAAAACTTCGCTATCAAAAGAAACCATGGCTTTCAACAAGAATAGGTTGAATGATACAGATTCCTCTCCCACTTACAATATATAGGTTTAAGACTGAAAATTTCCCTCCAAATTTCCCCCCCAAAAAAATTCGCGAAAAAATTTCCCTCCAAATTCCCCCCCAAAAAATATTCGTGAAAAAATTTCCCTCCAAAATTATCATTTCAGATATTTCGTACAAAATATTAGTCAAAAAATGTATTTAAATGTTTTTTAATAAACTGTTTGTGCTGAAATATTTTATTGATATTTATATTCAAAATATCCACAAAATATTTCTATCATGCATGCCTTCCAAACTAAAATAATGTTTTTATTTCAATGATTTAACATTGCCTAGATGTAAGTATTAACTATAATATTACTATAATATGTACATGCAAATATTAACTATTTTAACTATAATGAGTACATGTAAATATTTTAAATTTTAAATTTTAAACCTACATTATATTCATCTAAAATATATTTCAAAATTTCTTAATAATCTTTTGGTCTTCAAATATTTCACCATACTTTCTATTCAAAATATCCACAAAATATTCCTTTCATGTAAGTATTTTATATTTTAATTTTTTATATTAGATTATATTTGAATTATTCAACATTCAGTATATGTAAATATTCAATAAAATATTAACTATGATAATTACATGCAAATATTAAGTATTTTAATTATAATATGAACTATAATCAACTGTATGTAAATATTTTAAATTTTAAATTTTAAATTTTAATCCCACATTCGTTAAACAGTAAACCATTCAGACAATATTCACTATATAATAAGAATGAATGTTTCTATTCATCACATCACATCAAGTTTTCTAGTATTTGTTAGAGCAATTTTTTGGAGGTGTTACGTTGGCATTGGTAACTTCGTAGAGGCATTGCATTGGCAATGGAGGCATTGTTTTTCTATTGGTAATTTTGTGGACGCATTGTGTTGGCATTGGTGACAACAGTTTTTTACATTTCAAAGGTTATTTTCCTTATATTCTATCCATTTAAAGACGATTTTGGGGAAAATCTATTTTTCTATAGTTTTTGTGTTCAAAAACTACTTTTTTAAGGTTTTTAGGTTTGAAGACCATAATTTTTTTATATTTTTTAGTGAAGAAAATGAAAAAAAAAACTAAATTTTTAGGGTTTTAAGGACAAATATTTAGAATTTTATTTTTCTTTTTTAGTGCTTATAGGTTCATATAGATAAAAAAATCCACAAAACGACCATGCACATAAAAAAATTAGTTATATTATTATATTCTTACTTGCTTTTTTTATCATAAATATATTAGTGGTTTCATTATTTAAATTGTTTTTTTTTGTTTTTATTTCAGAATTTTTTGATTTTATATTCGATTTTTATTTTTTTAATTTTAAATCTTAATTTTTTTTGTTTCTTTTTTGTTTTATTATATATTATATTTTTTTATTTTTTTAATTGTATTGTTATATTAAAACAATTTTTTTTTTCTTAATTAAATAATGTTTAAAAAAAACAATTGTATTGTTATATAAAGAATTGTTATATATATATATATATATATATATATATATATATATATATATATATATATATATATATATATATATATTGTATTGTTATATTAAAAAAATTGTTTTTTTAATTAAATAATGTTTTTAAAAAAACCAACCATTGAATTGTTATATATTAAAAATTTATTTTTATTATTTTTTTTATATTCATTGTATTGTATATTAAAACAATTGTTTTTCTAATTAATTTTTTTTTTGTTTTATTAAATAATTTTTTTAAATATTATAACAATTAATTTTTAGAACAAAAAAAAAATTAAATGAGCACGCATTGTATGTTCTTTTATTACAAAAATAAAATTAAAATTAAAATTAAAAAATTTTTTTGGCCACCCACGGGTCAAACAGCCCCCCGCCCGGAGTTCTAGGTCGTGCTGTGTTGTTTCCGTGGTGCTATCCGATATATATATATATATATATATATATATATATATATATATATATATATATATATATATATATATATATATATATATATATATATATATATATATATATATATATATATTAAAAACTTTTAACATATTTTATTTTATTTTTTTTATTTTGTTTAATTATATTGTAATTTTTTTAATTTTTAATTTAATTATGAAAATAACATTTTAAAAATTTTAATTTTAATTTTATTTTGTTTATGTAATATGTAAAGCCTTTTTTTTCAAATTGAATATATTACATATGTTTTTAAAATTTGAATATTTTTTTTTTTTTTATTTAAATTTAAGTATTAAAACAAGGTTATAAAAATTTTAATTTTAATATTTTTAATTGCTTTAATTTTATTTTGTTTATTTTTATTTAATTACTATGTAATGTAAAATAAAATTTTGTAATTTTAAAATATATTAAAAGATTATATAAATTTATAAATTTTTATATTAAATTTTTATTTAATTTCTATTTAATTGCTATGTAAAGTAAAATAAATTTTTGTTTTGTTTTATTTTCGCTATTTTTATTTAATTGCTATGTAATGTAAAATAAAATTTTAAAATTTTAAAATATATTAAAAGATTATAAGTTTTTAATTAAAATTTTAATTTTAACCTATATGTTTTATTTTTATTCAATATATTTAAAATTTTAAAATATTATTTATTAAGTGTAAATTTAATAAAAAAACATAATTAAAATTAAAAAAAAAAATTAACATTATTTTGGTTTTTTAATGAAATCATTACCTTAAAAAAATTAAAATTTAATTTTAACATTTGTTATAAATAGTTAGTAATTTTTTTGTTTTTTTTTTAATATTAAACAAAAACTGAAGTTTTTGAAATCTAAGCTTCTGTGATCCATAATGAAATTAGTAGAAATTCTTTCGGTAATAATCACATGCAAAAGAACGTGGTCGACGCGTTTCGAACCAACCAGTGTGGTTCATCATCAGGACTATGAGAGATCAGATCGAGACATTAAAAATTGTTTTATACAATTTAAAACACATTTTTAATTTTTTTTTTATAAAATGTATTCAAAACATATTATATAGAAATATATACATATGATTTATAATATTTTGTTTTTAAATGAAAATTTTCTATAGTTAATTTTACTGCTTTAATTTCGATTTATTTAGTTTTAGAATTGAATTTTGTTTTCTAAATTTATTTTATCGGCATTTTTTTCTCATTAAATAATATATATATATTTATTTTTATCAGGAAAATGGCATCAAAAAAGATTTTTGTGAATGATTCTTCACCTAGGGCAGCAACTCCCAAATCTAAAGTTGCAGCTTGACTCACTATGGATACAACTCGCAAATCTAAAGTTGCAGTTGGACGCAGTATGTACACTGTTGGATGCAATAAGGACATTTTTGCACACACTAATAAAATTCAAGCAAGTGGGGCATTAGGTTCATTAAAGCTTATTTCTCATTGGAAGAATGTCGAGAAAATAGATAAAACTGATTTCTTATGGTATCTTGAACACAGTGAAATGGAGGCTGATATACACATCTATCTTCTTTGTGGTATGATTCACTTAAATGAGCCATATCATGTGATGGGCAGAGTATGAGACATATGTATGGTCTCGAATACAAACAATATTTATGTTCATGCAAGGAAGGCTAATAAACATAAGAAGGTTAGATATCGTCTATTAATCGTCAAGTATGACACAGATGAAATATCTTCAAAATTTTCTGAAGAAATCTCAAGAAACATTGTAAATAACATTTTAAGTATGCTTATTTTTATTTCTGCTATGCATTATTGTAAGGATGATTCAATTTTTTATAAATTATTGATCATTGACATGTTTTATTTTGTTTCATAGGATTTTGTTCCAATTTTTTCAAACATGTTTGAAGGTATTTATATGTTGGAGCCAAACGTTATGAATGTGATCAACACTTTCCACACAGACAAAGCAGAGGAAAGGAGATTGAAGCAAAGATCAATAGCTCGTGACACTGCAATAGTACATAGAGGGGATCAACCAAGATCCAATAAGGTGGGTCAATCTAGTAAACTTAAACATGTTTCTTTTGAAGATGTCGAACATGAAACAGAAAATTATGATAGAATTAGTGAGGAGGAGATTAGAAATGTTGTGAAAAAGGAGAAAACAAATCAGACACCAAAAAGAAAAATCATCAAAGATGTCTCTCTTTTACCCTCATGATGGAGAGCTTGTTTATAAAAAAACTGATATGCTATCCAATAAGACTAGTAAATCAAATATTGGTGAACTTGTAAAGGTCGTGAGCAGTAGTGAAGAACAAACTGAAAGCTCTCATGGAAGCATAGAAATCATAACACCAGGTGCTGAGTTAGATGATGGCATTATTAAAGCAAAACAAAATGTTATTTAATATGAGTTGAGGAAGAATAAATTAATTCTTGGTGGCCAAAAATTTGAGCTTAATGTTAACCAATTTTATATCCCATATGAAGGACAATCTCAATATAAAATTAGAAAGGCCCATCACTTGCATGTACATAATTTGAAAACATTTTTCAGGTTCAATCCATATGTGCATGTGGTGGATTTTGTGTTTCTTGTTAATCCATGTCAGGTTCCCAACAAACAAGCTTTTGACAATAATTTTTATTATTATTATAAATATTATGTAATTGGAGGGAACCATTCGGTAGAGGCTGAGAGACAATTGATTGTAGAATATCCCAATAACTATCTTTTTCAAAAAGTGAAATGCATCATTTATGCTGGCTTAACAGAAATAGAATCAAAGTTATTGGCATGGGATCATAATGCAGATAATGAGTACAGAATGAAAATAAATTTCATCCAAAGGGTTAGATTTATTCATAATGAATTCATATAAAAATGTGATGGGGATAAGACACAAGTTAGTGTAACATTTCAGAAGGAATGTTTAATGGAAATAGGTTATCAAATTGATGAAAAAAATCAAAAAGATGGAAAATTGAATACAAATTTATTTAGAGGCATAGATAAAATTTTTCAGTTGGCATTTAGAACTAGGGAGATATAGGATTTTATTGATGAGTTTTTTGATCGGTGGGAGAATATTTCCATAAAATATCAGAAGGTTAAAAAGAGTAAACCCATAATATGTACCAACAGTAAGACGGGTCCTAAAATGAAGCAACTTCCAGAGGATATGACTATCACACCTTGGAGAACAATGCAAGGTGTGAAGGATGATAAACTAGCCAAATCAGTACTAGCCTGTGTGAATTTGAGTGAATTATCAATGGAAGAAATGTGTGTATAATTTCAAAAGTAAGTTTCTTAAATTGTTTCTTATTTCTCTTTCATTATAATTTTCTTTTAAATAAAACATAATGATGTTGACATAATTTGTTATACATGTCACTATATTAACGGTTTTAACTTGATTTATTCAGTCAGAATTTTTTTATGAAAATACAAGAACACATGGTTAAAATGTTGAATGAAGATAGTTGGGATGATTTTGTACGCAACTACCCAGAAGCAAGTTCTACATCAATACTAAAAGCTTTTTATATTGCATTCAATAAGGTATGTTGATTTATACATTCATTTTATTCATATTTAAATTATTTTTATTTTACTATTCATACATACATACATACATACATACATACATATATGTGTGTGTGTGTGTGTGTGTGTGTGTGTGTGTGTGTGTGTGTGTCATTAAAGATGTCGACGAAGGATGAAATGGAGTACTAGATACTTTCAGAAGCTTTATTGAAAAAATTAAGGTGGAAAACATGAGAAAGAAGTGCCTTATGAATGTTGAACTGGATCCTACTCTTAATCATTACATTTGGAATGGGCTCGAAATTATCCAATATCAAATAATACAAGGTGACTGTGAAGACATTACATCACTAATACCTAAAAGGGAATATGGCCTAGTTATTGTAGATATTCCTCATGGTTTCAATTTCCCAGACATTGAATATGATAGAGAACCATATACTTATCAAGCTTTTAGTAAAGTGGTTACGGGTTTTCAAGAAGTGACAACATCACCACTTTGGCGATTTGTGACATTTCATTCAGAGACACAGTTTCCAATGTTATTAACAAGCTTCAAGGGTAAAGCAAACTCAAGGATGCAACTTACATGGTAAGACTTTGAAATTGTATGTTTGATTACTCCTAAAAAAATTTATTCATGTAAAATTTAATTGAACTTTTAGTATGTTATGTTACAGGCATAAGTAAAATATTTTTTCTTCCGAAGATCAGCCTATTATAAATGATTGTGAGTTCATCCATGTTAAATGTTTGACAAAAGAGGATAGCTATAAGCATATTCTTATGAATCGTGTAGATGGGACGAGTCATAGTCAAGTATTGGTTCATGATACAATTTTAAGAAAACTAACATATGATGATAAAGATGCAAAAGGAGATATAGTTAACATTTATCAAAAACCACAATCATTGATTAATTATCTTATACATCTATGTTTAAATGAAGGATAATGGGTTCTGGATTTATTCTCAGGTTCGGGAAAGTTTTATTATACAAATTTAAATTTAAATATTTTATTTTTTACTTTTTATGTCTTCATACTAATTTTCTTACTTATTTCTTCTGTGCTTGATGATTAGGTACAACACTAGCACGTTGCCTACTAAAAGGAGGAAATTGCATTGTTATTGAGAAAGACCCAGTTCAATGCAAATTTATTCAACAAAGAATTAACGCTCTTGAATTCCTTCCGGATACGAAGCAAGAAATTGGTTTGAGGAAAGGAGATTTTAATGAATCATGTGTGGCAAAGAAATAAAAGGAACCTCAACCACAATTATATGGAAAGATTGGAAAGGGACAGTTTGGAAGATTTGCGAACATGAAAGATCCATTAGAAGACGACAATGATCAAAATGAAGAAGAAAATGTTGTGGAAGAAGCCATCGATGTTGTTCTAAATGATGTTGAAGATGTATTAGTTGGTATTGTTGATGATGTTTAAGTTATGCTTGCAAACAAAGCTCATTTTTGAGATCTATTAATCATTTTTACTTGTAATGTTCATACTTTGATATTTTATGAGAAGAACCCTTATTTTTTGCAAAAAACATGTGATTTCTATTATGTTTTGACATAAAATTCAATAAAAATGTTATTTTCCTAAGTTTTTTTTTTTTAATTCTCCCAAAAAATAAGTTTATTTAACATGTTTTTTTTTAACAAAAAGTCTCTAAAAGTGTATTTTTTTTGCATTCTACTTATACTGAAAATTTGTATTATTTTTGTCATATGGTTCAAAATATTGGTTTTTTAGTGACAATTATTTGATGTGCATTGAAAAATTATTGAACAATACATAAACATGTACAAAATATAAACTTTAGAATATTGACCCCTTTTCCATCTTTTATCTATGTGAAAAAGTGAAGATATCATTACAAGTTTTTATTTTTTTTTAAATATTTTTTTTATTTTTTATTTTTAAAACACTAGTACATAAATGCACTTAAAAATAAACATCTCATAGAAGAAGAAGACATTGGAAAATCTATAGTTTCAAAATCAATCCTAAAAAAAAACGTTAGTGATGTTACACCACCACTATTCAAATTCGACATAAAAAACATCACATAAAAAAAAAAAAAATTTAGAAAATAAAACAAAATAAAAGAAACTTAAAGTGCCAAAAACATGCTCCAATATTTTTTTTGTGAAATCTGCATCACCACTTTTTCAAAATCGGGTGTTTTTCTTACTACCTCAAAAATTAGGTACCAGTGCAGTTACCTATTTCATCGGTAACAGTGTTTGTTACCTTGCCTTTAGCTGTCGTATCTAGTTTTGGCTTCTTATTGTAAATGATTTTAAACTTTGTCTCTATGGTATTTTCTGCAGTATAAACTCCTTATTACATGAATCTTTTAATGGATGTCTCTAGTTGTTTGGAAGCTTCGAAAGGGTGACCAGCATTCCTTTGGTTTACTTCCTCTATTAAAGAATTCTCAATCAGCTCAATTTGATTAGAAAATATCTCTATATTTGGCTTTGATTCATGGATAAAGGGTGTCAATTTACATTTTACCCTTAGTTTTCTTAAGATCCCTTGTGTATCATAATTCCATGGGAAGCTTTCTTCTAATTTGTATTCCTGTAATTTAATTGTTGCTTCCCTTTCGTATTCTCTTTCATTACATAAGAAAGGCCCAATTTGATTTTTTTATTTTAAACTGAGTCTTTTTCTTGGCTGCCATAAAATTAATTGAATTTGAATTCAGGACCTACCTAATGTAATCTAAGGCAACGATCCTCATAGATGGATGCTTAGGTGAATTGTAGGGCAACAAGTTAGAACCAAAAACTCTTATTTCAGTGAATTCCTTATATAAATACCAATATCCTACTTTTCTTTTCTCTGATAGTTGCAAAAGTATCTTCATTTTGTCACTGATTATAGGTTGTTATGCTTTTGTCAATATGGTGGTCAATGGATGCACAAAAAACTCAACAAACTCTGAATAACTGAATTTTGCCCCTTCTTTTATGAGTATAGATGTCCAGAAGACAATTGATAGAGGTTTTCCTTCTCTATCCAATTTCTAAAGTGAAATATGAAAGTTCTCTGATTGGAAGAATAGAAACAAGTGGAAAATATAAGAGGTATATCTGAATACCCTTCCAGCTACAAATTATACAATTGATAGTGAATGCTATCAGCTATAAAACCAGCATAGCCAAGTATAACTGAGGGTGACTATCTTCGAGAAATTGTAGACAAAAATCCCAATACTGACTCATCAATATGTTCATTGGTGAAATACCCAAGTATAAAGGAAAGCATGGAGATAACATGCCTTGAACCTTCAGGGAACTTGGAAGTCGAATATGGAGGGTTTAATTTTGGGATTTCAACATGCAGAGGCATGAAATTTTTGAAAATCATAAACCTCTTAGGAAAGTATAAGTTAATGTATAACTTAGTGAGGGCTTCAATAGATAATGGGACTGCTTGAGGGTCTAATTGAATATACAAAAATTGGCTTATAGACTCTGTTGTAATGGTAAATAGGACCTCTTTTTTTGCATTGAAAATAGCTCTATGTTCATGGATGTAGTATTGGTAACATAGTATGATAATTTCTTGACAAGGATGAGTCAGGGGGACTACATATTTTAGCAGATTGGATTCCCATATGTGAACATATTCTTGATCATCTAGGGATTTTTCAAAAAACCATTTGAGTATATCTAACAAATTAAACTCAACTATAGGATCGGGTATTTTGTAGTCAATGTTTGCTAGAGGAATATTATCAATATCAACAACTGGGGGCTACAATGGGTTGACTACAATGGCAGTATTTGGAGTCATGGCAGGAGTAGCTTTAGGAGTTTCTGAACCTTCAGATTTGTTTCCACTATTTTTTAGGCACTTTTGTAGGCTTCTGAAAGTTTGAATTCTTTTCAGAGGAAATTTTACTATGACAAAGGCTGGATTAGGCCATTTCAACAAGATAGAAAGCTTGTCTAGCTTTTATGGTCAATTGGGTCTCTCAAATGAAGTTTTGGTACAAAAACTAGTCAAACACAGAAAAAAAGGGTTTTTTGAGTCTCTTTACTGCAAATTGGGCTAGAATTCTGATGAAAAAGGTCTTTTAGAAGATATAGGGCACCTATAGAGGATTTATGGCTTTTAGAGCATGAATTTTATCATTAATCTATAAACAAATGATAAATTTCCTTGAAAATGGTGCATAATGGATTCTAAGGTTCTTGGGAAAATTTTTCCAGGGTTTTTCCTATTTCTGGGACTTTTAGGCAATTGAAATTAATCAATTTCTATATTTTTAACTAATTCTTTTTCTTTTAACAGGTTTTTGAATTGAGTTGTAGGTTTAAATTTTTGAAAAATACCTGTATTTGACACATGTATAGGTTTAAACAGGGTATACTTCAGTCTTCTGGTCAAATTTATCTCTCCAGAGGTTGAATTAGAGCAATATAGCTCCTCTGCAGTATTTTACATATATCTTGGGTAATTTCAGAGGTTTTATGTGTAAAAAGTAGCAAGAAATGGCTATCAGGGGCTCTACGCAGGTTTATACAGTCAAGAGGGAAAAAAATTGTTTAAACACAAAGATATTGAACTAACACTTTTACAAAGGTTTTATTAGAACATTTGATTGTTTTAACGCTTAGCATTAATTACAGGTCGCATTAGGAGGGAAGCAGTTTTGAATTTACACAGGCACATAAAACCGACAGTTTATTGCGTGAATTTTAAGTGGTAAGCAGTTTTAGTGAAAACTCACGCGATCCAACCATAAGAAGCCAGTTGGAGGGGAGGGTTAATCACGAAACTACCCATTTCGCGTGGATTTTGTGTTGGAGCAGTCATGCATATTGTTCACGTGATATCACTTCTAAACTGTCGGGTTAAAAGATTTGAAGCGAAGGGATGAGATTTCTTTGAGAGCTACGTAGGAGCGGAAAGGTGGGACCAGGTTGGTTTATGCAAGCGGAATGTTTTGATATGTATTTAAACCTTTATAAAAAATAGAGAAGTATAGGTTTAAAACATATGTGCAATGTTTTTATTTACATATAGCGGAGGGATTCATTATGTATTAAAACATTATGATAATGTTTCAATTAATGTACAAGGTGGCAGGATTTAGACATGGTATATATATATATATATATATATATATATATGGTCGGGTTAAGGTCTTTATTAAAACATTTGTTATAAAAAAACATAAGAGAGCAGGATTTAAGACTGCAACATTTTATTAAAAATGTTTCGCACATGTGCATAATGATACGTTATATTATATAGTTTTTTAACTTTTTTGAATAGTTAAAAAGCTATAGGGCGGGATATATGAATATGGATAATCTTTTAGACCAAAGGGGTTTTTATTTTGGGATTTTCATTTAAGCACATGGGATAATATACTCTGGTCAAAAGTTTATAATAGTGGGTTTTTTGGGGTTTACTAGATATCATGGAATTGATAATATAGGAAAGGGTATTTTTTAGGGATTTAATAAAATATGTTAAAAATTAATATGATAGGGGAGTGAAAAAAAAAATATACATTTTCTCTAGTATAAAATAATCAAACATATGCTCATCTCTATATTTATTTGAATAATACTTGGGATAAATGCGACTTTATGGGCTTTTATGAATGTTTATGAAGGGATGGAGTTAATTATTCTAAGGTTACAATTTTACTAAGTAAGAGTGTGTTTTTACTTAGAAAAAGGGGTTTTAGTACATGAATGAAGGTAAATGATGATAAATTAGGATTTAACATAAGAACTCAATATTTTCAACTAACCAGTCATAAAGCCTTGGGTCTAGTCCTAACAAAAGTCAGAGAAATTCTCTGAGCCTATTTGACTGATAGCTTATAATATTGAACACTCATGGGGGAGGGGAAATTAGTGATTTTTCCAAATGATGTATTATTTACATGATTTCTCCACTACTTTCTACCTACCCAATCTTGTATTTCTAACATTTTTTCTTTATTTTGCAAGTGCATTTAAGCTTGAAACCTTAAAAAATTTCTTTCAAAGAATATAACTAATATAAATCTACCTCATTTCATCCGATGGCTTGGATTAAACTGTTGAGCTCCTCCTTATTCTCTACCTATCTACTAATTTTTCAAGTTTAAACAATTTGACAAATCTTCATTCTTTATCTAAAACATGAAATTGAAACATGAAAAGTTAATATTAAACTATTTAACAAATCGTGGATTGTGGCATTTATTGACACTCTACACATTATTATTATTTTTGCAGTAAAATTAAAGTAATGGCATTTGGAATTGCTCACTTTCAAGTTTTATTTCTTTTTCTTTTGGGGTATATATTTTTCTAAGTCCTTTGATCTTTCTTATAGGACTTTTTACCCTCTTTTTGATTTTTTTGATTTTTATTTTTTCAAAAGATGGGAAAACAACTTGTAGAAAGCAAGGTATGTACATATTTACAAGAATTTATCAAAGTCAATTCAAAATTTTATGAACCCTATTATTATAGGACCCTAACAGTGGCTCCACACGGGGATGACATTTCCTGGTGAAATATCAAGAACTCTAAGACTTAGTAGCCTTTGAAATTTGATTGTAATGATCCTGTAAATGTCTTCTGATATATAAAATTATTCATATTTATGATATTTAATTTTCAAAGCTTAGGGCGTTCTCTTCGGGCTTCAAATTTTCTAAGGAAACATCCAATCCAATCTAAAATTTGCAATGTATATATACAATGATGAAAGTGAATAAAAACTAACTATTGGTTAGCTCAGGTGAGTAGTAGTACTTCAACATTCTGCCATTAACCGGTCCTTCTTGTAGATCTATTCCATTCATTTATTTGAGAAAGAAAGCATTATTACCTCTATATCCATAAATTACATTAGGCCCTTTCCATATAAAATCAAATTTTCCATGTTTTCCTTTGTCTTCTCTTCTGGAATCCCATTTTAACACTTTATCTCCTATGTAAAAATCATCCTCTTTAGTATTTTTATCATATATTCTCTTAATTTTATCCTGAATGACTTGAGATTTAACATAAACTTCTTCCCTTGTTTGTTGCAAGTGAATAGTTTGATTTATCCTTCTTTGGCTCTCATTAGTTTCAACCTATAATTCATAGATAATTTTCATTACTGGTACACCTAGGGAGGAAGGAAAAAAAACATCCATTCCATAAAATAGCTAGTAAGGTGAAGTACCAATGAATTTATTAGTTGTAAGTCTATCTACCCATAAGGCATTGACAAAAATCTTATGCCAAGTCCTTTTATTGTCTTCAAGTAATTTTTTGATGATATTTACTAGAATTTTGTTTGAGGATTCAGCTAGGCCATTACCTTGTGAGTAATATGGTATTTGTGGCAAAAGTCAATCATTTTCTTGGATTTGAATGTTGCTGCATTATCAGTGATTATATTTTGACGGTACCCAAATCTTGAAAGGATGTTTTTTTCTAGAAAGGAAATAATGACAGTATTAGTGGATTTTCTGGAGGGTATGGCTTCAATTCACTTGGTAAAATAATCAGTTTTTTTCAACATCCACTAATGTTGCCCTGAAGAGGGTGGGTGAATTTCGCTAATGAATTCTAAACCCCGTTGTTGAAATGGAACTTCAGTTGAAATGGGCTTTAAATGGAAAGGTAATAATTTCTTCTTACCCTAGAAAATTTGGCACTTATGACATGAAGTAACATATCTTTTGACATCAGCAAACAAGGTAGGCCAGTAAAAACTAGCACTCAGGATCTTGTCAGCAGTAGATTTCTAGTATAAATGTCCTCCACAATCACCTGCATAAAATTTTTCAATTATATTTTTAGCTTCTTCCTTTAGTAAACAATTTAGTAAAATCCCACTGTGATCTCTCCAAAAAAGTACATATCTAAGATACAAAATCTTATTTCTTTAAGTTTTAAAAATCTAGCTTTGGTTCTTGACAATCCAGAAGGAGCTTGTAGGTTTTGGAGTACACATATGATATCTTTATACCAAGGTGAGTGTGAAAAGTCTTCACTGATCAATGGAGTCACCATCTCTTCCTGATCATCTACTTGAGCAACAAAATTTATATCTAGGGTATTACAATTGGATTCAGCCATAATTCTGGGTAATATTTGACCTTTAATGAAATTGGTGGTTTTTATCTCCATATCATATTCCAAGATAGTGGCAATAAACTTACCTCTTCTTCCATTAGGACCATCATGAATAATAATGTCTTTAACTACAGAATTTGGGACATAGGCAATAATGTGTGAGTAAAGAATATAAACTTTGAAGCCTTGAATGGCCTTAACTAAGGCTAAGAATTGTTTTTCCATAATGCTGTACTTAAAAGATCCATCTCTAAGGGATTTACTGAAAAAATCTATGGGTTGTTCAAATCCTTGATCATTTGTCTACAGTAAAATTGCAGCAATGGTGTGTTTTGAAGCAAATAAAAAAATCATTACATCTTTCTTAAAATCAGGACTTATTAGGACTGGAGTTTTATTTAAGGATTTTTTGATAGAGTCGAATGATTTTTTAGCCTCTCTAGTCCATCTATGAACTGAATCTTTCTTGAGCATGTTATTCAATTCTCTAATTATCTCAGCTAAATTAGATATGAATCTTCCAAAAACAATTATCTTACCTTACAAAGATTTTAATTCTTTGATGTTTCTTGGTGGGTTGATGTTCAGAGTTGCTTCTATCCTAATAGGATCTATCCTAGTTCCTTCTTTTGAGATTATGTGTCCAAGTAACTTACCTTCCTCCAGTGTAAATAGACTTTTCTTAGGATTTAAGGAGATGCAATATTTCAAATAAAAACTTGTTTCAAATGATCCAAGTGTTCATTATCTGTTTTGGAAAACACAGTAATGTCATCTAAGTAAATAACTAATAAATCATGTATTTCCTCTGCAAAGACTATGTCCATATCCCTTTAAAAGGTTTCTCCTGCATTCATTAGGCCAAAGGGCATTTTTACATACATAAAAGTGCCCCAAGGAGTGGTAAATGATATTTTAGCTTGATCTTCTTCTTGAACTAGGATCTGGTTGTATCCTGAAAAAACATCTAACAATGAAATCCTTGAAGAACCTATTACCCTTTGTAATATGTGGTCCATTTTGGGTCAAGGGTATTTATCCTTTAAAGATAATTTTTTAAGATTTCTAAAGTCCACATACAATCTAATTTCTCTTATTTTCTTTCTTGTAGGAACTAGGTTTGAGACATAATCATAATATCTTACTGGTGCAATGATCTGGGCATCATACATTATTTTAACTTCTTTTTCAATCAAAGGTAATAGTACAGGGTTAATCCTTCACAAATTTTGTTTGAGTGGATTTTGATCTTCTTTTATTGGAATTTTGTGTTGGATTATGTTTGTATCATAAGATTTAAATCTTCATCACTACAAGCAAACACATCTTGATATTCCTTTAAAATTTCAATATAATTATGCTTATCTTGTTGAGGTAAAATTTTGGATAGTTTGATTATCTTTGGTTTTGACTCTATACCAATGTTACATTCTTCTATGTCAGATCTTACTAGCTCCATTTTTGGTTTTCTAGCTACATCATTAGAGTCAAAAATATCTTCTAACGAAGTTAAACCTTTAGGTAAAAAATGATCCTTAAGATTCACTATATCCGATTCATTTTCAATTATTTATTCAATCTCTACTTTTTCTAAGCTATTTATGTCAGCTTGACTAAATTTAGTGTGTTTATCAAACTTTATTTTATTTACATGTAAGTCATTTAAATCTATTTCACAATCCAAATCATTATTTAATGTACAATCTGTATCTATAATACAATTCTGAAATTCTTCTTCATTGTTCATAAACTTGTAAATCTGTTCATCTTGAGTAAAAATCTGCCAATACTTAAGATTATCTGGGATTATTGGCCTATTTTTTATTTTAGCAGTATATTTTCGATTAGGTTGGAATGGTAAATTGCATGTACTAGCAAAATTTGCAAGACAATGATCTTGTATATTTTGTTTTCTAGGTATAACAACAAACTTACATTCTAATAAATCATCAGTTAAATCTATGACATTGTCTCTATATCTGCTTAGTCTAGGATTTTAAATAGAATAAACTCCATTTACTTGTTTAATGATCAAATATGAATCTCCCATGATTAAAATTATTTTTCCTCTTGAGTTTCTAATGATTTGGAGTCCTAAGATAATGGCTTCATACTCAGCCATATTGTTTGTACATTTGAAATTTATCCTGAAAGCATGACCTTTAGAATGATTGGTCTCCATGTTTGTTATCCAGACTCCTGCTCCTGCTCCTAACTTATTCATTGAACCATTAAAGTCTAAATCCCTTTGAGATTCATGAAAAATGTTATCATTGTTTGGTTCTCTCTTTTTATCTACTAGTTTAGTTTGGATTTCATTTGTTAAAGAGTTATAAAGGATGAAATAATCAATGTCAATTGGTGTAGAGTAAATGAGATAATTTATAGATCTTTCAACATTACTGACCATGTATTTCATTAATTTTTCCATATATAACTTTTTAGGCTGGCCAAACACCGAGATAGTAGCATAAGACATGTCCAGTTGTAGAGATCCCTACAACTTTTGTCCCCATGAGCAAGAAAGAAGCATACCATATTTTGGTGGGATATCAACTACCACAATGTCTATTAATATACTCTTACCAGGGTATTGAACTAGTGTCACACACAAATCCTTAATTAAACCTAAGCATTTAACCTTACTGGAATCAAAAGAAAACAAATCTTTGTATGGCCTTGTAATTTCTAGACTCAGAGTTTCCATGATGGCTTTTGGCATTAAGTTATGGGAAGCTCCTGAATCTAACATTGTATTATGTAGAATTGGATCATGAATGGTTAAATTTATATATAATGGATGGACTACACCATTTGCATGTTTTCCATTTACGTCTAGCCCAAAAATCAACTATGGTTGATCATCATTTAGATTTATGGAGTCTTCTCCGTCATTCATATTAAATGTTTCAGTTATGGTTGATTTGTATAAGTCATTCTTTACCAATTCAGTCAAAGGAATTGGTATTTTTAGTTTTGCAATTTTTGATTGTATGTTGAATGCAGGTTGAGATTTATTGATCTGAATCAGTTCTTCTTTGGTAACTATAGTTTGTTGGTTTATCTTGCTTTTCTATAGTTTTTTTTTCATTTTCAATTGTTTTAGGATCCTCTGTTTGTGTTCCCTGTGTTTTACTACTTATAGCTTTCTTTTCAAGGATTGTTTTTGAAGTAGTAGATGTTTTTTCTGTCTTAGAATTTTCAGCAGAGGCTTTTGAAGTAATATTTTGAGGGTTTACTATTTTAGGATTAGCAGAAAGCTTTTTGGGATCTAAATTTGTTGTTTTTACAGAGTTAGAAGCTTTATTTGCAACAGATTTTTGAGAATATTTTGCAACTTGAGCAACTTCATTAGTAATGCCAAAAATTTTAGATCCTGATGCTTTCTTTGGACTAGAATTTTTTTGGGAGGAATTTGAGTTTTGCTTACTTTCTCTTGGAAGAATTTGCGGAACTTTTGTTTTAGGGACTTCTACTATTTTCTTATTTTGATTTTGGGAAGGTTTGTTAGTAGAAGATTCATTATTTTTCTTATTTCTAAGGTTATACAGGTTGTGTATTTAATTTATTTCATAGTCATAACCTTGCTTGTAATAAAAGGATTCACTAGAATCTAATTTAAGTTGTTCAAGTTCAAACAATTCCTGATCTTCCTGAGCTAGGAAAATAGTATTGTTCTCATCTATACCCATTAGATTAATAGTAACCTCCTCATCATCATTATTATTCTGAGAACTTTCAACATAGTTCTCTTGGAATGGTGCCCTAATGTTTTGTTCTGGGGATGTTTATTTTCCTTTTCCAGAATTTATATTTTTTCTAAACTCGGGATTTTTGATCTATTTTTGGTTATCCTATTGAGGTCTTCTCTCCATATTATCTAATCTATCAATTACTCTTTCTAAATTTTTAGCTATAACATCCATTTTTGTGTCTGAATTTGCATTTTATTCTTTGATAGTAACTCTTCTTTCATTTCTAAGTCTTGCTTTTCTAGCTAGGATGTTCACTTCTACACTTACTGCATTAGTTTGCATTTTTTCTAATGTATCTGCATCTCTTTCCCCTAATTTGTAAGCCATATATGTGTCAAATCCATCAAGGAATTTGATCAAAATGGAATAAGGAATTGGTTTCATATTTGCAAGGACAAAATTATAGACAGTATTATACCTAGTGCAGTAATCTTGAACTGACTCATTCGGAGCTCTTTTTAAATTATAAAATTCAAACAAAATTTGGAGGGGGTTCTTTTTCTTTTCCCATTTATTTAAAAATAAAGTAAAAAATACAGCCAAATCAGTTACACTACCAACAGCTAAATATTTAAACCAATTCCTAACTTCTCCTGCTAAAGTTTGAGAAAACAATCTCATTTGAGTATTTGAATCATTAATTTCATAAATTTCAAAGAAGTCTGACATCTTTGTAATGTGTTGTTGAGAAAAATATTGAGTAGTTCCATCAAAAAATGGTATTTTATTTTATAATCTTATGGCATATAATGAAGTTGTTGTGGTAGGACAATGGGGGCATATCTAGCAACCATAGCTTGAAGCTTAGCTTGACTAGGAGGTAAGGTTGAACTGCTTGGAGTTGTGTTGGAAATGATAGTAGATGAACTATAGATAGTATTTGAAGTGCTGGGAAATTAGGATGATGTTTTCAAGAAATCAAAAGGTGAACTAATGGATATATTAGATGATGTGATTGGTGGAAATAATATTCAGGGTTGTAGAGGTATTTTAGGGATAAATGGATCTGTAGATGAGATGGTAGTAGGATTTATGAATGACGTGACACCAGAAAGAGATGAATATTTAGCTGGAATTATTGTGGTATGTAATTGGGAATTTGAAGGTCTGTTTGCATAAGTCAATAAATGAGCTAATTAAATAGCTCCATCAATATCTTTTAGAATAGTAACATTAATTTCCTCAACTTTGGTCTTATATTCAGCTTTCTTATTTCTAGAATTTAGTTCGAAAATGAAAGAAAAATAGGGTCTAAAACAACAACTTTTAAATCCTTTTTAGATTTACTTTTAAATAATGAATGCTCTAATTTCAAATCAAAATCAATGTCTTGAAGACTTTCTAATTCACTAGGTATTGAGATGACTCTTATCAATGACATTTCAGCCTCTAAATTTTCTGTTTGTTTTTTCTTTTTACCAATTCGGTATGGGTTATGTATTATGACAGTAGGCTTAGGATCCGAGTTAGACATGGTATAGCAGGTTTTCCTAGAAGCCTAATATTTTTCGATACCCGCAAGCTATAAAAATAATCTTAAAGTAAAAGTATGATTTAAATGATTCCTTTAAGACTAATTTTATGACCGAGGATGGGTTATTTCCCTAGTACGGTTTCCAGTAATGTTATCACTACAGTAAATTCTTAAGTTGTGGGATTTTATTTTTTAGTCAAAAAATACTAGAGGTAACCACAAACCTACTTCAAACTCTTGGATCTAGCCTTCCTAGGCTTTAGAGAGGGCTCTCTCTTCAAGGTTTAACATTGTTTTGGTTTTGAATATTAGGCTAGTTATTAAAGTGCAGATTTGGTTTTGTTTTGTTGGATTTGGTGGGAAAATGTAACGCCTCTCATCCACAACCATTTTTTTTTTCACATATTTTTCATATTTTTATTTTCCTTAAGAGCTATTTAATTGTCATATCTCGAAGTGTTGAAAATTGTGATTTACCAACACCACAAATTCATAATTGGTTAAGTAGAATACTGAGATATTATCTACAGTACAATTATATGTGAGATATGTATAATTATACCTTTCCCACATATATATATATTTCTCACCTATGTATAACTATACCTTTTTCACATATATATTTCTCATATATAGCTATACCTTTTAATGATATCTAATCATACATTTCATTTAACTATACTAAAACAACCATTTCTTAACATAACATATAGTAGAGAAGTTTTAATAGTTTTACTTATCTATGTAGAATTATCATATACATTTCAATATGTTTTAAATAACCTAACTTTTCATTAGATTAGGTTAACCAGATGGTACTTCACATAAGTAAATTATTTATAACATAATTCCTACTAACTCTAAGTAAAATCCTTAGTCTATATTTTGATTCAACAACGAATATAATTTATATGCCACATAATTTATATTTAACCCCTCATTCTATTCCTTATATATGCTTCTATATATATATTTCACCTTAGGACATTATACACATATACATATCTATAAGGATAGGATTCCCATCTACATAATCCACTTCTGTAAGTATATATATATATATATATATATATATATCCCTATACGTTTAACTTTCTAGATTTTTATTTCACTCATGGCAATGGAAATCTTATCAAGACATTTTTCTCAACGTTGATCTACTCTTTAATGATTTACATTCTTTTTCTGGTTTACGATCACAACTTCTTACCCATATAAAATTGACTCAGGTATACTATACTATTATTCACCTGGTACCATTCACATTTTTTTTTGTTTAATCAATTGCAATGTCATACTTTTATCATGTATTTAATTTCTCTTAGGTAATTACAGGTACTCTTGCTTTTATAAGATTTCCCATGAGGAATTTTGGCTGGAGTTCATCTCTTATCAGTCAACCTAGTCGAATTGTATATATATACTTGTTTGCATTTCTCAGGTCGATTCCTCAGTTTTTTTTCCAACACTAACAGATCAATATGCCCTTCCTTTAACTTTTCAATTAGCAAGCTTTATATAATTTCCAGCATCTATAATTATAGAGTTTCAGCGTCTATGATTATAGAGTTTCAGCATCTATGTATATACATATACATATACATATGCCCATTTAACTTCATTTGTTTCCACTACTTTTGCAGCAGTTGAGATTTAAGGTGGATAGATAATCCTTTCCAGTATTTTAAATATGCTTTTACTCTCCTCCTACACATATAATTTTAGAACACATAAGTATATTTTCAATAGGAATTTTTCCTTCTTTTCTTGTTATAATTATTCAGCATATTTGTAATTCTGGTTTATATTAAACTCTTTCTTTGGAAATATAAAATATAGATTATTTTTTTTCAATCAATTGGAAGTAATGAAATAGAATTTGATATTTTATACTCACTAAATTCAGATCGTAGTTACTTAGTTATGAAATCTAATGTTTTGAATTTTTATTTCCATGAACCTAAAATTTAATATCTCAGAAGCAGACTAAAGTTATAAAAATACATTGTCTTTGGGGGGAAATTTTATGTTCAGATTTAAACCAATATCGGTTTAGATATTCTGATGGATACCTCACCATATATTCTATTTCTACAACTATATATATTTTAGAGGATTATGTCATCTGATACAATCTGTTAAATCTAAGGAATTTAATGTTTTCAGCATGAAAACTTAACACCTTAAATCTAAATATCAAATTAAAGCTTTCATAATACAACTTGTAACATAAATTTATAGGTTATGTGTGCATACCACTGCTTATCTATGACCAATCGTCCCAACCATAGAATTCCTCTATCTCCAAAATTCACCCTCGAGCTAAGATCCTCTCTCAGAACAGACCAACCTCAATCTGTTTTGGAGTAGCTTACTTAAGCTATGCTTTCCCCAAAGCCTGTTTCTAATTTTGCGTCCAGAATTTCAGGATGATTTTATTCCTGCTTGCCTAGGCTTCCCCTAATGGGGGACTTTAAAGTTTCTTTTTTCTTTTCCAGCTTTTTACCTCTTCCCAACTACTTTCCTCATCATTGGGGAATTTATATTTTTCCTCTTAAATATAAATTAGAAATAATTCCTTTGAAGGCTCTTTGAAAGGTTTTGGAAAATTCTTAGCCTAATCCATATCCTCATTGATCAGGCTTATGATCTCCAATCTCATCTGGTCATAGTGCACACATAATATTCCATTTATTTTCATTAATAAATATTTAAATAAAAATCCACACAATAATTATCCATGGGGTCCAATTCCCTTTCGATTTTTGTTCAAATGTCTAACTTAAAAAGCATAGAAACTAGGGGTGTTACACATTCCCCCTCGGAAAAGAAACACTGTCCTCGGTGTTGCAGACTATCTACTATAGTTCATTATGAGAATAAATATGGATATTTTTCCATCATTTCAGCTTCTCTTTCTCATGTAGCCTCTTCAGCAGTAAAGTGTTTCCACTACACTTTTACTCTAGCTATTGTTCTATTTCTCAATTCAATTTCTTCCCTCTCCAATATTTGAAGCGCCTCTGGAAGGAATTCCCCTTCTGGTTCCACCTGAATCACATTCCAATCAATAATGTGAGAATCATCATGTAACTATTTTTTTTTTCAATAAGGATATATGAAACACGTCATGAAATTTAATATGCAAGGGTAAGGCCAATTTATAAGCCACTGTCCCACCCTTTCCAACACCGTCCTCGGTGTTACACTTTAACATTGATTTTTCAACTTTGATGAAGATTTATTCTTCATCCTTGCGCCTGGCTTTAATCATTTTTTGATAGAGTACTCTTCTGCTTCTATTTATTGATACCTTATGGAGTTGATTTTCTTCCTACTTCTTTGCAAGAAGTCTGTCTGGAAAATATTTTATTACGTTTTCTCTGTCCAAAATTCATACTTGTTTATGTAAGTAATATCAGATACATATTATTGATAATCCAAAATAATATTTTTAATTTCAATAATTTTAAGAAATTCAGTTATTATTCAAACCGTTCAGGTTAATAATAGTTTAGTGTACTTTTAATACCACTACTTATCCTTTCTTGTTTTTCCAAGTGATTTATCTACACTCATTTTCACCTTTTTCTCCTTGTTTCCAGAGTGTACAATTTCCTGTTACACACTTAGCTAAAAAAAATTACAACTTTTCATTAGTATTCATGAATGAAAGAAAAAAAACTGTATCATATGCCTGGTTATGCTTACCCTTTCTCAGTTCATAGTTGTACCTCCTGTACCTTCACATTGTTTTCTTTTGTTAGCCAATCAATTTAATTATTAATAACTAGGCTCATTAGTAATGTGTATAATTCAATTCCTATTTCACACATGATTTTTTTTTAAACCTCTGTTATTAAATTCATATTCCCACTGTCAATTTCTCTAAAATGTGTAATAATGTACAACTTTATGTTTCATTATTCCATTTTTTTTTCAAGTTTCCTCAAGTTTATCCACTATTTTAAAACTTATGTGAATAAATTTGGATCTAATGCGTTTCCCCCACACCCAAATCCAAATACAGCTTATCCTCCTTTCTCTCGGGTTGTAGTTGTATGATTTCACACTATTATCTTGTCCTTGAATTTTAATACTCAGGGAAATTAAATTTAATACAGTTTGCACTAGCAAAATTTTATAGTGTGAGTATCTATTTCTTTTATAGTGATATATGGAATCTATTACTATAATTATTTACATTCCCAAGAATTAATACTTGATGACATCAAAAATAAATCTGGCACAATTTCCCATTTTAAAGAATCACCAAACTTTTACGTTTACTTTTAATTGTATATTCATGCTTTACTAATTCCATTGATGATGCACCAATTATATCTATATGTGAATTTCACTAATCATTAGAAATCAACCCATGGTTTATATAAACAACACATGGTTTCTAACAAATACTATTTACAACCTAAAACCATGGTTCACTTGATAAATGGAGTATAATATATTGAGGAAATTAATTGTGCTTCATTGGATTCTTATCTATGCATGATGATTTTCATAATTATTTTCCCATGGATAAAAAAAATTGTTAGGTTTTCAATTCTACCTTAGCTAAATCATCAGGAAAATCTGGTTTATCCCTTCATTCATTCATTCATAACTCAATGTAATGGGTCCACATTACATTATTTAATATGAAATGGTCCACAATTACTAAACCAATTAATTATTAAACCAAATATTTAAACTATATTTATAACTCGTACTTAAGCTTACCACTTCATTATTTTCCATGTACATGAACTAAAATATTCTTATTACAAAATAATTTAGTCATGACTTAAATAAGCTGGCATATTAATGGATTTCATTTGCTAGCTCAACACGTCGGTGAACTATTTCCTTACCAGATCTGGTTGCATCTCTTAACTTTTACATATAAAATTTGTATTATACTTCCATTCATAATACTTTATACATTACTTTAGCAATTATTTACTCAATGGTTAAATGTTTATTTATGTACTCTGGTATTTATTTACTTTAATATATTTTTAATTTCCATTTGAAACTAATTCCTTTTCGTATAGTTAAGTTATAAAAATCTCAGCGTACATATCATTTATGACAACAATTTTATTTCGTTTTAATTTATGTTCAGGTAGGTTATGTCAACTGACAATGATTTATTACAACCTTCTCGAATTCCTATGCCCGTTCTCTTGTCTTGAACCCTCCACCCATTCGGGTCCTCGAGCCTCACAATTTAATATAATTTATTGTTTCCACATTACGGACTCTGAAATTTTATTAACTCTCCCTTCTGCCATTGTACTCTTAACGTTTACTGTGGATAAGGTTATTTTCAAGTCAATAGAATGATCTTCGATCCATGGGTGAATCGATGGATCTATGACACTTGTAAGTTCAGATTTAATTGGGGTTTGAAACTCAATCCCTATAATTTAAAATTCTTAACCATAATTCACCTCTCTCGTCATTTTTCTTCAAGAGTAATTCTCTCTGGTTTCTTGAAGACTGTATGAATAAGGAGGCATATACAATCGATGCCTGCTACCGCGTGCTATGACTCCAGTCTTGCGCCTTCACCATTACATTCACGGGTAATCTACATTTTATTCAACCCTTCCTATCTAAATACATTTGGAAATCATTATATCATGGTGACTTATAGGTTTATAAATTTTCCGTAAACTCCTTTATATATATATTTTTTTTTTTGCTTCCAAGGAATTAAAATCATAATACTCTTCTTTAAATTGATATGCCAGTTTGGGGTTATTAGCGCATTTGCTGATCAAAAGGGAATCGCTCTACGCGTACCCTTCTTTGGCCAAGAAGCACCCCACTTTGTCTTCCCAATGTAAACCAATATTTTTACACATATTGTTATCTATTGATGGCAGATAATGTGTGAGCACACTCGGAGAGATTTACTCGGAATATGCATGCTTTGGTTCCATATATAATAAGGTATTATTATTTTTTTTCATTTTTGTTCTTCCCCATCTTATATGTGGATTTAGCCGCTCTCTTATTGTGGTCTGCATCGAGAGTCCTTAGCTTTTTGTTGAACACAACCACAAGGAAATGATGGTTGCAACATTCCCATATTCGATGGTATGAATTATTGCAATGTAGTAGCTTCAATTTAAGTTACCAGTTCTGAAATTTGTTTGATTTCCTCGAGAAACCAGTTTTTTTTTTCTCAACACACAATAATTATGTGTAACTAGCTCATAATGAGAGAGAATCCCTTTTTTCAATTAGAATGTTCCAGGGTTACGAAGTATATTTTTCCAATTTTGTAATACGTTTTTGCTTTATTTCTAAATTCCTCATTTTTCTAAGTGAGTTTCACGTATCTTTACCCTCTAATGTTATTCTGACTTTTATTTCAGGTATTTTCTAAAATTTCAGCTCCGTTATTTTTTTCTTCGGGTTTTTCTCAAACAGCATTTCCTCCTCAAATGTCAGTATATAGGAAATGAAATTTGATTCCCAGCCATAATGGGTCCATTCTAGTTGTCCCTTATGTCTCTCGACATAGAGGTCTAGCTCAGAATCATGGTTTTCATTCACTTGGTTCCCCTTCATTTTATATGTAAGGAGAAAGTACTCTTGATTTCTGGTTCATAGCTAACTTCAATATTTGTTTCAGGTAAGAGGAATTTTTTTTCTGGCTTTTTCTCTTTTTCTAATTTCGTTTCACTTACCTCATTTTGTAATTTCGTTTCACTTAAATTTACCTTTCTAACTTTATTTTAGCATTTTCTTATAGGTAAATTTTTTTCTTTTGAGTTTACTTATAAAATATTTCTTCCTCGAGCCCCGAGGAGACCTATTAAGCAGTTCCATTTGCATTACAGGTTGATAATACTTCGCCTTATTGACCATCTTACTCCGATGTCCAGAATTCGCGAGAACAATTCCAATCGATTTGACGAAGTGCAAAATGTTGAAAATCAATTGTTAGAAGTATTGTAACAATTTTTTTGTTTCTGAAGGAAATTGTGATAATATTCATTGGAACTATGACTTTTCCTACCCCCTTGTTCAATTTTATATATTATTGAACTGGAAATATTTATCTGTCTACATATATGTGTTTTAAAGGTATGAGTTGATATCCACATATCTTCTTACTTACTTATTCTTCTCTACAATGACTCGTAAATTTCCGTTTACTTATTCTTTAATGAAATAAAGTAATTACTTTCTTTAAATGTAATTTCCTTGTTTTTGTTTCTATTATAATGTGTTCTTAATGTAAAATAAAATTTTATTTCTAATCTATATTCCACTAATGAGATTTCAAAATATAAATTTTCTGATATCTATATATATATATATATATATATATATATATATATATATCGTTTTACGGTCTTCTCTTTTCTTCTTCTTTCAACTATAGTATATTTTCCTGTGTGAGTACATGACTTTCCCAATGGTGTAGTTAAATCTCTATAGGTGAGATTTAATCTTGGATTTTAAATTGTCTTGAAAGTATACCTGAAAGTGTATCCAAGATATTGGTGTACTTGAAAGTACTCAAAGTAACATTTTTAATATTCATACAATTTATTATAGCTTATTGTTTCTTTGTGAGCACATAAATTGCCCAGTTTTTCAACTAGTGCTCTGATACCATTTGTAACGCCTCTCATCGAAAACCTTTTTTTTTTTCACATATTATTCATCTTTTTTTTTCCTTAAGAGCTATTTAATTGTCATATCTCGAAGTGTTGAAAATTGTGATTTACCAACACCACAAATTCATAATTGGTTAAGTAGAATACTGAGATATTATCTGTAGTACAATTATATGTGAGATATTTATAATTATACCTTTCCCACATATATATATATATATATATATATATATATATATATATATATATATATATATATTTATCATCTATGTATAACTATACCTTTTTCACATATATATTTCTCATATATAACTATACCTTTTAATGATATCTAGTCATACATTTCATTTAACTGTACTAAAACAACCATTTCTTAACATACCATATAGTACAAAAGTTGTAATAGTGTTACTCATCTATGTAGAATTCTCATATAAATTTCAATATGTTTTAAATAACCTAACTTTTCATTCGGTTAGGTTAACCAGATGGTACTTCACATATGTAACTTATTTATAACATAATTCCTATTAACTCTAAGTAAAATCCTTAGTCTATATTTTGATTCAACAATGAATATAATTTATATGCCACATAAATTATATTTAACCCCTCATTATATTCCTTATATATGCTTCGATATATATTTAACCTTAGGGCATTATACACTTATACATATCTACATGGATATGATTCCCATCTACATAATCCACTTCTGTAAGTATATCTATATATACATTTATCCCTATACTTTTAACTTCATAACTCTTTATTTCACTCATGGAAATGGAAATCTTATCAAGACATTTTTCTCAATGTTGATTTACTCTTTAATGATTTACATTCTTTTTTCGGTTTACAATCATAGCCTCTTACCCATATAAAATTGACTCAGGTATACTCTACTTTTATTCACCTAGTACCATTCACATTTTTTTTTGTTTAATCAATTGCAATGCCATATTTTTATCATGTATTTAATTTCTCTTCGGTAATTACAGGTACTGTTGCTTTTCTATGTTTTCCCATGAGAAATTTTGGCTGGACTTCATCTCTTATCAGTCAACCTAGTCGAATTATATATATATATATATATATATATATATATATATATATATATATATATATATATATATATATATATATATATACTTGTTTGCATTTCTCAGGTCAATTCCTTAGGTTTTTGTCCAACTCTAACAGATCGATATGCCCTTCCTTTAACTTTTCAATTAGCAAGCTTTATATAATTTCCAACATCTATAATTATAGAGTTTCAGCATCTATGATTATAGAGTTTCAACATCTATGTATATACATATGCTTATTTAACCTTAGTTTCAACTACTGTTGCAGCAGTTGATATTTAAGGTGGATAGATGATCCTTTCTAGTATTTTAAATATGCTTTTACTCTCCTCCTACACATATAATTTTAGAACACATAAGTAGATTTTCAATAGGAATTTTTCTTTATTTTCTTGTTATAATTATTCAACATATTTGTAATTCTAGTTTATATTAAACTCTTTCTTTGGAAATATAAAATATAGGTTATTTTTCTGCAATCAATTGGAAGTAATGAAACATAATTTGATATTTTATGCTCACTAAGTGCAGATCCTAGTTACATAGTTAGGAAATCTAATGTTCTGAATTTTTCTTTCTGTGCACCTAAAATTTAATATCTTAGAAGCAGATTAAATTTATAAAAATACATTGTCTTTGGGGGGAAATTTTATCTTCAGATTTAAACCAATATTGGTTTAGACATTCTGATGGATACTTTGCCATAGATTCTATTTCTACAACTATATAGACTTTAGAGGATTATGTCATCTAATACAATCTATTAAATGTAAGGAATTTAATGTTTTCAGCATGAAAAATCAATTCCTTAAATCTCAATATCAAATTAAAGCTTTCATAATACAACTTGTAACATAAATTTATAGGTTATGTGTGCATACCACTGTTTATCTATGACCAATCCTCCCAACCATAGAATTCCTCTATCTCCAGAATTCACCCCCAAGCTGAGATCCTCTCTTAGAACAGACCAACCTCAATCTATTCTGGATTAGCTTACTTAAGCTATGCTTTCCCCAAAGCCTATTTTTAATTCTGCGTCTAGAATTCCAGGATGTTTTTATTCTTGTTTGCCTAGGCTTCCCTTAATGAGGAACTTTAAATTTGCATTCTGCTTTTCTTGTTTTTTACCTCTTCCCAACTACTTTCCTCATCATTGGGGAATTTAGATTTTTCCTCTTAAATCTAAATTAGAAATAATTTCTTTCATGGCTTTTTGAAAGGTTTTGGGAAAGTCTTAGCCTTATCCATATCCTCACGGATCAGGCTTATGATCTCCAATATCATCTGGTCATAGTGCACACATAATATTCCATTTATTTTCATTAATAAATATTTAAATAAAAATCCACACAATAATTATCCATTTGGGTCCACTTCCCTTTGGATTTTTATTCAAATGTCTAACTTAAAAAGCATAGAAACTAGGGGTGTTACAGAAAATTTCACTTGGAGGGTAGATAGAGGGAAATCTACTTGCCCATTGGGTTATGGAGTCTAATTCAAGCTAACAGAGTCTAATTCAAGCTAACAGAACTAGGATCAAAGCCTGAAAGTTCAAATTTTTGTAGGGCAAGGTAGATAACCCTTCAAGACGTTGGGAAAAATGGTTTTTGAGATTATATGGTTGGAATAAAGGACACTTAAGAATCCTTAAATCCAGAAAATGGAAGTAGAATATAGATTTCAAACGGGAGAGGGAGAAATTAAGAATTTCCTGCACTGGAAATCAGAAGAAAACAAATAAATGATAACTAGTTAAAAACAAGGTGTTATTAACATGTCCTATAGTAATACTCCTAGTTATACATTCATATTTAGAGTTAAAACACAGATGTATGCATGAAAAAAAAGAAGATAAAAATGAAAATTTTAAGAGAGGACTTCACTCCATATATCTTACCACAGGGATCCTAAAATATGATGCTAAAAAGGTGATCATGTCTGTTGCTCAAAATTGAAATCCAAAGCCTTCAAGTCAATGAAAATATCTATAGTAATCTCCAGCAATTATATTCCACACAAAATACTTCCAAGGGTGAATTATTTATATAAAATTTCTTACAAAATATCCTAGATGACTTCTAGGAATAAACTTAGGAAAATTAAATCTCTTACAACAATAATAGTGACAGCTTGCTCAATAAACTAGAAAGCTATCCTATTTTATTCAAAATAAATAGAAACCGTTTTTATATAAGAAACAATTGTCTACTTATGTGTCCTCTCTACTATCCTTTTAGATATTTTCAGAATTTAGTTACCTTTACTAATACTCTTTCTCGTTGATACTCTTTCACTTCTGATAATCTCTATTTTCAGTAAAACTGCCTTCTTGCCATAAAAATCTATTTTTACTGTGAAATTAGCAAACATAATTTTTTTTCTTCATGTGTTTGCCTTTATTTCTTCATAGAAAATCAGTCAATTCTTGCCACTCCTCATTTTTAGGAATTCTAATATTCTTGAGTTTCCTAAAATTCTCATTAGCCTTAGTGTCCCTGGAAAATGTAGGTTTGATGACAAACAAATGTTTGATTTCATACTGCAAATAAAATAGATATTTAAAACATTTTAGAAATACTTTCCCTGTGGGAATACCTTGGCCTATTGGTTTGTTTATTTCTTCCTTGGCATGTTCTCTGATCTTTTTGTCACAATAATTATGAGGCATTAGCTTGTCATTAATCACCATAATATCTGGAAGTCCCTTTTTCCTTAAGTTAGTGAATTTACTCGTAAATCTAGTGGCAAAAGTGTTCATTCCTTCAGATTTCACTTCAAGCTGCCTCATTAGATCTATTTTGGTAGTTAATTTCCTAATTTCTAGGATTGTAGTTGTCATGTTTTTAATATTTAACTCTTCAAGTTGTTGTATGTTCTTGCTGTGTAGGAAATATATTGAGCTAACAGCCTGTTCTAGTTTATCTGCCAATTGTTCTTGTGTCTTTTGGATCTCTGCTTGAGTTGTCAATAGTAACTCTCTTTGCATAAAAATTACTTAAAATTATGGCCAAACATCATGAATGAATTCAATTACATTATTCCATAAGTAATTTTTAATATATGATATTTGGTCCTTGAGAGTTAACTCTTTTTGGAGCTTTTTTACCTCTTCACTCAATCTGTGAGCATTCTGTTCATGTATTTTAGCATCTATCTGAGATGCTTTGCTTGTTTTATCTAGATTTTCAATTTTCTTGGTCAAGGACATTTCCTCCTTTGCTTTTATTAGTTGAATCCTCTCATTTGTAGGTGGCAACACTGTTGTAGAAGACTCAGTCACTAAAGTAGTTGAAGAAGTCACTGGCACTATAGTGGAAAATTGCTCTTTTGGTGCCAATTTCTCTCCTAAAGTAGATGGTACTATTATTGTGATGACTGGGATAATGGTGGGGATGACTGGTTCCTTAACTGTCTCTTTTTCTTGGACAACTTGGTCCATTTTCACTTCCATTTCTTTGATTTGAGTTGTGAGTTGAAGTATCAAGCTCATCATTTCATCTTTCTCCTTTTTATCCTGTAAAACTTCCTTTGTTTAAGGATGTTCTCCTTGAGGAAGCTTGAGATGTTTCCTCAAGGGAACCATGTCCTCATTTTTCTTTTTAACCTATGCTTCAACTACTTTGATGTTTGTAGGATCATATCCTACCTGAAATACTAACTCTTTTAAGGCTTTTATCCTTATATCCTTTGCATATAGTGAAGCTTTATACATATTCATTTGGTCCTGCATATTATAAATGGTATTCTGAAGCCTATGAGCACTCATATATTTTTTTGTCACTGTGGAATAGAGCATCCCTAATGTTTTCCTGTGAAATTCAATTTGATCCAACTCATGGATTTTATCTGTGGCTACTTCCATATCAACCTTTTTGTAATCAACCACTATCTTTGGCACTAGTATAGTGGGCTGTAAAACTGACATAATAAACTTTTGAGTTGAATAATCAAAGGGCAATAAGAATATATTTTGATTACCTGGATTCTTCTTTAAAAATTCAGAATATATTTCAATTTTAATTTCCTCATTATTCAATTTGATTTAATTTTATTTTTCCTTAATATCTAAGTCCTTCTCCTCAGCTGAATGTGAGGAGGAAGCCTCCATTCTTTGTTGCCTCTCCATTAACTGTTCATCTTCATTATTCAACTGTTCTTGATTCTGATTTGGCTCACTAATGATAACAGTGGCTACATTGGTCTCTGTCTGTGCAGTGTTGGTATTCAAAGGCTATGTATATTCAACATCTATTGTTACCTTGCCTTTAGCTGATGTATCCAGTTTTGGCCTCTTATTGTAAATGATTTTAAACTTTGTCTCTGTGGTATTTTCTATAGTATAAGCTCCTTCTTCCTTGATTCTTTTAGTGGATGTCTCTGGCTATTTGGAAACTTCTAAAGGGTGACTAGTATTCCTTTGGTTTACTGGCTTTGTTAAAGTATTCTCAATCCACTCAATTTGATTAGAAAATTTCTCTGTATCTGACTTTGATTCATGGTTAAATAGTGTCAATTTAAATTTTACCCTTATTTTACTTAAGATCCCTTGTGGATCATAATTCCATCAGAAGCTTTCTTCTAATTTGTATTCCTGTAATTAACTTGTTGCTTCCTTTTATACTTCTCTTTGATTACATATGAAAGGCCCAATTTGATTTTTTATTTTAAAATGAGTATTTTTCTTGGATGCCATAAAATTAATTGAATCTAAATTCAAGATCTTCCTAATGTACTCTAAGGAAAAGATCCTCATATATGGATGCTTACGTAACTTGTAGGGAAACAATTTATAACCAAAAACTCTGATTTCATTGAATTCCTTATATAAATACCAAACTCCTACTTTGCTTTGCTCTGATATATAAAAAATTCTGTTCATTTCCTCACTGATTCTAGGTTGTTCTGCTTTTGTCAAGATGGTGGTCAATGGATGCACAAACAACTCATCAAACTATGAATAACTAAAATTTGTCCCTTATTTTCTGATTATAGATGTTTAGAAGACAACTGACATACGTTTTCCTTCTATATCTAATTTCTTAAGTGAAATAGGAAAGTTATTTAATTGGAAAAATAGAAACAAGTGGAAAAGATAGGAGGTATATCTGAATACCCCTTCCAGCTGCAAATTAGACAATTGATAGTGAATGTTATCATCTATAAAACTAGCATAGTCAAATATAACTGAGGGTGACTATCCTAGAGAAAATGTAGACAAAAATCCCAATATTGACTCATTAGTATGTTCATCGGTGAAATACCCAAGTATAAAGGAAAGCATGGAGATAACATGCCTTGAACCTTAAGGGAACTTGGCAGTTGAATATGGAGAGTTTAATTTTGGGATTTCAACATGTAGAGGCATGAAATTTTGGAAAATCATAAACCTTTTAGGAAAGTATAAGTTAATGTATAGCCTAGTGTGGGCTTCAATAGATAATGGGAATGCTTAAGGTTCTGATTGAATCTGCAACATCTGGTTTATAGAAACTACTATAATGGTAAATAGGACCTCTTTTTTTTCATTGACAATAGCTCTCTGTTCAGGTATGTGGTATTGGTGACATATTCTGATAATTTCTTGACAAGGATGAGTCAAGGGGACTACATATTTGGGCAGATTGGATTCCCATATGTGAACACCTTCTTGATCACCTAGGGATTTTTCAAAAAAATAGTTGTGTATATCTAACAAATTGAACTCAACTATAGGATCAGATATTTTGTAGTCAATGTTTGCTAGAGGAATATGCTCAATATCAACAACTGTGGACTGCAATGGGTTGACTATAATGGAAGTATTTGGAGTCATGGAAGGAGTAGCTTTAGGAGTTTTTGAACCTTCAAATTTGTTTCCACTCTGTTTTTTAGGCATTTTTGTAGGCTTCTGCAAGTTTAAACTATTTGCAGATGAAATTTTACTATGAGAGAGGCTGGATTAGGAAATTTCAACAAGATAGAATGATTCTCTGTCTTTTATGGTCAATTGGGTCTCTCAAATGAATTTCTAATATTGAAACTGGTGAAACACAGAAAATAGGGGTTTTCTGAGTCTCTTGACTGCAAATTGGGTTATAATTTCGATGAAAAAGGTTTTTCAGAAGACACAGGGCACCTGCAGAGGATTTCTGGCTTTTAGAGCTTGAATTTGATCATTAATCTATGAAGAAATGATAAATTTCCTTGAAAATCGTGTGCAGCAGATTCTAGGGTTCCTGGGAAAAATTTTCCAGGGTTTTGCCTATTTCTAGGACTTTTGGGCAATTGAAATTAATCAAATTCTTGATTTTTAACTAATTATTTTTCTTTTAACAGGTTTTTGAATTGAGTTGTAGGTCTAAATTTCGAAAAAATACCTATATTTGACGCAGGTATAGGTTTAAATAGGGTATACTTCAGTCTTCTGGTCGAATTGATTTCTTCAGAGGTTGAGCTGGATAAATATAGCTCCTCTGCAGTCTTTTATAGATTCCTTGGGAAATTTCAAAGCTTCTGGGTGTAAAAAATAGAAAGAAATGGCTATCAGGGGGCTCTACGCAACTTTATACAGTCGGGAGGGAAAAAAATGCTTTAAACAAAAATATATTGAAATAACATGTTTACAGAGGTTATATTAAAATATTTGATTATTTTAATCCTCTCCATTAATTACAGGTCGCATCAGGCAGGAAGCAGTTTTGAATTTACACGGGCACATAAAACAGGTGGTTTGTCGCGTGACTTTTAAGTGCTAAGCAATTTTAGTGAAAACTCACGCGATCCAACCATAAGAAGCCACGTGGAGGGGAGGGTTCATCGTGAAACTACCCATTTAGCATGGATTTTGTGTTGGAGCGGTCGTGCATAGTGTTCACCCAATATCGCTTCTAAACCATCAGATTAAAAGCTTTGAAGCGAAGGGCTGTGATTGCTTTGAGAGCTGCATCGGAGTGGAAAGGTGGGACCAGGTTGGTTTATGCAAGAAGAATGGTTTGATATGTATTTAAACCTTCATAAAAAATAGATAAGTATAGGTTTAAAACATATGTGCAATGTTTTCATTTACATATAGCGCCGAGATTAATTATGTCATAAAAAATTATGATAATGTTTTAATATATATATATATATATATATATATATATGGCGGGGTTAAGGTCTTTATTAAAACATTTGATATAAATTCTTTTAATAAAACATAAGCGGGCAGGATTTAAGACTGCAACATTTTATTAAAAATGTTTTTCAAATGTGCATAATGATACATTATATTATATAGTTTTTTAACTATTTTGAATAGTTAAAAAACTAAAGGGCAGGATATTTGAATATGGATAATATTTTCGACAAAATGGATTTTCATTTTGGGATTTTCATTTAAGCACATGGGATAATATACTCTGGTCAAATGTTTATAATAGTGGGTTTTTTGGGGTTTATTAGATATAATGGAATTAATAATATAGGAAAGGGTATTCTTTAGGGATTTAATAAAATATGTTAAAAATTAATATGAGAGGGGAGTGAAAAAAAAATACACATTAACTCTAGTATAAAATAATCAAGCATTTGCTCATCTCTATATTTCTTTGAATAATACTTAGGATAAATGTGACTTTGTGGGTTTTTATGAATTTGAATGAAGGGATGAAGTTAATTATTCTAGGGTTACAATTTTACTAAGTAAGAGTCTATTTTTACTTAGAAAAACAGGGTTTTAGTACATGAATGAAGGTAAATGATAAATGAGGATTTAACATAAGAACTCAATATTTTCAACTAACGACTCATAAAGCCTTTGGTCTAGTCCCAAAAAAAGTCAGAGAAATGCTCTGAACCTGTTTGAATAATATCTTAGAATACTGAACACTCACAGGAGAGGGGAAATTAGTGATTTTTCTCGATGATATATTATTTACATGATTTTTCCACTGCTTTCTACCTACCCAATCTTGTATTTCTAACATTTTTTCTTTATTTTGTAGGTGTATTTAGGCTTGCAACCTTAAAACATTTCCATTCAAAGCATAAAACTAATCTAAATCTACCTTATTTCATCCAAGGGCTAAGATTAAACTGTTTAGCTCCTCCTTATTCTCTACCTATCTACTGATTTTTCAAGCTTAAATAGTTTGAAAAATCTTCATTTTCTATCTAAAACATGAAAATGAAACATGAAAACTTAATATTAAACTATTTAACTGATCATGGATTATGGCATTTATTGAAACTCTACACATAATCATTATTTTTGCAGTAAAAGTAAAGTAGTGGCATTTGGACTTGCTCACTTTCATGTTTTATTTCTTTTTCTTTTGGGGTATATATTTTTCTAAGTCCTTTGATCTTTCTTTTAGGACTTTTCACCCTCTTTTTGATTTTTTATTATTTTTCATTTTTTCAAAATATGGGAAAAAAACTGACAAAAAGAAAGGTATGTAAATATTTACAAGACTTTATCAAAGTCATTTCAAAATTTTATGAACCCTATTATTATAGGACCCTGACACTATGTGTTATGTGAAGTGAATTTGCACGATAGAAAAATGTATGGTTGCATTATAAATTCAATATCAATGTAATTCGTAGCAAATCAAACTAATCCTTAAAGTACAGAATCTGGGAGATACGGAATTTATAACTTCTCAAAGTGGTCATACACGGATGGATAACCTGGAAAGCATATGTTTAAAGTATATAAAGGTTTTTATATAGCTTTTGAAATGTTACAATGTGATGTCAGAAATAATTATAATGTTACCATGTTGTAAGTGAAATTATTAAAGATGTCTGGATAGTATGTGTGTGTCTGTATATATATATATATATATATATATATATATATATATATATATATATATATATACGTAAAACCGCGAAGGTGGGTTACACTTTTGTGAGAATTAGGTGTGGAAAAGTCATTTTACCAACAGTTAGGCCAAACATTTATAAAATTTCCACTGAACTATTTTAGATTTCGCCCGAACTTTGAAAATTTGTTTGGCCAAACTAATTCTGTCATTTACATTGATGGCATATTGACAATGTGGGAAAGCAAATTTTTGGCCGGAGAAGGGAAAAGCGGAAAGCAAAGTTTGACCAAACTAATAGTTCGACCAGACTAATAGTATGACTGAAATTTTAAAATAAATTGGCCAAAATTTAGTTTGTAAATGTACCAGCTCACAAACATGAATAGGTTCCGGTCTTATTACCATTTTCGCATGTTGTTGTAGGGTCTTTAGTTTGTTGTTTGTTGGTACCATTGTCACATGCTGTTGCGGGGTATTTAGCTTGTTTTTTTCTTCTCCAGTTGCAGGGTCTTGGTGTTGTGCATGTGAGGTTGTTTTTTTTGTCAAACTTTTTATTGTTGTTTTGATGTTCTACTATTTTAATTTAATTGTTGTGTGTTTTTTTTTGTAGGTCCTCTGCGACCTCCTCGGCGATTTCCTGCTTCTCTTATCATTGTGGCCTTAATTTCTTCGGCTATATCCTACCTTGTGTTCTCATTTCGGCCTCGTCTCCGAATTTATAGGTTGGTACATGTGTCAAAGTATTGTTTTTTTATATATTTTATTTTTCTATGTTTAAATGGAAAATCAGTTTTTCATATGAAGCTATTCAAAAATGTTAGAATAACTACCACATGGAATTTGATACTAATTGGAATTTGGCACATAACATATTTTGAGTTTAGACGGTTCTGTCCTAATTAAAAATATTTAAGCTTTGATATAAAAATTATATCTTTAATTCTTTTCAAAATTTTCGAAATATTTAAAACAATTAAAAGAATTTAGAAGCATCAAATATCAAATTGAATTTTTTTGAAAATCTCGATCAATTTATGGTCAAATCATTTCCATAGTGCATTTATCTCTCCTACATCGTTGTTATTATTATGTTTTATCCAACCTAGTTGTCATGTCAATAATCCTTTTGATCCCTTTGAATACTATCATCCTGGTTATGTGGCCCTTCTGCAACTTTACCCATAATGAGATCATCCTTGTTTGCTGGAATAATCATGTTTCGTAGAATAATGGCATACTATACAAATTTCAGGAAATTTTAGCAGGGTTGATATGAGGGAAAACTTTTGAGTTAAATATAATTGTTTTTCTAATTTCACATTTCCATTTTCACAAATAGATTTTATATTTTAGTTTGTACTTGGGCATATTTACTGAAAATTTGGTATAAAATCTATTGAATGTGGGCATGGGAAAAGTTACCATGCTATATAAGTTTTGGTTGTGGGCTCCTATCTTTTTTTTTTTAAATCCTTACATAGTCTTTTAACATGCTCCATTTTATTTACCAATTAATCTTTCTATGCATTCTTGTTTTCACAGAGCCTTTCACCTGCCTCATTGAGACCTACATTGATATTTTCAACATCTTTATTCTCCATATTTCCTCTTAGTTTTTCCCTATTCAATATTTTCCTCATATCATATATATAATATTGATCCAGTACATTCCTCGATTCCACTATTTCCTTCCAAAAATGATCTTCAATTTTGAGTTTCTCAGCCTCTGCAATCACTTTTGCAATCTCAACATCACTCAGCCTACTACTGTCATTAGTCATGATAATCGTCTCCCTTATCCCACTTGTTATTTTGCAACTGGAAAATTTAAGAAGAATTTCACTCAACTTGATAACTAGTCTATACTTGGGAATCTTTATTGCAAATTTGGTATAACATCCATTGAATGTGGGCATGAGAAAAGTTGCCATGCTACATAAGTTCTCGTTGTGGGCTCCTATCTATTTTTTTTTATATTTACAGAGAATTTTAACAAGCTAGGAAGTCTTTTCAATGCCTCTCAATCAAGCCAGGAAGTTACAGAAATATATACTTTTTTATCAAATCATATAGGAGCTTACGAATACTTGCAACATTATCCTATAGATCTCTAGCTTCAACAGAATCAAGAATATGCTATCTTATTTATGGAACATTCAGTACTTGATGATAAGTTCTCTTAATCTTATTTATGCTTACAAATTTACTATAAATACCATGCTTAATCTTTGGAATTGTCATGATTATTTTCTCTAAATATTCATGAATTCCTAACAACATATATTTTAGTCATTCTAGTTATCTATGATCATGATGGAATTTTCCCTCTATTTGGAGAATAATGTGTTAAAATAAAACAAGAAGAAAATTTAATACATATGTTGTCAAACAGTCTCTAGATGTATCTGCTCTTCAAGTTTTCTCGAAGAAACATACATTAGCTTTTTCATCCTCCGTAGAATAAGCAACATGGTACATTCATTGTTATTTCTATCCCTTCAACATGTGACATGGATGTATTTTATTAATCTACCTAGATTTACACCTTCCATGATTCTTCTAATCTTATAAAATGTTAAAAGTGGAGTGTTTTACCATGTAATTGATATTAATAATCTAGATTGACATGGTTTTATTTATATATGTACTTAAATTTACACCTTCCATGATGCTTCTAATCTTGTAAAATGTTAAAAGTCGATTGTTTATGATGTAATGGATATTAATAATCTAGATTATCATACAATGATATGATGATAGTGTAGGTTTATTTTCAAGTTGTAAAATTCTTGTACATATCAAGGATGAATGATAGTACAAGAGAAACATGTAATTGTTATAGAATATTAAACAATTTGTTAGGTGCTAAATCATAATTCTTATTAATAACATAACTAATGCAAGTTTAAAATTCCTTTGTAATGTTTTCAGCCTATTTATATATGTCAAAGTAAATATTTCTAGATGTGATTTCTCCCATAAACTTCAAGGAAAAATAAACTCTAAGGCAAACCATGTACATGTAATTTCTCCCACAAACTCATCAAGGTGTGACTTTTGACATAACTTCACCAACAACTACAACTTTTTGTTTTAGTAAGTGCATAAAATAATTTTGCAAACTATGTACATGTCATTTCTCCCACAAACTCATCATGGTGTGACATTTGACATAACTTCATCAACCACTACAACTAGTTGGTTTAGTAAGTGCATAAAATAATTTTGCAAACAATGTACATGTCATTTACCCCACAAAGTCATCAAGGTGTGACTTTCGAGATAACTTACTCAACCACTACCACTAGTTGTTTAAGTAAGTGCAATCCACTACCAGTTTAAGGCAAACTTTGTACATGTGTCATTTCACCCATACATGTGTCATTTCTCCCATAAAATATAAGGAAATTTCATTTCTCCCATATACTATAAATGTCATTTCTCCCATAAACTATAAGGCAATGTCATTTCTCCCATATACTATAAGGCCAAATTTAAGGCAAACAATGTACATGTAATTTCTCTCTTAAGCTCTAGGCAAGGAAAAATTTAAGGCATCTCATTTCTAGATGTTATTTATCCCATATACTTTAAGGAAAACTTTAAGGCAAACCATGCACATGCGATATCTCCTGCAAACTCAACACTTTATCTTATTAATTCAAGGCAAACTTTAAGGCCTAAAAACCAAACCTAAAGTGGCTGAAATTCCGTAGAATTTTAGTCTGTCTATTTAGTGTTAACTTCTAAAATTTCTAAAGGCATAGTTTGTAAAGGGCCAAGTAGCTTCTGGATCCCATCTTTTCTCAAATGTGAAATATCTAGTAAATGCCCCTACATTCAATCTCTAGAACATATCTAAATAGAGGGTCTTCATTTTAATATCCATTTCTATAGATGCCATTTCTCCCATAAAATTTAAGGTATTTTATATTGTTTTATGAACCATGTACATGTCATTTCTATGCCATTCCTTCAATAAAATTTAAGAAAAGCTTTAAGACAAAATGTGTACATACATGTCATTTCTCCCATTTCTCCCATAAATTTTAGTAAGTGTATAAAATATTTTTGCAAACCGTGTACATGTCACTTCTCCCACACACTTTAACAAAAAATTTAAGGCAAACCATGTAAATGTGTCTTTTCTCGCATACATGTGTTATTTCTCTCATAAACGTTTAGGAAAACTTTAAGGCATCCCATAGTTAAGAAAAAATCTAAATAGAATTTCTTCATGTAATATCCATTTTTATACATGTCGTTTCTCCCATAAAATTTAAGGCGACATTTGCTAGTGTCATTTGAACCATGTACATGTAATTTCTATGTCATTTGTCCCATAAAATTTAAGGAAAACTTTAAAGAAAACCATGTATATACATGTCATTTCTCCCATAAATTTTAGTAAGCGCATAAAATAATTTTTCAAACCTTGTACATGACATTTCTCCGATACACTTTAAGTCAAAATTTAAGGAAAAATATGTCATTCCTATATGTGATTTCTCTATCATCTCTATATGCCATTTCTCCCATAAACTATAAGGCAATGTCATTTTTCCCATAAACTATAAGGAAAACTTTAAGGCAAACCATGTACATGTCATTTCTCTCTTAAACTTTAGGCAATGAAAAATTTAAGGCTTGTGTCACTTATATGTCATAAAATATAAGGAAAACATTAAGAAAAACCATGTACATGTCATTTCTCTCTTAAAATTTAGGCAAGCAAACTTTAAGGTGTGTCATTGCTAGATGTCATTTCTCCCACAAACTCTTTCTATGTCATTTCTATGTCATTTCTCCCATAAACTATAACGCAATGTCATTTCTCCCTTAATCTATAAGGCAGATGTTAAGACAAACCATGGACATGTCACTTCTATCTTAAACTTTAGGCAAGGTAAAATTAAGGCATGCCATTTCTAGATGTTATTTCTCCCATAAAATTTAAGGCAAAGTTTAAGGCAAACCATTCACATGTCATTTCTCTCAAAAACTCGTTCTATGTCATTTGAATGTCATTTCTCCTATAAACTATAAGGCAATGTCATTTCTGTCTTACAAAATAAGGCAAACTTTAATACAAACCATGCACATGTAATTTCTCTCTTAAACTTTAGGCAAGGAAAAATTCTAGGCATGCAATCTCTAGATGTGATTTCTCCCATAAACTTTAAGGAAAACCATGCACATGTCATTTCTCCCACAAAATCCTTCTCTGTCATTTCTATGTCATTTCTCCCACAAAATATTTCTCTGTCATTTCTATGTCATTTATTCCATAAACTATAAGGGAATCTCATTTCTCCCTCAAACTATAAGGAAAACTTTAAGGCAAACCATGTACATGTCATTTCTCTCTTAAACTTTGGGAAAGAAAAAATTTAACGCATGTCATTTATAGATGTGATTTCTCCCATAAAATTTATGGAAAACTTTAAGGAAAGCCATGAACAGGTCATTTCTCCTAGAAAGTAAAGGAAAACTTTAAGGAAAATCATGTACATGTCATTTCTCTCTTAAAATTTATGCAAGGAAAACTTTAAGGCATGCCATTTTGAGATGTGATTTCTCCCACAAAATTTAAGGCAAACCATGTACATGTCATTTCTCCCCCAAACTGTTAGGTCCCCATATTACTAGTGTAGTCCCTTATTTTTATTAGTTTACCCCCCTTATTATTATTTTTGTACCCCTGTAATCCCCATATTGTTATTATTATTCTCTTACATTATTATTGCTAGGTCGGCTAGGATTCCATTATTACCCCCATCGACCCCTATATATAGAAGGAGGCTTTTTCATTTGTATCATCCAAGAATTTTTCATTTATGTAATGTATTGGAGGTTTCCCACTCGAATTTTTTTATTTATAAGGCATTGATCTCTCTTTCTTCTATTTTTGGAGCTGGTTCCATAAGATTTGGTATGAGAGCTTTGGATTCTAGGGTTTCGCTGCTCCAAATAGGTTATTGTGGAATTTTTGTTATAACTTTTTCCTACGAAGTTTCAAAAGCTGAAAAATTTACAAAGCGAAGCTGAAATCCCGAGGAGCGTCGTGTACAAATTTCAGATCTTGGTTCGCAATATTTTCAGTGATAGGATCTGTGGAAGTCAGGATTTTTTGAGGCTCCCAAATTTCACCTAAACAGGTCATCGTGGAATTTTCACTATAATTTTTTTTATACAAAGGTTCAAGAGTGGAAACGTTTACAGAGCAAAGTCGAAATCCTAAGGAACGTCTCGTAATAATTTCAGATCTTGGTTTGCAATATTCGTGGATATATTATCTGTGGAAGTTATGGTTTGTTCAGGCTCCCAAATTTCATCTCAAAGAGGTGATCTTCGGAAAATCATCATAACTCTCTCTCTCTGAGCATCGGATAGGAATTTTCTAAAATGTGCTTGCAAGTAACCAGAGTGTAGTTTTATGTGTATAAATTTCAGAGCTGAAGGATGAAACAATGACACGTGGCACATAGTACAAGTGTGCTCTACTGTACGAGTCCATAATTAGGTCATTGTGGGAGATTCGATATAACTTTGCCTTCAAGTATCCAAATCAGGTCCAACCTGTGCCATTCGAAAGAAGATTTATAGGGCCACTACAGGACCAAATTTTAGATATTGAATATCTGCAATTACAGAGATAATTCAGTTTCAATATCGAGCTCTTCAAAGGCAAGAAAAAGGTGCGTATTGTTTTCAAATTACATAAGTCTTGTTTGGAAAATCAGTTCTAAGTGATTACAAGTGCCTATTAAGCATAGATATAAGTATTAGGTTTTAAAATGCACCCTAAAATAATTCAGCACCAATTAAGCCCTCATAATACTATATTATGACTCATGAAGATGAAGAATTGTAGCATGATCTATCAAAATTACAACAGCAAGTGCACCAAATTTCTCTCTCGCAAAGCGCAACAAAAAATGAAATGGAAGTTTTGAAGAAAGGCGTGGAAGAAAATATGGATGGTTTGAAGAAAGGAGTAGAATCTAAGATGGATGGCATGGAAGATGGAATGGAAGCTAAGATGGATGACATGGAAGAAAAAATAAAAGACAACATGGAAAACATGAAGAATTATCTAAAAGAATACATGGAAGGTTTGACAAAGTTGATACAAGAAATGTTTCCTAATGAAGAAAATATAGTCGAGGAAACACAAGATGAGAATAAAATAAATCTTAATCGTGATCTCATAAACTATAATGTTGGATGGAAGGGCCACCATATTCTAAATATGGATATCATGAAGTTTTATGGCAAGGATCCTGTAACATGGATACTATAGATGGAGCAATATTTTGACCTGAATAATGTGAAAAACACACAAAAGGTACACATCGCAACTTTACATTTAGAACAAAATACATTTGTAGGGTATCGATGGATTTTCTCCCATAATTTTTTTTTCACTTAGTCAATTTTTACAGAGGAAATGATAGAAAATTATGAGGATACAAAGAGCAAAACCTTCTTTATCCAATTGATAAATCTCAAACAAAAAGGTTCACTGGTGGAGCACATTGAGGACTTCCAAAAACTAAATATAAAGGTAACTGATATTCCAGAGGAACACAAGATTGATGTCTTCATAGGGACTTTAAAAGATAAAATCCAACATGAATTTCATGTTTGGGAACCTGATTCATTGGAGAAAGCATTCAGGTTGGCAAGAAAATTTGAATGTAAAATTATGGTGACAAGGAAGCCTAACACTCACATCTATAAAGATGGAATTTTTGCTACTCCTAGACTTCCACAACCTACAAGGTTCACACCACAACAATTAGAAGAAAAAAGGGAAAAATGGATTTTCTACAATTGTGATAGAAAATAAACTAAAGGTCATAAGTGTGTGTTGATGGGAAAATCTGTCTGGCAAACAACAGGGGATCTCCCTGGTAAAAATTCCCAATTAGACCTTGAACCATTTGGAATAGGGATCCCATCCGGGGTGTGGGTCCGGCTACCGCTGATTTCTCCTTTTTTTGGGTCTTTCTTAAACTCTATAGAATAGTGGATACACACTTAATCAAATGATACAAGACATATGATTGATGCATTAAATATACATATAACACTATGAGTAGAAAGAGGAAATAATAAAGCATGAGTACTGAAGGAGGTGTTGTTAACAACACATCATTCACGTCATGCTTGTAAACTGTTGTGACCACAAAAGATACAATTCCTCATGGAAAGAACACCCTTCACTTCCTAAAAGTTTAAAATGATAACACAAATGCTAATAAACAAAGTCATCAACATTCTCTATGAAAGTGAAATGAACTCAACCACCATTAACATACTCAGCAAACTGTTATGCAATTCTTATATGAATTGAAGATACAGTTCCCTTAATCTAAAGATGTTCAGAAACTGAAAATATAATACTCAATAGCACTCATACATATGACAACACCAGATCCACAAAGAGATTTTTCAAAATGCTTGTATTCATGCTCAAACATATAATCCTAATAATATAGTGTACTCAGCTCGATTCCCAAACAAAATATCATTTACCAGCTCCCGAAAAAAGTATTTATAAGACAAAAGTTGACCTTTGGGCTTCCTTGAATTTTCGTCTTCCTTCCCGTTGGGCTGCCTTGCGACCGAGTCCATTCTGTGACTTGCGACCTGAGCCACTGATGCGACCTATGACCCAACTAGACCTTGCGACTTGCGAACCCCGACAATCCGCGACCTGCGACTTGCCATGATTTTGCGACCTCGCGACCTAGTCGCTGGGTCGCTAGGTCACGTGTCGAGCTTTTAATATGGAGGTAAACTATGCGACCTGGGAACCTGAGGAAATCTGGGACCTGCGACTTGAGGAAATTTGCAACCTGCGACCTTAAGCAGATTGGTGACTTGCGACCTCAAGCAGATCTGTGACCTACAGTGCTTCTTTTGGAGATCTTTGGATTTCATAGCAATATTCCTTATCCCACCTCCATTGCTTTGACAAAGATCCTCTTGATTGCTGGGAAAAACTTTGGCTCACTGCATAGATCGACAGCTTCCACCTGCAGTCACATAGCTTAGGTTACATGTCTTCATTGATGAATAATAATGTTAGAGGGATAATTAATTACTTTCACAAGTGAAAATGATAACTTTAGACCCCTACGTGGTTAAACGTTGTTCCACTATGTCATCAAAGAAACTGGCTTGATTAATTGAAGATTATTATAGTTGTAGGCCGAGTTTAGAATGTAGACTCAATTGATGGGAAGTGTCGGCTTGAGCAACATGCTCCTCATTTTCTCCGTGACAACAATTACGATATGCACTAACGATACTTCTTTCATGTTCAACGATTTTCACCGAGACATTAATAAGGGGAAGACCCTTTGAAATGGGGTTCAATCTGAGTGATGATCAAACAAATAAGCATGGCTGGAAAAGTGATTTTGTTAAATAATATTTTCCATCTCTTGAAATGTGCTCACGAGCTTGCATGTTGACATAACGAGTGAAGGTGAGGACTCTCTTAGGTCGCAATGTTGTGACTAGTCATGTATCAAATGACCAGGGAAATTAGCTGAGGTGCTGTGATATGGCAGCCCGACTTGAAGGGAGGGTGCAGCTCCTTAGCGAAATCACAGGGTCACAACGTAGTAGGGGTCGCACTTCCGACCCGTTGTTGAGCTTATGCAACCCAACGTCCTGTGGATAAATGTGACTCAATTTTGTCCTTCGAAATGCGACTTTGCAGAGGTCGCATGGTTGCATTGCGACCTACTCCTCAGTTCTACGACTCATCGATTTGAGAATAGTGCGACTTATTGATTCTTCATGAAATGCGACCTCACAGAGGTCGAACGGTCGCGTTTTCTGGTCCGTCGAACGTTCAACCTATCCCTTTGACGTTGTCTTGGTTCTGAATGATAAGCTTAGAGTTAATCTATGGCATGATGATTAGTGTGGCTGCATGCCTCTTGGAATGAGACTGCCGGAGTAATGGGAAACCAGCGTGAAAAACCTCAGTATAGCCAGGATTTCGAAATAGTTTCAAATGTGAGCCACGCATAGGTATTCATTCTATGGTAGTGCTTTCACTAGGTAAATTTCCTTGGGATGTCGATAAGGTGTGAAAATTATTGGATGCATTCCTTTTGTTCCTATGCCACATCGTGAATCCTTCTTACAATTGTTCACGCTCTTAATATAACCCGCCTCTGGCCTTTATCATATATGGGTTTGATTTGTAGCTTATTTGATGCCCTGGAGTCACAGTTGGAAGCGTTTGGGGCTTGCGGGACGTGAAGACTTCACTAGAAGCACCGTATTATAGAGGATGGAAATTATCTCAGAGGTTTTATTTGCTGCGCTAACACAACCAGAATCGAAGGGATTCTACCCTTTTCCCACACTGAAAATCAACCATGTCGAATGTTATTATTGCATGCCAAACTTGAGAGGCTCAGAAGGGGCATTAGATCCTTGCATGTCGGGCTTATTGATAAAATGATCCCTGAAAAGCTATGTGTTAGTGACCTCTTCGATCAAAAACCTTCGTTTGTGCATAGTAACATAATTATCGTTCATGCATGGTAGCATGCATTGGGCAACCTCCGTCCATGTAATGCGGCATGAAGAGTAGGGATTCGTTCTATCTAGCTCACCATGAGTAAGTATCAAGAGATTTGATGGGTAATGGGACACGTGGGAGGTCATCATGGCATTGATTATGGCATATGGCCACGTAATTAAATGGCCCATGGCACAAAATCACCGTTGAATCTACATTTTCTGATCAAAAGAGATTTTCCAACTTGCTTACCGTAACCTCTTTCTAGCTTACCACTTACTATTTCATTTCTGTTAAACAATGGTTTTTCATTTACAAAGAAGGAAAATGCACGTGTTATGCATTAATGATAAATAAACTCCATTAATCAGCATGAAATTTTGGTTGAAATTGTTCAACATGTCTTTCCCATCATTCCCTCTTCGATCCAATATCTTAATGTCGAGGAGGTTTGAAAATTATTTTACTGGCCACTCCTTAATAAAAACTCGCCATTTCCATTAATGATCGAAGATTGCAAATGATATTCATCAATGTGGAGGCGCTACTCTTGCTAGCATCAAAGAATGCGGCCTTCGAGGGAGTGTAGAGGGCAATTCCTTCGTGCTTACCATCTCTCAAACCAAACGTAGAAGCAAGGCATAACGTTGTTTGAAATTCAATTGATTTGAGGAGTATATACCCTCCCATGAAATTTATCTGACACACGTAACACCTTTACCGTAGGCAGGTATCCAAGTGCCAAACATTGGTTAATGATCAACATGTCTCCGTGCTCATTGCTTGGCCAACAACTCCAATCACAGGCCCTCTCGTAGTTTTTTGGCATTGACAAGAAATAGCTGGTTGAATCAACACATTGATAGTGTTGTGAAATGCAAGCAGCTCAACCCATGTAAGCTACAATCAAGGCAAGATAAATCATACAAGTGAGAGCGCTTGACAATTTTGAACAGTGCCCAAAATCTGTAAATGCTACCTCTGAATCTGTGAGAGATAACAAAATTCCACCCAATGATTTCCACCCTTCAGGCCGGGTCTTCCTCATAGAGTGCAAGGAAAATTTTAGGTTCCAATGAATAATATTATATAGGCCGAGTGCATTGATACATAGAGGCCAAATCATAACAATTTGGGCGATGATGAAACCTATCCAATGTGTCCCATAGTGTTGCGTCGGTCAATCATGAACTTTTCTTCGATCCTTCATCCGAATGAAAATACACTACAACATCATCCAACTGAAAATAATGTTAACTTGCTCCTCCTTCTCACTTGTGGGCGTATCCTTATCATATGCCTTAACAATGGTCTTCAATGGAAGCGTTAAGTCTCATCCCCACCTGGGCGGGCCATATGGATGAAAGTGTCCTCTTCCACAACTATAACCTTGTTGTTTGGTATTCAATGCATTTCCCTCGGTGTGGTGATGACATTGATGAATATATTATCCATGGGATTTACCTGCATGCAACATTATAAAATTATTCATATTATGAGCTTGGAAAATTTCCCAAACCGAGTGCCTAGACAATCCACAGTGCAAGAGCTTTTACTGTAAATACACAAAGCTCTCATTCGAATGTATGCATGGCGATCCCTTCAACACATGGTGTTATTTCAGCAACAACATCTGATCATGATGGTGAGAAATCTCATCAGTGGTTTGGGATAGGTTGTTGGGATGTCACTGACTACAGGTCCCATGGAAGACCTTAACGACTAAGCGAGCAGAGGGGGACCTGAAATTTTGAATATACCCAAAATTTTGGGTGGTGTTGTAGTGGCTACAACAGTGTTCTAAGAAGAAATTATTTTACATAGATTGTGAAGAGGAAGAAGGAAACAAACAAGAAACTTCAAAAGAAGAGGATATACAGAAGGAACCAACCCTAGAAGAAGAAGAAAGGAGTCTGACCATATCACGTAATGCATTGGCAGGAATTACCACTCCTCAAACACTCAAGATAGAACTACATATCAAGAAGAAAAAGGTAATAATGTTGATTGATTCTGGTAGTTCCCATAATTTTATTCATTGTAAGGTAACCAAGGAATTGAATCTTTTCCTACACCGAGCCCTATAATTTCAAGTGATGGTTGAAAATGGAGGAACTATAAATTTCTCTGGAAATTTCCATGATATCATGCTAACCATGGGGGGATATGTATTGAATATTCCAATACTTTCCATTCCAATGAGAAGTGCTAATGTTGCACTATGAGTACAATGGTTACAATCTTTGGGGACGATAGCTTTTAATTTTCAAGAACATTTCTTGAAAAAAATTTAGGAAGGAAAGAAAATTGAATTACGGGGTATCACAGGGAAGCTGGGAAAGATAATAAGCTCTAATGTTATGAAAAATCTTCTAAAGAAAGAACAACGAGGCGTGATTGCACAATTATGCTCACTAGAAGTTCCAACATCAAAATCATCTATTTCTCAATATCTCCAAAACTTCCTGGACAATAATTCCAAGGTGTTTGAAAATCCCAAAAGACTCCCACCTATTCATGATCATGACCATGCTATTCATTTGCTTCCAAGAAGTGTTCCACCAAACATCAGGCCTTACAGATATCCTTATGCCCAGAAGAGTGAAATAGAGCATATGATTGCAGAAATGTTAGAGGTTGGTATAATTCAACCTAGTCAAAGTTGTTTCTCTACTCCAGTTGTATTGATGCATAAGAAGGATGGATCATGACGTATGTTTTTGGATTATAGGGAGATTAATAAGCTCACTATTAAAGATAAATTTCCCATTCCTATGATTGATGAACTATTAGATGAATTACATGTTGCCATTTATTTTACAAAGTTGGATCTTCGTTCAAAATATCATCAAATTAGAATGAAGACTGAAGATATTCCGAAAACAAAATTTCGAACTCATGAGGGTCATTATGAATTTTTAGTCATGACTTTTGGCCTTACCAATGCACCTTCTACATTTCAAGGGTTGATGAATTCCATTTTCAAACCTTTCCTTAAAGAATCTGTGCTAGTATTTTTTCATGACATACTAATCTATAGCAGGTCTTGGAAGGGTCATGTTCAACATGTTGACAGGGTGCTCAAACTATTGGAGGAGAAACAACTATATGAAAAAACATCCAAATTTTTCTTTGGAGTAAAAGAGGTGCAATATCTGGGTCATATTGTATCTAAGGAGGGTGTTAAGGTAGACCCTGAAAAAATTAAAGCCATTACAGAATGGAAATTCCCCACAAACATAAAGTAGTTGCGAGGATTTCTTGGGTTAATAGGGTATTCTCGCAAGTTTGTTAAGAATTATGGGAGAATAGAAACACCTCTAACAACATTATTGAAGAAATATGAATTTTCATGGACTCCTGAAGCAACTAAGTCCTTTGAACATCTTAAAGAGCCAATGTGCCTTGCAACCATGTTAGTTATTCCAGACTTCACAGAAACCTTTATTGTGGAAAGTGATGCCTCAGGAAATTGAATTGGTGTTGTTTCATGCAAGAAGGAAGACCCATTGCTTTTTAAAGTAGTCCAATCCAAGGAAAGTAGTTACAAAAATCTATTTATGAGAAGGAAATGTTGGCAATACTACATGCACTAAAGAAATGGTGACCTTACCTAATGGGAATGAACTTCTAGGTAAATACTGATCATGATAGTCTTAAACACTTTTTGGAACAAAGAATATCTTCAGAAGAGCAGCAAAAATGGGTCACAGGGATGTTGGGTTATGACTTTGAAATCATCTACAAGAAAGGGAAGCTAAACGTTGTTGTAGATGCACTGCCAAGAAAGGATGAAGAGGTGGAAGCATTGCTTTGTGCAATTTATATTATCCAAATATATTGGATAACCAAAGCAAGGGATGAATGTAAGAAGTATGAAGAAGTTTGGACACTCATTCAAAAGTTGAAGCAAGATCATAGTAAATCTGATACATTTAGTTTGAAAAATGATTCCTTATGGTGCAAATATTGCTTATAATTTTTTAAGAATTCCCAACTAAAACAAAGATTCTTTTGGAATTGCACACTTCTCCTTTAGGAGGACACTAAGGATTTTTCAAAACTTACCATAGGGTTAAGAAAGAATTTTCTTGGGATGGCCTTAAATTAGATATTCAAGAGTTTGTGGCAGAGTTTTTGGTTTTCCAACAAAATAAATTTGAGACAATTAATACCCCTAGTCTTCTACGACCTTTATCCATTCCAAGGAAAAGTGGGGAGGATATTTCAATGGAATTTATAACAGTTTTACCTAAGTCTGAAGGAAATAGTGTCATCATGGTGGTAGTCGATAGACTTAATAGGTATGCACAATTTTGTGCCTTATATAATCCATTTAAATCAAGTACAGTTGCTACTGCATTTATGGAAACAATTCAAAAGCTACATGGAAACCCAAAGATTATGGTAAGCAAAAAATATCCCGTTTTTACTGAAGATTCTTGGATGAAATTATTTTCTTTTTTAGGTACTCAAATAGCTCATAGCTCATATTATCATCCTCAATATGATGGTAAAAATAGATAGTGAACAAATGTTTGGAAGGATATCTTCATTTTTTTATCGGATAAACAAACATAATGGGTTAAGTGGTTACCTTTAGCTGAATGGTGGTATAACACTTCCTTACATACTGCACCAAAAATGACCCCATTTATGGAACTTTATGGATATCATCCATCGTCCATCACATCATCTTTAGGAGAAAATTATAAGGTGCAAGCAGTGGAATATCACATCAAGCATCAACAGAAAGTTCTCCAACTCTTAAAGGATAACCTCAATTTGGCACAAAATCGAATGAAACAAGAGGAAAATCAACATCGCAGTGAGAGAAGTTCTAATGTACGAGACTGGGTATTTTTACGACTACAACCATACAAAAAAATCTCCCTCAAGCAAGCTAATAATGAAAATAAATTCTCACCAAAATACTATGGTACTTACAAGGTGTTGCAAAAGATTGGTATTATGGCATACAAATTGAAGCTTCCTCCTTGTTCACGAGTGCATCAAATTTTCCATGTTTCACAAACTTAGGTGACAAACTTCCAATTCAAACAATATTTCCAAAACTTGATGACGAAGGAAAAATCATATTGGAACCCGAAACTATCACAAAAACAATAACTCAACATCTATGAAATTAATCAATTTCAGAGGATCTCATGAATTGGAAGAACTTACCCACTAAAAATTCTACATGGGAGGATGAGAATTTTATACAGAAGCATCCAGAGCTACTCAAGCATTGAGGAAAACACTTTTTTTAAGGAGAGGGGCATGTTAGGTCCCCATTTTACTAGTGTAGTCCCTTATTGTTATTAGTGTAGCCCCCTTATTGTTATTTTTGTACCCCTGTAACCCCCATATTGTTATTATTGTTCCCTTATATTATTATTGTTAGGTCAGCTAGGATTATATTGTGACCCCATGGAACCCTATATATAGAAGTAGGTTTTTCTCATTTGTATCATCAAATAATTGTTCATTTTTGTAATGTATTGGAGGTTTCCCCCTAGTAGTGGCTGGTTTCTAAGGCATTGATCTCTCTTTTCTTATATTTTTGGAGCTGGTTTCATAACAAAAACTCAAGGCTTTCTCCCATTAATTCAAGGAAAAATTTAAGGCCTAAAAATTCAGCCTAAAGTGGCTAAACTTCCATAGGATCCCCCAAAAATAAGGCTTTCTCCCATTAATTCATTCAAACTTTAAGGCCTAAAAGATGAACCTAAGGTGGTTGAACTTCCATAGGATTTTAGTTTGTCTATTGAGCATTAACTTTACAAGTTATAAAGGAAAAGTGTGTAAAGGGCTAGATAGCCTCCAAATCTCATCCTTTCTTAAAGGTGACATATCCAGTAAATATCTCTATAGTCAATATCTCAAACATATCTAAATAGAATAATATCCATTTCTGTACATTCCATTTATCTCTTAAAGTTTAAGGCATTTTCTAGTGTTTTTGGAACCATGTACCTGTCATTTCTATGTCATTTCTCCCATAAAATTTAAGGAAAACGTTAAGGATAACCATGTACATACATGTCATTTCTCCCATTTCTCCCATAAACTCAAGGAAATTCGTAAGGATAACTATGTACATGTCATTTCTCCCATAAAATATAAGGCAAAATTTAAGGATAACCATGTACATATATGTCATTTCTCCCATTTCTCCCATAAACTCAAGGCAAATTCTAAGGATAACCATGTACATTTCATTTTTATGCATTTATCCCATATGTTTTAAAGAAAAATTTAATGATAACCATGTATATAAATTTCGTTTCTCCCATTTCTTCCATAAACTCAAGGAAAAACTTAAGGATAACCATGGACATGTCATTTCTCCAATAAAATTTAACACATAATTTGCTTGCATTTTTGGAGCCATGTACATGTCATTTCTCCCTTAAACTCTAGGAAAGAAAATATTTAAGGCATGTCATTTCTAGATGTGATTTCTCCCATAAGACATAAGGAAAAATTTAAGGAAAACCATGCACATGTCCTTTCTCCCATGCATTTCCAATAAATGTGAATTTAATATATTTTATTGATTTTTTTTTCAGTGATAAAAATACCCACTAAATATTGTTGAAAAATGGACATTATGGATAGATGTTTCTTGCTATCCCAATCTAGGGAAAGCAATTATTACATATGTGCTTTGCAATAATGTGACTATTAAGGTCCTCCAAAGGGAAATGAATATACCGGAAAGAACAACAAACAATGAGGCATATTATATTGCATTGATAGAAGGCTTGGGAAAAAATAGGTAGTACGGATCAAAGGGAATTGTAGTTTTTTATAATTATTAACTTGTGTGCAACGAGACGAAAGGCCTATACCAAGGTAAGATGGAGAGGCTAAAACAACTGCATGGAAAAGCAAACAATATTGTTAGCCAATTTCATTTTTTTACCAGAAGACATTATACAAATGTTAATAAGATGTCTGTTGATCTATTGTGTGAGGAAATGCCAATTCAAGATTCATCTATCAAATATGAGTTAGTATATGAATTATTATTATATAGGGAAATTCCAATTCAAGATTCATCTCTCAAATATGAATTAGTGTTGAGAAACTCTTCTTCAAAAAATAAAGATTCATCTCTCAAAGATGAATTAGTGTTGAGACACTTTCCTTCAATATTTATTGATGTAAATTGTAACATATCTTTGATATGTGTGTTTTTTTTACTTATAAATATGTATTTTTTAATTACCTTGTGTTTTTTTCAATTATATACCAAGTGTTCTCCCACCATGTAAAGTGAAACTTGGTGAACTTCACATTTGCAACTTGGAGAACTTCACATTTACAACTTGGTGAACTTCAAATTTTTATAAAATTAAAATGTGGGGACTTCAAAAAAATTTTGTTTAAATGGAGTTTCACGAGTCTTTTTTAATGACCATGTGTTTTTTCAATTATATACCAAGTGTGATCCCACCATGTAAAGCACAACTTGGTGAACTTAAAATTTTTATAAAACAAATTCTTAAATTGAGTTTCACACATCAATTAGTGCTTTGAAAGTTGTGTTTTACATCATTTGTGTACACTAAATTACATGAATTTTTTGAAATTTATTTTAAATTTATTTTAAATAGTAATTTAAAAATAATTGTAAATGTTCAATGTAAATATATCCATATATATCATGGAGGATGAAAGGCTTTGAAATTTGTATTTTACATAATTTGTCTACAATAAATCACATTAATTTTTTGCAATTTCTTTTGAATTTATTTTAAATAGTAATTTAAAAATAATTGTAAATGTCCACTATAGATATATCCATATATATCACAGAGGATGAAAGGCTAAGATCAATACAATCCCATATCTCTACGAGAGAGTGGGATCATGGGTTGAGGGATGTTCATGGTATTTAAATATAATCGTATCTCCATACATACATGTGTGTACATATGGAATTGATTTTTTATCAATTTTTTGAGTTAAATTAATTTTTAATAAGTTTCATTTTTTATTTTTTAGGAGGTAGGAGGACAAGTGTGCCTACCCCATCAATGGAGCATGACCATGGTTCACGCAATCATGATATGGTTCACGCAATTTAATAAATAAATATGTACATGTATTTATATGTATGAATGTATTTTTGAATTGATTATAAATTCATATTTTGTTATGAATCTTTCCTCTCGTCTCGTGAGGTTGGTGGTGCTACACATTCCCTTCGAGGGCCATTAATAGGTGGTGGAAAATTGCATGAAGGTGGTGATATGCATTCCCCTATAGGCCAACCAATGGATGGCCAGGTTGATTCTCAACCAATCAGTGGTCATTCTGGTTCTCAATAGTATCAGGGTGGGCAAGATGCTAGCCAACCATATGGAGGTGGCCATCAATCTGAATATTATTTTCGTTAAATTTGTGCAATTTTTTTTTACATTTTTTCTAATATACAGAATTTTCTATATTTATGCAAAGGGTGAAAATGCTGCTCCAAATGTTGCTCGAAAAATACATAGGACAAAATGTGTCATTCAAGAAGAAGGTTGTCTGCCAACCACGACTTATCCATCTAACATTATCGATATACCTTGGGATTCAAACATGAATCAATTCACCTTACAAAGGTGTCAAAATTTTCATTCAAAATTGAAGAGACATCTCGTTTCTTTGACTCTCCCTGCTGAGAGTCGACAAAGCTTGGAAATAGTTACTCACTCTTTAAGTGAACTAGTATATGTGTACCTAAACTTCGGGCCAACCAATGATACTTTTGTAGAAGTTATGAGGAAAATAAAGGAAAAAGTGATGGGTCTCGATACATGGGAAGTTTTTAAACAAAGAGTTACAACAGAAATGGCCAAGTATATGTTTTAATTTCAAAGAATGACTAAAAAGAAAGATGCTAAAGGTGCAATATTTCAAGAAAACTGATATAGCTGGCTATTTGTATGATAGACACCTTTCTATATATGGAAGACTTCCATGGAAATATGAGGCTCCACTTTATTTTGAAAAATTATTTTATGAAAAATTATTTTTGGGAATGAAACCCAATTATAATGACCTTCCCTCTAAATTTTTTTGTCCTCGGAAAGGTTGATTGTGTCACCATAGGGGTGCTAGGCATGATGCTGAGTTGCCTCGCCCTAAGCCACCATTGCTTCGTCGACCTCTTCATGTCGAAACTTTGCAGTCAGAGATGGATGCCACTTCTCAAATTAGACGAGAAGAAATGGATGCCATCATTGACAATGTTGAGAGTGGACTGGATCGAGTTGATGTTTGTCTCAATCGACAAAGAGCATGTGAGAATGCATGCGCTAATTTTGTGTATTATTCAGATGAAGAGATAGACAACATCAGTGTTGAAGATCTCATAACATATGCAAAGAATTTTCGCAATGGTTGAGAGGACCTAATTATTCATGAGCAAGATGGCATGTGATCGATATGTGTTAATGGTCAGGGTGATTATTTTAACACATGTACAATTTGTAATATATACATATAAAAGTACATTTATTTTTATACATTAAAATCTAATAAAAATGTATCTTTATATGTTAAGACCATTTTCAGTTGTCACACTTGATGAACAAAGGTGATGTTAATATCACAGCTAGAGCCTCCTGTTCACACAACCAAGATGGGTCTCACCATAAATAACACAATCAAGATGGTTCTCACCATCACGATGATATTTTGGAAAATGTTAGTGTTTTTTAAGTGAACATGATGATGTACAGCTATTTTTATCTATTATTACATATATCGAAACATGACATATTTTTAAAATAAATAATTGTGCACACATGTACATGTATATATAATTAAATGTTAACAAATTATGATTCCGTCCGATGTTTTTTGCATGGAGGTACCTTCTTCTTCCTTGGGAGATGTGCCAAATACAAAATCACAAGTATGAACAATTTTTCACTTTTAAATATGTTTTTAAGCTATATATTCTAGCTCAACAGTTCCATTAAAAAATGAGATTCCTAGATCTTGAGTTATTTTAAATTTTTTGAGTTTTAGGTTCCTGGAGATGATTTCGCTTCTCCACGGACTCTAGCGATGGAGTGTATGTTGGAGATAGGAACATACAAAACATTTGAACCATTTGAACAAGTTGTCAAACTTTTTTTTTAATATTGTTGAAAATTAGTTTATATATGCTTTTACATTTCAAATTTTTTAACATATATATATATATATATATATATATATATATATATATATATACTTGTACATGTATATTGTACAATTTACTATGGAAGATTTTCCTCTAGAGGAAGTTTTAATGGATGCACAACAAAACACAATGGAGATGGAACCTCATGAGGTATTGCATGATATTTTATTTTTCATTTTTTTTTTTTTACATGAAGTTCTATATTCTCATTCAATTTAAAAAAAATAAATTTTAATGTTTGTACACATTGTGTACAGGTTCTCCATGCTTCACAAGAGAGCTCAAGGATCATAAATTTGTTGGGAGAGACACTAGATCCATCTTTATTTGATGGATGATGCACATGTGTGCAACATTATATTTGATAGATATAGTCTTAAATTTACTTATTTATACATATTTTTATCTAGATGCAATCATATATTTACTTTTCTATATATAACTTGATACTTGTAACACTATATATATATATATATATATATATATATATATATATATATATATATATAGTTTTATTGTTCATGTGATATAAAAAATTTGGACATATTTTATTGTTTGGATATATAGTTTTAAACTACATTTACTCTTGTCAAGAATGATTTTAAATTTTGGATAGTTACATTTTGCATGTGATCACATGTTGTGATATATATAATGTTTTGTTTTTAAATCTCAAGTTTTCAATTTATTTTTTAAACCATGTACACACATGTGTATATTTTGGATCTAGTTGAACTAAATTTAGCATGTAATGACAAGTTGTGATATAATGTTTTGTTTTACAATATAATGTTTTTTTTTTTAATTCAAGTTGTCATTTTCTTTGTTAAATATAGAATGAATCTGTATATGGAAATTTCAAATTACATTTTCACAATTTGTATATTTTCGATGGTTGAACTACATTTGGCATATGATTGTGATATATTGCTTTTCTTTTAAAATTCAAGTTGTCATTCTATAAACTTGTTAAAAATATAGAAGGAATCTTTCTAGATGGAAATATCAAATTACAAACCATATTTTGGATATTTTAACTACAGTTGGAATGCGATCACATGTTGTGATATAATGTTTTTTTTTTTTTTTTTAAATCAAGTTCTCGATGGTTGAACTACATTTGGCATTTGATTGTGATATAATGTTTTTTATTTATTGGATAGTTGAACTACATTTGGCGTCTGAAGTAATGTTGTGATATATGTTTTTTTTTAAAATCAAGTTTTGGATGGTTGAACTACATTTGGCATGTGATTGTGATATAATGTTTTGTTTTTATTAGATAGTTGAACTAAATTTGTCATGTGAAGTAATATTGTGATATAATTTTTTGTTTTTATTGGATAGTTGAACTACATTTGGCATGAACTACATTTGACATGTGAAGTAATGTTGTGATATAATGTTTCGTTTTTAAAACTCAAGTTTTGGATTGTTGAACTACATTTGGAACATGTGATTGTGATATAATATTTTGTTTTTATTGGATATTTCAACTACATTTGGCATGTGAAGTAATGTTGTGATATAATTTTTTGTTTTTAAAACTCAAGTTTTGGATGGTTGAACTACATTTGGCATGTAATTGTGATATTATGTTTTCTTTTTATTGGATATTTGGACTACATTTGGCATGTGAAGTAATGTTGTGATATATAATGTTTTGTTTTTAAAACTCAAGTTTTGGATGGTTGAACTACATTTGGCATGTGAATGTGATATAATGTTTTGTTTCTAAAATTCAAGTTGTCATTTTACAAAAAAAAAAAAAGTCACATGAATATATGTACATAAAAATGATTCAAGTACATGTTTGAATATATGTTAAAATGATTGATGTACAATAAATATCGATGTGTATATATATCTCAAAACAATCATAAGATTATAGGTACTCTTAGATGTGTCAAACAATCATAAAATTTTAAAATTCCATTCTAGAACATATATATCCACTACGTGCAATATTTTTCATCAATGCACATAGAAAAGCTACTTTCAGTTGATAGTAAACTGGAATTAAAAAACACGTACTACACATTTTGAACTCAAGAATGAATATTGTAATTTACTTTTAATAGATGCGCACGTCTAAAACAAAATCGTGCAAATTCAAATTTTCATTATCAACTATGCTAGATACACAAATATGTACATTTTTGCAATAATGACATTATGAAAAAATTTACCAGAGAATGTATGAAATAAATTAGACCAGATAATATAGACATATGTATGTGTAGACGTGTATAAATTACTCGTGTGAATGTACCAAAACAATATACATGTGCAAACACTTGTACAGATAACATAAAAATTCACGTCAATTTTTAGCTGAGTTCTGGAAGTTCTAAAACATGAATCCAAAGAGAAGAAATTTTTGGCTAGTTCAATCAAAAAATTTCCAATGGAATGCCATCTTCAATTATTTTTTCCTGATCAATTTTTGACATTTTCCATTTCTTAATTTTGGGTTTTTTCTTTGGTTGAAATTTTATCAACTTTATGTGTGTTGCACACACCAAGTGACTATATTAACAACTTATGACATCAAGTTCATAGTCTTGAAAGTAAATAGAATACCAACTGTGATTAGTTTTTCTAAAAAAATAACCTTTTAGTATAATAGACCCTTTGTCATATGTAAACTTGTGATCATTATATTTTTCTAATAATTTCATCTTTCGTTCAGTGCAACGCATCAAATAATACTTCACATTTTCATTGTTGATAGTAGGTGCAATTATAGAAAAAACATCTCTTGTATAATAAAAACAACTTACATATTTAAATTTCGATCATAATTAACATGAAAAATTAAATTTAAATTAACATACATGTACTTCATTTTATCTTCCCTAACAAGATCTAAAACGCGATCACCATAGACGATATTGTAGTCTCCTTTGATTGCATTTCTTCCAACCTTGCAACGAAAACTTTATCCTTTGTATTTAGCTCTGTATGTTGCCAATATTTTACATACATTTTATTTTCACAAACATAATTGGATTCTGTGTTGTCTATGAAAACATGACAAAATGTTATAAGACTAGCTCCAAAAATAGAAGAAAAGAGCGATCAACGCCTTATAAATTAGCCTCTTTTAGGGGGAAACCTCCAATACATTACATAAATGAACAATTATTGGATGATAAAAATTACCAAAACCTCCTTCTATATATAGAAGTCCATGGGGCCACAATATAATCCTAGCCAACCTAACAATAATAATGTAAGCGCACAATAATAACAATATTGGGGTTACACGGGTACAACATTAACAATAAGGGGGCTACACTAGTAACAATAAGGGACTAAACTATTAATATAGGGACCTAACATTCCCCTGTCCTTCAAAAAAGTGTTTTCCTAAACGTTTGAGTAGCTCTGGGTGCTTCTTTATAAAATTCTTATCCTCCCATGTACAACCTTCAATGGGAAAGTTCTTTCACTTGATGAGATACTCTCAAAATTGATCAATTTCATAGTTGTCGAGTTCTTATTTTCGTGACCACTTCAGGTTCCAATATAATTTTTCCATCCCCATCAAGTTCTAGTAATATTTTTTGAACTGAAATATTTTCACCTATAACTTTCTTTAAGCATGAAACATGGAAAACTAGATGCACTCACGAAGAAACATGAAGCTCCAATTTTTATGCCATAGCACCAATATTTTTCAACACGTTGTAAGGACCATAGTACTTTGGCAATGATTTATTATCCTTCTTATCTTGCTTGAGGGACATTTTTTTATATGGTTGTAGACGTCAAAATATCTAGTCTCCTACATCAAAACTTCTCACACTGCGATGTTGATCTGTCTGTTGTTTCATTCGATTTTGTGCCAAATTTAGGTTATCCTTTAAGAGTTGGAGAACTTCTTGTTGATGCTTGATGTTATCTTCCACTGCTTGAACCTTATAATTTTCTCTTAAAGATGATGTGATGTATGGTGGATGATATCCATAAAGTGCCATAAATGGGGTCATTTCTGTTGCATTATGGAAGGAAGTGGTATACAACCATTTAGCGAGAGGTAACCACTTGACCCATTGTGTTTGTTTATCAGATACAAAACACTGAATATATCCTTCTAAAAATTTATTCACTATCTCATTTTGACGGTCAGATTTAGGATGATAAGATGATCTATGAGATAATTAAGTACCCAAACAATAAAATAACTCCATTCAAAAATTTCTAGTAAAAATGGGATCTCTGTCGCTGACAATAATCTTTGGGTTTCCATGTAGCTTTTGAATTGTGTCCATAAATATAGTAGTAATTGTACTTTCTTCCAATGGATGCGATAATGCCCAAAAGTGTACATACTTGTTAAGTCTATCAACTACCACTATGATGACACTCTTTGCTTCATACTTAGGTAAACCAGTGATAAAATCCATTGAAATATCCTTCCAATGTTGACTTGGAATGGATAAGGGTTGTAGAAGACATGGGGTATTAATTGTCTCAACTTTATTTTGCTGGCAAACCTAACATTCTGCCAGAAATTTTTGAATATCAGATTTAAGGCCATCCCAAAAAAATTCTTTCTTTGCCCTATGGTATGTTTTTAAAAATCTTGAGCGTCCTCCTAAAGGATAAGTGTGCAATTCCAAAAGAATATTTTTTTTTAGTTGGGAATTCTTGCAAATATATAAGCGATCTTTGTACCATAAGGAATCATTTCTCCAGCTAAATGTATCAGATGTACTAGGATCTTGTTACAACTTTTGAATGAGTGTCCATAATTCTTTGTCCTTCTTCCATTCATCCCTTACCTCGATTATCCAATCTGGTTGGATAATAAAAATGGCACAAAGAAATTCTTCCACCTCTTCATTCTTTCTTGAAAGCGCATCTGCAGCAACATTTCGCTTCCCTTTTTGGTATATTATTTCAAAGTCAGAACCCAACATCTTTTTGACCAATTTTTGTTGCTCTTCTGAAGATAGTCTTTGTTCCAAAAAAATTTTAAGACTATCGTGATCATTTTTTACCTTGAAGTGTCTTCCCATTAGGTAAACTCACCATTTCTTTAGTGCATGTAGTGTTGGTAACATTTCCTCCTCATAAATAGCTTTATGTAAATAATTTACTTTGATTGGATTACTTTCAAAAGAAATGGGTCTTCCTTCTTTCATTAAAACAACACTAATTCCATTTCCTAAGGTATCACATTCCACAATAAATGTTTTTGTGAAGTTTGGCGTAGCTAAGACTAGTGCTAGGAAAATTGCCTCTTTAATATGTTCAAAGGCATTAGTTGCTTCAGGAGTCCATTAAAATGCATCATTATTCAATAATTTTGTTATAGGTGTTGCTATTCTCCCATAATTCTTAAGAAACTTGAGATAATACCCTGTTAACCTGAGAAATCCTAACAAATGCTTTATGGTTGTGGGGACTTTCCATTCCTTAATGGCTTTAATTTTTTTAGGGCCTACCTTAATACCCTCATGAGATACAATATGACCTAACTATTCCACCTCTTCTACTCAAAAGAAACATTTGGATGTTTTCGCATATAATTATTTCTCCTCCAATAGTTTGAACACCCTGTCAACATGTTGACCATGATCCTTCCAAGACTTGCTATAGATTAGTATATCATCAAAAAATACTAGCAAAAATTTTCTAACGAAGGGTTTGAAAATGGAATTCATCAACCCTTGAAACGTAGAAGGTGCATTGCTAAGGCCAAAAGGCATGACCAAAATTCATAATGACCCTCATGATTTCAAAATGTTGTTTTCACAATATCTTAAGTTCTCATTATAATTTGATGATATCCTGAATGAAGATCCAACTTGGTAAAATAAATTTCTTCATGTAATTAATCCAATAATTCATCAATCAGAGGAACAAGAAATTTATCTTTAATAGTGAGCTTATTGAGCTCCCTATAATCTAGACACATGCATCATGATCAATATTTCTAGTGCACCAATAATACTGGAGCAGAGAAAGAACTTTGACAAGGTTGAATTATACCAGCCTCTAACTTTTCTACAAGCATACGTTCAATTTCGCTCTTTTGGAAATAAGGATATCTATAAGGCATGATGTTTAGAGGAACACTTCCTGGAATCAAATGAATAGCATGATCATGATCAAGAATAGGTTGGAGTCCTTTGGGAGTTTTAAACACCTTGGAATGATTGTCCAATAATTTTTGGAGATCTGCAGAAATAGATGATTTTGATGTTGAAACTTCTAGTGAGCATAGTTGTGCAATTACGCCTCATTGTTCTTTCTTCATAAGATTTATCATGACATTAGAGCTTATTATATTTCCCAGCTTCCTTGTGATACCCCGTAATTCAGCTTCCTTTCGTTCTGAATTTTTTTTCAAGAAATAAACTCTTTAAAATTAAATGCTACCATCCCCAAATATTGTAACCATTGTACTCCTAGTACAACATCAGCACCTCCCATTGGAATGGAAAGCATTGGACTATTCAATACATATTCCTCCATGGTTAGCTTGATATTATGGCATTTTCTAGAGAAATTTATAGTTCCTCCGTTTTCAACCATCACTTGACATTCTGGTGCCGGGTATAGGAAAAAATTCAATTCCTTTGCTACCTTACAATGAATAAAATTATGGGTACTACCTAAATCAATCAACACTATTACCTTTTTCTTCTTGATATGTCCTTCTATATTGAGATTTTGAGGAGTGGTAATTCTTGCCGATGCATTACACAATATGGTTGGACTCATTTATTCCTCTTATAGAGTTGGTTCCTGGTGTATACCCTCTTCTTTTGAATATTCTTAATCATTTTCTTCTTCCAATTATTGTGGTGTCAAGCTTGTATGTTTTGGAAGTTTGGGAGTATCAATACTTCCATATTTATATATGTGAGTGGTAGGTTTCCTTGTCGCCATAATTTTGCATTCAATTTATCTTGCCAACCTGAATGCATTTTTCAATGAATTAGGTTTCCAAACACAAACTTCATGTTGGATGTTATCCTTTAGAGTCCCTATGAAGACATCAATCTGGTGTTCCTTTGGAATATCAGTTACGCTATTCAATATTTGGAAGTCGTCAATGTGCTCCAACATTGAACCCTTTCGTTTGAGATTTATCAATTGGCTGAAGAAGGTGTTCCTTTTTGTATCCTCATAATTTGCTATCATTTACTCCATAAAAATTGACCAAGTGACAATTTTTTTACTGGAGAAAATCCATCTATACCATACAAATGTATTTTGTTTTGAATGTAAAGTTGCAATGCGTACCTTTTGTGTGTTTTGCACATTATTGAGATCAAAATATTACTCCATATTTAGTATCCATGTTACGGGATCCTTGCCATAAAACTTCCTCATATCCATCTTTGGAATATGGTGGTTCTTCCATCCAACATTAGAGTTTATTAAATCACGATTCACATTTATTTTTTTCCCATCATTAGTTTCCTCTACTATCTTTTTGACATTAGGAAAAATTTCTTGTATCAACTTTATCAAAACTTCCATGTGTACATTTAGATCATTCTTCATGTTTTCCAAGTTTTCTTTCATGTTTTCTATGTTGTATTTCATGTCATCCATCTTAGCTTCCATGCTAGCTTCCATGCCATCCGTATTAGCTTCCACGCCATTCTTCAAAACTTCCATTTCATCTTTTGTTGCTCTTTGCAAGAGCGAAATTTGGTGCACTTGCTCTTGTAATTTTGATATGTCATGTTGCAATTCTTTATCTTCATGAGTCATAGTATAGCCTTCTAAAGACTTAATGGGTATTGAACTCTTTTTATGGGGAATTTTATAACCAAATACTGATATCTATTCTACAATATTCCCTTGGAATCAATTCAAACTGATTTGTAATACAAGACTTATGCAATTCGAAAAACAATACACACCTTTTTATTGATTTTGAGGAGCTCGATATTGAAATTGAATTATCTCTGTTATTTTGGATCTTCAATATTTAAAATTTAGCCATGTAGTAGCCCACTGAAGCTTCTTTAAATTTCCATAGGTCTCACTTGGTTTGGATTCTTCAAGACGAAGTTTACCCAATATCCCACAACGACCTAATTATGGACTGGTTCAGTAGAGAGACCTTGTACGACGTGCCACATGTCACTGTTTCCTCCTTTGGCTCTAAAATTTGTACAGAGGAAAATACGGTCTATGTAATTGCTTCCCCTTTTTTACAGAATTCCAATCCAATGCTCAAAGAGAGAGTTATGACGATTTTCCCATGGTCACCTCTTTGAGATGAAATTCGGGAGCCTAAAAAATCCATAACTTCCAGACACCCTATCTTCAAAAATATTATGAATCAAGCTCTGAAATTTTTCCATGGTGTTCCTCTGTAACACCTCCAGTTTAAGGAATTTTTTTTTTTTTTTTTTTTTTTTTATACGCTGGGGTTCCCTTCTATTCACATAGTGATTAAAATAATGATTTCAGAATTCTAACTTTACTTCCCATTGGATATACTCTCCTTCAAAATTTCCATCTTCATACAATGTTGAACACCTATATGCCTTTCCACCATATATATATATATGTATGGACATATACATCCATTTTTATAATATTAATAGATGGGGCTTTTGTTTTCTTTTCCATAATATAATCCCAAAAGCTATATGGATGTACATACCTTTTTACAAACCTCTCCTAACCCTTTTGGCATTCAATTCATATAATTTGGAATTCCCTATATACTACACACATATATGTGTATCCTCATATCTATATAAACTAATGCCCTAACTACACCCTTCTATGTAGGAGTAGAGGTCATTACATAGGTAAAGATATCTATTACATATACTACTGGTATATAGTTTTGGCACTATTATTTTTAAGAAACATGTGTATAGCACTTATAGGTATATATGTAATATATGGGTTCAAAACCCTTTGCATAACAAATCTTGCATATATATATATTTTCCTTGGCAATGGTTAACTCCATAACCCTTATCCATAGCTCGCATCTATATTCATATATAAATCATATACATGTTCCACCCCTTTTATATAATTTCTTGGCAGCGACATTATGTATTGCATGTACATAAAGTATCCCTCTTATTGTACTGTATTGGCTAATACGCCGGGGCATAAGCTGTTTATATATATATAATTATACCTACTTGGGCGAAACCTCTTTCGGCGGCCGTAGGTGGTATTCATTACCTATGTCATTATATTTCCTACCGCGTGTTGTTTTTCCTCCTACCAGACTTCGCCATAATGGAAGTTAAAGTGGAGCTATGTTAATTTATCGCGTGAGTATGCGATACCTCTCATACCTTCAATTGGATAGACCCGCGTGAATTTGACCTCTATATGGATCTGTGGTTTGCAACCTTGAATTTAATTGCTAATCCATGACTAACCCTACAGGATTTGGTTTGAACTTGAATTTGTACGCAACTGGTCACGCTTCGGCGTGTAATACACCGACACCAATGCTACAGGCTGCTCGGCAGCGTATTTCCTCCGGTCATGCTACCAGACGATGAGCTGATACTATTCTGTTGACTATGCACGCAGCACCAATGCGTCGTTTTTCCACAGGTCAGTACACAGTGGTTGTACTAATTACGTTTGCGTGTAAGCCGCCTAGCACCCGACGCTGGTCGACGGATTGGCATGTAAAGTCGGGAGTTAACACTTCTTTGTTCGTGATTGCAGGTGTAATATTTCTCCCCGGAGTGAGAAAGTAGCCCTCGGTGGCGTAGGTTGTACCCAATCCCTTACAAACCCGACATGTGGCTTTTGATTTTACGTTTCTGACGGGTTCAGGTCCTGAGAACGCAGAGCTCCCGTTCTGGCCGTCGTTAGCTTTAGGGTTACTCAACACCCCCATGCCTACGGCTTCAGAACTTCCTGGCGCCGAGTGATATCGACTGGTACTATTCTATTGACACTCTGCATCTTCTCAATCACCCTCGGGATTTGCTGAGGTTATTGGGCAGAGGAATAGGGTTTCAGGTGTGTATTAACCTACAGTCTCCGCTACCAGGCTATTCACCGATTTCGTTCTTTAGGAGTTCGTTGTGAACATGTTCTATTTTGCTGAAGAGCTTCAATTCTCACGTTTCCTAGGATCTTTGCTTATTATTTTGCTTGTGAACAATTTCCCATGGCTTCCTATTGTTCTGGTTTTCGTTTTCTTTTGTGGTTGATATTACAGTACCAACTCTGCTATTGTAGGCTACGCAGAGAGGCGGTAGATCGGCGTAGCAGCCGGTTTAGTTCGAGACAGAGCTCTACCTGGTACTCTTTGGTCGCGCTCTCTTTCTCTCTGCGTTTAACTCAGTTCCTTTTTGGCTCATCAAGTTATCATCTCAGCATTTAATCCATTTCTAAGTGGCTATTGTTCAGTATGCCTGCAGAGGGGGTAAGCTCTACCCACAATCCTCTGTTGGGTTTCAGCAAGCTGGCCATCGGATATCCTATTGCGTTCTTTTTTTTCTTTGATTTTTCGTCTTTTCTGAGGATGAAATACCCTCCGTGCTTGGATTTTGAAAAGAGAATTTTGGGAAGGTTTACCATACCCCTCAGACGTAGAAGGCTATGTTACACCGGTTGCAGGCAGTTCAATCCTGGTCGAGATCATAGTTTCGAACAGTGCAGTAGATGTATTTTTTTTGATAGTTTTATTTTCATGTAACCTAATTAGGATCTGCAGCTGTCTTATTTTTGCAGACTTGACCGAGAAGTTTCACTTTGATATTCTTTAGATATTGCCGAAATGGCAATAACTCGACACTAACACTATAGACTCAATACCATCGGCATGTAATCATTCCATCTAACGTTTTCTCCGAACCGATGTCGACTTGAGCTAATAACCTTCCCTGGTTTATATATATATATATATATATATATATATATATATATATATATATATATATATATATATATATATATATATATATATATATATATATATATATGCGTATAGCAACGCAGACTTCAATTTATTTGATGTTAGCCTAATTGTTGTTGTTGCGTGCGAGAAACGTCCGACCGCACGCACAACGTAGATTGATTTATATGTTTTTGTTTTATTTTCCCAATTGGCAGTAGGGATTTTATACGAAATTTTCATGTAAACCTAATTGACTCATTGTCTTTGTATGTCCACAATTTTTCATGTCTGTATGTATATATATATATATACCGCATTTATCATTCGTTTTTTGTCTTTTAGTTTCAAATGCTATACATTCTATATTAAACGGGGGATCTTAATTAACTAATGTCCACTGCCTGGGCGTCTTCTTCATTTATTGATTGTTAACTACTTTTCATGTCCCAAGCAAGCTCTTTACTTTTAAATTATAGGGAGTAAGACAGGTTTTTATTTTAGAGATTAAAAGTAGAAGTAAATAATAGGTGCATTCAAGATGTTTTAATATCTATTACACTCTTATGTATAATTTGTGTTATGCTTATAAAAAAAATCAATAGTGCTTGAATGAAGTTCCTTGGCTATAAATGAAGTTTTGGCATATTGTATTTGATTCAAAGGCTTTATATAGACTTAGAAGTGAATTCCACACACTTCTGAATATTATAAAATTTCTATAGAGTATAGTTACCCATTTTCTAGTACCATTATAAATGTTAGAATGTTCATATATGAAATCTATAAATGATATAAATGTTAGAATGTTCATATATGAAATCTATAAATGTTATAAATGTTAGAGTGTTCATATCTACAATCTATATTCTAATATCTTGCTTTCTTCCTTTCTACTACATACCATGTATATTTCAGTGCTACTATAACGTTTCTCTAGCATACACATAAACAAATCATATCATTTTTGTGTCTACAGGAAACATAACAAAATTAATCATCTGTAGAGGCCAAGTAACTTCAGATTTAAACCGACCTTGGTTTAGAGTTTCTGGAGTTTCTACTCTATAGATTTCTGGTCTACAACTAAACATATTCTGGAAGGTATTTGCCTTGTTATGAACTCTGTTAAATGTAGTACTACAATAATCAAGCAATTTTTCTTAAGTTTTATATGTAGCTAATTCATACCATCATAAAATAGAGAAACTGGAATTTTCAGAACATACCAAACTCTGCAATTGACCAACCTCCCAACCTTAGAATCCTCTTTATCTCCCAGGATTCACCCCCGAGCAGAGATCACCTCCTAGCACAGATCAACCTCTGATCAGCCTAGGAGCAGCTTATTTAAGCTCATAATTCCCCAAAGCATGTTTCAAATTCTGCGTCCAGAATAGCAGGATGCTTTCTTTCCTGTTTAGCCTAGGCTTCCCATCTTGGGATTCTTTAAAGCTGCTTTAAGATTTTCCTCAGCTTTTCCAGCTTTTTCTCACCTCTTCCCAACTACTCCTCTTCATTGGGGAAATTTAGATTCCTCCTCAAATCTAAATAAATTTCTTTCAAGGATTTTTGAAAGATTTTTGGGGATTTGTTGGATTATCCATCCTCATGGATTTTGGCAAGTGATCTCACATTCTCTTTTTGGTCAAAATGCACAATCATTTTATTTATTTCCTCAAATAAAATATGCAAATAAATTCACACCATATTCATCCCTTGGGGTCCACCCCCTTAGGATTAAAGTTCAAATGTCTAACTTTAAAAATTCAACACACAAATTGGGGGTGTTACATCCTCAATATTACAGCTTCACTTTGTAAAAATTTCATTTTCTGAGCCGTCGTAGAAAAACGTTATAGCAAAAATTCCATGATGACCTTTTTAGGTTAAATTCAGGAGCCTGCAAAAATCCCTAAATTGCACAAATCATATATCCAAAAATATTGTGAACCACGATCTGAAATTTTTCCACAAACTTCCTCAACATTCTGTCTTCGCTCTATAAAATTTGAGCTTCTGAACCTTCATGAAAAAAAATATAGCGAAAATTCCATGATGACCTGTTTAGAGCAGAGAAGCCCTACAATCCAAGCTCTGGTACTAAATGTTATCAAAACAACTCCAAAAATATAAGAAAAGAGAGATCAATGCCTTATAAATCATCCTATTCAAGGGGGTAACCTATAATACATTACATAAATTAACACTTCTTGGATTATACAAATGACCAAACCTCCTTCTATATATAGGAGTCCATGGGGCCACAATATAATCCTAGCCGACCTAACAATAATAATGTAAGGACACAATAATAACAATATTGGTGTTATAGGGGTACAAAAATAACAATAAGGGGGCTACACTAATAAAAATAAGGGACTAAACTAGTAATATAGGGACCTAACAAAAAAACAAGAATATTTTCTTTTATCCAATGCAAACACATTTGTGGGAAACTTTGTTTTAATTGAATGCAATTTTCGAGTCCCTTTTATTGTTTCAATGTCATTTCCAACTGATCCCTCTAAATCTTCAACCCAAATATTCCATAAAACCTATATGTAAAATTCAAATAAAAATATAAATATGATATCAAAATACCATCAAACATGATGATTGTGATAAATGTATACTTTTTTAAATTAGAAATCCAATAAAAATTAAGTTGATTGTAACTTCTCACTTCCCTTGATTGGTTAGTCTCATGGCTTCGTGTAGTGATGCACCATTGAACAAATTCTTTAGCATCCATAAGTCACTTTGGAGAGGGTTCCATTTGATATCTTCGAAGTGCTCATTTTATGCATGCCCCTGCACCAGCGTGTTCTCCTTTTCCATTGCTAGTCTCAAATAAATTCCAACAATGTTTAATGCAGGTTTTCATATGAAGATGACACAACCCAAAGAATGATAATGAACATTTGAATTGACCTTCTCATCCATCAGACAATATCCAATTTTCATTGAATTTTATTCCACGACTTTTCAAGGAGTCATAAATATTTCCAAAATAATGTTGTACAAAATATGTATCATGTGTATGATCGTCACTAATATAAAAGTGATATTATTTAATAACGTGTTGATTTTCAATGGTGCTTTCTATATGATCAACATTTTGTTCAGCATGTCTATATAGAATATGGAACAGCATGGAGACTTGGTCAGAATGATAGTATTCACTCTCAATTTATTTTTGTGGAAAAAAATGTGTAGTTCTCTGCAAAATCAATTACTGACAAAATGGTCGCTGGTTGAAAAAATTCAGGAGATTTTTTGAATTGCAAGTCCTACCATTGAGCTCTATGGGAATGCTTAGTGTATTTATAAATTTCTGCCTCAAACATTCACAAAAAATCTATCACAAAAATTTCTTCTTCTTCTAAATCAATTCTTTTAGCACTTAAACCTTGAATCGATGTATGGATATATTCATATATCTTCCATTTCACTTCCATTTTGGACAATGATTGATCATTTATATCAGTATAATATTTGTTTTGAAATTTAGTCAAATTTCCACAATCATCACATCTTTTACCACCAACACATTTCTTTTGGTAAAATAATTCATGACTTTCTCTTCCACATAGAATTTGAGATATGAAATCATGGATAGTGGAAGGAGGAGGTGAATCATTCCAAAATTTTTTACCAAAATTAAGGAACATTTCATAATATAACTTAAATTCCACATAATAAAAACAATAACAAGTGTCACATACGGTGATAGGTTTTACATATCATGGTTTTTGTTGCACAAAAGCATTGATTGGGACATCAATTCCATGATTCTCTTCTTAGAACTTGTTGAAAAACATTATATGAGTGGTGTCTAAGAAATGTTTTGGATGTTCTTTGTACTGATTTCATGTTATTCTTCTTCACATCACATTCCTCTGTTTTGGTGAAACACATGAGTTTTACATCTAATATTCATATATTATTTTTTAACATTTTCTCCTAGTTTATCTTTGTATGGTCGCCTACAAATAGCTATTCAAAAAGAAAGTTCATGATTTACATCTATTTGCAACCAAATTTCTGATGTTTGCGTAAATTTTTTCGTGAGGTTTCTAATGCTCATGCCATATATTTTACCAGGTGATTCTCTTTAGTACTTGATGAAACCACTGCCATATGTATTTCTCTATGTTCATATGAAACCCTTTTTTGTGTAGATCTTCTAATTGATTATAACACTATTTATATTTTGTATCACATTTTCCTTCATTTCTTTTTATCTTTTGTTGATTTTTGAGTACCCAATAAAGTCACAGATTCTTTTAATTTCCTTAATGTCAAGAGACCTTTCAACAATTGGGCTTGAACTGTCACAGTCTCTGTTATGAAGAACAAATAAAAAATGTGATTAACATAATATCGCATAATATGGTCAGATTTTTTATCTCCATATGTGTGAGTGCCAAAATTTTCTAACATATCATCATCGATATTGATTTCTTCTATATATATTTGAATTAATATTACACAATAAGTTTACATATTCAATAAATAACTAAATTAATAAATATGTATAATTTCAATAATACATGCATGTAAAAATTAAATATATATATATATATATATATATATATATATATATATATATATATATATATATATATATATATAGAGAGAGAGAGAGAGAGAGAGATACTTGTTGATTCAATTTCTTCACCTGAATTTATTTCAATATTTTCACCATCTTCAATCATTGGTTCAATATCTCTTTCACTTTCTCTTTCAAAATTTTGTATTTCATCATCAATGTTTTGAGGAATATCTCTCTTTGTTTCCATTGCAAAATAATTTTCAAATTAGTTCATCAAATAAAAATTAACCTTCCCAATTTACACTAGGAAAATTTTAAATATCAAATTTATAATATTTACATTTACATACCTACTTCAACTTTTAGTTGAGGTTGATTTTCCATTTCAATATTTGAGCGTTCTTCTCTCTTTATTTTGCGATATTCTCTCCATGTTCTCTATGTTTGTCATCGTCTCTTGTTCAATCATATTTTCTCTTGCAACTCCTTTGATTTCCCATGATAATTGAGTATGAAGCTAAAAAAAATTCCTTCAAAAATTTAGACAAAAATTCAATTAAAAAAACACCACAAAAGATTTATTTTAAAAAAAAAAAAAAATTTAAAAATTTTGCGCAAAATACATACTTCAATCCAAAAATATTACTTTACAAAATCCGAGAAAATAAATGTCTTCTAAAAATGAAATGAAGCTCAAAATATTTCCTTCCAAGTCCTGCAAAAAAATTCATTAAAAAGGTTAGACAAAAACCCATTTTAAAAAATCATTATAAAATATTTACTTCAACCCAAAGCATGTACTCTAAAAAAATGTCACCTCAAAAAATACCTCAAAAAAATGTCCATTGAAAATCAAGCCCTCAAAAAATACCTCCAAAAAATTTTCTTGAAAATTAAGCCCAAATTCTTAAAAAAATGTCATTTTAAAAAATACCTCCAAAAAATGTCCTTTGAAAATTAAGTCCAAAAACCTCTAAAAATATGTCTCTAAAAACAAAATACCTCCAAACAATTTTATTTGAAAATTAAGCCCAAGAAGCCTCTAAGATAATGTCACTTTAAAAAATACCTCCAAAAAATGTCCTTTGAATATGAAGCCTAAAAAGATTCCTTTTGAAATTAAGTCCAAAAAAATTCACAAAAATTTCTTTTGAAAATTAAGTCCAAAAAAAATCAAAAAAATTTATTTTGAAAATTAAGCCCAAAAACCTCTAAAAGAAAAATACCTCCAAAAAAATGTCCTTTTAAAATTAAGACCAAAACCTCTAAAAACAAAATACCTTCAAAAAAATGTCCTTTCAAAATTAAGCCCAAAAAACATCCAGAAAGTATCACATACCTCAAAAAAATTTCCTTTGAATGTTAAGCCAAAATGAGTCCATTGAAAATTAAACCCAAAAGAAATCCTTTGCAAAATCAGACCAAATGAAAAAATGTTCGAAATTATGCGAAAATAATGAATCTGTTTACGCTTATTTACATTTCCGCGAAATGTTTTTTTGGAGGGGCTTTGTTGAAATTTTCGGCCGATGTAAAGTAAATTAAAATTTCAGCCAAACTTTTGTAAAAACTTCGGCCTAACTTTTGTGTCATTAGACTTGACAGGCCGCTGGGACAAAAAAAAATTCGTCTGAACTTTTTTTAAAATTTTGGCCAAAGTAACATGTCTGCAATTACACAGAGCCAAGCTCTGAAAACATTTCTTCGACTTTGGACTAATTAAACTCCATGAAAATTTATGACTTAACTGTCGAATCTAGAGAAGCATTTGCAAAATTCAATCTGCTTTCAGGAAATATAACTTTTATGAAATTTCATAAATACTTACTAATTTTAATTGATTTTTTAATAAAACGGGTGCAAACAATTTTTGATGGTCATTACGATTCAGTGAAAACAATATTTTGTGTCTTCCAAAATAGACTGTAAAAAAAATTGAAAAAATTATGGTGTATTACATTGGTCCATTGTTTGTAATGGGTAGTTTTTAGATTTCTAGTTTATAACTTATATGGTGAGAAATTTTGTGCGAGTCAAAACATATTAAAAATATGCAGTTTTCTCATATTGAATCAATTCAAAAAATTCTAGTAATTATGATATGCATGAGTTGGTTTCATAAATATAATGAAAACGAAGTAGACTCTCTTTATATTGTTGTAACACATTTTGTTTCTAAAAAACACAAAGTTTTCAAAGAATACGCCAACACATTTTAACATGACCTTTTATGAATCATTTTATTGTTAAAAAAAACACATGCTAAGTTGACATATCAAATGTGTATTAAAAAAACCAAAAAATAATTAATAGAAAGCTAATAAAATTTCCCACAACTTTTATTTTTATCCCAAAATGAAATTCTAAAAAAAGTTGAAGAACAAGAAAAAGTGATATTTTTTCTCAAAAAAGGGAAAAAAGTGTAACCTAACTTCACATTTTCACCCATATATATATCCTTGAAAATATTAAATATAGAAAAAGAAACATGGTAATAAAGGATTAACAAAGTTTAACTTAGAAAAAAATTCTTATATAAGTTGTATTTATGTGTATAGTTGTGACACAAATTTTCATGAATAAATATTAAAATGTTAAACTTATGGAAAATATTTCATACTAGATAAATAAATGTTTGTAAAAATAATTTGGAAGTAAAAAATTCTATGATTAAAATATTTTAATTTTGTGTATCTCAATATTTTAATGTTATGTAGTTCGGAGATGTGTAATTCCATCCATTCTGAATATCGAATTTTAAGTATGTCACAACCTCAAAGAAATAATAAAAATAATTTTCGTTTAAAAAAACAAAAATTAAATAACCATATAACACTACAATTAATTCAATTATTCATATTTCACTTTCACTCTTCAAGTAATAAATACAATATTTTGATGTCTATCTTAAATAATATAATGTTATATAAATATGAAATATAAAACTTAAATAAACAATAATAAATATCAAATTTAGAAATTATAAACATCTCAATATAGAACTTAAATACTGTTTGAATATCCATATTACCACAGTTGCATATTATTAAAATATAATTTAAAGACAATTTTCATGTTAACTAATATTTTTTAATTATGAAATTTCTCTCTATATAGAAAGTGTGTTTATAGACCATTTTCATCTTAACTAATATTTTTAATTATGAAATTTCTCTCTGTATAGAAAGTGTGTGTGTGTGAGACAGAGACCTTAGCTAGAAAGGAAAAATTAGGAATTAAGAATTAAAGGTAAAGTAGACTAGTTACTTCCTCATAGGAGGAAAATGTGTAACTCTTTCAATTTTTGATTTAAAATATTACTAATGGTAAAATATTAAAATATACAATTTAAACAATGAAAAATTACTACTAGATCTGTATTAATCACATATTTACAAGGCACTAAAATTGATTAACTGAAGTGTAAATATTTACTACTATAGATCTGTATTAATCACATATTTTCCAAGCACTAAGATGGATTAATTGACCTGAAAATATTTTTTCAAGTTTGAGATTTTTTCCCTTTAAACTCTTGGTTCAGCCAAGAAGCTCATTCTACAATCCAGTATGAGGGATACGTGTAAGTATATTAAGTCCTCCAAAAATTAATAAAAATAATTTCATTTATGTAGGGGAAACAAAAAAATAAAATTAAATAACCATTAAATAAATGATTAAAAATCTATTAATAATACAATTAATTCAATCATTGATATTTCAATTTCACTCTTCAAGTAATCAATTCAATATTTTGATATCTCTCTTAAATAATGTAATAGACATAAAATTATGTATATATATATATATATTTCTTTTATAAATATCTCAATATAGAACTTAATAAAGTAAATACTTTGAATATCGATATTACTAGAGTTTCATATTATCCATATACAATTTAAAATCAATTCCCATATTAACTAATATATTAAATTATGAACTTTTTCTGTCTAGAGATAGTGTGTGTGTAAATGTGTGTCTATGTGAAAAAATATTAATTAAAGATAATGCAAAGTAATTATTTCTTAATAAGAGGAAAGTGTGTCACTCATTCAATTTTTAATATAAAATATTACAAATAATAAAATATAAAAATATGCAATTTAAATAATGAAAAATTACTACTAGTTGAAAATAATTAATATTATTTTTATATTAATGGAGAAATGGTTACATAGTTGTAACATATCTCCTTAGTTTATAATTTTTTCCTAGAATACAGGAGTCTATTTACAACTTCCTGATTTCTTATGATGTACTTAAAGATGTACTTTCTGATTAATGAATGTAGAGTGATCTCTCCGTTTGAGTGCAGTCTCCAGGTGCAGTACTCACCTGTGACTTGCAACTCCTTATTTTTCAATTGAGTGTGATTTTTATCTTGGTATCAGAGCATAGAGTAGGGGGAGCCTTATTTTTTTTTTAGCATCATTGACTACAGAGCCCTAGTGGCAGAGGTGTACACAGAAGCTTTCGTAGAAACAGGTGGACTGCAGCAACACCTGTAGCATAGGTCTCATATGACTGATCATCTCTGAGAAAAATAAAGTGTTGGCACGTTTTTATCGCGTTCAGTCGCGCCATTGGCGCTACTGATAGGGAAATACCCACGCCAGCGCACCAAAATATGCCATTGGCGTGGAGGTATAAGAAAAACTTGCGCCACTTTTGGGAGATACACGCATTTTGATTTGGGCGCGGATTTTTCGCCTTGGACAAGCGCCAACCTCTTTCTCTTTGGGAATATCTACAATTTTTTGCAGATTGGACCTGCCCGGTGGTGGCACATTGAAGTTTCAAATTCACCTGGTGGTGGCAGATCAGACTTTCCCAGTGGTGGCATATTCAAGTCCCTGATTTGCTAGGTGGCAACAGATCAGACTTGCCCGGTGGTGGTGCATTGAAGTTCCATATTCTCCCGGTGGTGAGAGATCGGACTTGCCCAGTGGTGGCGCATTGAAGTTCCTGATTCACGCAGAGGTGGCAGATTGGACTTGCCCAGTGGTGGCGTATTGAAGTTCCATATTCGCTCGGTGGTAGCAAATCTAACTTTCCCGTTGGTGGCACATTGAAGGTACGGAATTTCCAGCAAAACAATGGTCAGAATCTGGTATGTATTGATTTTTTTTAGTGTGTCCTTCAATTGTTCGGTTGGGTAGAATTATTCATCAGAAGATCAGAAAGTTTATCAGTCCAGTATGAATAACAATATTGAATCGTATCTCCACGAGTCTGGCAAACTCGATGGATCTAATTTCACCAACTGGAAATTCAATATACAAACATTACTTGAAAGCGAAATGCATGGAAATGAGTCGAGACCAAATTTGGTAACAGGAACAGCTGCACAAGAACGAGACTGGGATAGAAGGGAGACCAAAGCAAAGGCCATACTGAAGATGTTTGTCAAGGACAATATTATCCCACATATCAGAGACAACAAATCGTCCACTGACATTTGGACGACGATCAAGAACCTATACCACACGCAGAATACAAATCGTGTCTTGTCACTCAAAGGCAAGTTGTTTGTGATGAAGATGGAGGTGAATGAGTCTGCTGTTGGATTCATTGCTAGAGTAAAAGACCTGCAGGACAGATTGGGAGACATTGGAGAGAAAGTGTCTGATTCCAATCTGGTCACGATCACATTGAATAGAATCAAAGTTGAATATTATATGTTCATCACATGATTGGCAGCAAGGGAGAAATCCAATGCATTTGAAGAGTTGACAGGGATTCTACTATAATAAGAAGAGTGACGACAGAATTTGAAATCACAGAGAAATGATCTTGCTCTGATGGCGAAAAGGCGACAGTATAGAGGGAAGCAGCTAGAGCAGCAACAACAACCACAGCAGCAGCAACAGAGAGGATCCAGCACGTTTCAAAAGAGACCGTTTAAAGGTATGTCTGCTAATAATTTTCCAAACAAGAAATTTTTTTACTGTGGGAAAATTGGTCATCAGATTAAAGAATGTTATAAGAGGCAGGCAGACGAAGCAAGGAAGAAACATAGAAAGCACAAAGGTTACTTTATTGAGTAAGATGAAGACCATAGCCACGAACTTCGACTATTTACAGCCGATTGTGCCCTTTCAGCTTCTAAGGGAGATGAGGACGACATATGGTATGTCGATTCTGGTGCATCCTCACACATGAAAGGTAAGAAGGAATGGTTTGAATTTCTTGAAGAAACTTCAAGTGGGTTGAAAATTTATTTAGGAGATGATAGCGGATATGAAATCAAAGGGTATGGTGATATTCTGGTAAAGTTACCTAACGGTGACATTAGACACCTTAAGAATGTATTGTATGTGCCCGGAAATAAGAAAAATTTGATCTCTGTATCTATGATAACTGATCAAGACATGCAAGTTCAATTCTTCAAGACTAATTGTGTCATAAAGGATAGCAAGATGGAAAAAGTTGCAACAGGAGTGCATGTGGGGAGCTTGTACAGACTAGATGTGAAAATTATGCCACAGCAAGCCATGGTCGCAACTGGATCGACGGTCAAAAACCTTTGGCACCACAGATTCAGCCATCTTAACCTGCAAGACCTCATTCTACTTCAGAGAAAAGGTATGGTCGATGGACTCCCTATTTTCCATAATGTTCGGTTGGATTGTGATGGATGTGCATTAGGGAAAATGCATAGATAAGAATTCCCTTTGCATGTTAATATAAAGGAAAGAGATATTCTAGAGCTGGTGCATACAGACATATGCAGACCTATGCAAACTAGGTCACTAGGTGGTGCATATTACTTTCTTTTATTTACTGATGATTGCACTAGATTCTCTTTGATATATTTTCTGAGTAAAAAGAGTTAGACCTTTCAGTATTTTAAAGAGTTTAAATCTATGGTAGAAAACCAGATAGGAAAGAGCATAAAAATTCTCCACTCAGATCAAGGGGGAGAATACATGTTGTGAGAGTTCATGAATTTCTGCAAGCATCATGGGATTTTTCAACAGTTTACAATGCCTCACACACCATAGCAGAATGGACTGGTAGAATGAAAGAACAGAACTCTTGTGGAGTGCGCAAGGAGCATGCTTCAAGGTAAGAGTCTATCAAATGGTTTTTGGGTGGAATCCATTAACACTATTGTCTATTTAAATAATATGAGTCCTACTAAATGTCTAGGCTTCAAACCCCCTTTTGAAGCATTATTTGGATTCAAACCAGCAGTGATTCATTTAAGTGTATTTGGTTCAAAATCTTACGCTCATATACCTAAGGCAGATAGGAAGAAGTTCGATCCTAAAGCTCTGAAATGTATCTTTGTTGGATATGGCACTGATTTTAAAGCATACAAGTTATTTAATTTTGTGACTCATAAGGTTTTTGCAAGCAAAGATGTCATATTTCATGAATAGGCTGAAGAATGAAATGATGACAGTAACAATGATTGGCACATTCCATTACTAATGGAAGAAAAAAGTGAGGATGATGAAGAGAAGGAGCAGAAAGGAGAAGAAGTAACAAGTAATGTAATCAATGACGCAAGCCCGGATAAGGCTAAAACAGATAGATTTGAGGTAAGTCCCCTACCAAGGAGATTAGGTAGGAAGACTCGATTACCATCTAGATTGAAATATTATGCTTTAATGAAAAACATTTTAAACATTGTAGAACCTGCAAATTATAAAGAAGCAATTCAATCTGATGCATGGAGGGTTGCAATGCACGAGGAAATTGAATCAATTATCAGAAACCATACTTGGGATTTAGTTGAACTACCTGAAGTTAAAACCCCCATAGGATGCAAACGATTGTATACAACTAAAATAAATGCAGATGGGAGTATAGAAAAACTTAAAGATATACTGGTAGCAAAGGGTTACTCACAACAAGAGGGAATAGATTTTGATGACACCTTTGCTCCTATAGAAAAATTAAACACTATTAGAATGCTAATTTCCTTAGCAAAAAAACATAAGTGGGAGCTACACTAGCTAGATGTTAAGTCTGCATTTCTGAATGGTGACTTGAAAGAAGAAATTTATTTAGTTCAACCTGAAGGGTTTGTGAAAAAGGGGTAGAAACATTTTGTTTGTAGACTGAAAAAGGAACTTTATGGTTTAAAACAAGCACCCAGGTCCTGGTATGAGAAGATAGATTCTTTCTTTGTACAACATGGCTTTCATAGGACCATGAATGATCCAAATTTGTATGCCAAGTTTAATAAACAAAGGAAAATTATTTTGATTTAGTTTTATGTAGATGATATGATCATAATAGGGAATGCTAACAATCTGATCAAAGAAATCAAACGGTAGATGTCATAAGTGTTTGAAATGAAAGATCTCGGAAATATCCATTATTGTTTGGGATTGGAAGTATGGAGACATTCTGAATAGACTTTTCTTACTCAATGGAAGTATGCCAGAAGTTTGCTGGAAAATTTCAGAATGGAGCAGTGTAGATCAGCAGCAACACCATTGCAGTAGAATTTAAAGTTGAGGAGTGATGATGGTACTAAAGAGGTGGATGCCACTATGTACAGATAGCTATTTTGGAGTTTGATATACCTTACTACAACTATTCCAGACTTAACATACTCTGTTAGTATGTTGAGCCAGTTTATGTCAAAACCACTCGAAAGTCACTGGGTCGCAGCAAAAAGTGTGTTGAGGTATCTTAGTGGTACTAGTAATTATGGTATTTTATACACTGACACATCTGATGTTACTCTAGCGGATTTTTCAGATTCAGATTGGGCAAGTAACTTGGATGATCGAAGGTCTATCACAGATTACACATTCAGCATTGGATACGGGATCATAGCATGGAGCAACAAAAAGAAAAGCACTGTAGCTTTATCTTCATGTGAAGCTAAGTACCAAGCATTGTGTGCAGCCACATGTGAAGCTATCTGGTTGAGAAGACTTCTCAACGATGTAGGAGAAGAACAGAAAGAATCAAATATCATCAAAACTGACAACCAGAGTACCATCAAGCTTGCATACAATCCAGTCTTTCATAAAAACACCAAGCACATCGATACTCAGTTCCATTTTGTTTGAGAGAAACAACAGTCAAAGGATATATTTGTTGAATATTGTAAAAATTGTGACAATATGGCTGATATTTTTGCTAAGCCTCTTGGGCATGTAAAGTTTGAATTGTTTAGAGAGATGCTAGGAGTTCAGGGTAATCCTTTCTTCGTTAAGGGGGGGGGAGTTGAAAATAATTAATATTATTTTTATATTAATGGAGAAATGGTTACATAGTTGTAACGTATCTCCTTAGTTTAGGATTTGTTCCTAGAATATAGGATTATATCTGCAACTTCCTGATTTCTTGTGATGTACTTAAAGATTTTCTGATTAATGAATGTAGAGTGATCTCTCCATTTGAGTGCAGTCTCCAGGTGCAATACTCACCTGTGAGTTGCAACTCCTTCTTTTTCAATTCAGTGTGATTTTTATCTCTACTATATATCTGTATTAATCACATATTTACCAAGCACTAAAATAGAATAATTGATGTGCAATTTTTTTTTAGGTTGAGATTTGATCCCTCTAAGCTCTTGGTAGTTCCTACAACCCAATGTGAAGGAGATGTCTAAGTATGTATGTCCCTCTCAAAATCAAAATAAAATATTCTTTAAATAAAAATGAAAAAAATATATGCTATGCATTTTTAATTAGTTGTCCATATGACCTAATAACATTTAAAGTAATTAGAAGTAAAAGCATATATGTGAGCAAAATGTTTAAACCTTATGTTTTTCAAAAATATTTTGACACCTGATATCAACTTTACATATATTTATGTATAGAAAAAAAATGTTACAAGAAAATATTTCAATGTCTTATAGCATAAAATATCCAATTAAAATTATGAATAAAATATTTTAATATGAATTAATATAAAATTTCTCAATACACATGTTATTTAATCTCCATACTATTAAAAATACATTTTAAACATTAAAAAAACACACTATTTTTTACACTCTAAAATATGTTTTCAAAAAAAGAAATTTGATCTAAATTAATGTTCATGTTAGATCGATACTTTATATAGATCTAAATTGATTGAAAAAAAATTAATAAAAATAATTCAATAATAATCTACACCTCTAATGATGATTTGATGTCTTTTCATTCATATAAATATGGAATTTAAATAAAATTTATAAATATCCTTTTAATCTAATAAATATCTTATACTTTTTATATCATAAAAATTGGTATTATACTTTTTATTATTATTATTTAATTAATTAAAAGCATATACTTTTCTTTTTATATATAAAGTTACTCTATTGCTTCTATGTATGTAACATCCATATATCTATATTTATACGTTAATATTCTGATTTGTTTTCATGCATATAAGAGTCGAACGACATCCTATAGGTCATGTCACATTAGAAAGAAAAATAGAGATTTTACATATATAACTAACGTCCAAATATGTGCATTTATGTATAATAATAGTTTCGGATTGTCTCCGTGAATGTAAAAGTTCATTTATTTTTATTTTTATATCGTATCACATTCGAAGGCTAGATATCCTATAGGTCATGTCACATTAGAAAGAAAAATAGAGATTTTACATATATAACCAACATCCAAATATGTGCATTTATTTATAATAATAGTTTCGGATTGTCTCCGTGAATGTAAATGTTCTTTTATTTATTTTTTTTATATCGTATCACATTCGAAGGCTAGATACTTGTGTTTTATATCTCCCATGAATACCGTGTGGATTTATGACTAGCTTCAGAATTTTTTGAATGAACATTAAAGTTCAGCTCTTTATCTATGTTATATTACCCATGTTATTAATACCAATTGATTCTCAGTTTTTGTTAGAATTTAAGTGGTTGTTGAAACTATCGACATTCTGCCGTGCAACATTGAATATAGATCGCCGACCCAACTGCTTCGATAATTCACGAAGAAACAAGACACAATCACTGCATTAATGAAATACAGTCATCAAAATATTGCCGCTTCATCGACACCACCGAAATGTGGTTAGCTTTGGAAAATGAAAAATATTAACCGAAAATTCAGCCGAGGCATCATTAGATCGGTTTAGGGAGACGAGCGTTAAATTTAAATAAGGATTTTGGAAATATTTAAAAAAGCGATCGATGGGATCTAAGAAAATTGTTTGATTTTACTTTGATCTATCACATTTAGAATATTTCAAAGTCCACGACCTTAATAAATAAAACGAAAAGACACAAGGGAAACATAGCTTAGATGCGGCCATAAAAGAATTACCATTTAAGTTCGAACTGAATGAATCGGATGAATGGATAGTTATGACGGATTATAAAATATTCGATGAAAGCGTTTCAAATATTGTTGAACACATGAACCAATCTCACCACATAGACAAGTGCATCACGTTCTGTTTCATCATGATCTTGGCCATGGCCATAGCCATTCCTTCCAGATGGCTTGATAAGCACAGCGGGTTGCTACGCCAAGAATGGTTGCCCACAAACCAGCTGAGCTCAGTTGTTGAGCAGAATGGCCACTAACATGCAAATAAGTGCCATTCTACATTCTAACTACAAGAAGTAGGGCACGTCTGTCATTGTGGGCAAATCATCCTTGGCTGAGTAACACTCTGTACTTGTACCTATACCTCTTCATGCAAGAACTCCCTTCTCTTGTACTACAAACCAGTAATCGAAGGCTAAGGGGCAATCAAGCAAACTACGCTTGCTGGATACGAGAGTGTTGAGGAACATGATGTAAGGTGTATAAATAGATAAATGGAGGATAAACCGACACCAGATGAGATAGATCAATATATACACCTACCTTCGATATCTATATGTGAACGACCGAGGGAATAAGGTTCCTTATAAGCATGCGTTATTAATCTCTCTAAATTGATGGAGACCGCACGAGCATATTCTTCTTTTAACGAAGGAAGCATCTATCTATCGCTATCCCTGGCCAGCAGCCGTGTCTGGAACATCCAGATTCAGCTGTAACTATAAACTACTTCTGGGTTGGAATTTCAAAATAAACTTATTTATCTAATTTCAAGATTTTCTCATCTCTCTTATCCATTTTCACAATTAAAAATAATAATTTTACAAATTTTTTAAGTATATTTAATTAAAAATTTACCTTGGACCAGCAATTTTCCAAGTCACTAGCATATTACTCTTTTAAGGAAGGAAGCATCTATCTATCACTATCCCTGGCCAACAGCCGTGTCTTGAACATCCAGATTTGACTCTACCTATAAACTGCTTCTGAATTGAAATTTCAAGACAAACTTATTTATCTAATTTCAAGATTTTCTCATCTCCCCTACCCATCTTCACAATTAAAATAATTAGTTTTGCAGATTTTTTAGCTATATTTAATTAAAAATTTACCTTGGACCAGCAATTTTCCAAGCCAAATTCCATAGAAGATCCACGAACCATAGTACAGAAGAAATAACGATCGTATATATTTATTGTATTTCAATTTTCATTATCACTTTTTAGATTGCCTTAGTGACATTTTGATAAAATGAAATTATTATAAGTAGGCAAGAAGCTGTTTATTTCGAAATTATACATAATAGAGACTTGGTAATCTGAAAATATTAATTTTAATTTTTTTAATTAAACATGTAGAAATTTGATGATTAGATAATATTTATCAATGTCAATCTAATTATATACTTGTATAATATTTGTGAATCACACAATAATTTTCAATAATAATTTAACCAGCACAATCACATTTACTAATGTGGTTGATATACTATTGCCATATATAAAATAGATTTACAACCGCATTCATCAATGTGGTTGATATATGCCAATAGACCTATATTCACCACCCACCACATGTATTTTACCAAAATAATCATTATATATTTATCAATATAATTACCAATATATTTTATATATCTTCTTAAAATATATTAATAATGTTAACTATCTGCATACTATATATTAAATTTATATATATAATTAATATTATTTGATAATAAAATATTATTAAATTTTTCAATATATTAATAGTTATAATTCAAGCTATACTAAAATTCAAATATAACTTAACAATAGTATTTTATTACTATTTATAGTAAATATATATATCTTACCAATATCCCAAGGGATTATTAATATTATAAGCCAAAAGAACTAATAAAACCGAGGAATTGGTGAACCCAAGGAGAAAATATAAAAAACCTAAAAGATCAAGAAGTCCAAGGGATCCATATTATAAGGAGAAGAGATTAATATTTTAAATACAAATGAATGATAAACTCACATGATCAATAAGAATAAGAGATCAATATTAGAAACATAAGATATTAGTAAACCTTAAAAATAAAGATTTCAAAATAGAAAAAAACATAAGAGATTAGTAAACCCTAATAATAATTGATATTTTAAATTCAAGATATAAATAAACCCAAGAGATTATTAATATTATAAGCCATTTAAAGAAGTAATAAACCCAATAGTTTAATATTATAAACCAAAGGAATGGTGAACCCAAGGGATAAATATTAATATTATAAACCAAGAAATTAACAAAACCTAAGAATTAATATTTTAAACTCAAGAGATTAATAAACCCAAAGAGTTATTAATATTATAAACCAAAAGAACTAATAAATTCAATGGTTTAATATTACAAACCAAAGGAATTGGTGAACCCAAGGGATGAATAAGGCCAATGAATCAATATTAAGAACACAAGAGATTAATAAACCGTAAGAATTAATATTTTTAACTCAAGAGATTTTAAAGACAAATGGATTATTAATATTATAAACCAAAATAGCTACTAAAACCAAGGGTTTTATATTTCAAACCTGTAACACCCCCAATTTGTGTGTTGAAATTTTAAAGTTAGACATTTGAACTTTAATCCTAAGGGGGTGGACCCAAGGGATGAATATGGTGTGAATGTAATTGCATATTTTATTTGAGGAAATAAATAAAATGATTATGCATTTTGACCAGAAAGAGAATTAGAGATCACTTGCCAAATCCATGAGGATGGATAAGGCAACAAATCCCCAAAAATCTTTCAAAAATTCCTTGAAAGAAATTAATTTAGATTTGAGGAGGAATCTAAATTTCCCCAATGAAGAGGAGTAGTTGGGAAGAGGTGAGAAAAGCTGGAAAAGCTGAGGAAAAGCTTAAAGCAGCTTTAAAGGATCCCAAAATGGGAAGCCTAGGCTAAACAGGAAAGAAAGCATCCTGCTATTCTGGACGCAGAATTAGAAACATGCTTTGGGGAAATATGAGCTTAAATAAGCTGCTCCTAAACAGATCAGAGGTTGATCTGTTCTAGGAGGTGATCTCAGCTCGGAGGTGAATCCTGGGAGATAAAGAGGATTCTAAGGTTGGGAGGTTGGTCATTTTGCAGATTTTGGGGTATGTTTCTGAACTTCTGGTTGCTATGTTTTATTCCAGTATGAATTGGCTACATATAAAAATTGAATTTATGCAGATGAGAAAACCCTGGTACTACATTTAACAGAATCTATCCTTAGGCCTTCACCTTCCAGATTTTGTTTAGTTATAGACCAGAAAAATTCATAGGGTAGAAACTCCAGAATCTCTAAACCAAGTTGGTTTAAATCTGAAGTTAGTTAGTCCCCATGGATCATTACATATTATTTTTGCACCCAACTAGGGAAAATTGTGTTCTTAGGCATGCTGGAAATAAAAGCCCTATAGTAGTAGTGAAGTATGCATAATATATAGTAAAATGAAAGGAAGCAAGCTACTATCATGTAATAAAAATACTGTGCTAGAAAAGAATCATTTTAAATTATATGAGTATCATAATCATTATAGGAGGATAGATTTCATCTCTAAGTCCAGTACTATTCATGGAATTCCAGTAGCATAACAAAATACTTGACTTATAACTTAGGTCCTCTAGTTGGACACCTTTGAATAACTATTCAAAAAAAGAAAAAGAAAAAGAAAAAAACATTTATAAGCAATGATTCGAAATTTTACATATGGAACCCTATCGAAGTGTTATAATACCATAGCAACTATAAAGAAATTTTGTAATTAATCAAACTATTGAACGTTGATATAAACCTTTGGATAGTGGAGTTCAACTATCATAAGGTATATTAGAAATCGAACTATTGAACATTAAAATAAACCTTGGATAGGGGAGTAACTATCATAAGGAAATTATTAATTGAACTATTTAACATTTACATCTATATGCATAACAAAAACTGTGGACATATTTCACGTATCGATTTTTATACCAAGAAATTTCAAACCTTAGTAGTATCGGCTATGACAGAAAGCGTATGCATATATATATTAAAATTATATAACATACAGGCGGTACCACAGCAAAGCGTCGGTTCAACGATACTGATTAAAAAGGGAAGCACCATTAGAAATCATATCTGTGTGATTATATGGGTTCGAACAAGAATATTTAACCGACGCCAAGTAATCTCTATGATTATATTGGTTCGAACAAGCATGTTTTGCCGACGCCAAGAAATATATATGATTATTAACGCAAATGGAGAGTGAAACCTAGTCAAACCATAAAATGCGTGGCGATTCATTACACAGTCTCCTCAGTCAACGTCTAGAATCGGACTGCATGTATAATACTGCATCACGGATTGGTTAAAATCGTTTCACGTTAAATTTATTACGAACCAGGGGAGAAATAAATGATAAAACGACGTGCAAACCCAGCCTTAAACTTACTTGTTAAGAAATAGCATGGAATAATTGCAGGTTATTCAAAACAAATCATTCCGAGTCAAACCAGAGTTCTACGGAGCCGGGTAGATGGTTCCACTTTGCATGCGGTTGCAGAGGATGGAGGGTTTCAAACCCTGGTAAAACAAAACGTGACAATAACCTGGGATTAAATCCCATCTCTGTCCTCCGCACGATGTCAGTTCTCCCCTATGCGACCATAGAACGCAATTTCGTTAGAGTACAGAGATTTTAACTGAACAGTTAGATTTTCGTAACTATTCGTTCCGTAAAATAAATCAGAACTATGGAAAGATAAAAATTTAATGGGTTAGTGACTCCGGAGGAGACAGACAACGAAACGTATGATACAGGTGATGGAAACCGAACTACGTACAGTATTCAGAATACAATGATAGAAACCCAAAACAGCCATATAAGGGGGGGGCGTAGTGTTGGGAGGGGATAGTAATCTCTGAAACAGTATCCTGCAAACCCCAAACGCCGAGGCCGAGACTGATAAGAGTAGGAGCACAGAGCCGTGAGAGGAGTAACTGCATCCCTGTCTCAAATCGATAGAAAACAAAACTATAGAGGTGGGTAAAGATTTGATACCAACCAGCCGAAGCGTGAATGCCCTCACGAAATCATTAAAGTCCAGAGTACCTGCAATGGTGGAGCAGAAAAACCAGTCAGAATGTAATAAGCCTCGCTGACAGAAATCACAGAATGAAAACTGCTAAATAGTAAAAACAAACAAAGACATGCTCTACGCTATAGGAGATCCTTAACCAATTCAATAACCAGGCCGGAAATTAGCTGGAGAATGCGAATCAGAAACGCAACCCAGAAGCTCTTACTCAGCAGAATCGGAAACCATGGAAGTAAGAAGAAGAATAAGAATTTGGGTCCGACTGTGAGGAATAAATAATAAACGCAAAACCCTAACACAGGAGCGCGAAAGGTACTGGGCAAATGTAAAACAAATCCTGTTCCGGATTTACTAAGGTACCTCCTGAGAGCTCGAAGTGTGTGAAATCTGGCAAAAGGATTTCAAGATCAATTCGGCTCTGCCACCGGGGTACTCTCTGGCCAGGTTAATAGTGACTTAAGTCGACTCAACGTACCTGGGAGGCGGATGACAGGAGAATGCAGGAAGAGTTTCATTGACATGATTTTACCTCCTCCTTTCTCCTTATAGTTGCTGGAAAAAAAAACACGTTAGCAGTACAGCAGTTGTTGTGGAAGAAACGTTGGTGCGAACATCACCGTCCTGGAACTGCAACGTGCCACCAGGAGCTTGGGCTGCTAAGGAGTCCTGATATCTGCATACCAACCTGGAAAACTGAGCTCGGCATACGTGCGAGCTAGGGTTTGAGCACACGGTACGCTGGCGAGAGGGGTATTGTAAAACCGGCCGATGGCTAAAACCAAAACCACGTATACAGCGATCGAAGGGATACAACACCGGGTTCCAAATCATCATAAACCGAAACCACGTATAGCGTGGCAGTGCATTTAAGGATAAAAACCAGGGTTAATTGGCTTAACATATACATATCATTATTTGGTATTAATTATATATGCGCCCCTTGAGTATAGAGATACGGGCGACATACATAGATATAGGTAAGGTTTTATTGATAAAAGTCGTGAGTGGGGTATATATATGAATTCGTATTTATATATTATAAAAAGGAATTCATATAATATATATGAACGCATAGTTTTATAAGGTGTAGCCTAATTACTTAGTTCGATGGTATTACATATATAATGCCTACTATGTAGGTAGGTGCATTGAAACCTATATAGAGTGCACTTATACATAAAATATATATATGTGGCATTTAGATAAATATATATATATAAAGATTATGCAGAGCGTTAGGCACATCTTAAGGTATTCTGTCAATTAATAACCATACATGGATTCATACTTATATATAGGTATGTGTTATAATGGTATATAGGTGGTATATGTTGATATACGGGGGACCTATGGGTTATCACCTGAAAAGGAATTGAACCTAGAGATCTTAAGAGAGGCATGCAATCTTAGATATATATATATGTAAACTATGCATATAGAAAATATTGAATGTTAGCAAAGGGGGATGGAAAGTAGAAATGTTACTAAAAGAAAGAAAAAACGATATTTAGGGAACAAGTGGAAAATATAACATTTGATGAAAAAAAAAAAAAAATTCCCTAAACTGGAGGTGTTACAAAACCCAAGGAATTGGTGAACCCAAGGGATAAATATTAAAAACCCAAGGGATAAATATTAAAAACAAAAGAGATTAACAAAGCCTACAAATTAATATCCTAAACAAAAAGGATTGGTAAAATCACATGATTCTTAATATTATAAACCCAAGGGAATAATATTAAAGCTAATAAATTAATATTACAAACCTCAAGTATATAAAAACCTTTAGATAAATACTATAAACCGTAAAATAAACATGGTTGAGCATGCCTGATTTAAACATTCAAACAACTATTTTCACAATGCGATGTTGGACAAAGAATGACGATGGTTGGTCATGGTTGATTTTCATATTGAGACAATATTTGTCACAATGTGACATTCTACCATCGAAGACCTTGAACAAATATGACTAACAATAATTAACAATGGTCTCCCTTTGATATTCAGACAATGTTTTTCATAATATGACATTGGAACATGCATTAATATTTAACACCTAATATTACCAACCCAAATATTTAGAAAACTCAAAGATTATTAAACCCTCAGAATTAATATTTTAAACTCAAAAGCATAACAAGTTAATAAACCCTAATAATTAATAATTTATACTCAAGAGGTTAATAAACCAAAGAGATTATAAATATTATAAACAAAAAAAACTGATAAACCCAAGGTTTTAATATTATAAACTAAAAGAATTGGAGAACCCAAGGGATAAATATTAAAAACTTAAGGGATCAATAAGGCCAATGGTTTAATATTAAAAACACAAGAGATTAATAAACCCTAAGAATTAATATTTTAAACACAAAAACCTAAAAAATTAATATACCATAATCTAATCAATATCTTAAAATCAAGAGATTAATAAACCCAAGGTATTATTAATATTATAAACCAAAATAACTAATAAACTAAAGGGTTTAAAATTATAAACTAAAGGAATTGGTGAACCCAAGAGATAAATATTAAAAACCTAAGGGATCAATAAGCCCAGTGTTTAATATTAAAAACAAAAGAGATGAATAAATCCTAAGAATTAACATTTTAAACATAAAAACCTAAAAAAATAATATACCATAATCTAATCAATATTTTAAACTCAAGAGATTAATAAAACCAAGGGATTATTGATATTATAAACTAAAAATAATAATAAACACAGGGTTTAATATAATAATCTTAAGGAATTGGTGAACCCAAGAGATAAATATTAATATTATAAACCAAAAAATTAATAGAAAATAAGAATTAATATTTTAAACTCAAGAGATTAATAAAGCATAAGAATTAATACGTTAAACTCAAGATATTAATAAACCCAAGGAGTTATTAATATTATACACAAAAAGAACTAATAAAACCAAGGGTTTAATATTACAAACCAAAGGAATTGGGAAACCCAAGGGATAAATATTAGAGACCTAAAGGATAAATAAGGTGAAAGTATCAATATTAAGAACACAAGAGATTAATAAACCCAAAGAATTAATATTTTAAACACAAAAACCTAAAAAATTAATAAACTCTAAGGATTAATATTTTTTACTCAAGAGATTTTAAAACCAAAGGGATTATTATTATTATAAACCAAAATAACTAATAAACCCAAGGGTTTTATATTTCAAACCCAAAGAATTAGTGAACCCAAGGGATAAATATTAGAAACCTAAGGGATCAATAAGTGGAAGGGATCAATATTTAAAACAATAGAGATTATAAAAGCCTACAAATTAATATCTTAAACAGAAAGGATTGATAAAATCATATGATTATTAATATTATAAACCCAAGGGAATAATATTAAATCTAAGAGATTAATATTATAAACCTAAAGTACATAAAAATCTTTAGACAAATAATATAAATCGTAAAATAAACATGGTTGAACATGCTTGATTCAAACATTGAGACAATTGTTATCGCAATGTGACGTTGGAGGAAGAATGATGATGGTTGGCCATGGTTTATTTGCATATTGAGGCAATCTTTGTCACAATGTGACATTCGACCATGGAAGACCTTGATCAAATACGAATAATGACATTAACAATGGTCTCCCATGGCTTTTTTGCATATTCTCACAATGTTTTTCATAATAGGACATTGTTCTATGAATTAATATTAAAGTGTATGACTAATATTTAATGCCTAATATTACTAACCCAAACATTTAGAAAACTCAAAGATTATTAAACCCTAAGAATTAATATTTTAAACTCGAAAGCCTAAGAATTTAATAAACCCTAATAATTAATAATTTAAACTCAAGAGGTTAATAAACCAAAGGGATTATAAATGTTATAAACCAAAAAAACTAATAAACCCAAGGGTTTTATATTAGGAACTAAAGGAATTGGTGAACCCAAGGGATAAATATTAAAAACTTAAGGGATCAATAAGGCCAAGGTTTTAATATTAAAAACAAAAGAGATTAATAAACCCTAAGAATTAATATTTTAAACACAAAAACCTAAAAAATTAATATACCATAATCTAATCAATATCTTAAACTCAAGAGATTAATAAACCCAAGGAATTATTAATATTATAAACCAAGAGAACTAATAAACCAAAGGGTTTAATATTATAAACTAAAGGAATTAGTGAACCCAAGAGATAAATATTAAAAACATAAGGGATCAATAAGGCCTAAGGGTTTAATATTAAAAATGAAAGAGATTAATAAACCCTAAGAACTAATATTTTAAACATAAAAAAGTAAAAAATTGATATACCATAATCTAATCAAAATTATAAATTCAAGAGATTAATAAAACCAAGGGATTATTAATATTATAAACCAAAACAACTAATAAACACAAAGGTTTAATATTATACGCTAAAGGAATTGGTGAACCTAGGGGATAAATATTAATACTATAGACCAAGAAAAAAATAACCCTATGAATTAATATTTTAAACTCAAGAGATTAATAAACCTAAGGAGTTATTAATATTATAAAAAAAAGAAATAATAAAACCAAGGGTTTATTATTACAAACCAAAAGAATTGGTGAACCCAAGGAATAAATATTAAGGACCTAAGGGATAAATAAGGCCAAGGTATCAGTATTAAGAACACAAGAGATTAATAAACCCTAAGAATTAATATTTTAAACACAGAAAACCTAAAAAATTAATAAACTCTAAGGATTAATATTTTTAACTCAAGAGATTTTAAAACTAAAGTGATTATTCATATTATAAACGAAAATAATTAATAAACCCAAGGATTTTATATTTCAAACCCAAGGAATTGGTGAATCCAAGGGATAAATATTAAAAAACTAAAGGATAAATATGTGGAAGGGATGAATATTAAAAACAAAAGAGATTAACAAAGCCTACAAATTAATATGTTAAACAGAAAGGATTGATAAAAACACATCATAATTAATATTATATACCCAATCGAATAATATTAAAGCTAAGAGATTAATATTATAAACCTCAAGTATATTAAAACCTTTAGATAAATACTATAAACCATAAAATAAACATGGTTGAGCATGCTTGATTTAAACATTGACACAATTGTTGTAACAATGCGACGTTGGATGAAGAATGACGATGGTCGACCATGGTTTAATTTCATATTCGCACAATATTTGTCACAATGTGATATTCGACCATGGAAGACCTTAATCAAATATGAATAACGATGATTGACCATGTTCTTCCATGGCTGGTTTTCATATTTCCACAATGTTTTTCATAATATGACATTTCACCACGCATTAATATTAAAGTGTATGACTAATATTTTGATGCCTAATATTACCAACCCAAATATTTAGAAAAACCCAAAGATTATTAAACCCTCAGAATTAATATTTTAAACTCAAAATCATAAGAAATTAAGAAACCTTAATAATTAATAATTTAAAATCAGGAGGTTAATAAACCAAAGGGGTTATAAATATTATAAACTAAAAAAACTAATAGACACAAGCGTTTAATATATAAGCTAAAGGAATTGGTGAACCCAAGGGATAAATATTAATATTATCAACCAAGAAATTAATAAACCCTCAGAATAAATATTTTAAACTCGAGATTAATAAAGCATAAGAATTAATATTTTAAACTCAAGAGATTAATAAACCCAAGGAGTTATTAATATTATAAACCAAAAGAACTAATAAAACCAAGGGTTTAATATTACAAACCAAATGAATTGGTGAACCCAAGGGATAAATATTAAATAACTAAGGAATAAATAAGGACATGGGATCAATATTAAGGACACAAGAGATTAATAAACCCTAAGAATTCATATTTTAAACACAAAAACCTAAAAAATTAATAAGCCCCAAAGGTTTTATATTTCAAACCCAAGGAATTAGTGAACCCAAGGGATAAATATTAAGAACTTCAGTGATCAATAAGGTGGAGGGATCAATATTAAAAACAAAAGAGATTAACAAAGCCTGCAAATTATTATCTTAAATAGAAAGGATTGATAAACTCACATGATTATTAATATTATAAACTCAAGAGAATAATATTAAAGCTAGGAAATTAATATTATAAACCTAAAGTATATAGAAACCTATAGATAAATACTATAAACCATAAAATAAATATGGTTGAGCATGCTTGATTTAAACATTGAGACAATTTTTGTCACAATGTGACGTTGGATGAAGAATGACGATGGTTGGCCATGGCTGATTTTAATATTGAGACAATCTTTATCACAATGTGACATTCTACCATCGAATACCTTGATCAAATATGACTAGCATTAATTAAAAATGGTCTCCCATGGTTGGTTTTCATATTCAGACAATGTTTTTCATAATATTACATTGGAACATGCATTAATATTGAAGTGTGCAACTAATATTTAATGCCTAATATTACCAACCCCAAGATTTAGAAAACTCAAAGATTAATGAACCCTAAGAATTAATATTTTAAAACTCAAAAGCCTAAGAAATTAATAAAACCTAATAATTAATAATTTAAACTCAAGAGATTAATAAGCCAAAACGATTATAAATATTGTAAACAAAAAAAACTAATAAACCCAAGGGTTTAATATTATAAACTAAAGGAATTGGTGAACCCAAGGGATAAATATTAAAAAACTAAGGGATAAATAAGTGCAAGGGTTTACTATTAAAAACAAAAGAGATTTATAGACCCTAATAATTGATATTTTAAACACAAAAACCTAAAAAATTAATATACCACAGTCTAATCAGTATTTTAAATTAAAGAGATTAATAAAGCCAAGGAATTATTAATATTATAAACCAAAAGAACTAATAAACCAAAGGGTTTAATATTATAAACTAAAGGAATTGGTGAACTCAAGGGATAGATAATAAAAACCTAAGGGATCAATAAGGCCAAGGGTTTAATATTAAAAACACAAGAGATTAATAAACCCTAAGAATTAATATTTTAAACATAAAAACCTAAAAAATTAATATACCATAATCTAATCAATATTTTAAACTCAAGATATTAATAAACCAAAGGGATTACTAATATTATAAACCCAAGAAACTAATAAATCGGGTTTAATATTATAAACTAAAGGAATTGGTGAACCCAAGGGATAAATATGAAAAACCTAAGGGATCAATAAGGCCAAGGGTTTAATATTAAAAACACAAGAGATTAATAAACCCTAAGAATTAATATTTTAAACACAAAAACCTAAAAAATTAATATATCATAATGTAATCAATATTTTAAAATGAAGAGATTAATAAACCCAAGGGATCATTAATATTATAAACCAAAAGAACTAATAAACCAAAGGGTTTTCTATGATAGATTATCGCTCCACATTTTGGCAACGGTAGACCACATTTAATTATATTATCAACCGAAAGGACTAACATTATAAATCATTGGGATGAGTATTATAAACCAAATGTATTAATAACCCCAATGGTTTATTAAACCCTAACGTTATAGACCCAGTGGAATGATATTAAATCTTAGGGTTAGCATTATAAACCAAGTATTATGAACCCTAGGGTTAATATCATAAACCAAAGTATTATAAACTATAATATCAATATTATAAACATAATGGGTTAAAATTATAAATCCTTGGGTCTAATGTTATAAATCCAAAATATTAACAAACCCAAGGGTTTATTAAACCCTAACATTATAAACCCAAGGGAATAATATTAAACCCCAGGGTTAGTATTATAAACCGTAGGATTTGAATATTATAAACCCACATGATTAATATTATAAATCCTTGATATTAATATTATAAACCTAAAATATTAATTAACCCAAGAGTTTATTGATATTAGAAACTCAAGGGATTAATAAACCATGAGAATTATTAATATTTTAAATCTAAGAAATTGATATTATAAACCAAATGGATCCATAAACATAAAGGATTATCAATATTATAAACTCAAATAATTAATAAACTGAAGGGATTAATATTAGAAACCAAACGGATGAAAAGAACCCAAGGGATATGTGGGATACATATTATAATTGCTTGAGATTAATATTAAAAACTCAAAATATTAATATACCCCAGATTTTATTTGGTGCAGGGGCATCCGAACAGGTTCGAATTCAAGTTCGAATCGACAGCTGAGGAGACTCGGTATGCAAACAGTCATGTAAATTGGGGCAATTTTTTGTTGAAACTGGTGCTGAAACTTATGTAACTACTGATCTCACATGTGCGCCTGCCGTGTGTGCATTGAGGAAGTTCTGGAGAGAGTTGTGAAGCTCAACTGATTCACTAACCCCTGTAACCTCTATTAAACAACAAACCTGTAATGTGTGAAGACATAGAGGGAGCAAGTGAGCACAATGTAGTCTGAGGTGAACTTTGTTACTAAGGCTGAAATGCCTTAGATATTTGTACTCGGTTCTGTAAATAATAGAATTGTTTCTATGTGGATTTCTGTGTTCAGTATGGTTTAATTTTATCTAAATTTGTGAGTTCATATGCGTGATTTCTGTGTGACTGTGTGTTGAATTCGGGTTTAATCATAATTCAGGGGTTATGAGTTAATTGCTATCATTGATGAATCAGGATCGGTTATCGATCACTGAAAGGATCGACAGCGAACCTGTAAATATTTTTATAGTGAATGCATTTTAGACCCTGAGTTAGCGAACCGGAGAGCGTACCGGGAATACTGTTAACTCTAGTGAAACTCCGATCAATCACTATTCCAAACCTGAGAGTGGGTTTGCGAAACCAAACCACCCATATCGCACCACCTTAGTGGGGTAAGCGGTATTTCTCATTTGGACGCGATCAAGGCTATGGGCCAACACGTGGCCTCAAGCGGTCTAGAGAAACCGCTGTCATCGCACATTATCATTCGTGCAAGTGACCTGCATGACATCTATCAGATCATTCAAAGCATTGTGACGTGCTAACCGTCGTTGGATGGGGACAGTCGTTAGTGTTGGGGCCCATGCATATATATGCATTGAAGTAGCGCAGCGGAAGTAGAGTGGGCCTATAACCCACAGGTCCCAGGATCGAATCAGAATATCAATTTTATAGACTACGGTTGAGACAACTTTGAGGTTGCAGGGTCAATTTTATGAATTTTCCCTTGAAGCAGTTTGAGGCGAACCTGCTTGTAGTGGGTTTTTCTCTTCATCAAGTGGTATCAGAGCAGGGAAGATGATTTCCTATGGAGAAGAAGTTTGTGTACAGAGGAAGAAGAGGTATAGTTTTGTGAAAATTTGTAAGCTGGTGATTTTCTTTTGTATTGTGAAGGTGGTAGCAGAGGAAGGTGAGAAGATTGCAGTAGCCTAGAGCAGGAGTCCTCAACTAGTTCCACAGGAGCAGACCAAAGAGATGCTGAGAGCCGGAGCTCAGGAGAGAAGCTTGGTGAGGTATCTCGTAGCGAGGAGACTTGCTATTCCAGAGGTTTTGTTGGCTCACAGAGGACAATTCCGCAGAGGATGTGGGTGAGAATTGTTCAGGAGATGTTGCTACAAGAAGATAACGAAGAGTATTTCCACAGATGACGTGGTTAGACTTCTCGACAGCTAGAGAAGACAGATGACCAGGAGGTCATAAATTTTTATGCCTTGGGAGTCTGATGCAGGGGCATCCAAACAGGTTCAAATTCAAGTTCGAATCTGCAGCTGAAGAGACTCCGTATGCGAATAGTCATGTAAATTGGGGAAATTTTTTTTTGAAACCGACGCTGAAACTTATGTAACTACTGATCTGACATGTGTGTTTTCCGTGTGTGCATTGAGGAAGTTCTGGAGAGAGTTGTGAAGCTCAACCGATTCACTAACCCCTGTAACCTCTATTAAGCAGCAAACTTGTAATGTGTGAAGACAAAGAGGGAGCGAGTGAGCACAATGTAGTCTGAGATGAACTTTGCTACTAAGGCTTAAATGCCTTAGATATTTGTACTCAGTTCTGTAAATAATAGAATTTTTTCTATGTGGATTTCTGTGTTCAATATGGTTTAATTTTATCTAAATTTGTGAGTTCATATGCGTGATTTCCATGTGACTGTGTGTTGAATTCAGGTTTTATCATAGTTCAGGGGTTATGAGTTAATTGTTGTCATTGATGAATCAGGATCGGCTATCAATCACTGAAAGGATCGACAACGAACCTGTAAATATCGTTATAGTGAATGCGTTTTAGACCCTGAGTTAGCGAACTGTAGAGCATACCAGGAATAGTGTTAACTCCGGTGAAACTCCGGTCAATCACTGTTCCAAACTTGAGAGTGGGTTTGCGAAACCAAACCACCCATATCACACTGCCTTTGTGGGGTAAGCAGTATTTCCCATTTGGACGCGATCAAGGTGATGGGCCGACACGTGGCCTCAAGCGGTCTGGAGAAACTGCTCTCATCGTGCATTATCGTTCGTGCAAGTGACCCATGCGATATCCGTCAAATCATTCGAAGCATTGCGACATGCTAACTGTCGTTGGATGGGGACGGTCGTTAGTTTTGGGGCCGATGCATATATATGCATTGAAGTAGCACAGCGGAAGTAGAATGGGCCTATAACCCACAGGTCCCAGGATCGAATCGAAGTATCGGTTTTATAGACTACGGTTGATACAGCTTTGAGGTTGCAGGGTCAGGTTTATGAATTTGCCCTTGAAGCAGTTTGAGGCGAACCTGCTTGTAGTGGGTTCCGCTCTTCATCATTATTAAAGCCTAACATTATAAACCCAAGGGATGTACATTATAATATTAAACATTAGGGTTATTATTATAAAGAATATACATGATTAAGTGTGGTTAAGTAATGTTGTGTATTCTGACAATGAGTAACAATGATTAACTATGCTGGAAAGGTTTGACCATATATGACCATGGTTGAGTTTTTTTTACCATGTTTTATTAGAATGATTACAATGGTTGACCAAGGATGACCATAGGTTACTATGGTTGAGCAAGGTTGACGATAGACTACTATGGTTGACCATGTTTCACCATAGGCTACTTGGTTGAATACGGCTAACTATGGTTGTGTATTTTCGAGCATGAGTGACAATGATTAACTATGATGCGATGTTTGACCATGTATGGGCATGGCAGAGTTTTTTTTACCATGTTTGATTAGAATGATTACAATGCAAATCTTAATATTATTATTTATCACTAATAATCTTAATATTATATATACTAATAGTGTAAACTTTAGTATCAATAATGTTATTTATCACGAATGATCTTAATACTATTTATATTAATAGTGCTAATTTTAGTATCAATATCATTCATAATATTACTCATCATATTTTTAGAGTGAATATAATTAAAAAATATATATATTATTAAAAAACATATTTATTATTATAAAGAAAACATTATTAATATTATTTAACAATATTAATGTTAATAAGATTTATATTAACAATATTAATGTAATTAACCATATTAATATTATTAATAAAATGTTATTAATAGTTTTAATAAACCTTAATTATATTATTGTTATTAATACAATTATGAACATTAATTTTAAATAAACATCGTGAATATTGTATTAATGATGTTTTTAATAATAATGTTATTAATAATATTGTTTTTAATAATAATTAAAATGTTATTTTCATTATTAATATAGTTTTTAGTATAAATCATAATCATCATTATTTAAATACTAATTATTAATATTCTTTTTAGTGTATATTAAAATGTTAATGTTATTAATGTCATTTTTATTATTGTAGGGATTTTAATATTGAATTTATAATATTGAGGTTCTAAATTAGAAAACTTAATATTATAAAGTATAAATATATAAAATCATAAAATAACTTAGAATTAAAAAAAAAAAAAAAAAAAACATAGTTTGTCAATATATACTTTTACCCTAATATAATAAGTATATTAATAATATTAATAAATAATGGATCACAATTAATACATTATCAATATTAAGAATATTAATAAATAATTAATCAATATTAATAAAAATAATACTATTAATTAATATGAATAATATTATTAATATTAACATCAATATTAATTAATATTAATATTTATTAATTATTTATTAATATTATTGAATAAAAAATATTAATATTAATATCAAAATATTAATTATTAATGTTATTAATATTAATATTACTCTTTTATTATAAAATTAAAGAAATTATAAAACTAATTTATGGTTAAAAAACTATGAAAAATAATATTATTATAAACTTAACAAACTTATTATTAATATTATAAAACTCTTAATAAAACATTATATTATTTTAAAGAAAATATTATTTTTACTACATTAATCAAAACTTAATAATGATATTAATAGACTAAATCCAATAAAATAAATAAATACCTAAATACAAATTTAATGGTAAAATTTATCTTATTATATTAAAACCTAATAACTAAAAAAACAAACTACATACAAAAATATTAAAAAATTATTATTATAGTTACATTAAAATGTAAATGAAGAAGGCTGCAATAATAAAAAGGTCAATCTATAGACTATATTTTACTAGACATGCCAACATTTAAATTTTCAATGTATTTTTAATTTCACTCTTTAATATAAAATGTTTAATATAAATAAAACCTTCCACAATTATTTTAACTTGTAACACATACCTTAATTAAGAGGAACATAATGAGGTTTCAATACATTTTTAATTTCAATTCTTAATATAAATAAAACCTCCCTAAAAGTTAAATTTAAATCAAGAGTGTTACAACAACTCTCGCCACCATAAAAGTAACGCATACTTTAGGTCATGGGACACAATTTAGTTAACAACATCCAAGTCTCAATGTATTTTTGTTTTTAATTTGATATTTATATTTATTTTTCTCTAATCCTCATATGTGGTCATACATAAAAGGCATAGTAAAATTTTAATATGATTTCGTATAAAATTATTTTAATAAGGTTTAAACATATGATTTAGATATGCAAGGAAGTTATGATTTTGATTTTCATTCATTGATATAGTGGCTACAATGAGAATATACTGGCAACTTTCAATTTAGACTGTAAGATCAAAAAAGTTAATTAGAAAAATCATTAAAGTGGCAAATTCTATAATATTTGTGAATAAATAAAGTGAAAAAAAAGTTGTTGGTAGCAGAGATTTTTGGAGCTAGCTCCCCTCATGGGAATCCCCAAGGATATGTGTAATATTTTTAGTGTTTTTTAGTGTGATATTGTATATGAATTTTAATGGAATGTGAAGTTGGATAGAGTCTGTGCTCAGAAAGCTAGAAATTACCTTTTCATCTGGCTTGTGAGGAGGATATTAGCAGTGAGAAATATAGAGGCCACTCAGTCCTATGATTAGGTTTCAGAACCAGATAATATTATTTTTCTTTTTCTTGACAATATTTATGTAGATATTCCTTTTGTTGACAACGGATCACACAAATCATGGGATGACTTTGTTAGTCAAGAACCTCGTTGTTTTTTATGAACAACTGATGCAGGGGCATTAGACATTAGCCAGCAATGTAGGAAGTTTTTTCCACATGTTGTGGCTAGGAGGGCTTGAAAACATTCAAATTGTTGCAGTTAGGTGTCAATACCTTAGCTGATTGTATTATTTAGACTAATTAGAGTCATAAAAGGTTGAATAGCTCAGTTAGGCTAGCTATCATATTTCAGTTAATTGAATTATTGTAGCTAGACTGTTGGTTTTCCAAAATGGTCCTCGCTGAGGAACCGAAGAGCCACATTGTAATATGTATATGAATGTAATAACACAGAGAGAGAGAGAGAGAGAGGGGAAAAAAGAGGAAGAACAAAGGGTTTCTGTGATCAAACTGTGTATTCAAGTTTCTTCCAATTAAATAAATTCAGTGTGCACTTACCGTAGAGTCGGTTCGAATCCTCAATCGTGGGGAGATTATTTAATTGTGAAGTGGCAGATTCGACGCATGTATAATTGAAATCCCGTATTGAATCCCACATACCTCTGTCTGGTATTCCCTAAATTACTCGAAAGCACCCTGTGAATCCAATCCCTGCATGCGAGGCCTGTGTAGTGAATTAATATTGTGGAATCCGTTTAATGGCAGTGAGAGTCCCGTAGAACGAAGATTTCAATTGCTGTGTTAATTGAATTCCCCACCGGAGATTAAAACCGAGGTTAATAAACAAGGAAATATATATAGGAGAACCAAACCCGACTTTACCCTTGGGGAATCACTGTAGCAAAACCACGGCGGATTTGCAAGAGCGGATTTCCCATTCCGCACCACCTTTCGACCATAGGCGGTTTTCTCCGAATTGGAGTGATTCCATATAGGAATCAACACGTGGCGAGGGGCTCGTTTCAAAACTTCCCGTTAACCTGTTCCTTCGCGCGTTAAGGATCGATGTTGGACGCCGAGCGGAATGCACAGAGGTTGTTGATCTGGGCGAAGGCTATCCAACGGTGGGCGCTCGTTGAACTTGCCTGGAGGATAATCAAGGTGTGTAGACGATAAGGGAGGCGCCGTGCAAGTGGGGCCCAGGGCCACGGGTGATTATAATGTTAATTGTTTATAATGTGTTGGGCTATTAATATAAAATCCTGCCGGATAATAACATTTTTCCAAGGGTTATTTCACAGTTAATTTTCAACCATAGTGGGTGGGTTTATTGTTATACAGTTGCGGATACGTTTAATTATCAATTTCTTTGAAATTGATAAATAAACGAACAAAGAAGATAAAACCAGACCGAGCCACGTCACCGTAGACCAAACCCTCCTTTGGGGCGAACTTCAGTGTTGTCGCTGCATCATTTGTGGTATCAGAGCCGTTGTCTGAAGTTGTTTGCTGACATGGCAGTCTGAGTTGGAAGAGGTGCTGGCAGAAGAAGACCTGTAGCCAACGCAGAGGTGTTGGAGATGTTGCAGAGGGTCGAGGCCAGGATGGATGTCGTGGAGCGAAGACAGACCGAAGATCCTGAAGACACCATTTAACCTGAAACAGAAGAAGCTGAAGAAAATGTGGAAATTCCTCCTGACATGAGCCTCCTTAGGACTGTTCTGGGGTCTACAGTCAAACCCAGAATTGAAGTGTTGAGTTATGGAGGGGAACTGAATCCGGAAGAACTGGTGGACTGGATAAACGAATTGAACAAGTGCTTCGATTATGAAGAAATAAGAGAAGATAAAATGGTCAATTTTGCAGTGACAAAGCTGAAAGGACATGCTGCACTTTGGTGGGATGGAGTGCAGGAAGAAGGGAGGAGAGTTGGCAAGCAACCTATCAAGAGCTGGACCAGAATGATGGCCAAATTGAAAGGTAAATTCTTACCTAGTGATTACCAGCTGACATTGTATAAACAAATACAGAACCTGAGACAAAGGTTGCTGACAATAAAGGAATACACAGAGGAATTCTACCAAGTGAGCATAAGAGCTGGGCAATTTCAAGACACACCAGAGAAGACTGCCAGATATGTAAATGGTCTCAGACTAGAGATCCAAGATGAGATTAGTCTTTTGTATCCTAAGACAGTGGAAGAGGCCTATTAGCTAGCCTTGAAAGTAGAGGAGAAACTCCTAAGAAAACAGTCTGCCAAGAAGAGAGGTACTTTCCGTGGGAAGGGAAGTCAGGGTGGTAGAGGGAAGCCTACACCCAGGAATGGAGCTGACAATAGCTCACCTCAGAATGCATCTACAGAGGATGATGCAAAGGGCAGAAGGGGTTCTTACAGAGGAAGAGGAAGAGGAGACAGAGGCAGAGGCAGAGATTTGAGGTGTTATAGATGCCAGGGAGTGGGACATAAGCACTATGAGTGTCCAGAGAATGTGGGTGCTGGTCCAAGAAATGTTGTTGTTGTCCAAGCTGAAAAAGAGGCAGAAATTGAAGAAATCCTTCCAGAGAGGGGAGAATCCTTGGTGGTAAACAAGTTCCTGTTGAAGCAAGCTAAAGAAGTCACTGAGCCTGCACAAAGGAAGACTTTGTTTAGGAGCATATGCAAAGTCCAAGGGAAATGTTGTCAACTAGTCATTGATAGTGGCAGCACAGACAATCTGGTTTCCACTAAGGTAATAGAAAAGCTGAAGCTGAAGACAAGGGAGCATCCAACTCCCCACAGGGTGTCCTGGCTGCATAAAGGGCACCAGCTGGTTGTGAAAGAACAGTGTGAGATAGAGCTGCAAATGGGCAAATACAAAGATAAGGTCCTGTGTGATGTAATGCCCATGGATGTGTGTCATATATTGTTGGGTAAACCTTGGCAGTTTGATAGAGCAGCAGTGCATGATGGCAAGAAGAACACTTACAAGTTCTTCAAAGATGGGGTACATCATACATTGATACCCATGGAAGAAGGAGAGCCATCCAGCAGAGTGATTGATCCAAAGACCTTGTTGCAGAGCGGGAAGGAATATCTGCAACAGATAGAAGAAGAAGACGTAAGCTTTGCTTTAGTTTGAAAACCTAAAGTAGTTCTTACTTCCACAAATATTTCTGATTTAGCAGTAGAGATACGAGAGATGTTAGATGATTATTGTGACATTGTTGTGGATGATTTACCTGATGAGATGTCACCTGTGAGAAAGATCAGCCATCAGATATATTTTATCCCTGGTTCAAATCTGCCAAATAAGGTATCCTACAGAATGACTCCCAAGGAAAATGAGGAAATCAAGAGACAAGTACAGTAGTTGGTGGACAAAGGACTGATCAGAGAAAGTCTGAGTCCATGTGTAGTACCAGCAGTATTGAGCCCAAAGAAAGATGGAGGCTGGAGGATGTGTACTAATTCCAGAGCAATTAACAAGATCACAATCAGGTACAGATTCCCTTTTCCCAAAATTGAAGATTTAATGTAATGTATGAGTGGTGCTAAATATTTCTCAAAGATAGATTTGAAGAGTGCATACCATCAGATTAGAATAAGAGAGGGTGATGAGTGGAAAACTGCCTTTAAAACAAATGAAGGACTGTATGAATGGATGGTAATGCCTTTTGGGTTGTCAAATGCACCAAGCACTTTTATGAGACTTATGAATGAAGTGTTGAAAGAATTTATTGGGAAATTTGTGATAGTATATTTAGATGATATATTAGTTTTCAGCAGAACTAAAGAAGAAAATTTAAGGCACCTTAACCATGTCTTGAAGAAGCTGCACCAAGAGAAACTGCTGATAAATTTGAAGAAATGCTCATTCATGAAGGAAGAGTTGGTGTATTTGGGTTTTGTTGTTTCTACAGAAGGATTGAAGATGGACCCAGAAAAGGTTAAGGCAATTGTGGAGTGGCCTTCACCCAGGAGTATTTTTGAGGTAAGAAGTTTCCATGGACTTGCTAGTTTTTATAGAAAGTTTATAAGAAAATTCAGTAAGATTAATGCACCCATAATTGAGACCATAAAGAAGAGAAAACAACCATTTAAGTGGATTGCTGAAGCAGAAAGAAGTTTTAAACTGTTGAAGCAAAAGATAACAGAGAAGCCTATTTTGATCCTGCCTGATTTTACTAAACCTTTTCAAGTAAAATGTGATGCCAGTGGAGAGGCCATTGGAGCTATGTTGAGTCAGGATGATAGGCCTGTAGCCTATTTCAGTGAAAATTTGAATGATACCAGAAGAAAGTATTCCTCTTATGAGAAGGAATTCTATGCAATTGTTCAGGCACTGAAGAAGTGGAGACATTACTTGATGTCCAGGGAATTTGTGTTATATTCTGACCATCATGCTTTGCAGTATATTGTGCAGCGGCCAAAGTTGAAACATAAGCATGCTAAATGGGTTGAGTATCTCCAAGGTTTTAATTTTGTTTTGAAACATATAAGTGGCCAAGCCAATAAAGTAGCTGATGCTTTGAGTAGGAGACACTTGCTTGTTCAAGAAAATAATTTTGAGGTTGTAGGATTTTATTTTCTCAAAGAATTGTATAAAAAAGATCCTGATTTTAAAGAAGCATTTGAGGCATGTAGTAACCCTATTTTGATCGATAGAAGCCAGTGGTTGGATTACTTCTTGCAGGAAGACTTGTTATTCAGAAAGAACCAACTGTGTGTACCAAAATGTTCCATGAGAGAAAATTTGGTCAAAGAAAAGCACAGTGGTGGACTTGCTGGACACTTTGGTACTGATAAGAGTTATGAACAACTGAGTCATTTCTATTACTGGCCCAAGATGAGAGCAGAAGTGGATAAGTTTGTGAAGAATTGCAAAATCTGTCAGTATGCTAAAGGAAGGAGCCAGAATGCAGGATTGTACACTCCCTTGCCTATTCCAGACAGGCCTTGGGACATGGTGAGTATGGATTTTGTTCTAGGATTGCCCAAGACTCGGAGAGGGAATGATGCAGTCTTTGTTGTGGTGGATAGATTCTCCAAAATGGCACATTTTATTCCATGTTATAAAACTAGTGATGCCACCCATGTTGCTAACTTGTTTTTCAAAGAAGTTGTTAGATTGCATGGGTTACCTAGGAGCATTGTTTCAGACAGAGACACCAGATTTGTGGGGCACTTTTGGAGGACACTGTGGAAGAAACTTGGTACCAAACTAAGTTTCAGCTCAGCTTATCATCCTCAGACTGATGGACATACTGAGGCAGTGAATAGAAGTTTGGGAAATTTATTGAGGAGTCTTGCAGGAGAGCTTCCCAAGCAGTGGGACCATATTTTTCCCCAGGCAGAATATGCATATAATGACTCACCAAACAGGAGCACATGATAGATTCCATTCCATATTTTTTATGGAATGCACCCCAGTGGAATATCAGAATTAAGAAATCTGGGGAGAGCAGAGTTAAGGAGTGCAGATGGTGAGGAATTTGCTTCAGAAATCCATGCCATACATGAAAAAGTGAAGCAGAAATTACAAGGCAGCAGCATCAAATACAAAAGCAAAGCAGACTTGAGCAGAAGAGAAGTCCAATTTGAAGTAGGAGATCAGGTTTTGGCACACTTGAGAAAGGAGAGATTCCCAAAGAAACAGTATAATAAACTGAAGTTCAAAAATATCGGGCCATGCAAGATACTCAGAAATTTTTCTGCAAATGCTTATGAGATTGAATTATCTCCTGATGTTGGAATATCTCCCATTTTTAATGTTGCAGATTTGTACAAGTATGAAGATGATGGTGCAGAAGAAGGATCAGCAGACAAGGAACAGATTGAGTGGAAAGAGCAGCTACCTCCAGCCCAGCCATTGCAACCAAAGAAGATATTGGACAAGAAAGTGTTCAGAAGGACCAGAGGATAAGAGTACTTCCAGTACTTGATCAAATGGAAGGACAAACTAGAGGAAGATGCCACTTGGATGACTGAAGGAATGTTGCAGAAGATAGGCATATCAGTGGAAGAGCTCATGGACAGGAGCCCATGAAGAAGATTGCCCTTGGGAGTCTGATGCAGGGGCATTAGACATTAGCCAGCAATGTAGGAAGTTTTTTCCACATGTTGTGGCTAGAAGGGCTTGAAAAAATTCGAATTGTTACAGCTAGGTGTCAATACTTTAGCTGATTGTATTATTTAGATTAATTAGAGTAATAAAAGGTCGAATATCTCAGTTAGGCTAGCTGTCATATTTCAGTGAATTGAATTATTGTAGCTAGACTGTTGGTTTTCCAAAACGGTCCTCACTGAGGAACCGAAGAGCCACATTGTAATATGTATATAATTATATCCTCCAAATGTAATAACAGAGAGAGAGAGGGGGGAAAAAAGAGGAAGAATAGAGGGTTTCTGTGATCAAACTATGTATTCAAGTTGATTCCAATTAAATAAATTCAGCGTGCACTTACCGTAGAGTCGGTTCGAATCCTTAATCGTGGGGAGATTGTTTAATTGTGAAGTGGCGAATTCGACGCATGTATAATCGAAATCCCGTATTGAATCCCACATGCCTCTGTCTGGTATTCCCTAAATTACTCGAGAGCACCCTGTGAATCCAATCCCTGCAGGCGAGGCCTGTGTAGTGAATTAAGATTGTGGAATCCGTTTAATGGCGGTGAGAGTCCCGTAGAACAAATATTGCAATTGTTGTGTTAATTGAATTCCCCACCGGAAACTAAAACCATGGTTAATAAACGAGGAAATATATATAGGAGAACCAAACCCGACTTTACCGTTGGGGAATCACTGTAGAAAAACCAAGGCGGATTTACAAGGGAGGATTTCCCATTCCGCACCACCTTTCGACCATAGGTGGTTTTCTCCGAATTGGAGCGATTCCATACAGGAATCGACACGTGGCAAGGGGCCCGTTTCAAAACCACCCGTTAACCTGTTCCTTCACGCGTTAAGGATCGACGTTGGACGCTGAGCGGAATGCACAGAGGCCGTTGATCTGGGCAAAGGCTATCCAATGGTGGGCGCTCGTTGAACTTGCCCGATGGATAATCAAGGTGCGTAGACGATAAGGAAGGCGCCGTGCAAGTGGGGCCCAGGGCCACGGGTGATTATAACATTAATTTTTTATAATGTGTTGGGTTATTAATATAAAATCCTGCTGGATAATAACATTTTGCCAAGGGTTATTTCACAGTTAATTTTCAACCATAGCGGGTGGGTTTATTGTTATACAGTTGCAGATACGTTTAATTATCAATTTCTTTGAAATTGATAAATAAACGAACAGAGAAGATAAAACCAGACCGAGCCACGTCACCGTAGACCAAACCCTCCTTTGGGGCGAACTTCAGTGATGTTGCTGCGTCAACAACACATCTAGCAGGGAATATTTGTGTCGGGAGGTCATCCCCTTTGGCTCCCATACACCTTCCTCCCAGAGAACAAAATGAGCAATGACATCGTCAACAACACTATTTCTGTCAGGATAATGTTGAGAGTTTCAGATAGGTTGTTGTGTTGATTCTGTGAATGCTTTACAGGCTTACGCCTTGCAACTACAAGTGTTAATTGTTGCTGATCATAATTATATATATGAGGGCATGTGATATGTTCTGTACACAAGCAACGGATATTGGAAATCTCGACAGTAACACGATTTTCGAAGAAATCTTGAGCTCTTTCACCATCATCAGTTGGAATGTAAATGCAATATAAGATGGCGAAATACTAAATTGAGCAAGGAGCCAATTGCACTAACAATAAATGGGGAGAAGTATGTTGCATATTTCATCCAATTTTGATAGATCGATAAACAACAGTGATTGGTTTTGTTTCTTTTCGTGTTTAGCTATTATTTTATTTGTAAAATTATTTTGTGTAAAATTTTGAGTGTAAGATTATATGAGAGAGAACTAATTATTGAACAAAATAGCACAATTTAAAATAGTGGTTCTTAATGTTTTTGGGTGTTAAGAGAATGTATCACTATTTTTTTTTTTGTGAGTCTGTTATATTCACATAGCTCTTGTTGTGCTTTGGGCTTCAAGAGCACCAGTTACACTTTTAATTTATCAGATTCTTGTATGTAGGAATGTCAATTGTATAATGGACTATTGAATATTCCCAATACTCTAGACAACTAAGGTATACAATTATCAAAATTGTATTTCACTGCATTTTGATAGATGAGAGTTTGTCCATAGGGTGATCCAGTATGGCGCCTGAGGATATTGAGAAACATCAATTATACAAATTTCTTCGAAGATGGTCAAAGGAATTTATGTTTGAAATGGAATTCAAGTGAAAGGTCAAAGATGAGATGTTGAAGAAAGAGGAGTGTTTTAGAGTTGATATGTCTGTTGATGAAGTCTAGTTGAACAAATATCGGTTTCTTGTTGTAATATCTATTTTTTATATTGTAAGTTGTGTTTAATTTTGACATGTAAGCATTAAGAGAGAAACTTGGGGGTAATTCTTACATGGTAAATTTAGATTTGGTTTGGGATTATGTTGAGAGAATAGATCAAATTCCTTATTCAGCTTTGGAATGTGTTGGATCTAAATTCATATTGTGAATGAATAGTGTAAAAAATTAAGTTTTAGTTTGTATACTAGTTTCCTTTTGTATCATGAGGGAGGGTTATGAATAAATTTTACAGAAAATTTTTCATTTCCATAAAAACAATCACACCTATACAAAAAGGTTTTCCCTCTTCAAACGTTCAAAACATTCACCCTGGTCTTATGAAACTTGGTGGTAGCTATGGGAACGCCTCTTGATCACCCTCTTGTAGTATGAACTGTACAAGAAACACTAATAGTTGATGTGGAGATGTCAGGTATTGGTGGTTTTTTCTGCAGGTTTCTTTGCCACATCCATTCATAAGGTGATAAACCACCTTCATTACCACGTGCATCAATCACAAATTGTAAGTTATTTCATCTCTCTTTAAATCTCAAAAAAAAAAAAATCATCAATAGTGCTTTGATAGTTTCACATGTTTTTCATTGCAAATCATGTGTCCAATCTAAAATTTTTGATTTTTTTAATCTTCGTCACCAAAAATTTGTGAGGTAAAATAAAAATTGGTCATGGGCATTCATGATGTAATGATCATAGATTTTGTTGTTTATCAATACCTCAAATAGCCATGGATAATTTTTTTTTAATACAAACTATCCCTCTTTCCTACAATTAAGATAATCACTATTTGTCAAAGACAAGTTGTTGTGGATAGTAATGAACCTCCAACACTCAAGTTATTTGTGCTACATCCTACTCGCATCTCTAAACAAAAATATGAAGAATTTAACACACTAGAATGTAAAGGTTTGTGTGTAACCTCATAAATATATTGATGAAAAAAATTCAATATTTGGTTACACATTAATAAGATTTTCGATTTCATTGCCTAACATCCCAACAAGTAGTGATTTGATTTTTCTTATTTTCCATATATGTTTTTTCTTAATATATTTCTACATAAAAGAACAAGAAAACATAAGATTACATGGAATATTCATAAAACAATTAAAAAAACCATAAATTTAACTCTGCAAGTTGGGGCTGAGGACAATCAAATGACCTTATTATAACTGGGAACATGACATACAAAATCATGATCATTTCCAACAAGAAAGAATTGTCTGGAAATTTAAAAAGACAATAAAAAAAAACCTCATTATAACTAGGACAATGACATGCATAATCATAACCATTCAAAACAACAAAGAATTCTATGAGAATTTGAAAGAAAGCTAGGCATCAATATTGATGAATGCAAGTCAATTTTATTTATAGATTATGATATAATTTCCAATAAATCTCATTTAAATTGTGTAGATTGGCCTCATTTATAAAAATTTATTGGCAAATAAATCATAGAAAATTATGCCTTTAGCATATATTAACTAGATTTAATAATAAAATGATGTTAATTATTAATTTTTTGAACTTATATTATTATATAAGTATATTATAAAGCATTAAATTATATTTTATTTAATAATTTTAAATTTTAAATCTAATTAAAATTGTGTTATATCATTTTAACAATGAAAATTCTTAAATATCGAACATAAATATTTTCAAAACAAGGGAATTACTCCATTTAATTATTTAATAAATATAAAATTAGAAATGTAAATACATAAGCAAAAATAATACTTTGCTTTTCATATATTATAATGTTTTAATTATAAATTTGATTTCTTTATCTAGTTTTATATCAATTTATATATAATCATAATAAGAATAAATGTTTAGTATTGTTGGTAATATTTATAACAGTAATAATAAGAATATATTTTTACCATTTTAAAAATAATTAATTAAATTGTTTTTTTAGTTTTCATATTTTCAGAATTATTATTTCTTTAAAATTTTAAATATTTTTCCATCTTTTATTATAAGAACTATACATACACAACCTAACATATCCCTATTTTAAATATTTGCACTTATTGAGGAAAAACTCTCAGATTTCCTTCTCTATGTAGAGAAACCTTATATCAATATCATGTGGTTGGTTGAAGTATATAATGTCCCTGTGTTTGATAAATTCTATGTTTGTTAGTATGATAACATCAAACTCTCTTATTTTTATATATACCCATCCCCTTGATGAGAAGGGAACTAAGAAAAGCACGAGTGCTTTTAGTATTGTGTGGTACTTTTCACTTCCTAGAACATACGACAGTGGGAGATCAATTGGAGGAAATGAAAGATCAATTGGAGGAAATGAAAATTTGGACAATGGGAGATCAATTGGACGTGATGAAAATATGGTAATGAAAAATTGAGTAAAAGTTTTTTCCATAAGCTTCCAAATCAACGATTGAAAATGGGATTTTTTGATTACATTAAATATGAAGAATGTAATACTTGTAGAGGTTTCGCACGCCTTCCTCCGAGAGAGGAAAATGAAAAATGACAGCGGCAACAACACTGTTTCTATCAGGATAATGTTGAGAGTTTCAGACTAGGCCAACGAGTTGTTGTGTTGATTCGGTGAACGCTTTTCCAGAATTCATTCGACTGGTTATTCATGGCAGAGCCTCTCGAGGCTTACGCCTTGCAGAAACTACTGGTGTTAACATTTTTTTGACCATAATTGGATAAATGGGGGCATGTGATCTCTTCTTTAGACAATGAAACACACTGTAAGAGGATGCTTGCAACTGACATTCGAAATCTCGACAGTTACACGATGTTCGAAGAAATCTCAAACTCTTTCACCATCATCAGTTGCAGTGTAAATGCAAAATCAGATGGCGAAATCTTGAATTTTTCAAAGAATGCAGGGCACTCAAGTAAATGCGGAGAAGTATGCAGCATATTTGTTTTGAGTTTCATAAATCAATAAAGAACGGTCATTCGTTTTGCTTCTCTTTGGTGTTTAGTTGTTATTTTATTTGTAAAATTATTTTGTGTAAAATTATATGAGGGAGGACTAACTATTGAACAAAATAGCACAATTACAATTTAAGATAACGGTTGTCAATGTTTTTAGGTTTTAAGAGAATGTATCATTAATTTAATTGTGTCTGTATTTTATAAGCATATTGGTCTTATTGTGTTTAGGCATATACAACTATCAAAAGAGTATTTCTCTACATTTTGATAGATGAGAGTTTATCCATAGGGTGATCAAGTACTGATATTTCTCCTTAGAAGATCAAGAAACATCAGTTATACAATTTTCATAAAAGATGGTTAGAAGGGTTTATGTTTGAAATGAAGTTTAAGTGATAGGTCAAAGAAGAGGTGGTGTTTGCAAGATTCAAGAGTGGATATGAGTGCTAAGGAATTCTAGTTAGACAAACATAAATTTCTTATTGTAATATCTCTTTTCTATATTGTAATTTGTGTTTAATTTTGACATGTGAGCATTAAGGGAGGAACTTGGAGATAATGCTTACATGGTATATTTAGTGTTGGTTTGGGATTATCTTGAAAGAATATCTCAACTTCCTTATTAGTCTTTGGAATATTTTTTATCTAAGTTCAATTATATATTTGTGAATTAATAAATTGTGGAAAAATAATTTTTGGTATGTATACTAGTTTCTTTGTGTATCATGAGAGATGGTTATGAATAATTTTTACAAAAAATATTTGAGCTCCATAAAAACAATCAAAACTCTACAAGAAGGTTTTCCCTCCTCAAACTTTCAAATCATTCACCCATATCTTGTGAAACTTGGTGGGTAGATATGAGAACACATGTGGATCACCCTCTAGTACTATTAATTATATAAGAAACACTAAGAGATTATGTGGAGACGTTGGGTATTGGTGATCTTTGGCAAAGGTTTCTCTGCAACATCCATTCATTAATCTCATAAACCATCTTCCTTATCAGGTGCATCAATCACAAATGGTAAGTTATTTCATCCCTCCTTTACTCTCCCCCAAAAAATCATAAACCATCTTCCTTATCAGGTGCATCAATCACAAATGGTAAGTTATTTCATCCCTCCTTTACTCTCCCCCAAAAAATCATCAATAGTGCTTTAATAGTTTCCCATGTTTTTCATTGAAAATCATCTGTGTATAAACTAAAAGTTTTGAAATTTTGTCACCAAAAATTTCTGAAGTATAATAGAAATGGGTTGTGAGCATTAGTGGTGTACCAAGCACATTTAGTTTCCTAATCGTGTACATTGATTTCCTTATTTATCAATACCTTATAAAACACCTTCCTTAGCAGGTGCATCAATAAAAAATGGTAAGTTATTTCATCCCTCCTTTAATCTACCCCAAAAATCATCAATATTTCTTTGATAGTTTCCCATATTTTTCATTGCAAATCATTGGTGTCTAAAATAAAAATTTTGAAACATTGTCACCACAAATTTCAGAAGTATAATAGAAACGGGTTGTGGGCATTGGTGATGTAATGAGGAGATTTAGTTTCCTAATGGTGTACATTGATTTCAATATTTATCAATACCTTATAAACCACTTTCATTAGGAGGTGCATCAATCAAAAATGACCTTCCTTAGCAGGTCCATCAATCAGAAATGGTAAGTAATTTCATCTCTCCTTTAATCTCTTCAAAAAAGTCATCAATAGTGTTATGATAGTTTCCCAGTTTTTTCATTGCAAATCATTTTTGTATAAACTAAAAATTTTGAAACTTTGTCACCAAAAATTTCTGAAGTATAATAGAAATGGGTTGTGGGAATTAGTGATGTAATGAACACATTTATTTTCCTAATATTTTGAATACCCATGGATAAATTTTGTTGAATATAAACTATGAGTCTTTCCTACAAATAAGATAATCAAGATTCATAACATTTTCTTGGTTTTCAAAGACATGCTGTTGTGAATGATAATGAACCTTTGACACAAGAGTTATTTTCACTATATCCTACTAGCATCACTAAACAAATATATGAATCAGTTACAACTTTGGAATTGTGAAGTTTGTGTGTAGTCCCATGAAGATATTGATGAAAAACACAATGCCCAACCTAGTTGGGGAGACAATAATATGTTTTTCAATTTCATCTTCTAGTATCCCAAGAAGTAATAATCACACACACAAACACACACACACACACACACACACACACACACATTCCTACAGGTAAGAACAAAAAAACATGGGATTACATGGGATATTCGTAATTTAAAAAAAAAGAAAAACCTAAATTCAATTATGCAGGTTGGAGCTAAGGACAATCATAAGAACTCATTATGACTAGGACAATGACATGCACAATCATGATCATTGCTAACAAGAATGAATTGTTTGCGATTTAAAAAAAAATCTAGATATCAACATTTATTAATGCAAGTCATTTTTATTTATAGACTATGATGTAACTTCTAGTAGGTTTCATTTAAATTATGTTGATTTGTCTCGTTCATAAAAGTTGATTGACATATAAATGATGGAAAATTATTATTTTGGAATATATTAACCACATTTAATAATGTAATTATGTTAGTTATTAATTTTTTAACTTATATTATTATAAAACTATGTTAAATGTTCTTCAATTATATTTTATTTAATAATGTAAAATTTTAAATCTAATTAATTTTTTGAACATCATTTCAATAATGAAACTTATAAAAAATCGAACATAAATATTTTATTAAATATTTCATTATTTAATAAATACAAAACTGTAAATGTGAAATACATTTAAAAAAAAAAAAAAACATTTCTTTTTTCATTTGTTATAATGATTTAATTTATAAATTTAATGTATTCATCTCATTTTATGTCAGATTATATACAATCACAACCAGAATAAATGTTTTGTAATATTGATAATCTTTATAATAGTAAAAATAAAAATATATTTAAACCATATTAAAAATAATTAATTAATTTAATTTTTTAGTTTTCTTATTTTTAGAATTATTATTTCTTCTAAATTTTCAATATCTTGCCAACTTTTATTATACATATTATATATACACAATAATGTGATAGGAAATAAATAACTTTTTTTCTGGCATCGATATCTCTACCGAAAATTATATTAATGTAAGAGATGTAAGAGATGTCAGCCAAGTCTATTCCATAAGTAAATATTAAGTAAATATGTTTTGTTATTGTCAACCAAAAAACATGAGAAGAAAGGTATTATTAATATTCTTTATGTACCTAATCATAGACATAAACTAAGAGGAATGGTAATGTAACATATCCAGGTTAAAAGTTTATGAAATAAAAGTTAATAAAGTAAAAAATAAGACCACAATTAAGGGACACTTATTTCAAGGTGAATGTTGGGAAAAATATTTTATCAGGCATCACTTGATATGTGTTTGTCGCCAAAGAAAATTGGAAATGGAAAAGGAAAAGGCATTCAAGAGGAAAGTATTCTTGGCACATTTATTTATGAAAATAAAGGAAATTAGGAGAAAAAGAAGGTAAAAGGTCACATGTTGCATGTGTGGAGGAAAATGGAGCAAAATAATGGAAAATAAAGAAAATAAAGGCCTCATTAATAAAAATTATTCTAAGGAACAATTGATACTTTTTTTCAATTTAGTTTTGGAACCCTCTAATTATTCTCTCTCTCTCTCTCATTCTCTTGGATAGTTAGAGTTCTATTGGAGCAATTCAACATTGTGCTAAGGACGAGGGAGAAAGCAAAAGAAGGACAAGAAAGGAAAGGAAAGCAAGGGTCAAATCAGGAAAAGCAAGATCTAGCAGATTCAAAAGGAATACTTGCAGGTAACATATTGCACATGTAATTTCCTAATGGGTTTCAACATGTATGGCTTATGCATATAGGTATTTGGTAATATTGTTTTCAATGGCATGGTTTTTCTCGATTATGGTAGTGGTTTTCAGCCTTGCCTTGCCTTTTTCCATAAGTGATGGTGTGTCAGAATTTTGATCTCAGTTTCGAGCTTTGGATTTTCCATATGGATTTTTGAGGAGAAGGTGGTCTCAACGTTAATTCCCAAAGGCCTAGGAATCCCTTGACCGATTTTTGCAAGATACATGATAAAGCCTAAGGGAGGTGTCATGATTTAGGGTAGAGTGATATGGGATCAGATTGCAGTAAACCCTGAGATATAGGGAGATGAAAAATTCCTCAATGATAGTGATAGATTCTGGATTACGTTTCCAACTTATGGTCTTTTTTTTCATAAGAGAAATGGCTGGTGCGATCACTATATGGTGAGGCTGGAGTTGGTTTAGGCTCTGGATTTCCTTGTTTGTTTTGGGATTGGTTTATCCATGAGATCCCACATTCATGCTTGAAATATGGCATGGGGGTGACATGATGATGATATATTTGGCTCAACCATGTCTATGGTTAGGTGGAACATGGATGTCCTGAACGTGGTCAATATTTTCCTATGTTTAGTTTAAGCCAAGTTATCCTTCTTTTGTACCTATTATTATGTGGATTTAATGGTTTTATTCTCACTGTTATTTCCATGGTTTTATGATGGTTATAAGCATGTTTAAATGATTGGTTCATGTCATGGTTATTTCGAGTCTTTACCTGTAATTGTTAAAATGATCGATGAAAGACCTAATTGATGTCATATCTAGTTAAGGAAGAGGGTGGTGATCCCTATTTTAATTTTTCATAAGAGTTTTTATTCATTTAGGCTTTGTCTTGTATGCTAAACCTGTATCTTACATTAATGCCAAGTGTTTGATATAATGACAATCCGAGTTGGGGATGGTCAGTCCTAGTCCTAGAGTTATTTTTTGGTCATGTTGCATTGTCTTCATGTGTTTAATTGTTTTTGAAAGCTACAAGAATTTCTTGGAACTGTCTTAGATTTTGGGCTTGAAAAGTGCCTTAAATCTCAGGGATGCAGGCACGGGTCTTGGAAATCTAGTCCTTATATGTAGGCATGCATGCTTGTACGTGCATCCAGAGCCTTCGAGATACATGGGTGTAGTATTTTGGGTTTTTCCATGAGGTTTTATACATGAAATCTTAATGGGACCCACGGAAATTTCTCGTTGATGACTTGGAAAACCTTTAGGTGTCTTGTACTAGGTGATATAGGTCTATATTGTGGTCTTTTGCTTTGATTTCACTTCCTTAAAGTCACCAAGGAGGTTGAGTTGTGCTTAACTTACCTTCTTCTCATTTTTACCCCAGTTGGATGGTTACTTAGGTAGGTGTGAGGGGAGTTGGAAGTTATAGGTGGTATCAAAGCTTGGTTACAATCTCATTGGGAAAAATCTATTTTTTGCAATATTTTCATTGTCATGTATCCATTTTATTCTTGTGTTGGCTTCTTATGTTATGATTCATGTAATGGTTGCATCTGCATTGTGTTTGTCGTGGTGGTAATTATGTCGCCATGGAAGGTTTGAGGGTGTTGTTGTCAATGTGTTTTCATGAGCATATGATTGGTTATGCATGTCAGGTGGGTACACATGGTCAAGTTTGCATTTGTATCATTGAAGTGACATGCATAAGGTCATTTTGTGTAGTTGATATGGTCATGCATTAATGATTTGAATCTAACTGAAATAATGTTTATGCACTGATATACCATGTTTTATAATTCTATATGCTATCATGATTATGTTCATACAGGTATTAATTTGATTGGTTGATATTAAAAATGAGATATCCTACCCGAATTATGCTAATGTACATTAGTTTATTTTGATTTAGTTTAAGTTGACATGAGATGCCTTGCGGGAAGAAATAAATTATGGCTAGAAATATGGTAGAATATTTAAAGGATTCCCCTTATGAATCCAATGAGAAACATGGTATTTTGTATTCATATGATTTACCATATACATTTATAAGTTTGAAGGAAGAGATAAACATTTTTAAGGTGAACAATGATAGGATCATACATGAAAAACAAAGACAAGAAGAAGTAAATTTGGAAATGCTTCAAAGCTTGTCAGATTTGCAGCGACAGGGGCCACTTCGTATCAGTTGTGGATAAGAGGATAGAACTAATTGTGGTTACAGGTCCAGTAGAGATGATATGATTATAGATGGCATATTCTTGGTCACTCTATATAGGAGAGGTGATAGACACAGGTACCATTCTATTTATGGTTTGGATATGCATCATGATCGTCATCACTATCATCCTTATAGGAGGAATGACAGGGGATATTTTTCAGATGAGCTTAAGAAATAAAATACACCTACCTTTGATAGAGATATGAAGAAAGAAAAGAATGCAAAGCCATGGTTTCTTCGTATGTGGAAGTTTTGTAGATTGCATGAGTATTCAGAAAACATGAATGCCATAATAGCAACTTTTAGTCTCAAAGGTGAAGCATACATTTGGTGGGAAGATGTGAAGAATTTTTGGGGTATTTATGAGGATGAGCTTACATGGAGTGAGTTTGATAGGCTATTTGGGAAGAATTATTTGTCAGAGAGGTACTATGATGTTAAAGCTAAAGTGTTTTATCATTTTCAGATGGGGTCCATAACGGATGATGAGTATACTAGTAGGTTTTTGGATTTATTTATATATGTGGATTACGTAAAGGTGGAAAAGGCCAAGATCCAGAGAATCATAAATGGATTTCTAGTAGCGTATAGAGACTAGACTAAGTTTCATGAGCCTAGATCATTGGACGATGTCGTTTTAAAACTGAAGCATTATTATGAGAAGTCAAAACGCAATTTTGAGCCTAAGCATGACTTGAAAGGAAATGATAAATCTAAATGAATATGGCCACCAAAGAGGGAAAGACAACAAGATTCATGTGAGAAAGAATATGTGGATCCTTAAAATAATTGCAGTACAACTGGGAAGGGACCTGGAGAGAAGCATACTAAAGGTGATGCTAGAGCATCATTACATTTTTTAATATGCGGCAAGGATCATCGTAAGAGGAAATATCCACAGTGTTAGGGTGATAGACCCTATATCTATAGTCCACAGGAGGCGCAGATAGTTGGGGATGTTGGGTATAACATTCCTTAGATTAAGGAAGTTGTGGAAAATAGGAATGCACATTATGAGGCTTCTGTTATTGATATCGATGTTAACCTTTGTGATCAAGTTGTTTCTATTTTTATTTATCTTGTATCTAATTATAGCTATATTAATCCTCACCTGGTGGATAAGTGTGGTTTGAGAAAATTGCATGTAGAATCTTTCTTAGTGTAGTTGGCTACATGTTTAAATAAAATATTTCGCCATTGGGTAAGAGCTTGTTCATTTGAGTTGAATTATACGCCTATAACAATGTAACGAAACATATTTTGAATGGGATCATATAGTACGATATTGGGTATGGATTGGTTATATCTTCATAGGACCAAGGTGGATTGTTATAACAAATTCATTGAGTGCTTGGATGATAATGGGGAACCAAGACTCTTAAAGGGAAGAAAGAAAGCAACATCAGTTAGGATGGTGATATCCATGCATGCCAAGCGAAATCGCCGAAAAGAGTGTAAGATATTTTTGGTCCATATCTCTAGTGACAAATATGTTGAGAAATTATCGAGTTCTAAAAAAATTTGATTTTGTTTTTCCAATAAATATTTTATAGTTTCCACCTCACACGAAGGTAAACGTTTCCATTGAGTTGGTACCAGGGGCAGCACCAACACCAAAGGCACCTTACAGGATGAGCACACCTGAGTTCATAGAGTTAAAGTTGTAGAGGAAAGAGATTATTGATAAGGGATACATTGGGCCAAGTGTATCGCCTTGGGGTGCACCAGTGTTATTCATAAAGAATAAGGATGACACTCTTAGATTGTGCATTTATTATAGGAAGTTGAAAAAAGTGAAAATCATGAACGTGTACCCATTAGCAAGGATTGATTATTTGTTTGACTAACTAAAGGGAGTAAAATATTTTTATAATATCAATTTGAGATCGGTATATCATCAGGTACACATCAAAGAATAGGAAATCTACAATACTGCATTCAGGACCAAGCATGTTTATTATGAGTTTGTTGTAGTTTCATTTCATTTGGCTAATGCTCTAGCTACATTTATGTGTTTCATGAATAATTTGTTACATCCTTATCTGGAAAATTTTGTCACTGTGTTCATTGATGATATATTGCTATATTTTAAAAATGACGAAGACTAGGGGCATAAATTCTCTGAGCAGACAAATATAGGTAAATCACATTGCAACTATGAGCTCGAATGGGACAAATTTACATTATAGGATATCACAGGAGGTCAACAGGATGTCATATATATGAAGATTATGCACAGATTGCAGAAGAGTATATGTACAGGTATAGGTACAGTTACAAGTACAAGTATAGGTGTAAAATGTGTGGAATATTGTCTTATGACATAAGGATTGTTCAGGTTTAGAGACAGGATATATGTGCTACAGAGTAGAAGGCTCAAGATGGTGATCTTTAGGGAGTTTCATGTGAAACCATATTCAGTACACCTAGGCTCTCTTAAGTTTTTTATTGTATTGAATATATTCTATTATTGGTTGAATCTGAGGAGGGATGTACCATAATTCATGACTAAGTGTTTGGACTTTCAGCTAGAAAAGGAAGGGTGTAGGTATCCAAGTGTTCTACTATAATCTATTATGATTCTATTATCAAAACAGGATCTCATTTCCATGGATTTTATAGGATTTCTAAGGAAAGTGAGACAACATGATTTTATCATGGTAGTTGTTGACAGGTTGACAAAGGTTACACACTTCATTCCATTTAAGAATAACTCTTTAGATAGTGATGTAGCATAGGTATTCCTTAGATACATAAGAATATTGCATGGTGTTCGAAAGAAGATCGTTCTATATAGGGATGCAAATTTAACTTCCAAGTTTTGGAAGGCGTTATTTGTAGGATTATGCACTCAGTTCACCTTCAACAAAACTTATCATACGGAGATAGATGGACAAAATTAGAGGGTAAATGTGATCTTTGAGTACATGTTGAGGATGTATGTGATGCATCAACAATGAAAATTGGAAGAGTATCTACAATTTGTTGAGTATGGATACAACAATGGGTATCAAGAGTCATTTGGGACGAGTCCCTTCGATGCACTGTATTGGAAAAGTTGTAATAGTCACATCAGTTGGAATGATCTAGTTAACATGGTGTTGATTTGACCAGACATGTTTGCAGACATGGAGCAGGAGATGCAGGTTATAAAGAAGCATCTAAATTCAAAATAGGAATAAGATAAGAGTTATGTAGACCACCACATTGGAATTTAAGGAGTTTCATGTTAGGGAGCATGTTTATTTGCGCATCAAGCCTAAGAAGTGCTCCTTGAGGATCATATCATGTGTCAAGATTTTTCCATGATATTCTGATCCTTTTGAGATCCTTGAGAGAATTGGATCAGTGGGCTATTGACATGGACTACCTCCAATAAAAATTTCATTATGTGTTTCATTTTTCATTACTTAAAAGTTATATAAAGGATGTTGATCATGTTATTGATTGGTATGTATTGCAGGTGGAGAAAGAATGAAATTTCCAACCAAAACCTCACTGCATATTGCAGCGGAAGTGTATCATGTTTAGGAACAAAGTGATTAAGAAATTTAAAGTGTCGTGGAAGAAATTTGTGCCTGATGAAACTACATGGGAAATGGTGGATCAAATGTGGGTCATGTATCCTTCATTGTTTACTGGTTGAGGCAAAAGAGTTTTGGTTTGGTGTTTATTATATGTTTGGAATATGTTTTGGTGATGTTTTGGTATATGTACTTATGTATATGGATTTAAATACGACCATGAGATAATTTATAAAGCTCAAATAAGCGGTATCGATTTTATATGGTCATGTTATCATGGGTTTTTCTTTAGAGAAGGTTACTCATTGTAAATACTGCATCGAGCTAGTCATAAATCTCCATGAGAAGTATGTTTTATTTTCAGTGGTTTTTCTTAGGTGTAGGTGTGATTTGAAATTGAGGATTTTTTTCCCCAAGCGGCAGGGTTCTGTAAGATATTTGGGCTAAAATTTCATGTAATAAATGTTAATAAAGGAAAAAATAAGACTACAGTTAAGGGAGACTTATTCCAACTTGAATGTTGGGAAAATTTTCCAAACAGGCATCACTGGATATGTGTTTATCGCTAAAGAAAGTTTTCAATGGAAAAGGAAAAGGAATTAAGGAGGAAAAAAGTATTTTTGGCATATTTATTTAAGAAAATAAAGGAAATTAGGAGAAAAGGAAGGCAAAGGTGGCAGGTTGCATGTGAGGAGGAAAATGAAGTAAAATAATGGAAATTTAAGAAAATAGAGGCCTGATTAATAAAAATTCTTATGAGGATCAGTTCGTACCTTTTTTCAGTTTAGTTTTGGGGCTCTCTCATTATTCTCTCTCTCCCTCTCACACACTTTTGGATACTTAGAATTTTCTTAGATAAATTCAGCATTATTCCAAGGAGGAGGGAGAAAGAAAAAGAAGTATGGGATGGGAAGTAAAGCAAGGATCGGGTAAGGAAAATCAAGATTTAGAAGCTCCAGCAGGAATACTTACAGGTAACATATTGCATGTGTCATTTTCTATATTTTATGGACATGCATGCCTTATGCATGTTGGTATTTGGTCATCTTGTTGTTGGTGGCATGGTTTTTCTAGGTTATGACACTAGTTTTGATACTTTACTTTCCTTTTTTTGGATTCCATGGTGTTTTGTGATTTTGTTCGCATTTTTCAGCTTCCAATTTCTAGATGGATTTCAGAATCTGAGGTGGAGGTGGTATCAAGGTACATTCCCAAAGGCCTAGGAAACCCTTGATTGGTTTTGGCAAGATACACAGTAAATCTTGAGGGAGGTGTCTCATTTTATGCCATAGTGATCTGGGATTGGATTGAGGTAAAGCCTGAGAGACACGGAGATGGAATATTCTTCAAGGACAGTGATGGATTCTAGATGGAATTTCCAAGTTCTACTCAGTTTTGTGATCAGACCACCGGTTGGTGTGATACTAGTATGGTGAGGGTGGAGGTGGTTTAGCCTATCGATTCACTTCGTTTCTTTTGGATTGGTGTTTCCATGAAAGCCCACATTCCTATTTAGAATATGGCATGGTGGTGACTAGCTGAAGATATACTTGGCTCAACCATGTCTATGGTCGGGTGGAACGTGGAAGTCCCAAACCTGGTTGGTATTTTCCTATGTTTAATGGAAGCTAAGTTCTCTTACTTTTGTACCTATTATTATATGGATTTTATGGTTGTATGCTCACTATTATTTTCATGGTTTTATGTTGGTTATAAGAATTTTTAAATGAGTGGTTCATGTCATGGCTATTTCATGTTTATACTTGTAATTGTTAAAATAAAGGAGGAAATAATTAATTATTCCATATCTAGTTAGGAATATCGTTTTGATCCTTGTTTTAATGTCTCATAAGATTTTTCAGTCATCTAGGCTCTTCCTTGTATCCTATACATATAGCTTACATTCATGCCAAGGGTTTTACAAAATGTCAGTCCCGATTAGGGATGGTCAGGCCTAGTCTTGGAGTCAATATTTGGCCATGTAAAATTTTCATCATATATTTAATGATTTTTAAAAGATAAAGAAATTTCTCAGCATTGTCTAGTATTTTGGGCTATAAAATTTCCTTAAATCCCTTAGACGCAAGCAAAGGTCTAGGTAATTTAGTTTTTCGACACAAAAATGATTGATTGTGCATGCATCCAGAGCCTCCCAGACTCATGGATGTAGTCTTCTGGGTACGTCAATGGGGTTTTATTCATGAAATCTTAGTGGGACCCATGTACAGGTGAGGCGGATGACCAAGACAACCTTAATGTGTCTTGTAGCAGGTGGTATAGGACTGTGTTATTGTTTTCCAATTCGATTCCACTTCGTTAAAATAACCAAGAAGATTGAGTCTGTATTAACTTCCCCTCATCTCATGCTTACCCCACTTGGCTGGTTAATTGGGTAGGTGCGAGGGGAGGTGGACATTACCGATGGTATCAGAGCATGGTTTCACTCTCCTTTGGAAAAGTCTGATGTTTTCAAGATTGTCATTGTCATGTATTCATGGAATTCATATGTGTGTTTTAAAAGTTATGGTCTATGTACTAGTTTTATCTCCATGGTTTTTCTCATGGTGGCAATGGTGTCTCCATGGAAGGGGTGAGGGTGTTGTTGTCATTTTTTTGTCATGAGCATATGACTAGTTATACATGTCATGTGGGTACATGTGGTCAAGTTTTCATTTTTTTTTATGGAATTGATATGCATAAGGTCATGGTGTGCAGTTGATATGGTCATGCATTGATGACTGGAATCTAACTCGAATGATGTTTATGTGTTGATATACCATGTGTTATAAGTATACATGCTCTCATTATTATGTTTATACATGTATTACACTAATTTTTGATCTTTAAAATGAGATATCAACCTTGAATTATGCTAAGGTACATTGGTTTATTGTGATTTGGTTTAAGCTAACATGAGATTCCTTCCATGAATAAATAAATATGTCTATTAATATGGTAAAGTACAAGAATTTCCCTTATGAATCCGATGATATTAAACATGGTGTTGATCATTCATTTGATTTAGAAAATACACTAAGATGTTTGAAGGAAGAGACAAGGAATTGTAAGGAAGAAAATGATATGATCATATAGGCATAAGAAATACAAGGAAAAGTAAATGTGGAAATCCTTCATATTTTTTCATATTTGCAGTGACAAGGTCCACTCTGGATCAGTTATGGGCATGAGGATGGAACTAATGGTGCTTATGGAAGTAGGTCCCACTAGATATTTTATGATTAGAAATGGAAAATTCTTGGACACTCCAAATAGGAGAGGTGACAGACACATGTAACAATCTATTTCTTGTTCGGATAGGCATCATGATCATCATTGCTATTATCCTTACAAGAGGAATGACATGGGATATTTTCTGAATGATTTTAAGAAAGTAAATCTATTTTCCTTTGATGGAGAGATTAAGAAAGCACTGGATGTAGAGGCTTGGTTTCCTGGTATGAGGAAATTCTTTAGATTACATAACTATTCAGAAGACATGAAAGCCATAATAACTACATTTAGTCCCAAAGGTAAATGAGACATTTAGTACGATAGTGTGAAGAATTTCAGGAGTATTTATGAGGAGGACCTAACCTGGAGTTAGTTCGAGAGGCTATTCCATAAAAATTATCTGTTAGAGAGGTACAATGATGCTATAACTCAAGATTTTGATGAGTTTCATATGGGCTCCATGACAGATGATAAGTATACTAGTAGGTTTTGAAGTTTTTGACTTATGTGGCTTACCTCAATGAGAAAAAGGCTAAGATCGAGAGATTCATCAACAGATTTCCAACATCATATAGAGACGAGGTTGAGTTCGATGAGCCTATATCATTCAAGGAGGCCATTCGAAAGTTGAATCATTTTTATGAGCATTAAAAACAAAAAATTGAGCCTGAGCATGATTTTAACAGAAATGAGAAAGTGAAAGTAAGATGGCCACAAAAGCGAGAAAGAACACAAGATGTTGGTGATAAAGAAAATGTGGTTCAGTACAACTGGGAAGGGACCTGGAGAGTAGTAGACTAGAGGTGATAGTAGAGCACCGTTGTAGTGTTGTATATGTGGAAATGATAATCGTAAGAGGGATTTTCCATTGTATCAGGGTGGTAGAATCTAGATATGTAGTGCAGAGGAGGTGCATACAATTGCGGATTTTGGGCATAACATTCTTAGGATTAATGCAACTGTAGAAAACATGAAGACATATATTCAAGCTTCTATCATTGAGATGGATGGTTAGATTTGTGATAAAAAAAATTCTATTTTGATTGACCTTGGATATAATTATTCTTATACTAATCCTGACATGGTGGATAAGTGTGGTATGAGAAAATAAATACATGTAGAACCTTGGTTAGTGCAGTTGGCTACACATACGAAGAAAATATTTCACCATTGTGTAAGAGCTTCTGCATTTGAGTTGGATGGTATGTCTACAATAGTGCACTTGATAATATTTCCATTGGGATGATATAATATGTTATTAGGTATGGACTATTTATATATTCATAGGACCAATGTTTATTTTTATGACAAATCCATTGAGTGCTTGGATGAAAATGGGGAACCAAGAGTCTTACAGGTAAAGAAGAAACCCACATCAATTAGGATGGTTAAAACCATGAATAGCAAGCATAGTTATAGGAAAAGGTGTGTGTTATTTTTGTTTCATATCTATTGTGACAAAGGTAATGAAGTGGAGGATGCAAATGTGTTGAGTAGGTACCTATTTCTACTATAGTTTCAGGATTTGTTTCCAGTAGATATTTCAGAGTTTCCACCTCATAAAGAAGTTGATTTTCTATTGATTTGGTGTCAGTGGCAACACCAATATAAAAGGAAACTTATAGGATGAAAACACCTAAGTTGGTATAGTTAAAGTTTCATCTGAAAGAGATGCTTAGTAAGAGATATATTAGGAATTGGGGCACACCAATGTTGCTTGTAAATAAGAAGGATGGCACTCTCATATTGTGCATTGATTATAGGAAGTTGAATAATGTGGCCATCAAGAATAGGTGCCAATTATCGATGATTTTTTATTTGTTTAATAAACTGAAGGGAGAAATAGTGTTTTCTAATATTGATTTGAGATTGGGATATCATCAAGTACACATCAAAGAAGAGGAAATATACAATACTACATTCATAACCAAGCATGTGATTTATGAGTTTTTTGTAGTTTCATTCTGTTTGACTAATTCTCCAGCTAAATTTATGTGTTTGATGAATAGTGTGTTGCGACCTTATTTGGACAAGTTTTTCATTGTGTTATGGAAGAAAGGAATAACCTGTTTCTGAGTTCATTGATGATATATTAAATATTAGAAAAAGGAGGAAGAGAATGGAAAGAATTTGGGAGCAATGTTGATATTGTTGAGATAAAATTAGTTGTATGTTAAGCTCAACAAGTGTAGTTTCTTCTAGACTGAGGTACATTGATTGAGACATGTTGTCTCGAAGGAAGGAATCACAACAAATCTAGAAAAGGTAAGAGCCATCATCGAATGGGTAGCTCCTGGAAATGTAGATGAGGTGAGATATTTCATGGTACTAGAAATTTATTACAAGAGCTTCATCAAGAACTTCTCACAGATTGCTTATGTAATTACATCATGGTAGAGGAAAGGTAAGAAGTTTTAGTGGACAAAAGAGTGTAAGGCTAGTTTTGAGCAATTTAATAAATTGTTAAGACATGCTCCAGTGTTAAATATTGTAGATTTGGACAAATATTTTATCATGTGTATAGGTGCTTAAGAGAGATGGCTTTGTTGGGTGCTTATGTAGGATGGACATGTAGTATGCTATGAGTCACATTAAATAAATAAACATGAGAATAATTATCTGATGCATGATCTTGGGATAGCATCGATCATATATGCATTCAATATGTGGAAGTACTATCTTCTTGGGAGGTGATTTGTTCTTATGAGCGATCATAGTGGGTTGAGGTACTTGTTTTACAAGTCAAATATAAATGTGAGGCAGGCTAGATGGTTGGATAAAATCAGTGAGTTTAATTTTTAGATCAAGTACATGAAATGTAAAGAGAAGAGGGTCACAGATGCTCTTAGAATGGAGATACAAGTAAATCCCATTACAACTATGAGCTCCTATGGGAAGTATTTAAAGGATAGGATCTTGCAAGCACGTCAACAAGATGTAAGTTATATGAAGCTTGGGAAAATATTGCAGCTTAGTAAAGATAGTAGTACAGATACATGTATAGGTGTAGGTACAGGTATAGGTAAATGTGTACATGATGTGGACTCTTGTCTTAGTCCATATGGTTTGGTTAGGCTTAGAGACAGAATATATATTCTAGATAGAAATTAGTTGAAGAAGGGTATATTAAGGGATTTTCATTTGAAACAATCATGAGGACATCGAGTCTATCATAAAACATTGAATACAATAAAGATAATTTATATCGGCTAAATATGATGAGGGATGTAGTAGATTTCATGGCTAAGTTTCTGGAATATCAGTAGGTAAAGGAAAATTGTAGGCACTTAGGTGTTATAATACAACCTATTTCTCTTTTGGAATGGAAACGGGAGGTAATTTCCCTGGATTTTAGTACAGTTTTTCCAAGGACAGTGTAACAACGTGATTTTATCATGGTGGTTGTGGACAGGTTCACAAAGGTTGCACACTTCATTCTAGTGAATAATACCTATTCAACTACTGACATAGCACAGGTGTTCCTCAAAGTCATAGTAATATTTCATGGTGTTCCAAAGAAGATCATGTTAGACATGGATGTGAATTTCATTTATAATTTTTGTAATGAGTTATCCTGAGGAGTGGGATCGAAGTTGTCCTTCAACAGAACTTATCATCTGCATACAGATGGACATACTAAGAGGGTCAAGAGGATATTGGAGGATATGTGGAGGATGTATGTGATGCATGAACAAAATAAATGGGAAGAGTATCAACAATTGTTTGAATTTACATACAACAATTGGTATCAAGAGCCATTTGGGATGAGTCCCTTAGAGGCACTATATGGGCAGAGTTTTAGTACTCCCATCAGTTGGAGTGATCCAGTTAATAGGGTGTTGATTTGAGCAGAAATGTTGAAAGACTTTGTGTAGGAGATGGAGGTTATAAAGAAGAATCTAAAGGTAGTAGAGGATAGGTATAAGAGTCATGGATACCAACATAGGGTATTTAAGGAGTTTAAGGATGGGTAGAATGTTTATTTGCACATCAAGCCCAAGAATAGCACCTTGAGGATCAGATCATGGGCCAAATTTTCACCACGATATTGTGGTTCTTTTGAGATCCTTGAGAGGATTAGAATAATGGACTATCAACTTTCACTACCTCCAACAGTGAAAGCCTGTGATGTGTTTCATGTTTCATTACTTAAAAGGTATATAAACAATGTTTATCATGTTATTGATTGGTCGTTATTGCTGTAGGTTTTAACCCTGAACAGAAATTATCTACACACGAATCTTATAACAGAAAATAAAAAATAGCAAGAGCATAAAACATACAACAGATAAACACAGAGATTTTCCCCTGGATCCCAAATCGGGACGACCAGCTTGATTTTTCATTATATTCCTTTTAGTGTTACAACACATATATATACATGCCGAAGCATACATAAACCCCAATCCATAAACCCTGGATTAGAACATAAACGTAGTTCCCTTGACCGGATCTACAAAAATACCAGGGGCCGAAAACCATCGTACCCCAATACCATGTGCAAACCCATGCACAAAACCATGGACGTGGACTACCCGCCGGAAATTAAGGACCAAAAATTTTTGCCGAGGCACTTTCTGCAACGGACCTCGACAAGGGGCTACCGCCCCCACTGTCCCCCCCGTTGCGCTCGGTGCAAAGGGGGGGATCGCCCCCTCTTTTGCACGTGCTTAGTCGTGGAAAGAATATAACACATACCCAACAATTGCAGGTGGAGCAAGAAGGTGAGTTCCAACTGGCACCTCAGTTCATATTGCATTGGATGTAGCTCATCCTCACGAAGAGAGCCATTAAGAAATTTAAAGTGCAGTGGAAGCACTATGAGCATGATGGAGCTACATGGGAGATGGTGCATCAGATGCAGGTCATGTATTCTTTATTTTTTCGTGGTTAAGGAATTTTTTTTTTTGTTTGATGATTGGTATATGTTTGCCATATCTTTTGGTGATGCTTTGGTATATGAACTTATGTATATGGATGTAAATATTGCGATGAGATAAGTTATAAAGCCCAGTAAGTGGTATGGATGTTATATGGTCATGTTATCATGGATTTTTCTTTGAGCAAGTTACTCATTGTAATTATTGCGACGAGATAAGTTATAAAGATCCATGAGTAGTATGTTTTCTTTCTAGTGGTTTTGTTAAGGTGTAGGTGTGGTTTAACACCGAGGATTGTGTTGTCCATGGTGGAGGGTTCTGTAATAGTCCCTCTTGGTGTCCAGTTATGAACAAAATTCAACCCTTTTTCCACACAATTTGTCAACCCAGTGCTATTTATTTCAAGACTAATGACAAAGTATATGCAGATACGAGCACATGGTCCACTGTAGATCATAGGTTTAATGTATAACACACATACCACTGTAACATCAATGAAATGAAATGTAGAAATAAAAGGAATCCACAACAATTAATGCGACTGTAACAACAAATAAAGAATCACACTAAACACAACACTACAAATAAAAGAAGGAAGAATGCAGCACCTGATCACAATGGTGGGCCCAAATATTTGATCAGGTCTGCGGAAACTCAAGAATTACAAGAGAAACAACAATTTGTTGTAAATTTAATTAATGATAAAAAGGATTGATGAAAAATTTTGTATGTCCCAGGGCCCATCCTGATTCACAGCCGATAGGCCTCTTTATACAATTGTCCTGAAACCCCCGATTCCTCTTGACGACTCCATTGTTAAAAAAATATATCTTCTTACAATGATAACCAAGTTTCCCAGCAAGAAACCATAAGAAGGTTTAATATAGTGTTGATATACCCATGGCTATCATGCTATAGAAGAAAATAAGGAAGATGCTAGAGATGATGGGTTATGCCTTGACTTGCAGCCGCAATGCTCCTGTTGTAGCCAGATCTGAAGAAATGTCAGAGCTAATATGTAGAAAGGTAAAACCTCCATGATAAATATATCATTAATAAAATATCCCATAAAATATAGGAAGAATGGTTTTACCTCATTATTTTAAGATAAATAATGGCACAAAGAGATAGAAAGATAGGCTAAAATGGGACAGGAAAGTATAAAAATCTAGTACCCAACATCTCCCCCCAACTGATCTATCTGCATGTCCTCATGTAGCTCGTCGTCTCCTCAGATCCAAATTGGACTGACTGTGATTGGCATGAAGCTGTGGGAGGTGATATTCTGTAGCCATTTCTGTTCTTGATGGCTTACATCCTTCTATCAAAATAACGTCCTTCCACTAGTCTGGTTCAACGTTATACACAAGACTATACTGCGCAGCTGGCAGCCATAAAAGGGGAAATTGAAATCTTAATCCCATCCATCTAACCCCACAGGTATGAATGCATGCCACGTAACATGAAATCCTCTCTAAGTCACATGAAAATTTAGGTGCCCCGAATGGTTCTCTTTTCCTGATGGCTGAGGAGGACAGCATCCATCTTTTCTGACAACTATCCAATGCTTCCTTGCGAATTGTCGTAATATGGCCGACACATAGGTCAGCGCACCATTTCTAGGTTGTGAACGGGTGTTCCTTATGGCCCTTAATCTACAGAGTTGTATAATTCTTGTTATAAATGGTTGAGGACAGATTATTCTCTCTTCTCATCATCAATGACCTACTAGCTTGATTTTCTTCAAATGTTTCCCAAGCCTTTCTCCATTTAATATGACTAATGGTATAGGAAGTGAATGCTCTTAAATGAATGTCTCCCACGAATGGAACATGGTTAAAGGACTAATCATGTGCTAAGTAATACCCATGCATATAGAGCTCACACATCAAATGTTGTCCGATAATGTCATGAATGTTCAAAATATGAAGAAATTGAATGGGGTCTTCAATTTCGTACCAAATTTCCTTATATATACTTTCAAGACAAAAGAAAAGAAATTTTCCATGAAGGAATAAAACATAGCTATGTGTAGGATGTCTACAGGTCATTACCTATTGCACTAGGGAGAACATCTCCTCCTTATCTGTCTTTAGCAACTGAACTTGTTGTTCCAACTCTTCTATCCTGGCCTTTTGTTTGGCTTGCTTCAGTTGTGCCTTGTATAACTGATCCATGTACCCTATCATGACTCCAGAAGCCTCTTCTCAAACCCTAGTTGTTTATTTCTTGTGGTCGCTCACTGTAGACTTCCACTTTTGAATTTCAGCGCCTAATACAAATTCTCGACCTTCAAACAACTCTTTGATCGAGCTAGTCTGGGTAGCTGTAGTTGAGACATCAATATTCAGATTTATTTCCCTCCATTTGTAGATTTTTACGTTCCTTTTTAAATGTAAAACTTGCTTCTTCAAATCTCAAACCTCCCTTTGCAGTCTCATGGTTTCACTGAACTGCACCTTATACCTCTTTTTGAGAGGTAACCTTATTTTCTCACACTACTCGACCCATTCCTATTTAACGATGAATTCAATTTCTAGGCCTATGACACGCTCAGAAGGCAGTGGAATGTTGTCAGCATCCTCTGCAGATTGCTTTGTCAAGCCTTTCTAGATGGCTCCCCTATCCATAGGGGCTTCTTCGTCTACATTTCTTCTGGAAACTCCTACTATTTGGTTAGCAATTTCATTGATCTCCCTGTGTTCTGATGTTTCTAAAAGAACTCTGTCTTCATTTTGAACCTCCAAGTGTTCTGGTTCAGTAGTTTCTGGGCCAATCTTGGTCGTGTCAACAAGTTTTAGTACCAGGGGAACAACCACTTCTTCCATTAACCGTTTGGGCAAGAAAAATCCCCTCGCCCCTATGGGCATCAAGGACTGGAATGGAGAATAGGGAACAAACCCATCATCTTCATTTCCAGTTTGGATTGTGACTTCATGCATTACCACCTCAACCAGAGTCGATGCTAGTTCTTGTGGAGCAGCATCGATTCCGTGGCTTAATTCCCTTCTTTCCTCTTGCCCTTTGCTTACCATTTCTTCTTCATGGGTCGATACTAGTTCTTGTGGAACAGTATTGACCACCTGTTTTATTCCTTATTTACCCTCCTTTTCCTCAGGAATCACCTTTTTTTCCACAATAGGTATTGATTGTTGAGGTCCAGCATTGATTTTGCGGGTTGACTCATCCTGTTTTGGCGGAATTTGGGGAAGTTCTTGTGTAACACCCTCGCCTGTATGAACATCCATATATGTTTGGGTAGGTGATGTTTTTTCTTGTGAAATAGCATCACTTTCCATTCCTATGTCCACAATTCCATTCCTCTGTTCTTCATTGACAAAGGTTGGTGACTGTATAACGATATCAATTTCTTGCATGATGTCCATAATTCCTTCATAACTGGGTTCTTCAAGCGAGGCTAGTTCTTGTGTGATAACCTTGTCTATGCCACCATCTACTTCCTCCATACTCATCCCTTCTTCCTCAGGTTCCTCCTGATCAATTTCCATTTCCATTTCCTCAGATTCTTTTTGATCAATTTCTATTTCCATTTCCTTGGGTTCCTCTTGATCAATTTCTTCTGAATATTCTTCTTCCACCTGACCAGCTGGAGAGGCTGGTTCTTCTTCTCTAGCAGCAATCATAGCTGCTACCGCTTCTTCTAAGGATCCATAGAGTTCCACCCAAGAAACCCATAGCCTGCCTATCGCATGCACAACCAATAATTGCACCAATCCATGGTTAGAAGGTATTGTCGTCATCTAGTGATAGCGTCGAGCAGATTGTGCCATATGCTGCAGTTGTTTCAATAGGAAGAATGGCATATCTAGGGCATGCACCTAATTTTGTGGAAATTGAAGGTGTGTTAAAATTTTAAAGTGATACTTAAGCAGAGTCGAGGCTCGACCCTCGCAGGTAATGTATTTTATTACGAAACCTGCAACTTTATTCCAAGAATATGGCACAATTCTGCGCTCGTATCCTCTGCCCCATTGAACGACAATTTCTTCTACCTGTAATGACAATTCGGAAAATTCTGGGAGAGAAAATTTCCGAACAAACCATTGCTGCCCTTACTGTCTCAGCTTGATAACCTCTGCAATTACCTCCTCTGTGACAGGAACTTCCAGAACTCTAACCGGAGAATAATTCTCCTCTAAATTGACTGCGAATTCCATTGTGATACCTCCATAAAATCCTTGCAATCTGTCAAAGTAGATATCCCACCCTGCGTCAACAAAGACTTGCCAAACCTATGGATTGCTGCGAACTGAAACTATGTTTTCAGGCTCATGCCACACAACTAGCCCACCCATATTGTGGAGACTTGTAGCAACACTTCCTATAGCAGCAGACCATTGGGCAAGGTGGTGGGTACCAAATTTGGAGGAACAACATAGTGAAAATGGAAAGGTGGTAATAGTAAATATGGTTGGTAACTCTCGAAAACCAAGAAAAATCATGAAAGAGTATGGTAAGTGTGGTAAAATATAAATAATAATTATTCGTATAGGGTGGACAAGACATCTTACAAATCCCAATACTATTCGAATGATGATACCACATATTGATGGGAATCGTAACATGTACCATGAGCGGAATGTCATACCTAACTTATGAGGCAATTATTACACCGTGATTAGCATGGCGACACCCCCCCCAACTTAAATTTTTCCTGTCCGCAGCATTAAAATCTTCACATGGGATATTTAATTAAATCAGTAAAAGTCACATGGAGGCGTACCTGACGGCCTACCTCGATGATGTGACGGTTGGTAGGATGATAGTGCAGTAATGATGTGGATGGTGTAACAGCATCGGTGTAACAACATCCGGTGTAACAAAAGTGGAGTAACATCATCAGAGTAACAACATCTGGTGTAGAAGAATCAGAGTAATACCATCCATGTAACAACATTGGTGTAATAGCATCGGAGTAACAACATCGAAGTAACAACATCCAGTGTAACAGTATCAGAGTAACAACATCGGTGTAACAGTATCGGAGTAACAACGTCCGGTGTAACAGCATCAAAGTAACAACATCGATGTAACAGCGTCGGTGTAACCGCATCCTTGTAACAACATCGGAGTAACGACATTGGAGTAATAGCGTCCAGTGTAACAGCTTCCAAGTAACAGCAACTGAGTAACAATGACGTGAGTAGCAGCCACCGAGGAACATCACCATGAGAAGCAACAACTGAGTAACAACACCATGAGTAGCAGTAACAAGAAAATTCCTTGATTTTCACTACTTAGTTGTAGCTCCTACAAAAGGACAAGAAAATAGAACAGAATTCTTTATATATATATATATATATATATATATATCTGTGTGTGTGTGTGTGTATTTATTTCTTTTTTTTGTTTTTATTTTATTTTATTTTATTTTTTTCTCATTTTATTTTTATTTTTTTATTTATTTTTTATTTTTTATTTTTATTTTTGTTTTACAACTAAAGTGCAGAGGAAGTATTCTCTGCACTGATAACCTTCAAACCAGATTTCTCAGAGAGTTATTTAATAAAATCATCCTTAGAGGCTGGTCGGTGGTATAGTCTCAGGCGATGTCCATTGACTGTAAAGGACGTACGTGTATCGTCAATTGTGACTAGCATGATTGTTCCATTATCAAATACAACGTCCACCTCATAAGGTCCCATCCAATGAGTGCAAATCTTTCCCTTAGACTCCTTAAAATGAGAGTCATAAAGTAGTTCCCAATCCCCACTTTGAAGCACCTTATTTTTAATAAACTTATCGTGTCATTTCATTCTCTGCTGCTGGATAGCAATAGTTCGCTAGATATCCATTGAACGTATTTCATCAAGTTCATTAAGCTAATCCAATATGTGTTTCTGGGCATCTGGTAGATCTAAACCAACTTCCAGAGCTCTTCTGAGCGTGCTTATTTCAAATTCTATTGGAAACAACGGGGATTTACCATAAACTAACTCGAATGGTGAAAACCCGATTGTATTTGGCCATATTTTTCTGTATGCCCAGAGAGCCTCTGGAATCTTCTGAGCCCAATCCCAATGATGGTATGCCACAGTTTTTGTCAAAATGTTTTCTAATGTCTTGTTTGTGCTTTCTACTTATCCATTTTCTTGGGGATGGTATGGAGATGTCACTCTGTTCTTGATCCCATATTTTTTCATGAGATTTGCTATCATTTGTGATGTGAATTGTGCTCCTCCATCTAAAACAACCTCTCTTGGAGTACCATAACGAGAAAAAAAAAATTCAAATAGAACATCTGAGACTACCTGCTCTATTACTTTCGCAACAGCTTTGGCTTCCACCCACTTGGTCACGTAATGATTATAGACCAAGATGTGGAATTTCTACTCGGAGGGTGGGTTAAAGGGTCCAACGAAGTCAATAGCCCATTTCTCAAAAGGCTCGAGGACTACCTGTGCCTGCAAAGAAATTTCATCAGATTTACTGGGCTGACCCATACATTGGAAACTATCACACCTCCTAACATAATTCTGAGCATGACGAAAAATGGAAGGCCAGTAATATCCCATTTGTAGCACCTTATGGTCTGTTCCTTTATCCGCAAAATTCCCTCCACAAGGGTGATCATGGGAAGCTTTCAATACTTCATAAATATCATCTTCAGGCACATCGTGCCAGATCTACTTATCTGCTCCTGTATGAAAAAGGTCCCCTCCCATCCAAGAATATCGAGCAATATGATGAATAATATTTCGTTGTTCCCTATATGACAAATGAGGGGGCACTTTCCCTGTAGCAAGATAGTTAGCAATATCTTCATACCACAGAGGTTTAGTAGAAACTGCAAAAATATGTTCATCGGGAAAACTATCTTCTATTGGTGTGAATTCATCATTTTTATCCATTCTAGATAGGAAATCAGCTACTACATTATCTTTTCCTGGCTTATCTACTATTGTAATATCAAATTATTGAAGAAATATTAACCATATCGTAATACGACCAAGATTAATAGGTTTATTCATCAAATAATTGATTTCCGTGTGATTGTTATGGACAATAGTAGAGTACCTGGTGATGTAGTGCCAAAACTTATTGATAACGTAAATGACAACTAAAAATTATTTTCTTGTCACCGTATATTTTAGTTCATCGGGAATTAAATTTTTGCTCACTTAATAAATTGCATACGGTGTTTTTCTACCTGTTCTGCTAAAACAACCCCTACTGTTGTCTGAGAAGCATTAGTATCTATGTGAAACGGTAATTCCCAATCAGGTCCTCAAAGAATTGGGGCCGTGCACACCAGCCTCTTAATTTTCATGAAGGTTGTCTCACAATATTTAGTCCACAAAAATTTTGCATCTTTTGTTAGCAATTGAAATAGTGGGTGTGCTATTTTAGCAAAATTTTCTATAAAGCGCCTGTAATAACCACCACAAACAATAATGCTACGTACCTATGTGGGTGTTTTGGGTACCGGGAAATGTAATATTACCTCTACTTTAGTTGGATCAACCTGAATTCTAGCGGTTGAGAGAAAATGTCCCAATACTACTCCTTCTTCCCTCATCATATGGCATTTGGCTATACTCAACGATACATGGGTCTGTTTACATCCTTTTAGTTCCTTCTCCAAATTTTCCAATCCTTCCTCAAATGATTTTGCATATGGAGTAAAATAATCCATATATATTTCGATGCTATCATCGACCAAATTAGAAAAAATTCCCAGGATTTCCCTCTGGAAGGTAGCAGGAGCATTACACAGGCCAAATGGAAGGACTCTATATGCAAAGGTTCCCCATGGGCATGTGAAAGTTGTCTTGTCCTAACCTTTTGGGGCCATCTAGATCTGATTATATCTACTGAATCCATCTAGCAAGGAAAAGAACTTCTTTCTAGCCAAGGTGTCTAGGACTTGGTCAATGAATGGCAAAGGAAAATGGTCTTTTTGTGTTGCCTTATTTAGTTCCCCGTAATCTACACATATCCTCCATTTACCATTCCTTTTGGGAACGATAACTAGCAGGGATACCCATTAGCTATCTGAGATGGGATAAATGAATCCTACATCCAAAAAAATTTGTAATTCTTATTTAACAATGTTTTTAAGAGCAGGATTCATCCTCCGTTGCTGTTGTCTTAGAGGGTGGCAATATTCATTAATGTAAATATGATGAGTGCATAGGCTGGCAGGGATACCCTTCATGTCAGTATAATCCCAGGTAAAAGCTTCCTGATGATATTGAAGGACTTCAAAAATCTGTTTGGTCTGAGATTCAGACAGGTTCAGGTTGATATTAAGTTTTTTCCTTGGTTCAATATCGATTGGAGTACTATCCTGAAATGGGGTTATAGGAATTTCCTCAATGCCATCTTCTAGTTCAATGTTTTCCTATGTCTCACAGCTCATAGCAGATTCTAGAATATGTCGAGTTCGATCGGGAATAGAACTGGAATCATTAATGAAAGCGTTAATGGCATCATCTTCAGTTTCTGTTTTAAATTGAAGGGCCTGGCCAATACTGAGAACTATTCTAACATATTCATTTTCAAGTTTAGGCTCTTCTACAGGTAAAGGTTTCTGACTGGGTAGTGATTTTTTAGATGGGCTTGGTTCCACAGGAGAATAGAGCTTGGGATTCTTCATAACTATCCCATTTGATATGATCATGCGTCCAGACCGGCATCCTATATAGGCATATGCAGTTGCCAACCAAGGCCTTCCTAGGATCAATGGGTGGCCACCTACTGAAGATCGAGTCTGCAATATAAGGAGGTCCACAGGGTAATGCCATGAGTCTACTAAAATGATCACATCCAATAATTTCCCTACTAGTTTAATTGTGGATCTGTGTTCATGTTCCAAGATAGTAGGGGTTGGTTTAATGTTTCCAAGTCCTAATGCGTTCATTGTTTCAGTAGTGATAATGTTAATGGCCGCTCCCAACTCCACCAGTACATTTGGGATTTCAATCCCATTAATTTGTACTGTTAGAATCGGGTTCCCAGGGTATCCGTATTTTACAGGCATGATCTTTCCTAACATGATATTGCATAGTCTACCTATTACATGAATAGTTAATGGATCCTTAGGTTTCCTCCCTCATTTATTTGAGAAGTATTCCTTCAGAGTTTTTTCATAAATAGGTACATCCCTCATAGCTTGTAAAAGGGGTATTTTAACAGAAAAGATTCTATATTACCCCTAGGAAGTCAAATTCTGCTTGAAGGTTTGGTTTGCTCAAGGTCAATATTTCAGGATATGGGGGAGATATTAAATGACCTGGATTGGGAAAAACTTGGGGAGGTGTATGATTTATTATGTTTTGATCTGAATTCTCCCTCACTGTTCTTTATTTTGGTTCTGTATCTTCACTGTAAATTGTTCTGTAATAATGGGTGACTTAGGTGAATTTACTACCTAGCCAGACCGTAGATTTATCTCATTGAGTCCTACAGTAGAAATGTTGTAGGATGGAAGGTTTAGAATGTCTATTTGTTGAACCCCTTTATTAATTTGGATTTGGGTTGGGCTGGATAGGAAGCTAGGGTCTAATGGCTGGGTTTCCTGGGGGCACATTGAACGGAAACTGAAGTTTTTGTTGAGGAATAGGCTGAGGAAACTGTCTAGTGGGAGGGGGTCCATGCCGAGTCTGATTCCAGAAAGGATTCATACTGGCTTGAAGAACCCATTTTTTCCAAGGGGGATACTGATATTGAGGCCACATGGCTGAAAATGGTGCAGATTGGGGACTCATACTAAAATTATGAAAGATGGATCCCAAAACATACCTGGATTCATATTTGGTGGTTGAGGTTGTCATGGCTTCTTCTGCTCCATAAAGTATAGCTAGTCCATCGTGCTTTCCTCGCTTGCTCCTTGGAAAACCACTTTCAGCCAGGGCAATTAAGGACATGCACTGGTCGAGTGAGTCTGTTTGTAGATCATGCAAGCTTCCATTGTGTTCAGTGGGCATTACTTCAAAGGGTGTTTCTTTTTGCACTGAGGGAAGAATATGGCCATGGATTTTTCCAACTCCATCTACTTATCTTTTGATTGTATAGTGTGCATTTGGGCTGATAGTTTGCTTAGGATATCGGTCCTTAGATTATCTAGTAGATTTCCAATCTCTGCTTTTGTGAGCCCTCCACCAGAGGTCTTCAATGACCGAATACCCTGTCCAATTCTTACAACCCCCCGCGAACGTTTGATATAGTAATCACAGATGGCATCGAAGTTTTCTTTCAAAATATCTCCTTCTCCCACTATATTCAGAAGTTACATAGAGTCTTACATGAGTGCTCTGTGAAGAATGATCTTTAGAATGTCCTTATCCAAGTCACTATGTCCAGACCTCTACAATATGTATTTAAATTGTTCTACACAGTCCTCCATATTTTCATCCTCCTTCTGTGAAAATTTAAGTATTTTATTCTTAGTGTCATGGGAATTACACTAATCTTGGTAATTTTCCAAGAAATGTTTTTTCATTTCTTCCCATGAGGTAATCGTGCTTCGCCCTAAACCCATGAACCATCTCAGGGCTGTCCCTTTTAAGGTAGCAGGAAATATTTTTAATTTCTGAGAACCAGTCACATAGTCATATCCTTGACAAACAATATCAAATTCGAAGAGGAACGTCGCTAGGTCTTGAGAAGATAGCCCATGAAACCTAGGCAAGGCTGTCAAAGGGATGGGTCTCATTGGTGCATCACCTATAACATTTCCAATTGGAAAATCAATAGAGGAACTTACAGGTGCAATAAATATCCTCCAATCCTTACTTGGAGTTTCGACTAGTTCCACAGCCGGTATCAAGAGTGATTCAACCAAAGATGGTTGCACCGCACTCCCTCAGTCCCTTGGTGAATCAAATTCCTTCTAAACTTCCTTTACTGGATGAGAATCACTTAACTCAGCAACGAGAATTATTACAACATTGCAATGGTCTCTTGGCTATGAAAACCCTTTTTGAGGTTCCTCTTCATAGTCAGAGTTGCTCAATTCTTCTGATCCCTTATTTTCCACTTCTTCCGCTTCTGTTGTAGAAAGAACACCTTCTGGTACCATGGATGGCACTGGTTGTTCCACAGAATGCCCTCTAGACTTTGTTTGAACCCTAACCCTAATAGCAGCACGGGATGATGCCTCAAATCTAGATTTTTCAATAATTTCCTAAATATACGTCTTCCTTCCTAGATCCTTCCCTTTCTTTGGGGGTCTTCCTCTGTCCCTCTTATTTAGATCTTTTTTCATACAAATTATAGAGAGGGTTCATCAAAGAAATTCAATCAATCGCTCAGGACCCTGTTACACTAAAAATTTTCATCCTGACATTCTGCTATGAGTATGAGCTCATTATAACTCATACTTCCTCCCCTTTTCACAATCTAACATGATTCTTATGTCGAGCCTTGAAAATCAGAGAAAAGTTCCTAAAAATATCCTAAACTTTGGTATCGCACTTTCTCTATACATTGCTGAAGACGCAACTAATGTTAAGCTATCCTATGGAACCCGAACCCCAACTACATGTGTTATGAGGTGCGGACTCTTTGTAAAACTAAAAAAGGCGAGAAAGTAATGTTAAAAAGTTGATTTGAGATTAACTCTGGAAGATTCTAGACGAGAATTTTCGGGGATGAGTACGCTTTGAGAAGGTGCATGTATCCCTTACCTTATTAAGATAACCCCTTGATGTGAGGAGCTTATCCCTTTGAAGGAGGATTCTATCCCTTCATATTTGGAACGAAAAAAACCTCTTTCCATTATAAGGGCATTGGGTAGTCTCGAGGATTTGAGCTTTTCTGAAAAAAGGACATTGGTGAGGGCGAAAAATGTCACCATAAGCTCATTGGTAAGGGTCAAGAGCCTTCGTCACCAAAAAGCCAGAACGTCACCAAAGGTGGCGTCCTTTGCAATCACTCACGTTGTGGTGGCATTCAAGGTCGAGTCACCAATAATGATTTATAATGATGGATTGTGACCGTCACCATTTCATATGAGCAATGGTGACGGACAATAGCTCTTCATCACGAAAAAGCTGAACGTCACCAAAGGTGGCGTCGCCGAAGTATGTGTTCTTGTGACATTCAACGTTCGTCACAAATATTTATTATAATGATGGATGATGACCGTCACCATTTCATATGAAAAAAAACGATTTTTTGTGATGGACCCTTCATGACCGTCACTATTGGTGCATATATATGGCGACGTTCATTGACCGTCACCATTTCATATTTGGTGAGGGTCAAAAATGTCATGATAAGCTCATTGGTGACATCAAGGTCCGTCACAAATAATGACTATAATGACAAACATTGACCCTCACCATTTCATATCAACAACAACGATTTATGGTGATGGACCTTTCATGGTCGTCACTATTAATGCGTATATATGGTGGCGTTCGTTAACCGTCACCATTTCATATTTTGGTGAGGGTCGAAAAATGTCACCATAAGCTCATTGGTGATGGTCAAAAGAGAATTCATCACCAAAAACTGATCGTTGTCATTCCCTATTAATATCAGGGCATGATGGAATCAAACCACCAACCTCCTGCTTGTGAAGCAGGTGCTCTTCCATTGAGCTATCACCCTTTAAAGAATTAAACTTTAAACTAGCAATTGTTGGTTGCCTAGTAAGACTCAATTTCAGCATCTAGAGCAGATCATGCAATCATACCTGTGGTCAAAGTATGGTGGAAAGTACAATATTCCAAAAGGATGGGGGGGGCTCATCCCTCGCCCAACATGTTGAAAAATAACATTGCGACATGGAGGCTATTTTTCAGGGATGCGGGGTGGATCTTTGGTCAGTCGTTACAGTAGTGTCAACCACAAAGGCTTTAATATTTGTTTCTTTAGAAGAATCTATTAACTCTAACTCTCAATGCAATATGGGGTGTCGGTTGATCTAGAAGACAAGTGAGCACACAAATTACACCATTTCTAATCTGTTTGGAAAGATAATCAGGACCACTATTTAGTTCTCCTTCAATGTCGGGCTCACTAGTGTGCAGCCTTGTTTGGCAATTGTAGCTATCTAGTCAACTCTTCCTTCATTGGGATTTGGTAGTGATTGAGCATCTCTGCTATGCTTTCCCTATGAAGATTAACTGTAAGTCTTTTTTTAAGGAAAAAATTAGTAATTTGTCTACTTTTTGTTCCATGTCGTGTAATGAGGTACACGACTAGATATTAACTGAGGGTGAATTATTGATAAGAGATGCTCAATATTTATATTCAGTAACCTATACAGACTTTATTTCTGCTTTGCTAGTCTTATAGAAGGGGATACTGATATAAGATCCATTGTATATACACTTCCACCTTTTGATTTATTGTTTGTAAATACTTTTTCGTAAATATAAGAGATGTTTCAACAAAAAAAATAATGGATGACCTACACTAAAAGATACTAATTTTCTTGCATTCTTCAACTATGTTGGAGCAGAAAAGAATGACGGCCACTCGATAAATATGCATGCCATCAGGAATAGAGAATTATATAACTACGCTGAGAATTGACCTAACCATGTTGAGATATCATACAGTCCAAAACTGAAGCAATCGATGTAATGCAAACATGAGCCACAGTTGAGGCATACAAAACAATGAACTAATTATGGGACATGTTGGCATATTCAATATATTGCATTAGAGACAAGTGTCTTCAAAAGTATTGGGGATCGATTAACAAAGTGATAAAACCTGTCAGATACTCCAGAAAGAAGGGTAACTTCATCAGGTTAACCAATTCTGGGACATGTTGGCATATTCAATATATTGCATTAGAGAAGAGTGCCTTCAAAAGGCTTGGGGATTTGTTCATGGAATGAGAAAACCTGTCAGATACTCCATAAAGATGGAGAACTTGGTCAGGGTCACTAAGTTCACTTGCTTTAAACCAACAGTGCATAAATGAATTCCAGTAAAAAACGCTAGTGGACTTTGGACCCAAGTGACCACTCCAGCCTAAGAAAACTAAGGAGCTATATTAAGGTTAATAAAAGAAATTTTTTGGTAAAATACATGCATTTTGGAGTTCTGGGATTTTGTCACTACTACTTCACTTTAGTATCATAACAAATCACATAATCATGTTGTGAATTTTTGTGTCTAACGCAGATGGTGCAGAATACCAAAATACATGTACTAAAGGCTCATAATACCTCGTTTCCCTTCTTAAAATATCTTTGTTCGTTGTTTTTTAATATCACCCTCATGATGGTTGGAAACTTTGCACCACCATTGTTGATTCTTGTCCATTTCTTGTGTCTTAATAGAATCTGGTATAAATAGGTGGTCTATTCCATTACTATGGTAGCCAATAGAAGTTCATAGCTTTGAGGTATCTTATGCTACATTCCTAGTTTTGAGTATTGCAGCAAACTGTGGAAGATGTTTGATTTGTTGGGTTGATGTATTGAAGGAAACTTTTGTGAAAATTAAATTGTTGTTGCCAAAATAGGCACCACAGCTAAAGGCATACAAAGTAATTAACTGCTACCACAAGTTGGGCATGTTCACTATATTGCAATAGATAAGAATACCTTATAAAGGCTTTGTAGAAATGATTGGCATAGTTACACACCTATCTAGATAATATATCAGGTGATTAGGCTCAATAATTCAATGGCTTGCAGAAACAATGCATGTAGTTATGAAAATGAATTATCAAAAACTAGGGATTGTGGATCTCAAGTACGCATTAGCTGTAGTAGCTTACACCAAGAACTAAAAATCCAGCCAAATGAGACCACTATTCAAGGAAATAAAAACAAAATGTTATAGCATTAATGCATTTGTCTAAATCACCAAACTGCCAGTAATAAATAATTGAAATTTTGGAGTTCTAGGATTCTGGAGTCTATGGTTACTACAGCTTCTTCGTTACTATGGTAGATGGAAAAGAAACCAAATATTCATGTGTTCATTAAGGCTCATATGAGATGGTAAGTGGGCCTTTGTTTATGTGAATTCAAGTATCATTATTGTGAAGGTATGCAAATTTTCCAAAAAATTGAACTGGTGCTACTTATTGCCTATTTCCAGTGCAGCTTAGATAAAAAAACTGATGTTAAGAGGTGGTTCACTCCATTAGTATGTTGACTAATAGTTGGCAGTTTTAAATACTGTAGAATATTTTGGACAATGTACGATCTACTAAATTAATATGTATGTTGCAATTTTTTCTTAATCACAAATTGTTGTACATCCAAGATAGTTGCCACCTGACCAGGATGACTAAGACCATTGTAATTCTTACTCACTGAGCTAGTAGTCGCAACTTGTCTCCTTACCTTAGTAGAGCTGTGAAAATTGGTGGTTGTACTTCAGTTACTAGGGTGACTGCAAGACTATGCACCTAAGTCTTGATTGATTGTTGGCATCAAGATGATTGAGCTCATGTTCTCTTGATCCATCCACACATACTGATTAGTTTATTTGAGACATACTGATAAGTTTCTTTGAGCCATGGTGTGGGTTTTGTTGTATTCATTTTACTTGAATCTAGGATCTCATATGTCATACATACCCCTTATGGGCTGTAATTGTAATTATCTCCAGAAAACTACGGTCCATGATCAAGTATCTTGCCCGCTATCAGATTAACAAAGGACTCCTCGTTGGTTTCAATTTATGGAAACTAGATAGTTTGAAAGAACCTTTTAAAGGAATTATTGGTTTCCACATTAACATTTCACTTTTACACTACTGACAAACCAAGTTTGGGACATAGATTTAGAAAATTAAAACCTGCTACCTCAATTTAAAGGAATTCAGAATGTATGGTGTGTGTTCTCTGGTGCATAGTTCTATAGAAGTAGTCATCTAGGAATTTTAGTGTTCAGAATATTTCACTTAAATTCCCAGCATAGATTTATAATCAACCATAGCCCTTTGAAAACATCCTAAAAACTAAAAGTTGATAATGTAATCCTTGATAAATTTAGGTTCTTTGAGAAATCAAGAAGCCAAAATATTGAAAGGTTCTTCATAGTTGCATCAGTTAATGGCTCTTCGAAGTGGGTTGTATAATAATATTTCTATGTATGCCAATGCACAAGAAAGGGAAAATATCTCTTATATGCGAGATTAATAGCAAAACATGTCAGTATTCATCTATGAAATTGGTGTCCTGGTACAAAAAAAATAATGGGTGTTGCAAGCAAGAATAAATGTGGGTTTTCATCCCCATCAACCCACAACAAAAATCAATTGGTGGGAGCTTGGGTATTGAATGTAAGTGTCTGATGAAATGTCAATACATGGTTTTCTGACCTTGAACACTATTTTTTCATGTTGCGTGTGTTGTGGATGATTTTTTCACCCTCCTAGAGACAGTCTAGAGTTGCCATAGACCAGTGCCTAGGACATCTTAATATAAACGGAGGAGCCCTTTATAGTTTGGTTTAATAGGTCAAGAACTCGCTTACTATCTCTTGTTCTAAACAAGGAAATCATATTTGAATGGGACCAATCTCTCTCAGAAGCTGATACAAAGATAAGAATAATGTAGGGACACAATGTAGAACTTCAGCATGAAAGCATCAGATAGTTAAGAGACCGCTTACTGTAAAGAGGGCCGATTCAAATAATATATCACAGAAATCATATATCAGGAAGTGAGTGCAGTGAGGAAACATAAGAAGATATTAGCTGACATGAGACTGATACCCAGATACACAACAGAACCATACAAGGGTGCACCAATTTACGAATCCTTATATGACAATTGCGTTTTAAAAGCACCCTCCTCAAGCAACTAATATAGCAGAAAATATGGAAAGAGTGAACATAGAACAACATACCATGACTAGGCCTATTTAAAGCGCTTGACTAATTCCGGAAAGGGCATCAACAAGGATGAATCCTGACTGCAAACTAGTGAGCCACTCGCATTCTAGAACATGATACAAGAAGATAAATGGCATGAAAGAGATATAGTATTAACACATAAGAGAAATTACATACTGTGAGATACCAGAGACCAGAATCCTCATTACAGTTATAACCCCTCCCCACTGAGACCCTACGGGCTCTGAACCTTCATACAGAAAATATTACAAGATGTATACAAGAGCCTTTTCACTGCACAGTTTGCTGATAGAAATCTGGAACCCTTCCAATGTCTTCTTTTTGAGCATTTATAGAGAAGATAGAAAATTCTAGAGGAGGAGGCCGATAGGAAACATTTAATGACTTATTTTGAATCAGATGGTGGAAAATATTCGCGCCCAACTCTGAATGACTAACTATAAATGAATGTACTTAAAAATCTGTCTAAAGAAATAAATGCTGGGAGATAAAAATTTCCTTATATACATGACAAAACTAATAAAATATATACAGTGCGTTGCCTTCGGCTGAGGGAAAATCTGCTGCCAGAAAAGTCCTGAGATAGTCTGCAGTTCTGTACTGTACTCTCGGCCCTTGATTTTGGATTCGAATCCTGGATCTTTAATGCAAGGCGAAATCCTCTGGAGGGTTCTGTGAATGCATTTCTTTATCTTCTTTAATGGTGGTCATTTCTCACACCAACCCTCAGCTTCTTCATTAAATTTCACCCACAGGAAATCGTCTTTTATGGGCCCCAAACCTTTGCAATAGAGGCAGCGAATTAAACCACCCTCCTGTTATATTAAAACCTGCAAAACCCGACAAATATTAGAAAAACCGACACAGATGGAGGCGAGAATGATGGAGGTGGAGATGAAGACGACATCGTGGATACAAACAGAGGACAAGAATACGCAGGGTGGCGGAAGAAAAAGAGATGGAGGTATGGAGTAAACAGGCGCAGCGCATAAAATAGTTAGGTTGTGGGGGAATAAATAAAATGGGGAAATATGGACGAAAACACACGCACACACACACACACACATATATATATATACATATAGTGAGGTGACGTCACGGATACATGGGGGCATGACGCATGGGTGCACGGGAGAACAGGTGGAGGACTAACGTGGCGGCGGAGTCAATGGGTGGAAGTGGGTGAGAGCGACACGGTGGCGAGCCATAGGACATGGCGGACGCATGTTAATGGGCGGGCAGTTCTGGTACACCTCCGCCGTTGGATGGAGATCGGGAGATCCAATGATTCGCATGAATTCCGCTGCCTGGCGATTGTACAGACATTAACGCCCGGGGGAAGCGGTTTTAGAACCCGTACCGATGACACGCAGTGCTTTCTCTATGGGATTGCTGCCCCCGCTGTAAATACCGCTAGCTTGGGGTAAGTGGTGCGGGGGTATACTGATGGTTTCTTGCGTGCGGGGTACATATGTGGGGGCCACCATATAAAAAGGTGTCCGCTCCGTTGATTTGGATTGGATTGAACGGCTGATATTGCCCCCAGAAAACTTTATGACGGAGCTCTTTTTCCTATAGCCTGCGGTTCTCGGGCTCGGGTCGTATGATAGCAACAAGGAGAGGGGCTTAGGACTTGGGGGCTTCGGCCCGATATACTTTAAATAGCGGATTTTAAACATTTGGATAATATATTTTGGAGCGGAGAAGGTGGCGACGAACGTATCTCATGGGGGGGTTTGGCCACAAAAGATATTGGAAACGGATTGAAAAGGCAGGGTGGCCAAAAATTTAAATGAAGGAGGGAATATGGTCAACATCGGCTCCATACGGGGATGGCACGGTAGATCTCGGGCATGTAGAACACGCGAGACCAACGAATGTTCCGTACACTGCTCAATTCTCCACAACTACCTTCTTCAGGTAATTATCGGCATCCTTTCCTAAATAGAAATAAAAACCAAAACAATTTATGTACAGTATATACAATCAGGCATTACTAGCCTGGGTTAGAATTGAAAATACGGCTTGAGGAATTGGCCATTCACAGGTGCATCCAGTAGATCACCCTGTAGATTTTCTAAAGAAAAGGTGTTGTTTCTTCCCAGCTTGACTATTTTGAATGGCCCGAACCATAGTGGGTCAAACTTAGCGTGCTTGCCCTTCTCTGCTCTACGAACATCCCATCTAAGAACCAGGTCTCCAACTTGAAAGTTTCTATCTTTTGCATGCTGATCAAAGACATTCTTCATTTTTTCCTGATATTCTATCAATCTCTGATCTACCTGGTTCCTTATTTCTTCTAATTCTACCAGCTGATTAATTCTTCGGATCATGCCATCTGGTTCTTCCTGATTTTCCTGCATAAAACGTGCCACTGGCATTGCCAATTGCAAAGGAAAAACTGCAGCCCGCCCATACACCAGCTCATAAGGTGACTTCCCTGTTGCTCTTTTGCTGGTTATCCTATTTGCCCATAGAGCAAACTTCAATTGAGAGTCCCAGTTTTTCTGATTTTCAGCTATTGTCTTCTTCAGGGCTCTCACCAGGGTTTTATTTGATGACTCTGCTAGACCATTTCCCTGTGGATAGTATGCTGTAGAATGAGTCAGGATGATGTTATACCTTTGACAGAAATTTACAAATCTGGCAGACTTGAAAGCTTGTGCATTGTCAGTTACAATTCTAGCAGGACAGCCAAACCTAGATATGATATTATCTTCTATAAAATTCATTATCACAACATCTGTAGCTTTTTTGGTTGGTATGGCTTCCACCCATTTTGTAAAATAATCTGTGGCTGTTAGAATCCATTTATGTTGGCCACTTGAAGGGGGATGTATCTCTCCTATAAAATCCAATCCCCATTTCTGGAATGGTTCATTTACATGAATAGGGATTAAGGGCAATGCTGCTAATTTCTGTCTTTCTGCAAACCTTTGGCATTTGTCACACGCTCTGACCCAAGCAAAAGTATCTGAATACAATTTTGGCCAGTAAAAACCAGCCTTCAAGATTTTATGAGTTGTGGCTCTCCAGCTGTAATGTCCTCCACATATCCCCTCATGAAATTCTGTCATTATATTCTGCACTTCATTCTCTGTGAGGCATAACAGTAATATGCCTAGAGGGTCTCTCCAATAGAGTTGCCCATTGGCAATTGCATATTTCTGAGATTTCATCCTTACAGCTCTGTATTTCACCTTGTCACATCCTGGAGGACAGCTAAGTGTCAAAAGATATTCAACAATTTCTTTGTACCAAGGACTAGTTAAATATTTCATGTGTATTTTTTGAGTAGCCATCTCTAGTCCATGTTTCTCTTCTCCTTGTTCTGATTCTTCATTTGCTATAACAGATAGATTAATGCCCAAAGCTTGATGATTGGATTCAGATAGCATCTTGGCAAGTCCTTGTCCTTTAATTAATTTAGTGGGCCTTATATCCAAATCATATTCTTGAATTTTTGCAATCCATCTTCCCCTTCTACCCTCGCTGTCTCCCTGAACTAGAATGTCTTTGACTGCTGCAGTAGGGACATAAGCTGTAATGTGAGATTGCAAAATATAAACTATGAAAGCTTTAAGGGACTTTACCAGGGCATATGCCTGCTTCTCCAGTATATTATATTTTAATTCAGCATCATATAGCACTTGACTGAAGAAAGCTATGGGCTGTTCATATCGCTCTTCGTTCTTCTGTAATAATACTCCAACAATTGTATGAGGTGAAGAAAATGAGAATATCATAAATGGCTTTTTGTAATCTGGTCCTGCTAGTACAGGAGCTTCAACAAATGCCTGTTTTATCCTTGTAAATGCATCTCTAGACTCCTAGGACCATTTGACTTCACTATCCTTCTTCAACATATTGGTTATATGCCTAACTATCTCCGCATAGTTAGGAATGAATCTTCTTAGAAAATTAATTCGACCCAAAAATACCTGTACTTCCTTCTTATTTCTTGGCAGAGGGATGCTGTTTATCACTTCAACTCTCTTAGGGTCAATTTTCACACCATATTTAGTCACAATGTGCCCTAAGAGTTTTCCCTCATCTAATGCAAATAAAGACTTTTGAGGATTGAGGGATAGGCCGTACCTTCTACATTTCTCAAAATTTTTTCTTAGATGTTCAATATGCTCATCATCATTCTTAGAAAACACTGTGATATCATCAAGATACACTACCAAAAACTTGTCCTGTTCTCCCACAAAGGCTATGTCCATTGCCCTTTGAAAAGTAGCTCCCGCATTGATTAATCCGAATGGCATCCTAGCATACATAAAGGTTCCCCATGGCGTAGTGAATGCAGTTTTCTTCTGGTCTTCTGGGAAAACAGCCACCTGATTGTAACCAGAAAATCCATCCATCATTGACATTCTGGATGCTCCCACTACTTTCTGCAGGATGTGGTCCATTTTAGGCAGTGGATAGTTATCTTTGAGAGATGCTCTATTTAAATTTCTAAAGTCCACACACAGCCTTATTTCTCCGTTCTTCTTCCTAACAGGAGCAAGATTTGCTATCCAGTCTGAATATCTCAAAGGCACAATTATCTTGGCCTTCAACAACTTTTTAATTTCTTTCTCAATGGAGGGAAGAAGCAGAGGATTTATCTGCCTGAGCTTTTGCTTATATGGCTTTGCATCTTCCCTCAATGGAATTTTATGTTGCATAATATTTACATCAAAAGTTTTTAGGTCCTCATAGGACCAGGCAAAAACATCTTTGTAAGATTGAAATAATTTCAAATATTTTTCTTTGTATTCTTCTGGGACTCTTTTAGATAATTTGACAATTTTGGGTCAGTAGAAGTACCCAGATTCAAATCTCTCATTTGATCTTCTTCTGCCACTTTGTTTGGCTGCAAAGGTATATCATTTTTATTAAATAACCTTTCTAGAGGTACCAGGCCTCTAGGTATAACATTACCTTTCAATTGCAGCACTCTATTTCCTGCTATATTCTCTTCCCATCGATTATCTGCAATGTTTTCGACTTCTTCCTCCTCATTATCATCAATTTCCATACCTGTGAATTCTCCCACTGTCTCCATGAATCTTTTCATCTGCTCATCATCTTCGAATACCTGCCAGTGCTTTATATTATCTGGAATGGATGGTCTGTACCGAACCTCCACTTCATATCTTAGAAGTGGATTCTGAGGAGGACGGAATGTACTGGCAGCTACAGCAAGAGAATCTGCTATTCTGTTTTGCTCCCGGGACATGAACTGTATATTGAATGCTGAGAAGAAATTCTCTATCATGTCCCATACCTCATTTCTATATGCTCTGAGCCGAGGATGCTTAGTCTGACACTCATTTTTAATTTGCCTCACTACCAGCTCAGAGTCCCCAAACACTTTCAAACATTGGATGCCCATGTTTCTAGCTATCTGTAGGCCAAATAATAGTGCTTCATACTCAACTACATTGTTTTTAGCCTCATATTCCAATTTAAAAGACAGTGGCACCCATATTCCTGTAGGAGAAATCAACAATACCCCAGCTCCATTACCTTCCCTTGAATTTGCCCCATCAAAGTGAAAAGTCCACATTTCTGATTCCTGATCTCCTTTAGGCTGCTCAGTTTGAATTTGACCAAAAAGGGGTTCATGAGCATAATTTTTATTTTCTTCTAACATCAAACATGAGAAGTCTCCCTATTTTTTATAAACTGGAGAATTATCTGAGCAGTCAGCCTTGGTTACAATTTTGACAAATCTAGTCTCCTTGTATAACCTCCTTTCTTGCCCTCCAAAGACCGGGACAGTAGCATATGTTAAATCCAATTTTATTGATCCCCCAATCTTGGTACCCCATGACCTTGACAACAGCATGCCAAAGCGGGCTGGGATATCAGCAACCACAATTTCCATGACCACACTTTTTGCTGGGATTTGAGCTAAATTGACCACTAAATCTTTAATCATTCCCAAGCATTTTACTCTTTTAGAATCAAATGAATATAAATCTTTGTATGGTCTTGTAATTTGCAGTCCTAGTTGTTCCATGACAGACAAAGGCATAAGATTATGGGAAGCCCCAGAATCTAACATACAGTTATGTAACAGTGGGTCATGAATGACTAGGGATACATAAAAAGGAGGAGTAGAAGGGTCTATCTCCTCAACATGTGGGCCAAAGACTACCATGGGTCTTTCTTCTTGAAGATTTAAACTATCAGGTGTAATTGGTAGCTCAGGAGGAAGTATGAAAGAGGTGACTTGAGACTGATATATAGGTTGTTTCAATAATTCAGTCAGAGGGACAGGAATCTTAATCTTCTCAAGTTCTTTTTGTAAATTGAAAGCAGATGTGGGCTTTTCCATCATGGCTTCTTTTGACTCCTTATTTTCAGTTGAAGACCTAATTTCCTTTGACACCGGCTCAGCATTAGGTGGACTGACTATTTTAGAAGAAGAAGGAATCTGATCATTAGACTGCAAGGGGGTATTCAGAATATTCTTACCTTTTTCCGCATTCTTCTTTGTTGCTGATTCCTTAGGATCAGATGCTTCTTTTTGAGGAGGCTCTTCTTCTTGCTCCTGAGTTCTGGTCCTCTTCCTTGATGATCTGAGATCATATTTGACATTCAACTGTGCTTGCATGAAATCAGCAAACTGCTTGCAATAATGATCAATCTCTGCTTCTTCATCTTCATCTTGCAACGAGCATTCCATATCATCAGTATTTGAAAAATCCAGATTTGAATCTTCTAATCCATAGGCTGCATCTCCAGTGGAGTCATCTGCTGGTCCTTCAAGGTACAAGGGATGAGGTACTTGGTCTTGTTGTTCCTTTGTTTCTCTTGGCAATATCTGCAATGGAGGCCTTCTGTACTGAGGATTATATCCTCTGTTTGGAGCATTTTTATAGTTCTTGGGAGTTGCATTTTTTGCTTCCAGTTCAAGCTTGACCATCTTCTTTATCATTTTACTTATTTCATCCATTTTATCTGAATCCTTTTTCTGGTTAGAGGTGGAGACCTCTTCTTTGCCTCTCCTCCTAGTATCCTGTTCAATTTTTCCTTTTAACTTTCCAGTGGAAGAAAAGTTTGCTTCCAATTCTAGAGCATCTGACTGTGCATCATCCAAAGTGGCAAGTTTTCTTTCTCTCAATGCGAAGCCAAAATCCAACTCAAAGGCTGCTATGAAAATTATCTTGGCAGCAGCTTCATGGGGCTTCATCTCAGGGGGCAGGCCTAGGTATAGCTTATTGAATCTTTTAATAAAGTCTGAAACCCCTTCATTATGTTTCTTCTTCATAGTATTAAGTTCAGTGAGACATAGCCCGTGGTCTTTCTTTTCTCCCCACTTTCTGAGAAAAACATTTTCCATGACGTCCCAGGTGGTTATTGAATGGGCTCCCAATGTTTTAAACCATTTCCTGGCTTCCCCTTCCAAAGACTGCAAAAATCATCTCAAGACCACATCCAGATGTTCAACATTTAAGTTCTCTGCAAAAGAGCAGAAGGTCTCGAGATGTTTCTGAGCATCAATTTCGTTTTCACCATTAAACCTTGGCAGGATCTTCAAATAATCCTGTGGCATATCATTAAGCACTTGAGGTAAGGCCAGCGGGGCATATTTGTTCAATAGAAAAGCAAGAACGTTATCCATTGGAGGAGGTGGGGGTTGTACAACAGTCTGAGAGACAGATGAAGGAAAAGGAGTAGGAGGAAGTGGAGTATGAATAACAATGGGAATATATTGCACAGAAGTCTGAGGTGTGGATGGGAATAACTCATGGTTAACAGCAACTACTTCTGTGACCTCTTTAATTTCTTTATCCTCGAAAGCAAGATGAGATTCTTCTTCAACCCAGGTACTTCCTCTACGTGGAGTCTCCGAGCAAAACTCGGGATTTTATGTTCTAACTTCTTGAGAAGAAAAGGGCGGATAATCTTCAATGGAATATTCAGGGTTTTCAGCACGGGATGATCTCCTCTCCTTCCAAACTCTTTTATGAATAATCTTCTCTGGGTCAGACACGTAAGATGCTTTCGACTGAGATGTATCTGACCTCAAATGTGGCTTACGAGGAGCCAGGACTACCAAATAAACTTATCAAATAAAGAATAGTGGAGTCGCCAAGGTGAGAGATATGCAACTCTTCAACTCTCTGTGCTCACCTGATTAGAGAGAGAATATGAGATGTCGAACCCAGGGAAACTGATATTCTTGAATTCGCTCCCCGGCAACGGTGCCAGAAAGATGTTGTGGATGATTTTGTCACCCTCCTAGAGACAGTCTAGATTTTCCATAGACCAGTGCCTAGGGAATCTTAATATAGAAAGGAGCCCTTTAAAGTTTGGGTTGTCAGTCCAAGAACTCACTTACTATCTCTTGTTTGAACAAGGAAATTAGTTTTGAATGGGACCAATCTCTCTCAGAAGTTGGTACAAAGACAAGAACAATGTAGGGACATCAAGTAAAACTCCAATATAAAGGCATCAGACAGTTAAGAGATCGCTTACTGTAAAGAGGGCCAATTCAGATAATATATCACAGAAATCAAATATCAAGAAGTGAGTGCAGTGAGGAAACATAAGAAGATATTAGCTGGCATGAGACTGATACCCAGATACACAACAGAACCATATAAGGGCGCACCAATTTACGAATCCTTATATGACAATTTCGTTTTAAAAGCACCCTCCTCAAGCAACTAATATAGCAGAAAATATGGAAAGAGTGAACATGGAACATCATACCATGACGAGGCCTATTTAAAGCGCTTGACTAATTCCAGAAAGGGCATCAACAAGGATGAATCCTTACTGCAAACTAGTGAGCCACTCGCATTCTAGAACATGATACAAGAAGATAAATAGCATGAAAGAGATATTGTATTAACACATAAGAGAAATTACATACTGTGAGATACCAGAGACCAGAATCCTCATTACAGTCATAACCCCTCCTCACTGAGACCCTACGGGCTCTGAAGCTTCATACAGAAATATTACAAGAGGGGCAAGATAAGAGCCTTTTCAATAACCGCTATCAGAAATTTGGAACCTCATAATGTCTTTTTTAGCCTTCATAGAGAAGATAGAAAATTCTAGAGGAGGAGGCCGATAGGAAACATTTAATGACTTATTTTTTGAACCGTATGGCGGAAAACATTTGCGCCTCAACTCGAATGACTAACTATAAATGAATGTACTTAACAATCAGTCGAAAGAAATAAATGCTAGGAGATGAAAATTTCCTTATATACATGACAAAACTAATAAAATATATGAAAGACGTTCAATGCATTGCCTTCGGCCGAGGGAAAATTCTGTCAGCTTAAAAGTCCGAGATAGTCTCAGCTTCACATCGTACTCTCACCCCTTGATTTGGATTCAAACCCGGATCTTTAATGCAAGGCTAATTCCTCTCGAGGGTTCTGTGAATGCATTTCTTTATCTTCTTTAATGGTGGTCATTTCTCACACCAACCCTCAGCTTCTTCATTAAATTTCACCCACAGGAAATCGTCTTTTATGGGCCCCAAACCTTTGCAACAGAGGCAGCGAATTAAAATGCCCTCCCGTTATCTTGAAACCTGCAAAACCCATGAACATATTAGAAAAACCGGACTCAGAGGTGTGAGGTGTGAAGGTGGAGATGGAGACGACATCGTGGACATGGATAGGAGACGGAAACAGGTAGGGTGGCAGAAGGAAAATCATGGAGGTGTTGATAAATAGACGAGATGTGGGTTTTATACGTAACACGGTCTAGATGAGATGAATAACAACAAACACGAATAAAAACACATAGACAAACACAAATATATATATATAATGGGGGAAAATATCTCGGACGTACGGGGGTGAACACGTGGGCGTATGGAGGACAAGTGGGAGAACGACGTGGTGGAGTCAACGGGTGGAAGTGAGTGAGAGCGACACGGTGGCGGGCCCTATGTCATAGCGAACAAGTGATAATGCATGGGCAACTCTGACACACATCTGCCGTTGGATGAAGATCGGTAGATCGGACGGTTCAGACGGATTCCGCTGCCTGGCGATGGTGTAGACTTTAACGCACGGGGGAAAGCGGTTTCATAACCCGTACCCAAAACACGTGGCGCTTTCTGTATGGGATCGTTGCCCTCGCGGTAAATACCGCTAGCCTGGGGTAAGTGGTGCAGGGGTATACTGCTGGTTTCTTGCGTGCGCGATACATATGTGGGGGCCGCCATATAAAAGGGTGTCCGCTCCATTGATTTGGATTGGATTGAATGGCTGATATTGCCCCCCGAAAACTTTATGACGGAGCTCTTTTTCCTATAGCCTGCGGTTCTCGAGCTCGGGTCGTATGATAGCAACAAGGAGAGGGGCTTAGGACTTGGGGGCTTTGGCCCAATATACTTTAAATAGCGGATTTTAAACATTTGGATAATATATTTTGGAGCGGAGAAGGTGGCGACGAGCATATCATGGGGGGTTTTTGGCCACAAAAGATATTGGAAACAGATTCAAAAGGAACCGGTGGCCAAAATTTAAATGAAGGAGGGAATATGTACAACAGCGTGCTTAATGGGGATGGTGAAGCAGCTTTGGAAATTTTTTTGCTAAGGACAATATCGAGGAAGAGAAATTTCAATAGAAATCTAGTGAAATGGAGATCAGATAAATTTGTGGCATATAGGGAATGATGCACAAGATAAATACCAATCAGAGAGATTCTGAAAACAATTCTATGAGATGGTGACATGTGGATGTCGAGAGACTCTAAAGACTCTAGCATGCTACACAAGTATAGGGATATGAGGCAAAAAATATGCATTTATTTCTTTAACTCTCTTCTAAAACCCTGACCCTTGGTAATGGTTTAATATCATCAATTTTTTTCATATAGTTATGGCATCATTTCATTTTTCACAGACAGTTGTGTGGCTAGAATGACGGCTTACATTGTACATTTTTTTAGATGCAAGAGTGCTACTGCTTATCAAATGTTGGGAATGACTGTCTCCAGGGTGTGGTCAATTAGCTAATCATTCCATTGATAACAGGTTTGATTCAGACATCAATAGTGAACTGAATCCACTATTAAAAGAAGACAAAAATTTTCACATGGACTATTTATTTTTGTCTCCTTCCATTCAAACAGATACAATTTCGTTTTTATTGTTGAAGATAGATATAGAGGCTTTTTTGTTCCATATCATAATTATATGGGAAAAAATATATGGTTGTATCTGTCTGAAGTTCTATTAGGAGCTACCTGTAAGGCCAAATTTGGTAATAATCAATTGAGTCTGAGTCAATGCCAGAAAAAACCCCTGCAATGATTCATGTAACAAGGGGCATTTTTGTAACATTAAGTTAGAAATGCTGTAAAATTAATATATATATCCTATCACTTCAAAACAGTGATGCAAAGTTTGGTCAAGAGCTTTAGGGAGGGTGAAGGTTTCTTATTGTTCTAACTTTATGAAGCTCAAGTGTAGGGCAATTAATAATATTAATACAAGTTAATTGTTTTAAACTATTTGATTGTGAGGACAGGTTGTCTATCATTGAATGGATTGGTTGTATTGGCTACATTATGTGATGAGAAAGGTGGTGTATATAAAGCATGGTTAAATATAACAGAACCTTGAAATGTTTTCAACATGTTCAATAGACTAATAATTAGAGGTTGGGGGCTGATTAAAGCTAAAATGAAGCTATTCACTAAAGCTCTTTTCATGTGGTTGCAACCTGCATGTGGAATTTGATGTTGGCCATCAAAAAGTTACTAGTATGCTTAGAGGAATTCCTTTTCCTAGTTGTATGCTTGGGAAAGTAAAGTATAGGATTGCAATGTTCCAAAGCTTGGGGTGTTGTTTGAAGTATTCATGCAATTTGATTAGTGAACTACAACAGTTATGCCACTCATTAATTATAACTTGGTGTATTGGACCACCAAACCATCACACGGAATAGAGTGGAGAATGAATGGAGCCAACTTGTCTTTAAAAGCACCTTGATCTATAAGTTTTCTCTCGGGGAAGGAACCATCATAGTATTCTCCAATCATAATATGGATGTAGGTTTTTCTTTATAAAGGCATGCCACCTGAAGAAAGAAAATGCCTAGTGGGTGCAGTGGCAACATGCTTACCTGACAATGCCAACAACTGAAGAGTTCATATCAGACACCAATTTTACTGGTTTCTAAAGAATATAATCCCCAGTAGCAGGAGATATTTTAGACATTGTCCAACCACTATATTATATTGACAAGAGATTCCCATTTGCAGTACAATTACACCAAAGAAATCAATGCCAAACAAATATTCCAATGACTACTCTTCACAACTAAAGGACACATTGTATTGAAGTCATTCATTTCTTGCTATTTTGTGATCTATTTTTGCTATTTCACATTAATGGCATTCCTATACTACAATATGCATGCATTATGGTACCCATTTTCAATGATTACGCAACCACAGAAATTGGAGTTCAAATTCTCAATAGAATTTAATTGCTAAAGGGAAAACAGATGTAAACAATAATAATTAGCCTTGATAGTTAAATAAAGAAAAATTTATAATATTCAAAATAGTAGAACAAGGTAGACTAGTATAAAAACCTTTTAGAATGATTTATATACATCCTTTAATATATACTCTATCTATATTACTCTTGGCCTCTAGGAAGCAATATAGGGTTCATGCCAAGCTTGTAACTAATGCATTCAAGTTCACCTCCTTTTGTAGGCACCGTGACTTCCACATATGCATATGAGACCTTGCCAATTTGACAATAAAAATATCTTGAAGGCATGACATCCTTTGAAGAAAACATTGGAATGGTTGTTTGTCTTTGCATCTATAAAGGATAAAAATGGTGACACTATAGACCTAGAGGTTGGGTTTAATATAAAACCACTACAAGTGATACTAGCATATGTTTCTGAGCATTTCTCTGAATCTAAGGGATCAACATTTGATTCTTGAAAGTTCACTAATCATTAAGTCTTTTCTCAACCTTAATCCTAAGAATCTTTGTATGGAAAAGATCATGAGATTTGATTCCATCTTGAATTTATGTCTTGATGATTGCAAGAGGCAGGTGTTACCAATTCTGTTGCATTCAAGGAATTTCAGTTCCATACAATCTAAAACAATGTCAGTATCCTATTGAAACAATAGTTTGGAAGTTTTGAATATCCACCATTGACATATTGGATGCCATTTTCATGATCTTGGCTAGTGAAATATGTGTGCTTATAATAGACTTAGATTTGACTAATGTCTTCAACGTGAAGGAAATTGGTTCTAAATTATTGAAGACAAGGACAGAATTATCTACTAGAAGCAATAGCCTTGGTGTGTAGGTGTTACTTGGGAAAATTACTATTCATGACAAATTCATTCAAAACGCTTCTAGCTCTGTAAAAACAGTGAATACAGAGTCTCAACAACCATTGGGTTGGAAATTTTCTATTGGATGTTATATAATTAATGCAATAGATAATGGAAAAGCATGGATTGATAGAGGTGTGGATGCAAATTTTCAAAAGAAACTATGTGCCTAAGACAGCAGGATCTAATCCCACAATGGTTGATATGTGTCTATCACCCACGTTCCCTGATACAGAGTTACCGAAACAACATGCTATATTATCCCATGGAGACAATATTTCATGAGGGACGGAACATAACAACATTATGTACTCCCAAGTGGTAGCAAAGGATAATTTTCAAATTTAATGAGCAATAATTATTACAGTCCTATGCAAACTTGGATGGACAGATCCTTTGAAGCTTTCAATCTTGAAGAACTGCTTGGAGAAAAAGTGCATAGCACTTTGGAACAGTTCTAACCCTGTCAGCAGAGGTGCCTCAATAAATGTGCACTTCAGATCCCTGACATCCTTGGTTGCTCTGAGCAAGGATCTTATAATGAATGGTCTCAATATAAAATGACCCCTCCTCTTCATGAATTTGGTAATTTGATATATTGGTAGATATCTCTTCTCTCTGATTGAAGAAGGTCTTCCGCATTCTCTTCTTTGACCTAAAGCTTCTTAGAAGTTTGATGTTGTAATCACCTCATGTGAGTCTCATCTCTAATCTGGGTAGCTCATGATGATTACCAATGCAAGGCTTCAGAGGGATCTATGATGATTGGGCTCAGCTATCGATAACATTTGTCCAAATAAGAGGGATTTAATGGAAGACTTAGATTTGTCCTTAAGCACAAAACAGAGTAGCTGTTGAACCTAGTCATAGTCAACTTTGATGTATGCCTTGATACAAAGGCTTTAAGACAATTTAAGGATAAGCCTCATACACATATATTGGATAGCTGATGTATGCCTTGATACAAAGGATTTAAGACAATTTAAGGATAAGCCTCATACATATATATTGGCTAGCTGCTCATTAAAGATCAAGTATGATCTGAAGTTCACTATTGGTCTAATAAAAGGAAAAGTACTATATCTCCTGGTGACCATCTTCATTTCTTTGTATCACAAATCAAAGTCTAATGTCTGTTCTATGGAAGCACCATTGCAGCTGAATGTATAAAAAAGCAAGCATGAATTTCTATTACAATGCCAACAACTAAAGAGTTCATCTCAGACACCAATTTTACTGGTTTCTAAAGAATATAATCCCCACTAGCAGGAGATCTTTTGGGCATTGTCCAACCACTATATTATATTGACAAGAGATTCCCATTTGCAGTACAATTATACCAAAGAAATCAATGCCAAAAAAATATGCCAATGACTACTCTTCACAACTAACGGACACATTGTATTGAAGTCATTCATTTCTTGCTATTTTGTGATCTATTTTTGCTATTTCACATTAATGGCATTCCTATACTACAATATGCATGCATTATGGTACCCATTTTCAATGATTATGCAACCACAGAAATTGGAGTTCAAATTCTCAATAAAATTTAATTGGTAAAGGGCAAACAGATGTAAACAATAATAATTAGCCTCGATAGTTAAATAAAGAAAAATTTATAATATTCAACATAGTAGAGCAAGGTAGACTAGTATAAAAAAAAATTAGAATGATTTATATACATCCTTTAATATATACTCTATCTATATTACTCTTGGCCTCTAGGAAGCAATATAGGGTTCATGCGAAGCTTGTAACTAATGCATTCTAGTTCACCTCCTTTTGCAAGCACCGTGACTTCCACATATGCATAGGAGACCTTGCCAATTTGAAAATAAAAATATCTTGAAGGCATAACATCCTTTGAAGAAAACATTGGAATGGTTGTTTGTCTCTGCATCTATAAAGGATAAAAATGGTGACACTATAGACCTAGAGGTTTGGTTTAATATAAAACCACTACAAGTGATACTAACATATGTTTCTGAGCATTTCTCTAAATCTAAGGGATCAACGTTTGATTCTTGAAATTTCACTAATCATTAAGTCTTTTCTCAACCTTAATCCTAAGAATCTGTGTATGGAAAAGATCATGAGATTCGATTCCATATTGAATTTCTGTCTTGATGATTGCAAGAGGCAGGTGCTACCAATTCTATTGCATTCAAGGAATTTCAGTTTCATACAATCTAAAACAATGTCAGTATCCTAATGATACAATGGTTTGGAAGTTTTGAATATCCACCATTGACATATTGGATGCCATTTTCATGATCTTGGCTAGTGAAATATGTGTGCTTATAATAGACTTAGATTTGAGTAATGTATTCAACGTGAAGGAAATTGGTTCTAAATTCTTGAAGACAAGGACAGAATTATCTACTAGAAGCAATAGCCTTGGTGTGTAGGTGTTACTTGGGAAAATTACTATTCATGACAAATTCTTTCAAAATGCTTCCATCACTGTAAAAGAAGTGAATACAGAGTCTCAACAACCATTGGGTTGGCAATTTTCTACTGGATGTTATATAATTAATGCAATGGATAATGGAAAAGCATGGATTGATAGAGGCGTGGATGCAAATTTTCAAAAGAAATTATGTGCCCAAGACAGCAGGATCTAATCCCACAATGGTTGATACGTGTCTATCACTCATGTTCCCTGATACAGAGTTACCAAAACAACATGCTATATTATCCCATGGAGACAATATTTCATGAGGGACAGAACATAACAACATTATGTACTCCCAAGTGGTATCAAAGGATAATTTTCAAAGTTAATGAGCAATAATTATTACAGTCCTATGCAATCTTGAATGGACAGATCCTTTGAAGCTTTCAATCTTGAAGAACTACTTGGAGAAAAAGTGCATAGCACTTTGGAACAGTTCTAACCCTGTCAGCAGATGTGCCTCAATAAATGTGCACTATAGATCCCTGACATCTTTGGTTGCTCTAAGCAAGGATCTTATAATGAATGGTCTCAATATAAATTGACCCCTCCTCTTCATGAATTCAATAATCTGATATATTGGTAGATATCTCTTCTCTCTGATTGAAGAAGGTCTTCTACATTCTCTTCTTTGACCTGAAGCTTCTTAGAAGTTTGATGTTGCAATTACCTCATGTAAGTCTCATCTTTAATCTGGGTAGCTCATGATGATTACCAATGCAAGGCTTCATAGGGATCTATGATGTTTGGGCTTAGCTATCGATAGCATTTTTCCAAATAAGAGGGATTTAATGGAAGACCTAGATTTTTCCTTCAACACAAAATAGAGTAGCTGTTGAACCTAGTCATATTCAACTTTGATGTATGCCTTGATACAAAGGCTTTAAGACAATTTAAGGATAAGCCTCATACATATATATTGGCTAGCTTCTCATTAAAGATCAAGTATGATCTGAAGTTCACTATTGGTATAATAAAAGGAAAATTACTATATCTCCTGATGACCATCTTCATTTCATTGTATCATAAATCAAAGACTGATGTTTGTTCTCTGGAAGCACCATTGCAGCTGAATGTATAAAACAGCAAGCATGAATTTCTATGAAGCCACTCTATTGTCCCATGCAATTACCTCATGTAAGTCTCATCTCTAATCTGGGTAGCTCATGATGATTACCAATGCAAGGCTTTAGAGGTAGCTATGATGATTGGGCTCAGCTATCGATAACATTTGTCCAAATAAGAGGGATTTAACGGAAGACCTAGATTTTTCCTTAAGCACAAAATAGAGTAGCTATTGAACCAAGTCATAGTCAACTCTGATGTATGCCTTGATATAAAGGATTTAAGACAATTTAAGGATAAGCCTCACACATATATATTGGATATCTGATGTATGCCTTGATACAAAGGCTTTAATACAATTAAGGATAAACCCCATACATATATATTGGATAGCTTCTCATTAAAGATCAAGTATGATCTGAAGTTCACTATTGGTCTAATAAAAGGAAAATTACTATATCTCCTGGTGACCATCTTCATTTCTTTATATCACAAATCAAAGGCTGATGTCTGTTCTCTGAAAGCACCATTGCAGCTGAATGTATAAAACAGCAAGCATGAATTTCTATGAAGCCACTCTATTGTCCCATGTAATTACCTCATGTAAGTCTCATCTCTAATCTGGGTAGCTCATGATGATTACCAATGCAAGGCTTTAGAGGTAGCTATGATGATTGGGCTCAGCTATCGATAACATTTGTCCAAATAAGAGGGATTTAACGGAAGACCTAGATTTTTCCTTAAGCACAAAACAGAGTAGCTATTGAACCAAGTCATAGTCAACTCTGATGTATGCCTTGATATAAAAGATTTAAGACAATTTAAGGATAAGCCTCACACATATATATTGGATATCTGATGTATGCCTTGATACAAAGGCTTTAATACAATTAAGGATAAACCTCATACATATATATTGGATAGCTGCTCATTAAAGATCAAGTATGATCTGAAGTTCACTATTGGTCTAATAAAAGGAAAATTACTATATCTCCTGGTGACCATCTTCATTTCTTTATATCACAAATCAAAGGCTGATGTCTGTTCTCTGGAAGCACCATTGCAGCTGAATGTATGAAATAGCAAGCATGAATTTCTATGAAGCCACTCTATTGCAGTAAGCCATTTGTGCTCACAATCATTATATATTGCAGAAGAAATATTTCACATACCACTGTATAAGGTTAAGCAGAGGACACTTCTGTTTTATCGCATGTTTGAGTGGTCAGATCTCATAGATTGTCTGATGGACACTATGCACCCTGGAAATAAAAATATAGGCTATGATCTCCCTGTGTAAGAGGGAGTAAGATCAGTCAAATATCTTCTCTATCTATATGTACAAGAAGCTAAGGATTCCTAAATGTTGACTAGATCTCTGCTATAAGTCAATATGTTTGCAGGCTGTTGTATGGAGCTATGAGGCTCCCATTGATTTAGTTTTGATTTTCAGAAAGCAGCTTGGCACCATTCCCTATATGAAGTGATTCTTGGCTGAAGATTGAGCTCCAGGAGTTCCTGGGGGCTTGGGGTACTTATTGATCTATGAGCGACCATAGGGTGAGTGGTTCACCTTCCCCTAGTGGTGCATTGTGTACAAGGTGAGTGGTTCACCTTCCCCTGTGATACCCCATGATGGTTGACATGTGTCTAGGGTGAGTGGTTCACCTTCCCCTACTACTGGTGACATATGCATAAAATGAGTGGTTCACCTTCTCCTATGGCATATGAGCAGGATGAGTGGTTCACCTTCTCCTGTGGATACCCCAGTGAGAGATGCATATAGGCATCTGTTGACATGTCGGTGGGACGTGGTTCATCCTTTCCCCATATGTAGGATGCTCATTCCCTACAATTGATAGTTGACATGTCGATGGGATGTGGTTCGTCCTTTCCCCACGTGTATATTTCTTCCTACTATTGTTGTTTTGCATGCACTTGATTTTTTTACATGCATGTAGGAGGTGGTTCGTCGTTTCCCTACACTTGGTGTTTTGCATCCATGTAGGAGGTGGTTCATCCTTTCCCTACATATGGTTGTGATATGTGTTTGTAGGATGCGGTTCATCATTTCCCTACATATGATTGTGATGTGTGTTTGTGGGATGTGGATTCTCCTATCCCTATGTGTGATTGCGTGTAGGATGTGATATATTCTTTCCCTGCTGGTGTTCCTGCAACATCCTACCCATGTAGTCTGGGACACATGGGAAGTACCTCTCAAATGGCCAATGATTTGGGAAAAGTGGTTAGGGACCGCAGCACTATCGATGGACACATCACATACTGTCGTACTCCCTATGCTAGGATGTATGGTGTTTATCTACTTGATTTGGGATCAATTCAGGTTCTACCTTCGGACTGACTTCTGTTAATGGAGAGTAGCAAGGTCTTATGACTCACTCTCGATCAATTCTTCTTTATTATTCACATCTTTGTTCAGCAGAGCGGAGTAGAGCATAGCAAAGATGGTTCAAGATGGCATGATGAACAATGGCAGTAGATGGATTGGTAGGTGGAATTCTCCCTAGTTGAGAGGGAGTGTTAAAATTGGCAACTAGAGCCAAATTCCACTTTGGTCTGCTTAGTTGATGGAGATTATAATCCCATTGAATTCCTCTTTTCAATCTAAATATTGTAAAATTTGGATCAGGAAAATATTTGTTTATTCAAAAGGAAATTCTATAAATCATGATTTTATTTAGGCAAGAAATTTGAAAATTCAAATTTTGAATTTGCCTCCAAAATATCAAAGTCTGCTTCTCTTCTAAATTGTATATAAGGATTCTCTCCCAACCCATTTGAGGCATCAAAAATCTCTCTTGCATCTCTGAGGTAGCCGAGTGAGGATAATGGCTAAACGCAGAGGTTAGGTCTATTTTGAGAGAGTCTATTTGCTTGTTGTAGTGCCAAGGAAGCTATAGGTAGACTGATGCTGGTTTCAGGACAATCTCAGTAGAGATGTATTGGGGTTTTGTTACATGATTTCCCTCCTCACAATAGAACAAGCTCCTTAGACAAGATGCTGAGCAGATCTGGGTTAGATGATGCTTAATCTAGGCATTATTAACCCTCTCCCACAGACCAAGATCCATCCCCAAGTCAGTCGTAGACCTGTGGATAGCTTAGAGCTTCCTATTGTGCAAATCCTCTAGAGAAGGATTGTTGCAACTCCAAGGAAGTTGTTTCAATCAGGTCGCAACCCTATAGAGGCTAGATATGTGGTCATAGTTATGTCGCTGCCATCAGGAAGCTGTGGAGGGTTGCATCTAGCCCTAACTAGCTGTGGAAGGTTATAACTATAGCTCTAACCAGCCTTAGATTGTGGACAGTGACTTGAAAGGGGAAGTCGCAACCTTGTAATAATGTTTAGAGGAGTGCAAAGGGTTTTTTGTCATAAGACAACAAACCCTAACCAGAACGCAATTCATATCTAAAGCAGGTCAGCACTGAGGAAAAGATTTGACTACATTTGACCACTAATCTGGACAAAATATGATTGTTGATGTTTAAAGGTAGAATTTTGGATCATGTCTTTGGCATTTGGACAGTGATACTAGTCGTCACCTTGGGAAGTCAATAATGTTTCTATCAGCTCTCTCTCTCTCTCTCTATTGTACATTTGATTTGAATAATAAGAAGAATTGTTCAAGGGTTTTCCCCATATTGGGGTTTTTCCCTAGCTTGTGCCATATTCCCTTGTTCTTTTGTCTTGGCTTGTCTTCAGCATTTCTCATTTATGTTCTTTTGTCTTGGCTTGTCTTCATAATTTCTCATTTATGTTCTTTCGTTAGTTACTGTCATATATTTTTTAATGTAATTGATAATGGATTAATGGGCTCATGATTGAATGAAGTAACTATCCTAAGCAAAGAAAAAGTTTCCAGAATTAACATATTCTTTGTTTATTTTAATTTCTCCCGAACACCTATGTTGAATCCAGCAAGGGTGAGCTATAAAATCAAAGTCATATTGCAACAATTCAGGAGAGATTTAGTCACTGTGTTTTTCAGAATTCTTGTTTTTCTGGAGAATTCCAAATCAAACCCAGAGACATGAAAAGAAAACCTTGAAAACAACAAAACGACCAGAAATAAATGAAATGCATGCCAAGCAAACATAATCATTAATGAATTGTATGTGTTTTTATCATGGAAATAGGGGCATTTCGAACATGTTCCAAGTTGCAAAGCATATAGAGGTGTGGACAAAAGAATTATCCAAACTTTTAATAAAATATTTAATCATAGATGTATAAATCTTATTAATAGACAGGGAATTGAATACCTAAATTTCAGAATGATAAATCTTGAGAAACAATTATCTATCCATCTCTGCACAATGATGTTTCTCATATTGAGAAAATTGGCTAACATGCAAATTTACTTCAAATTGAAACTCTAGGAATGCCTATGATTCATCAAACAGTTTGTTGATCATAATCTGGTTCCTATAAAATTTCACAGGCTATCTGGCTTAAAGCTCTCGAATTCCCCCCTTGCAGCCGTGGAAAACCATTCTTATGCCTATCGCTGCCATTTCCTGCCTCCAAAACACATTATAAAAGGCTGAAAATTCATATTTGAAATATTTAAATCATAGCCCTTTCGGCCCAAGCCCCTCTGTCTTTTACTCCATGAAACCTGGACGCTAGACCGGGCGCTAGTCCAATGAGCGCTTACCCAATACATATCAAGCGCATCCTGTGCCGTCGATCTGTGTAGATCAAACGACATTTGCTCATGCCCGTAGCCTGCCTATTCACCATCCGATCAAATCATAAACCAACGGCTCGCAGCCCACCGGTCCTGGTGGTCCCCACGCCCAAGACACTGGTCAAAATCGGGTGGTTTATATCACACCACCTTTCGGCAGTAGGTGGTAATTCTCCTTGGGCCAGCGATTCCATAAAACACACACCACGTGTCCCTGCATACGGCCCCAAAACCGCACTCCATCGCGCATTATTGTTTGGTCAAAGTCATGCAGTGATATTCATCTCAGCCGTCTGATCTGAGGGCTTTCATCCAACGACCATCGCACCCCGAATCTACATAAGGTTTAACCATTAGCAAATTATGTCCCTGGCCCACTGTCCATCGCCCCCGACGCTCTTTCAACCGTCGATCTCCTCCCGAGATCGAACGGTCAAGATTCCATCATTCCCGCTGTTGACCGGTCTCATTGTCAGCGCTCCACGTCATCCTTTCCACATAATCTTTCATACGTACACCCGTCACCCGCTCCACCTGTCCATCACATTTTCCCTCTCTACCATTCATATACTCTATTCATATGTTATATTCTAATGTTTTACAGTTTATCTCTAGCCAGCCCTTCCGCCATTATTGCCACTGCATTTTCTTCGTCACCACCCTGCATATTTCCGCCGCTTCATCACGACGCTCTGTTACACAGTCGCTTCCATTGCATTACTGTCCCCCATGCATTTTTTTTCTTCACAACTTTGTGCGTTTTGTAGGTTTACAGTGACAGGGAATTATCATCATTTGCAGCATCCATTACAAGAGACGAGCATACGTCAAAGGACCATTTTTCAGAGCAGAATTATGAAGAAAGTCCTCAAAATCCAAAATCGACAAGACTTCCATTAAAGGAGCAGGGTTCAAATTTGTCAAACCCTGCAGAGACATTCAAGGATCCGATTTCACAGATGAAGATATCAATGGGGAAAATAAAGAATATCAGTGATCAATAGAGAATTAAAGACAGGTAGCTGAATATTTTGGGGGCATTGTTCTAGCCTTTGAAGTAGAGTACCAAATTGAAGATCCTGCACATCATTCGAAAGATCTATACACAGAAAAAAATGTCCTCAAGGCTTTATTTCAACAGAGTTTTCTTTCCAGGAAAGGACGGATATTTGTGTGATTTTACTGCTTTTTCGTGTCCCCAGAGAGATTTCTACCCAGTGCATTTATTTCAGTTAGCAGATCACAGAGTACAAATAGCACAACACAGTCATTCAACAGTATGGGCGTGCACGTCTCCTCCATTTTGTTTTTGTGATATAATTAAATGTTCATCACCTACCTCTTTTACCAGGTTTTGGTTTCTCCTATAAAAACCATGAAGAAACGCATTGTCAGGGTTCCAGATTTTATCAGAAAATTATGCAGTGAAAGGCATTTTTGTATACATTTTGTAGAACTTATGTATGAAGGCTCAGAGCCCATAGGGTCTCAGTGAGGAGGAGTTCGATCTGTTAAAGAGGATTCTAGTCTTTGGTATTTCACAGTTTGTAACTTTCTCTTATGTGTTATTTTAATATATCATTTCATTTCATCCATGTTTCCTATATCATGTTTTGGAATGCGAGTGGCTCACTGATTTTTAGTATGGATTCATCCTAGTTGATGCCCATGCTTGGATCAATCAAGCGCTTTAAATATGGCTCATGCATGATATTCTGTTTCATTATTCAGATAACCATACTTCTGCTATATTAGTTTCTTTGGGAGGGTGCTTTTAAAATGCTACTATTATGTATGGATTCTTAAATTGGTAAGCCCATGCATGGTGGTATTGTATATCTGGGTATCAGCTCAAGGTTAACTAATATCTTCTCAATATTTCTTTCACTGCATACACCCTCTGATAACTTATGTCTGTGAGGTATTTCTGAATCATCCCACTTTGCAGTAAGCTACCTCTGAATTGTCTATTGGCCTTCCTCTGTGTCAATTCCTGAAGGTCCTAGTCCCATTCAGATTAATTTTCCCTGTTTTAAGGAGATAGCATGGGAGCTGAAGCTGACAACTTCACACATCGTATTATACGCTCCTTGCTATGCTAAGATGTCCTAGTCACTAGTCTATCACAAATCTAGGCTGTCTCTAGGAGCTACATCATCTTTCTGGCGCCATTTCCAGGGACGAATTTAAGAACATCAGGATCCCTGAGCCTCGACAAAATCTAATTCACTCTTCAAGTAGGTGAGTATGGAGAGTTGAGAGTTGTAGATCCCTCACCTTGGTGAATCCACAGTTCCTAAATGATTAAAAAGACTCCATTGGGAGACCGTGTCACAGTACAAATCAACCGTGCTAGAGACCAAATGACTCCACTGGTAGAAGACTCTAAACTGGTTAAGAAGATGCAGTGATCATCTTTACAGAAACATGGATCCAAACATGGATAGGGATACAAAGCTAGATGCTTTGAATGATCAGATATATGAATTAAAGAGAATGTTTAATGAAGTGATGAAGAGGTATATGGCTAATATGAATACAAATGATGGTTATTTAGAACAGCCCATGCCTCTTCCAGAACAAGGACAAACTGAAGACCTAGATAGTGAGCAAGACATGTATGATGTTTTGAAACCTATGGAGGATGAAGAGGAAAGTGATCAGGAATTTCCCGAGTTTGTACCTATGTCTTGTATTATGATGGTCAGAAAATATCACGACCTAATAGCAGAGGTAAATTGGGAATGTTGCTTGGAGGAAACAAGAGACCACATAGAAGATGTAAAATCTGATGTAGAGGATGAAACGACTCATGAGCCTTGTATTCTAACCGAGTATCATCAGGTTCATGAGGACTGGTCTGAATCAGAGAGAGATCAAGAAACATCAGAAGATCCTCAATTTTTTCCTACAAGCATAACTGAGGATACTCTAGAAGAGGTTCAAGTAGACCTCCTGCCTCCAAATCAGCTAGTACAAGAAACAGAGAGCTGCTAATCTTCTGCACAAAGGAACACAAGACAATCTTCTCCTTTGACAGAAGAAGAAATTGATCAGATGTTAAATCAGCAGCCCACCTCAGAAATCCTCTGTGGAACACACACTCTTTCCCATTCATCTTATGAGTTCAATGATACAGATCTAGAAGACTCCTCTGTGGATCAGGACGAAGAAAAACCTGCTGAGAATCTGACAAGTTTGATTGGTGACATTGCTTATGATTATGACTTTCCTAGTTATGATCTATTTGATGATGATTGTTTTCAGAGAGAATCTGAGCCTGCAGAACCATCATCAGTAGACCCATGGGGGGAAAGCCAGAGCCAGCAACTCCAGAGGAGTAGTGAACCTAGTCAACCTATCTATGACACTGATGGGGAAAGTTATGAAAGCATCAGTGGTGAGTGTCATGTGATCGATGGTCAGCACTCCTTCCTTTCAGAAGGTGAGGAGGAGAGAAAAGAAGAAGTTCTTGAGCAAGATGAAAATAATGAGCCTTCTCTTGAAAAAGAGGAAGCAAAGGCACAAACCACTGCTCAAGAATACATAGATCTTTTCACAGAGCTCAGCACAGTAGAGCAGAATATACCAGAGCTCCAAAAGGACTCAGCTCCAATATACGATGAGTCCTCCAGTTCAGAAAATGAAGAAAATAAGAAAGATTCTCTTTCTCAAGAGAGTCTTGTTCCTGATCCAGTGGAAGAAGAAGAAATCCTGGTTGAAGCCTGCCTGCCAAATATTCATAGCCATGTATCATTTCATGATCCTTATGCCCATTTCCTGCAAACATTTGAGGAAGGATCAAATTTCTTTTTGAGCAACATGTTGCAAACAAAAAGAAAATTTTTCAAAGATGCACAGGATAAAGACAGCCTACCACCCATGGAAGGCCTAAAAGAAGAAAGTGTACACCATTTGTTCATTGATCCTGTGGCAAAATATATGGAGGCCCTGATTAGCTTAAATTCTCCAGCATTGATCCTTCACCAGGGCTAGATTCATCAAGAGTGGTCACCACTGATGGTGACCACGTTTTTGAGGAAGCACGTGCAGAGCACCCTATGGTTATCTCTGACAGGAAGTCAGTGCTCCTATCCCTTTTTGTTACTGCTTGACTGGCTGCATTGGCATTATTGTATCATCTAAAAGCACCAGAGGTTTCCAAGTAAAGTAGGGTAGGTAGGAAAATCTCAATAAAGCTCATTCTGTGAGCATGTAGTTAGTTGTTTTAATTTCTCCAAATTCCAGCAAGCCAAACAGTCTAATCCTAGCTTGGCTGTTTTTTCAATTTATGTTTTAGAATGTAGAGAAGAAATTTGCTAGATAGCTTAATCCTAGCAGATGTAGTTTAGATAGAGAAAATGTGAGACTGGCAATTTAATCTGGTCTCATGGAATAATAAGGGTAGTAGTATAATAGGTTTATTTCTCCTTTTGTAAAAATTGATGAATCATGAGGTGAGAAGTTGAAGTGCTAAAGAGCAGAGTCTGCACAGAAGATGATCAGGTGGTCTGCGAAGTTCTCGACACGTCCAGGGATGAACGTGTTGTCCCCAGGTGGAGCCAATTTTGATCATAATCTGGTTCCTATAAAATTTCACAGGCTATCTGGCTTAAAGCTCTCGAATTCCCCCCTTGCAGCCGTGGAAAACCATTCTTATGCCTATCGCTGCCATTTCCCACCTCCAAAACACATTATAAAAGGCTGAAAATTCATATTTGAAATATTTAAATTGTAGCCCTTTCAGCCTAAGCCCCTCTGTCTTTTCCTCCATGAAACCCGGACGCTAGACCGGGCGCTTACCCAATACATATCGAGCGCATCCTGAGCCGTCGATCTATGCAAATCGAACGACGTTTTCTCATCTTTGTTGTGCTCGTAGCCTACCTATTCACCGTCTGATCAAATCATAAACCAGCTCGCTAGTCTCGGTGGTTCCTGCACCCAAGACACTGTTCAAAACTAGGTGGTTTATATCGCACCGCCTATTGACGGTAGGCGGTAATTCTCCTTGGGCCAGTGATTCCATACAGCGCACACCACGTGTCCCTGCGTACGGCCCTAAAACCACTTTCCATCGCACATTATTGTTTGGTCAAATTCATGCAGTGATATTCATCTCATCCGTCCGATCTGAGGGCTTTCATCCGACGACCGTCACACCCCGAAGCTGCATAAGGTTTAACCATTAGCAAATTACATCCCTGGCCCACTGTCCATTGCCCTTGATGCTCTTTCAACCATCGATCTCCTCCCGAGATCGAACGGTCAAGATTCCATCATTCCCACTGTTGACCGGTCTCATTGTCAGCGCTCCATGTCATCCTTTCCACATAATCTTTCATATGTACACTTGTCACCCGCTCCACCTATCCATCGCATTTTCCCTCTCTGCCATTCATATAATCTATTCATACGTTATATTCTAATGTTTTACAGTTTAGCTCTGGCCAGCCCTTTCTCCATTATTACCACTGCATTTTCTTCGTCACCACCCTGCATATTTCTGCTGCTTCATCACGACGCTCTGTTACACAGTCGCTTCCATTGCATTACCATCCCCCATGCATTTTTTTTCTTCACAACTTTGTGTGTTTTGCAGGTTTACACTGACAGGGAATTATCATCATTTGCAGCATCCATTACAAGAGACAAGCATACGTCAAAGGACCATTTTTCAGAGCAGAATTATGAAGAAAGTCCTCGAAAGCCCAAATCGACAAGACTTCCATTAAAGCAGCAGGGTTCAAATTTTTCAAACCCTGCAGGGACATTCAAGGTGCCGATTTCACAGATGAAGATATCAATGGGGCAGATAAAGAATATCAGTGATCAATAGAGAATTAAAGACAGGTAGCTGAAGATTTTGGGGGCCTTGTTATAGCCTTTGAAGGAGAGTACCAAATTGAAGATCCTGCACATCATTCGAAAGATCTATACACAGAAAACAATGTCCTCAAGGATTTATTTCAACAGATTTTTCTTTCTAGGCAAGGATAGATATTTGTGTGATTTTACTGCTTTTCTGTGTCCCCGGAGAGATTTCTACCCAGTGCATTTATTTCAGTTAGCAGATCACAGAGTACAAACAGCACAGCACAGTCATTCAACAGTATGGGCATGCACGTCTCCTCCATTTTTTTTTAATGATATAATTAAATGTTCATCACCTACCTCTTTTACCAGGTTTTGGTTTCTCCTATAAAAACCATGACGAAACGCATTGTCAGGGTTCCAGATTTTATCAGAAAATTATGAAGTGAAAGGAATTTTTGTATACATTTTGTAGAACTTATGTATGAAGGCTCAGAGCCCATAGGGTCTCAGTGAGGAGGAGTTCCATATGTTAAAGAGGATTCTGGTCTTTGGTATTTCACAGTCTATAACTTTCTCTTATGTGTTATTTTAATATATCATTTCATTTCATCCATGTTTCCTGTATCATGTTTTGGAATGCGAGTGGCTCATTGATTTTTAGTATGGATTCATCCTAATTGATGCCCATGCTTGGATCAATCAAGCGCTTTAAATATGGCTCATGCATGATATTCTGTTTCATTATTCAGCTAACCATACTTCTGCTATATTAGTTTCTTTGGGAGGGTGCTTTTGAAATGCTACTATTATATACGGATTCTTAAATTGGTAAGCCCATGCATGGTGGTATTGTATATCTGGGTATCAGCTCAAGGTTAACTAATATCTTCTCAATATTTCTTTCACTGCATACACCCTCTGATAACTTATGTTTGTGAGGTATTTCTGAATCAGCCCGCTTTGCAGTAACTTGCCTCTAAATTGTCTGTTGCTTTTATATTGGAGTTTTTCATATTGTCTCTGCAGAATTCCTTCCTCTGTGTCAATTCCTGAAGGTCCTGGTCCCATTCAAATTAATTTTACCTATTTTAAGGAGATAGCATGGGAGCTGAAGCTGACAACTTCACACATTGTATTATACACTCCTTTCTATGCTAAGATGTCCTAGGCACTAGTCTATCACAACTCTAGGCTGTCTCTAGGAGCTACAACATAGTTGATCATGCAAAGAAGGGAGTAACAAGTCCTATGACATGATGCAAAGTTAATGAGCAATAATTATTACAGTCCTATGCAATCTTGGATGGACAGATCCTGTAGCAGCTTATGTCAACACTTACATGTGTTTGAACTTTGAAGGTACCGTTGATTTGCAGGTACCCAAATTCTTGTTCAACCCATCAGTGATAGAAAACCTAGCCCATGAATGTTGGAATTTTAATGTTTCATTATTTTGCATGATAACTAAGAATAGAAAAAGAAAACATTCTATTGGTGAAGTTTTATGGTCATTGCACTGGATCAATGATTTCAAGTAGCACCCTCATTTTGCACATGCCATGGTAGAGTAGGAAAGGAATAAACTCCTTTGAGCAACAATGTGGCATGAATAAGCTCCCTTGATCACTAAATTTGATTTCATGTTGTCATAAATAGAGGACTTGTCTTTTTCTTTGTAAAAGAAAAAATTGTGTGGTGCTTTTACTAGAAGGGGATGCCATTCCCATATATACATGACAAAATTCTAAGACTCTCATGCACTCCCAAGAAGAGAACATCTCTGAGTTGGAGCTTGTGTTACCCCCTATTTTTGCATAGGGTTAACACTAGGGAATTATCAAGAGTTAACCAATTTGATGTTGGGAGGTTGGATATAGAAATGTCAGCTTAGAGCTATGTTTCTCGGAGGTTGGATATAGAAATGTTAGCTATGGTGAAGGATCAACTTGTTAAGGTCTTCTCCGTTACGAAGAATATGCTCACAATGGTCTTTGTGAGGAGTCGCTCAAATTGTTGCTCAGAATGGTCTTTGTGAGGAGTCACTCAAATTGTTCAATCAGATGCAACAGAATGGGATGAAACTGGATAATTTCACCTTTTCCACTGCTTTTGCAGCATGCACTAGTTTAGGATGCAATTCCATATAATCATTATTAAAGTTAGGATGGACTCAAATATCTTTATGGAGAATGCTCTTGTTGACCTGTATGCCAAATTCTATTATTGACCCGTATGGCAAATGCAGCAGCATAGAAGAGGCGTGCTTAGTCTTTGATAATATGTTTGAACAGAGGGACTTTTCCTGAAATACAATCATTACTAGATATGTTTCACATGCTTATGGTGAGGAAGCACTGCATGATCTCAGTGGGTTATGAACCTACACTGTTGATGTTGAAGGATGAATGAGATGGAGTGGAAACAAATAGGGAAGGTGCATTAGCAAGCTGCAAATAATATGAAATTTCCTTTGGATGAGAATTTGAAACTATATAAAGGCTCATAATTTGGACATGAATTCAAGATTGCAAAAAAAGAGCAACAAAAAGTGCAGAAGGAGTTGAATACACAATTTATTGTTTTAGAAACAAGAAAATAGTATCAATTTCCCAAATGCAAAACAAAAATGGCTTAAGGAGCAATAGTATCAGCTCCAGAAGTGGCAAAAGAGAGTAAACATAAAATAGTTGAGAAAGAGAATTTGATGAAAGAATATGTAGATTCCTTTGGGTCTATGGAAAATTTACTTCTTGCATTCACGTGAGATAAATGGTTTCGACAATATTCGTTTAATAATCTTGAAGTTTATTTGAAGAATCTCATAAGTGCTATACAAGCAACTCATAAGTCTCAAAAAAAAAAATATTGATCGAGGCCCTAAGGGCAAGTATGTTGTTTTGGGCAAATATGAGAAAGATTTGACCGAGATGGCTAGGCAAGAACTTAAGTGTGGCATCATTTTATGTCTATGGAGCATCAAAGAGTGCTCCATGGAAGGAACATCATCCTATAATTCTCTATGGTGTGGGTACAAGCAAGTTAAGAGAATTTCAAGAATGGATTCCTAAGAACTCTCCTGTGGTGATTCTATCTCAAGCATGATCCTACGTTGGGAGAAAAAACCTTGGTGGATTCACTATTAACACAGTTTTGCATAGCTTTAATTGAATCTTGGTCAAAATATTCTTGCCTGATTGCTCCACTTTCTAGGTTGAGTCTATCAAATTTTCTTTTAGCTTTTGAGATCCCATTTTCATTTGATATATGATGCCATCTTTCAATCTATACATTTCATTCAACTTGAGATCATCAATCACAAAAACAACATCAACTATAGTCAATATAATCCTTTATCTACTTTTCCCATGCCTGAAAGGTGAAGCCACATAGGGAAAAATCCATTTTAATGTTTATTTTCCACTTGTTTCATGCTAAATAAAATTCACATATGAAAAGAAAGATGTGTTTACAACATTCTATATTAATGACACCAAAAGAAAAAATAAACTCCACTAGTAACCATAAAATTTTAATAGGGTAGCAAGGAATTACAATTATGAGAAAAGGAAAAGAAATAAGGATCAAAAACAAAGAAACAGTTAAAATAGTGAGCAAATGAGAATGCTATTAAGCCTAATTGATCAACCTAGGACACCCAAGGTAACATTGGTTCACTAGTGAGGTCAGAAGAGTTTATCCCAACCACTAGGTTTCATTGTCACTATGGTCCGTGCCACCCATATGGCATAACAAGAAAGCCCTAGACCATTTTGGCAGAATATTTACCATTCAGACCCATCACTTAAGCCAATAGAAGTCCCGCATGGGAATGTTTCTTGCAACGATTCCTATAATTAAACAATAAAAATAAAATTTTGTTAGCTACCTCTTGAGTGGATTTAGTAGCCTCTAGAAGCTTCTCCTCTAGAATAGGGCCTTAATCCTACTCGTCTGAGTGCATGGTCATCTCTTCAGGATCCAATTTCTTTGCTTTGACACTCTTGGGAATATGGGTCCAGGCAAATCCCAGGCCCTTTTTTAGGCAAATCCCAGGCCCGTTTTGGGTCTCTGGAATTTTTAGGGATGACCAGATCATCACAATCCATCTGTGCTAGAGCATCTGGCTGGTGACCACCTACGATCTTAGGAGATTTGATTTCCTTGTCGTAATCAATGTATTCTTGCTATCTTATCTACTTCTTCGCTAATTTTTGAATTGGAAAGGCACATGTCATCGTCTTCTTTGGTGAAGCCATTGTTGCCCATGCCTTTAGCTTAATCTTCCTCCATGGAATCTTGAACATATAGCCTATTGAACACCTAGTTTTGCTTGCCTAGAATTATTTTGAAGTGGAAAAGGGAGATGGAGGGTTGGGGATGGGCCGTCACCCAAGAATGTGGTGAACCTTGTGAAAATTCCCTCTGTAGAACGAAATCACCACGATTGGAGGAACCGAGAATCCAATCTCTTCATTCAACCAAATGTATCATATCATACCCTAACCAGAACTTAGTTCATATCTAAAGCAGGTCAACACTAAGGAAAATCTTTGACTACATTTGACTGCTAATATGGACAGAATAAGATTGTTGATGTTTAAAGGAAGAATTTTGAATCATGTCTTTGGCATTTGGAAAATGATACTAATCATCACCTTGGCAATTCAATAATGTTTCTATTAGCTCTCTCTCTCTCTCTCTGTTGTACATTTGATTTGAATAATAAGAATAATTGTTCAAGGGTTTTCCTCATTTTGGGGTTTTTCCCTTGCTTGTGCCATATTCTCTTGTTCTTGTATCTTGGCTTGTCTTCAACATTTCTCATTAATGTTCTTTCTGTTGAAAAGTGTAACTAGGTCGGTCTTCATGTTGGCTATGTAATTATGTATTTATGAAAAGAAGAAGACAAAGATAATAAAGTGTATTTTTGGTGTACTTGCTTCATGGGTTTCATGAGAAAGATTTTATTAAGTAGATGGACTTATTCTTGATGTTTATTAGGTTTGAGTTAAGTGTCAAATCTACTCTAGCTATATGCTCTAGGATCTTGTGAAAGAATCTCACAACAGTCCTCAATGCAATGATGAAAGACAAGCCTCAAAATGCAAGAAATGAAGTACCTCATCAATGCTGAGATAAACATTATCTAGTTGGCCTCACTCACAGCTATATGGTTGGCTTGCTCAAGGGGATGTTCCTTACACACACACACACACACACACACATATGGTGTGTGGTCACAACTGAAGAAATCAATGTGGAGACCTCTAAGTATACAACTTGGATATCTTCTGAAGCTTTTGGATAGGTTCCACAATTCAGATACTTATCACAGTTTGGATTCTACTTCAGTGCATATGGAGAAAAAGGCGCGGTTAAGGTCTGTGATATGACGCGAAGAAGGAAGACTATTTAGCGAACATAAAAGCGCTTTAGTATATCTTTGTCTTGGGTCTTAAAATATTGGCTAAGTTCTATAGTGTGATAAAGGTCTCTGCAAGGAGTGCAGAGAGAAGACATTGTTACAGTGCAAGATATACACAGCGCAAAATAAGGCCACCTCAACCATGATACAGTCATGGTGATGATTAGTACAAAGATGATGTTCAGTAGAAGGTCTCGGTGATGGAATATGCTACACGGTGCTACATGGTGCTACAAAGGAGGATGATTGTGTCTTGGTCTATGAGAGGCAGTTTAGGTCAAGGTTTGTCATGGTCATTGTAGTCATCAGGTGAAGAATCTATAAGAAGAGATTTGCGAGTTTTCCCCTCAAGAGGAGGGGTTTTAGCCCTGGCTTAGAGCCTAACTATTGTGTCACTGATGTTATTGTTTTTTATGGTTGTTTGATGTTTTAAAGGTAATAATAATAGTGAACGAAGATGATAAGTAAGAAGTAACTCAAACAACTATCATGTATGAGAATTTTCATTAACTCTTGCCCTACCTAATTCTCAACACTTCCGTTAGTTACTATCATATATTGTTTAATGTAATTGATAATGGATTAATGGGCTCATAATTGAATAAAGTAACTATCCTAAGAAAATAACATGTTTCCAAAATTAACATGGAATCAGAGCACAGGAAAGAACAATCCCAAGCTCAAAGAGATTGCAATCACTCAGAAGAATCTGAAGAATTTCATTGGTACCTCTATCCCTCTATGTTAGGGATCAAGAATGTCAAATCTGTGGTATTTTCTTAAGGCCTTCTACTAACTCTAATCATTGGACATGGGCTCCAATCCAAGAGAAACTCAAATATCATGAGCGAAAGTTGAAATTCATCAAGGTATGTTCCAGAAATATATTTTCCAAGGATTATTTATCAGTCCCATTCAGACTGTATCTTCATTATATTTGAAGCAGAGTTTCTCGACCATAAATTCACAGTCCTGGGCATAACACATGGATACCAAATCCTAGGTCTTCTGGGCATGATCACTATGATCACTATTTGTATCAGCAGTTCAGTATTCTCTTTAGTTTGACTCTTTTAGTATGCCTTTAAGAATACTTCGTTTTGAAGATAGAAATCCTCTGTGATAAGGTCTTGCCACTATGGTTCCCTTCTTGAAGGGTTAAAGTAATTGTTTGGAAAAATCATATCATCAACGGGCCGTGTTTCTCTGTGATCCTTGAATGGATCTCATCCTCTAAGAATTATCACTATGACAGGGAAATCTCTGTCCTAGTGCAGTATCATATATGGTATCACTCAGTTAGCTCGGTTCCTCTGAAGAAGGCATTTCTCAATCTCTTATATCTTGGTTCCTACTAGTTTACTCTCAATTACAACAGCCCCACAGTCTATGTGAACATCTTGTATGGTTCTCCCTTTTCAATCTCAAGTTCTCAACACGTGAAAAGTATGGCTGCACCATATATATATACAAGTTATGGCAATCAGGGTATAGGTTCGGGATATTATAAACATCATCTCAGACATGTAAGCTGATCTATATTTACTCCTGTTATGACTCTGAGTAATCATATACTCTGCAGTAAGTGTGTCCTCCTATCGCTCTTCAATATAGTTTTCAATTGGCATGACATCATATTTTCAGGCAGACCATTATTAATATACATACGTTCAGTCAGCCTTGAAAGAAGAATTGAGATATGCATTGCTGTTCAAATCAGTCACGGCATTCTTTCAAAGTTTTTGGAAGTTCTGATGATAAGGCTTGCTTCCAATCTAAGTGGTGGAAAAGTCATGGCCATAGATTGTATGTTGACAATCTTCTCCGTACAAAAGGAGGCTAGCAAAGGATTCATAGGACAATGAATCATCAAGGCTCATCATTATTGTGGATAATAGCATAAAAATGCATCTATACATAATATATGCCTCTGTATGAGACCCTTGATTTTCTCAATCCACATCAGCTCATACACTTCTTAGCCAACCTGTTAAAGTTTCTTTTAGTTACAGTGGGTACACACTGAGTATAGACTTTTTTGGGTTTCATTCATAAGCAAGATAGCTTCTGGCATCAAGATGTGGAGATGTTTTCATTTTTTTTAACAGAATTAATCTTCTTTCAGAGCGGAGGTTCAACTGGATTCATGTCAGTCACAGAAGTCCTGCGTCTCTCAAAGGTAACAAACTTGAAAGTTTGAAAGATCTGAAATATAAGTCTGCAAAGCAGATATGCTTGGTTATATTAGCTCCTCTATGGCACTTCTATGGTCTCCTTTCCATCGAGCAATATGCACGATACCATGTCAGTCTAAGAAGAAGTGATAGGGATTCTATGGAAAAAGAAAATACAACACATTTGAAGCTTTCAATATTGAAGAACTGCTTGGAGAAAAAGTTCATGGCACTTTGGAACAGTTCTACCGCTATCAGCAGAGGTGCCTCAATAAATAGTAAAGATCAAAATCTTGAGTTTATATGACATTCATTAAGATTCATTTTCGAAGAGTAGCAAACAGAAATCATTGCAATTTCATATACCCTAAAAAATCGAATTACATTTTCATTCAGGAGGATTTAGAGAAAGTGTGTACATACCTGGTCAAACTTTAAGGTAACAAGAGTGATGCCTGAGGAGAGGCCAAAAGTAAAAGAAATTGAGGACCCAAATCCATGGAAGAATAAAAAATCCCCCATAGAAGGAATTGCGAGCCCCCTTCAAAAAATCGTCCAGATGGGTGATTCTGAGAGCGTCATCAACAGTGGGCCACCATATCATGACCATGTAATCTGCCTACCAAGTGATTCATCATACATTCTTTTTCTTGTCATTTGATGTCAGGGTCGAGTTGGGTTAAGCTTGTGTAGAAAAAGAGCTTGAAGCTTGTTCAATGAACTTGCACAACTGATAGATCAAAAACTCAAAATTTAAGCACGGTGATAAAATTGAAATAGAGTAGTTTACATAGTTTTATGAATTAAATAATTGATTTCCTACTGTCGGGAATCATAGGGCGGGACATCGTAATTAAAATGAATGAATATGCTATGAAATTATGCAACTAAAATTTGACCAAGGGAAATAAGGGTATAATAAAATAGGATGTGTAGTAATTACTTAAATCACTATTATATATTATATATTTAAATTATTAAGGTGACATATTTTTATGAGTAAAATTATAAAATATTATGGAATAATTTAGCATAGGAATTATGGATAAAACATTTAAGAGTTAGAATAGAGTTTTTAAGTGACCACAACAAAAATAATACATATTAGAGATATATACATGGATCATATATATCAAGTTAAAGTGATCGCTAAAGCAACATCTTCCTACACCTAGTGTCCTAGATGGCCAAGGTAAGGTGTCGTCAAACCAATTATACAGTCATTCGTATATCTTAATTGGAAAATTATTAATGTCACAAGAATCACAAGGGTTGATATGTCAATCAAAATTTAAAGTTATCCTCTAAAAACTCATATAGAAAGTGGGGTAACAGGTCCTATGACATCCAACCTCTTATTTGCAATGGGAAATCCTCAACAGTATCTTTGGAGAAATAATGTCTCGTTAAGGGGTTCAATAAGAGGTATGAGGCCCCACCAATTTGATAGTTGAAGAAGTTTGAATATTGGCTTGTCAATTTTGGCCCTAAGTAGGCAAGGCAACATGGAAGGAGGTGACCCCCTTGGAAAAGTTCAAAAGGGGAAGGCCACATAAGGTCTTATATAAAGATCTAAATCCAAGGACCTCCCTCATAAAAATAGTTAGACATGTATTGAAAGAAAGTAGATAACGACCATCTAAATCTTGATAAAAGAAAATAGAACATCCCTTGAATCCATAATAAATGGAGCATATACATATGAGGCGATCCTCTAACTCAATGTTGTGTATATGGAAAAGCTAGAATATGTTATTGAGAAGAGGAATATCCTGGTGTCATTAGTTTCAACTAGAAACTAATGTAAACCCACTTTGAAACCACCAAGGGGGATCTGAAGGAAAACATCTAGTGCTCTAGTGTGTATGAGGGTTTAAAAATAAGGTCCCCTCTTATTTGCATGAAGTGTTCCTAGTACAAATCCATCTTAGTGTCAAGGCCATGAAAAGATGAAGTTCAAGTACTAAATTTATTGTTTATAAATAACCTCTTTAACAACTTGACATAGACATATAATGATGTCATTTACATTGGAGGTGTATGTCACTTGATCATGTTACAACTTTAATCGCTCCCCCACAAAAAGGTGTTATGCTCCCTTGTGATGATGCATCAACCCTAATGGAGAAAAATCTCGTGATGTAAAAGATATTTTAAACATGATGTAACTTTAATAGTGCCCTACATTCACCCCTTGGCTCACCATTCATGGCAAACGTGAGGCTATTTCAAGCATTGATGTGGATAATATCATTTTATTTTCTCTTGTGTATAGTATTCTACATTGACACAATTGTGTTTTTTTAGCAAACAAAATATTTGTATCAAGGGTTAGCTCCTTGTGCATTAGGGTTGAAGAGGTTGCATCATTGTGAGTGATCTATTCATTGCCAACTCCTTATGTGGGAGAGCACTACAAGCTCCATGTCAACATGAAGTGTAGATATTGTGAGCAATTCTTATTGAGGTTTTGAAAATTATCCAGTTGTTCTAAATTTGGTATACATGTTAATAAGGACATTATCCACAAACAAACACCCTCGAGACCAACATCTAGTTATCTAAAAATCAAATGGTACCAATATTCTTAGTTAGAGGTGAAGGATTCTCCTAAGAGGTTATTTTGTTGGTTTGATGTGTTGTTTTTTGCCTTGGATACTAAGTGGTGAAGGGCTTCAAGGGTTAAGAGTTAAGGGCCAAGGGCTTGGGGGGAAAGGGATTTAGGGGTTAAGGGCTTAATAGTTAAGGGATTTAGGTGTTAGGGGTTAAGGGGTTGGGTTTTAAGGTGTTTAGGGGTTATGGATTAAGGTTTAAGGGTCATGAGTTAAGAGAATAAGGGGTTAGTGCTTAATGGGTTCATATATTCTACGTTAGGAGTTAATGGATTAAGGTTTAATGCATCAAGGGGTTGATGGCTTATGAGTTATGAGTGTAGGGTTAAAATATTATGGCTTTGGGGTTAAGGGATAGGGAATTTAGTGGTTATGGGTTAATGGCTTATTCGTTGTGATAATGGGGCCCCTAATCCCCTTATCACCACTATCGGGGGTTCCTCTTTCAATTCCTCTTTTTACCTTCCCTCCAGGCCCCCTAGCCCCTATGAAATTAGGTCTTAATCCCCCTTCTCATTCTCTAATGTGTGGATTATAGATCTTATTAAATCATGCTTGGACATCCCACTTCTACCAATCCATGCTACATGTGTGTCCCCTAGTCCCGTTCAATACACCACAAAATACTCCTCCCACCTTTTCGGTCATATCATTCAACTTATCTTAACATTGTGGGTGAAATTGGTGTTTATGTTGTAAAGTGAACAAAGAAAAAATTTACTTGTTTTCTCTTTTGAGAAGATGTAGAAATTGATTGTCATGATTGGAATGTGCATGCATCAATCTACATTGGGTTGTTTTTCGAGCTTAGACATGAATAATCATTTGGTCATACTCCATACTATTGATGGAATCTAGTATCACAAATGTATCGATGGGAAGTTTGAGAGATTCTTTTGAAATCTTGTGTGTTGTGGTGTTTAGCTCCTAGAGATGTGTGTGAAAGATAGCTAGTCCAAATAGTTGGGGGGATCTATGATATCCTGTAGGATGGGATGTAGGTAGATGTTTTCTATCATGAATTATTGACCCAATTAATCATGATTTTTTAATCCCCCGTGATCTATCGGGATTTGACTCTTTTGATGGATGTAATTTCCAGAAGTGTACAAAGAGCAATGGAATCAACTCAGTTGTTGGAGCCTTAACTTTGGGTATACCTTACTTTCTCGCTATAAGACTGGGAGAGGAAGAGTACCATGCCCAATTTGAAGCTAGGTGGGATAACTTGTGCAACACCATCAAAGACGTCACAAGGGCATCCAAGAGGGAGTGGAGAAATACCAGAATCCATTATTTTTGTGGTTTAGGATGAATCTCGTCTTCTAAACACTATTTTTTATCAATTCAATTGTGATCTTTGTTAGAATTTCTCGCGAACAAAATGTGTTGTTGTTCTAATCCCACCAGACATGGCTGATTAGAATGCATGGGAAACCTTTATAATAATCTTCCATTATATTGAGTAACTAAGTTTTGAAATTTTCTTCCAAGTTTTATATAGGACCACGAGCCTATCATGTTCAATTTTGCAAGGGTGGTGGTGATCATGACCTACACTGTGTTGGGAGAGGAGATAAATAAGTGTGAAGAAATATCATCAAATGACTTGCCTAAAGGACATATGTTGGGCTGATTCGTAGACTATAATGGATATTTTTCGTGAACAAAATTTGTTGTTGTTCCAAGCCCACTAGATATTGTTGATTAGAATGCATGGGAAACCTTTTTAATAATCTTCCATGATGTTGTGTAACTAAGTTTTGAAATTTTATTCCAAGCTTAGATAGGACCATGAGCCTATCATGTTCAATTTTGCAAGGGTGGTGGTGATGACCTACATTGTGTTGGGACAAGAGATAAATAAGTGTGAAGAAATATCATCATATGACTTGCATAAAGGATAGATGTTGGGGTGATTTGTAAACTATCATTGATATTTCTTATGAAAAAATCTGTTGCTATTCCAATCCCACCAGATATTGTTGATTAGAATGCATGGGAAACCCTTTTAATAATCTTCCATTATGTTGTGTAACTAAGTTTTGAAATTTTATTCCAAGCTTAGATAGGACCACAGGCCTATCATGTTCAATTTTGCAAGGGTGGTGGTGATGACCTGCACTGTGTCGGGACAAGATATAAATAAGCGTGAAGAAATATCATCATATGACTTGCATAAAGGATATATGTTGGGGTGATTCGTAAACTATCATGGATATTTATCGTGAAAAAAATGTGTTTTTGTTCCAATCCCACTAGATATTATTGATTAGAAAGCATGGGAAACCTTAATAATAATAATCTTCCATCATGTTGTGTAACTAAGTTTTGATTTTTTCTTCCAAGCTTAGATAGGACCACGAGCCTATCATATTCAATTTTTCAAGGGTGGTGGTGATGACCTGCACTGTGTTGGGACAACTAGAGATAAATAAGTGTGAATAAATATCATCATATGACTTGCATAAAGGATATATGTTGGGGTGATTCGTAAACTATCATGGATATTCCACTAGACAGTTCATCATAACAGAATAGATAAAACTATATTTAAAAATGAATGAATAAGAGTTTGTGACAGGAAGTTTCAGTGAGTTTCAGGTGTGCTAAGGAGGGAGTGACGTCAAGGCATGCTAGGTAGTGTTAAGGCATGCTAGAGGCCAGGGAAACGTGCCAAGATGTGCCAGGTGCCAGGGTGTGCCAATGCATGCAAGGGCGGACTGTTTGGGAGTGCCAAGGAAAAACTAGGGAGCATTACTATCAAATGCATGGAAATGAATGAATAAGAGTGTGTGAAAGGGAGTATCAACGAGTTATAGGTGTGCTAAGGAGGGAGTTTAAAGGTATGTAAGTTAGTGCCCAGGAATGCTAGAATGCCAGGGCGACATGCTAGGATGTGCCAAATGCTAGGGTGTGTCAATGCGTGCTAGGGAGTGCCATGGAAACACAAGGGAGAACTAGTTCAAAATGCCTGGTAATGAATGAATAAGAGTGTATGATAGGGAGTGTTGTGAGTTTTAGGTGTGATAAGGAGGGAGTAGCAAGGTTACATGTTAGGAAATTCCAAGGTATGCTAGAGTACCAGGGCATGTCAGGGAGTGTTAGTGTGTAAACCCTTCTTCACTATATTACAAACTACAATACAACAGGCTAGAGCTCTTGTACCATGGATCGTGACCCTTTACAATCACACTGATACAAGGAATAAATCTAGGGATTGGTGTTAATCCTTTGACAACCAATCTATCATGAACAAGACAACACTTGACCTACTTGTTGATGGTGGCCACACACAACCCTTTCAGTCCACAAGTTTAATGAGAGCACCACAATTTTAATGTTTGGAGAACAAGGGGCCACCCCCTTGTCCAACACTTTTGATGGGTTCCATGCATCATTATGGCACTCATGGACCCCAGTATACCTCCTAGAAGGCCCTAAGACATCAGTTGACCTCTTATGAGGCTTATTATTCAATTTATGAGAGATTTTGGTGGGATTTTCATCAAAATTTAGGGTTACTTGCATAATATTTTATGTTTAGAGTGGGACATGCTTGCATTTTAAGTAAGGGACTTGATCTTCTAGGGAGAGAGGAGGGGGACTGAAGGGTTGAGGGAGAAGAATAAGACTTATAAAGGAAGTTACCAATCCCTAAAATCATTTGGGAACTTGGATTCCCAAATGGTCCTTGATGAAAGGCCTTTGACACCAAATGGGACCACATGGGGCCAAGTGGACCCAACCTAGGTTCAGGGATGGAATTTAGCAACCAATGATGTTCCTATCTTGGACAATGTGAGGGGAAAGGATTAGGCAATATTTTTTACTTTGATGGGTCAAATTGATCCTACTAGGCTCTAGCCTTGGGAACACCTATGCAAAACTTGATCCTAGAGCTAGGGCTTGAGGTATTCGAAGATTCCATCGTCGGAATTGGCCCAGATTATGAGGAGAGTGAAGGCACCCACAAATGATGGTGCCTCTAGGAGATCAAATTTTTCCTCTGGCTATATTCTTGGGAAATTGATGCCCTAGGTGACCTAATGGGGCTAGACCTAGGGAAAAAAGGAAAATTGTGAAAAAGGTGGGCGGTGGGGGAAATCATCACCCTTTTTGAGGTACTAGTGAATAATTCACTTGGGGATATGGAGTCAGGGGTGATAATGAACAATAATTCAGTTTCTTGATCATGGAGGCCCAGAAAGTCAACTGCGTCCAATGTTAGAGGAAAACGAAAAGTGACCTTCAAGCATTTATACTTCATACTAGTGGTGCAAATTTATTGAGATAAAATGATTTCTAAGATATTTCATTCATCCAACAATGGCCCATACATTAAATAAGATAAATAGACACATAATTCCACATTTCCATCATGCAGCAATTAACGCTAGTTATAGTGAAATTCAATACTATGCAACAATAACAAGAATAGCATTAAATTTTCACTCACAATGTTAGAGAGTAACATTGTGAGTGAAAATTTAACGCTATTCTTGTTTTTGTTGCATACTATTGAATTTCACTATAATTAGGGTTAATTGCTGCATGATGGAAATGTGGAATTATGTGTCTATTTATCTTATTTAATGTATGGGCCATTGTTGGATGAATGAAATATCTTAGAAATCATTTTATCTCAATAAATTTGCACCACTTGTATGAAGTATAAATGCTTGAAGGTAACTTTTCGTTTTCCTTTAACATTGGACGAAGTTCACTTTTTGGGCCTCCATGATCAAGAAACTAAATTATTGTTCATTATCACCCCTGACTCCATATCCCCAAGTGAATTATTCACTAGTACCTCAAAAAGGGTGATGATTTCCCCCACCCCCCCCCCCTTTTCACAATTTTCCTTTTTTCCCTAGGTCTAGCCCCATTAGGTCACCTAGGGCATCAATTTCCCAAGAATATAGCCAGAGGAAAACTTTGATCTCCTAGAGGCACCAGCACTGGTGGGTGCCTTCACTCTCCTCATAATTTGGGCCAATTTCGACGATGGAATCTTTAAATACCTCAAGCCCTAGCTCTAGGATCAAGTTTTGCATAGGTGTTCCCAAGGCTAGAGCCTAGTAGGATCAATTTGACCCATCGAAGTAAAAAATATTGCCTAATCCTTTCCCCTCACATTTTCCAAGATAGGAACATCATTGGTTGCTAAATTCCATCACCGAACCTAGGTTGGGTCCACTTGACCCCATGTGGTCCCATTTGGTGTCAAAGGCCTTTCATCAAGGACCATTTGGGAATCCAAGTTCCCAAAGGATTTTAGGGATTGGTAACTTCCTTTATAAGTCTTATTCTTCTCCCTCAACCTTTCAATCCCCCTCCTCTCTCCCTAGAAGATCAAGTCCCTTACTTAAAAGGTAAGCATGTCCCACTTTATACTCTATCTTAGGGAAAGGGATTCTAGGGTCACTTCCCACCTATTCATTGACCTATAATATACGAGTGACTTCCTAAACTACCAAGACTCCTCCCATCGGTGAAATTTCATGAAGAGAAAGGAGCCTTAGCTGTGGTGAAAATGGGCTAAGCCTCCACCATTTCCCTTGTCCTAGTTGTTTCCCTCTTAGGAACCCCTTTTAGGTCCACTACTAGTTTGAGTGGTAACAAGTTGTTCACAACTCCATTTGTGAACAACTCTTTGGTATGCCCAATTTTTCCATACTACGGCTCCAAGATGAGAAGTCTAGGGCTATGAAGATTTCCATTCTTCTCACTGAAATGATCCTCTACAATATAGTGAAATAGGGCTAGTTGGTTGGCCCACTTGACTGCTACTTTAGTCCTTCAAATTATGCACATCCTTAGGCCCTATACACCTGCCCTTCTACCAATCTTGTTGTCCTTCACAAGTACAAGAGTTAGGGTTCTTCTTTGACAGTCACCTAACAACCCTCCAACTATACTTGGACTAACATCAATCTGCCCAACCATAGTCAATTATTTTTACTGATCTAGGGCTCACAATATTTTCTTCATCTAGGGCTCTTCAAATCTTCCACATAACAATGGTTTGAGTCCTCTCAAAATCATTGTTCTTGTGTATCAATAATTTGATCTTTGTTGTCAAATCTATGAATAAATCTGAACTGCTCCTCTTATCATCCTTCTAAAAATCTGTAGATGACTAAACTAGGGTCACAAATCAACCACTAATAGTCCATTGACTAATTTTTTATAGGTTGCCTCAGATATATGTCTAAAAATCCATGGATAGTCCAGCAAATCAACTCCTCAACATGTCAATCCATTCTTCACATGGCACATCTCTTCTGCATGCTCAATCTTCTGCTCAGCTTCCACCCTCCTTTGGATCTGATATCTCCACACATACTGAATCTGCAAGCCATCTTCCAGATCTGCGGTCTATATTTCAGAAATAAGCCTCGCTTTAAGGGTCACAACTGCTCTTCTTCTACGCAATGTTTTCACATTCTTAAGGGCATACCTTATGAACTAAACATGCTAGGTAACTAGGGCACTATACTTATGTACTTCTAATTGTTGTAGAACAAACCCTATCCACCCATAGAAAATACCACGACTCTTGCCTCCATAAGAGACTCAACCTAGCTCACATGGATCCATAGATTTTGGGCATTTCTTTGACTGAATCTTGACATGAACTTCAGATCTTAATGTCAACCCTCAAACTAGGGTTAGCTCAGTCAATATTACACCTGCGTCTACTTTTTTTTTTTCTCTAAATTACAGTGCAAGCCCTTCTCCATTTTTGTTTATCTTTATAACCACTACAAGACAAGATCGTATCAATCCTCTCTTCTATTTCATGTATAAAATCTAACCAATAGGATTCAATCTGATCTTGTAATGTACTAAAACAAGATATTGAATCCTTCCTACAAACACGATCACACAATCACATATAAGTAAGAGAAAGAAATTATCAATCGCACAACAAAATATGTATCTGGGGAAAGCAACTGCTCAAAACCCATCTATCTTTATTGTGTATTAAGTCAAGGAATCATGAAACAATACAATGCTTAATCTCTCTTGAGATTCTCCAACACTTTGCCAATTATCTCTTGCTGATCTAGGAAAAATCAGTCTAATACTTAGCCAATTCTCAGTCTTCCTTTAGCCTGCCTTTCTCACGCAATTCCTATGGAATTATCTCCATATTAATTAAGAAAATAAACCTTCCTTGATTGCGCAATCCATCATGGCATCCCAATGACTTTATAATTGCACATGGGAAATTTTCTATAAATACAACTGATAGTTATGTTCCTCTGAACTGTGTTACAATAAGGATGAAGAGTCTTTTTATCATTTAAAAATAAGATAAAACCCTAAACAACCAAAACCCTAACTCGAGGAGATGTAACACCAAGAGTTTATGGGTCCCATTGGGGTTAGTTGGGCAACCAACTTCCTGGGGTCATAACTTGGTCATATGATCTTCGTTTGACGCACATGATACCTCGTTAGAAATATATCTCCGAGGACTACAATATCTAATGAAATTTATATGAAATTTCCAAACCTTTCATGCCCAAAAAATGTTGTTTGGGGCCTCAAAATGGCTCTGGAAGTTCAGGACCCGAAAAATTGACCAAAATAGTAAATTGTGCTATAATTAAGGAAACTGAAAAACTGAAAGAAACAATGGCAAGGGCCCAAGTGGAATAGGCGGGTGGCCACAAATATCCACCTCGATCACCTTCAATCAAATTTATTGAGCTAACTCAATCATCATGACTTATTTAACTGACACAAGTTGTTATGAGACGAAATTACAATTTATTGTCCAATTTATTTAAGGGAAAAATAAATTAGACGCCTGACATTCCTCACTCCTGGTACATCAAAATTCCTCACCGGTGTGGGTGCATTTTTTTTGTCCTTTCTAGTTGCCAATTTCACTATTTCTTGTTGCAAATTTCAACACTCCCTCTCAACAAGAAAGGAATTCAATCAATCCCCATCCGATACCTTTGGAATGTTTTGCATGCTACACTTCTCTAGTGTTGTTTGCACCTACAAATCCTAAAACTGAATAGCCTTCGAACAATTGAATCAGTATAATGCATCTGTCATCATAGTCTTCTGGCTACTACTAGCTACTGCACCTGTCTAGTAGTGGATTCTATGCGCTACTATTGACATCTACATCCGTGCCCTTTGAACTGTTGCTAACTTTGATTTGTGCTCCAGTATTTGACATCTGTCACTCTGATTTCTGTCTTGTTGACATCTGACTACATCAATCTAATTGATCCTTCCTACTACTTTTGTACTGTGGGCTCCTCGTAGCCAAGTTCGATCCATGAGACATGCCATCTCAATGGACCTTGCCCAGATTTCTTATCTTGGGATTATGTCTACACATCACCCCACCTTACACCTTAGGGTATGGTTGCTCCCTCTTTCTATCTAGCTCAAAATTTCCCCCTCATGGTGGTCTCTGCTTGAGTGGATGCTTCCACTCGGTCTCCTCTCTACTTCTCCAATTGTGGCAGCTACTCCACAACCTTCTGAGACTACTTCTCATGAGAATGCATGTTGAGAGGTAATTTATGCTCCCTCTAAACCACCAAGTATCTAAATTTTTCCTTTCTCCTCAAGGCTTTGCATGTATCTGGTACCTCAAGTACATATAGGTTCTTGACTCACGCATAATGTAATTGTCCCAATGTTAAAAAAAGTTTCTAAAAAAGAATTGATTTTAAATCGATGATATCTCCCTCATCTGAGCTCTGATTCGACCGATTTTTTAATTTTTTTTCCATTTCGGTAGATTTTCACAAGGATTCCAAATATTATATTTGTTTTTGAAAATTTTACACCAAAATCTTCAGATATTCTCTGCAAAATCACCATCCAAAAAATTCCTTCTCTGATACCATGTAGAAAATATAACTAGTGTGGGTGCATTAAACCATGCCAAATCATACTAAGGCATCTCAACATATTCCATACATGCTAATACTTTCCAAGCTCCAACACGTGCCAAGTGCCAATATGTGTCAGGGACTAGTGTTATGCATGTTATGAAGTGGAAAGGAATGTTGAAGAGTGCTAAGGTGTGCTAGAGAGTGATAATGCATGTTGATGAGTGTTAAGGATTACTAGGAAAAAAACATTAAGGGAGCACTAGGTAAAAATTCATGGAAGCGAATGAATATGAGGAACGTGTGCCAGAGACTAGTGTTAATGAGTGTTAGTTGTCATGCCAAGGAGGGAGTGACAAGGTATGCTAAGAATTGGTAAGGCATGCTAGGGAATATCAAGGCATGTCAAGAATTCCCAAAGTGTGCTTGGGAGTTCCAGGGTGTGTTAATTATATCATGTGCCAATTAATAGTGCTAAGATATGCCAATACATGCTAGGTGCTAAGGATATTGTGGCGCAGGGTGCCAGGGTATGTCAATATGTGTCAAGGCAACAAAAGGAAGAACCAATATTAAGAGGGTTAATAAGTCAGGACTTTATCTTTTTGAAAAGGGGCATGCTAGGCACACTAATAATAGGTCCCAATACATTCCAAGTGGCATTGTGTACCAAGTGCTAATGTATGTTAATGCATTCAACCAAGGTGTTCCAGGGCATGCTAGGGACTATATGCAGTATGCCAACACATGCTAGGAGAGTTCCATGTTGTGCTAGCACATGCCACCATGTGCTTGGGCGTCAGTGTCATCACAATATGTTCTAGGTACAAAGATGTTCCAAGACATGTGGGGTGCTAATAAATGTTAGTGTGTGCCAAAGCATTAATTTAAGGTGTGCCCATATTGTTGAGGATTGTTAGGTCTTTCTCATTAATAGAATTGTCAAAGCTTGATTATGTATTAAATAATATATTTCCTACACACAATAGTGGAACTTTATCTAAAGGGAATTTGCTAGATAATAAACTTAATAGATATGAATCATGTTTTGGCTCATAGGAAATCTCTATTCGACTAGTCATTACTTGAGGGAAATGATACACAGTAATTACTTCTACAAAAATTGACTGACCCTAACCACTATGGCCTTGGACATATTATCAAAAATACTCCATAATAATTGTATTAAATCATTATCTTTTGACAAAAAATATATTAATAGGCACATAGCGTCATCAAAAACTCATTGGAATGATCAATGATGACGGGCATTTTTTGACCGTCACCAAAAGTAACAAAAAGAGCATTGGTGAGGGTCATTAAAAGTTCGCCACTAGAAGTGTCACCAAAGAGAGAATTAGTGATGGGCCTTTAACGACCCTCACCAAAAGTGTCATTGAAAATGTCTTTGGTGACGGACCATAAAGGACCATCACTATATACACTTACAGTGACGGTTTTTAGTGATCAATGATGACGGATATTTTTTGACCGTCACCAAAAGTAACAAAAAGAGCATTGGTGAGGGTCATTAAAAGTTCGTCACTAGAAGTGTCACCAAAGAGAGAATTAGTGATGGGCCTTTAACGACCCTCACCAAAAGTGTCATTGAAAATGTCTTTGGTGACGGACCATAAAGCACCATCACTATATACACTTACAAAGGATTTGAGCTAAGGACCGCCATTATGGGTGACATTGGTGTCGGACCTTAGCGTCCGTCACAAGCATGACCCCCACCAATGTTCTTTATAATATTTGAAGATGGCACGAGATCGTACCCGCCGAACAAGACTTTGTGAGGGGAGATTACATACCTCTATTTCTCTTGGTTGAAAGAGTGTAGAGCTTGTCAAATTAGAGGAGACTCCTGCTTCGGACCCCGGGAAGGCCTGTGCAACATCAAGGCTCAGGTTGTAAGGTTTTCCTTCTTTTGAAATTAATACAAATATAATCATTTTTCTCAATAAGTTGTTTGTTAATGGTTTATTTCATAGATTCCTTGATCACTATGATAAGCATGGTTTATGATGATGTCTATACAGGTGCTATGTAGTACTTTGCTTGTTTGTGACTGCAAGTTTACAAGCGAAACTCCTTCAAGCGCGCGAAGGATAACAACAACTTCAAACAAGCACTGGACATAAGGTAGGTCTTTTAACACCTATATAGAGCTTTTCATATATTATATATGCTTAGAGAAAGATTATTCTATTTGGCTGTTTGTCGCTAGATACTTTTAGTACTAGGGAGATTGGTCTTGTCCGCAAGAATGATTTATTTGTCCAACAAATTGGCGACTCCATTGGGGAAGAACTTGTTGTGTTTTTTGGTTCTCTTTTATTTTGATTCGAGGAAACATTTTTCTTAGTTTTTGATTGATATACATCTGCCTGGGTAGTTTAGGTTTTCTCTGTTTTAGAAAATTTTCAAATGTTTAGTGTTTTTCTCTAGTTTTTTCTGGGACCGCACTCTGTCTTCTTTTGACAGTGCGGGCAGTTTCGCATCTTCTTTTAGTAAACAGTGCGGTACCGCACTTGGTACTTCTGGAAGCTTGCGGACCTTGTTTAAATTTTAGAAAAACTCTATATTTCTTTTTTTAGTTTATCTTTATTTTGATTTAGTATTTTTTATTTCTGCCCAGACTGATTACTCTTTCTGTCAAAAAAATTTTATGAATGAATTCCAACAGTGTTGATGTTTTGATGATTTTCTAGAAGACTTCGCATTTTGGATTTCATTTCACTTGCTCTTTGTAGCGATTTGAAGCATTTGGCATTTCGAAATACCTCAAATTACATCGGTTTTCTTTTCTTTTTGTTGAATCTGACCTGCTTGTGAAATCATACTTTATTGAGAAATAGAGCTACTTGTTTCTTTGCAAATCTTCGAAAAAGAACTTTGTTATTGGTTTTTGAATTTCATTTTTATAAAACATAATTGAGTGTTTTTGATCTGTTTGTTATTATGGACGAATAGATCCTTAGTTTGCTGAACAACTAAGTAAAACATTCTTCAAAAAATCTTAAAGCTTTTATTCATTTAGATTGTTTAAAAAAAAAAATAGATCTCAAGATTAGTTTTGTAGTTTTGAGTGCAAATTAGTAGATCTCAAAATTAGTTTTGTAGTTTTGAGTGCTTTTTAGAATTTTGTAGATCTCTTTTGAACGAAAATTGTTTTTGTAGCTACAATTTTTGAAAGAAAAGGGATTTCGTTGTGAACTTCAATCATTTATTGGAAAAGACAAAAATATTTTCTTTCAATCATTTTTTATGTTTAAAGGAAGAATTGTTTATTAAAAGGATTGCGTTCTCCAACTCTTTCTTTAGATAGAAGTTCATTGAAAGAAAAAGAATTGATTATCATTCTTAGGTGCATTTTTAGTGTTTTTTGCAAATCGAGTCTTCACACCACCAAAGTTTCATTTCCGCACCCATTGACTTAAGAAACAACTCATAAAAGTAACGCTTAATTAAAATTCATCTAGTAATCTTTTATTTTCTAGGGCTCTTATCACCAACATAGCTTAGGCTAGTATCTTGGAGTAGGGAGTAATTAAATCTCCAAGATAGTAAAAACAAAGAAGTAGACAAATCTTGCGGTAGGAAGAAATTCCAATTGTTGCATCTATGCTCTGGGAAGCTCCTCCTAAAGGAGTTAAGCACGAGATCATATCTAAACCAGTGAGGTAATCAATCCTTCCTCATTGGGAACGATAGAATATATACATGTATTAACAATAGTAAACCTCGGATAGACCATTGTCAAGGAGCCTGGGGTCACTTGTTGGCATACCTTGGATTATTTCAAGGAGCCTTCAAGGGGATTGAGCTTTGTTACTCTGCCCTTGCGTGTGTGTCGGATCGTAGACTGTTCCCCCAGGTATATTTGTTTCTGTTGGTAACCTTAGAGGCCATAATATTTAGGATTTTTTCCTAACGTGACGGTGGAGGGAAGATCCCACTGTACCTGGAGCAGACGCCGGCTAGATTCACTTGAACTCTCTGGAGGGTTATATTCACTCGAGATGGTATAGTGGAGAAACTTGCACCGGTCTGTTTCATTAAGCAGGTTGTCGGGGTAACTGTTCCAACCGCTCTTTTCGTATTAAAATTCTACTAATTTGGATTTCATCACCAACTAGTGTTTTTAGTACGGAAAGTTATTGTTTGTGTGTGGTTTGAACTCTTAGATTTTTTAAGCGTATGATTCAACTGTTTGTTTCTTAGATAATTTAGGTGTTTTCATTGAAATTTTCTTTGTTTGCGTGTGGTTAATTAATTTTTTAATCATGGTGGACTTGCCAATACAATCCTGGAGACTACAACGGAAACCCCCTGAATATACACCAAGTCAACTTGAAGGGCTACGTGCTCTGGTATCATCTAGCATAAGTAGGATTAGATCAACAGAAATTGGAACTTCATCCATTGTAATTCATCCTGATTATCAAACACCTACAATAGAATACATTCAAGAGCCGATTTCAGTTTCTGAAGTTACTGGTTATATTTCTCCTTCCAGTGAACTAGTTGATGAACCTGAAATCTCTGAACCTGAAATTGAACTTTCTATTTTGGAAACACCCTGAGGATTTATTTCACCAACTTCTAGCGATCCTGGTTCACCTAGGGTAAGAAATATCATCACTGACGATCTTCCAGCTGGTGTTATTTCTATTGAAGAACTTAATAATCCAGACAAAGATATATCTCTTCTCGACTCCCCTCAATCTTTAAATCTTAGGGAGTGTGAATCTATTTTCTACAACCCTATTCGAACTAGTGCTTGGTATCTATCCTTAACAATTTTTTTAGAAAATTTTGGTCTTTCTTTTCATCCACCTCGAGTTCCATTTCATCCTACACCCAGAGGTTACTATCCGCCATCCATTATGGCAGGAGAGTCATCCATGTTTTCCCAAACTCCGGAATCATTTTTACACGGTGGTCCTTCTGTTCCTTCGGGATACCAGGCTCTATCTGGTACTTTCTCGGGAGCAGCTCCTCAACCCATTAAAAATGTGTTATCATCTGGTCTTAATGGTCTTAAAATTGAAACGTCGAACGCAGAGCAAATTTTTATGATGTCTGGCAATGTTCTCAATCCTCAACCACATGGCAGTCAGTTACTGCCTGGGGGGCAACCTCAAGGAAATCTGTTACCGCCTGGGGGGAAACCTTAGGTTAGTCAGTTACCACCTGGGGGGCAACCTTCAAGTAGTTAGTTACCACCTGGAGGGCAACCTCAAGGTAGTCAGTTACCACCTGGGGCACAACCTCAAGGTAGCTTTTTCCCAGGACAAACTGTGGAATCATATTATTTTGGGGGAAAACCCCAAGGACAGTACATACCTCAAGGGTATCAACCTTCAGGAATGTACATACCTCAAGGCCAACCCCAAACTCAATATTCTCCTCAGGGTCCTTATCAACCCCAGCCTCAGTACGCGCCTCAGGGTTATCAACCTCTAGGTCAGTACCCAATTCAAGGTTACCAACAGCCTTCTGGTCAACCATCTATTCAAGGAGCCATAAATTTACCTCTTAATTATCAACCCTACGTTCAAACAGGTTATGGTCCTTATGTTCAACCTTCTGTGGGACAATACCCCGGAATGATGGTGTGGGATCCATCCCAATATCAACAGCCTATGCAGCCTAATGTGTAGTTACCTTATCAGCCTGGACAGCCTTTAATTTCTGGTCCAACCCAGCAACCTGTCCAGCCAACTATTCAAACTCCTGCACCTATTTCTGTTTAGCAGGCTGGGCCTAGTTCACCTCAGACTCCGCCTCAAACTACTGCAACCACTACAACAACTGTCCAACCTGCAACACCTGTTTCTGGAGTATCTGTAACCCTGAGTTCGGCTATCCCTGTATCCGTAAAAATCCCTCAAGTCTCTGTACCTCAGTCAGGACCTTCAGTTCAGACTTTGGTTCAGATACCTGCAGGACAAACCTGTACAATTATAGTTGTCACAAGTCAACCGTAATTCACGTATCAACCGTACCAGTGACAGCCTCAATTCGGTCCCTATACACAAAATCCAAACTATCAGTATCAACAGTACCCTGGCTATAATTATCAACAGCCTCAACAACCCTATTTTGGTACGATTAATCCTGGTTATCTGGGAGGTTACACAATTCCTAATGCAAATCCGATTCCCAGCTATCCTAGGTATCCACCTCCTGGAACTGCTTTGGCTACTCAAGGTTTTCGTGATCCTAACCGTCAATTACCATTTATAGCAACTTTAGATTTACCTGATTTTACGCGCCTTACGAATGATCCAATTTTTTATTATCAGAACTGGCCGCTAATGCCACATAAGTTTCCCAGTGATATACCAAAATTTGAAGGTAATTCAGGAGATGATCCATCAAATCACGTCATGACTTATCACCTCTGGTGTGCGTCTAATTCAATCATTGATAATTTTATTTTATTACGTCTTTTCCAAAGAACTCTTATTGGTCTTGCAACCAAATGGTACATCGAGTTACCACGAGGTTCATTTCATAACTTCAGTCAGTTAGAAACTACCTTCTTGACTCAATTTCAGTTTCCAGTCAGATACGACAATGGCACGGAATTATTAACTTTGCTGAAACAATCCACGTCTACGTATATTTCTGATCATATCCATGAATGGCGATGTAGGAGACGTTTGGTGAAAGTTTGTATTCTAGATAAAATTTTGGCGGAATGGTTTGTTAAATCATTGTTACCCAAGATTACTGAAGATGTAGCTAAGGCTGGTGTTGTTACTGAAGAGCAAGTAATTGCTCAAGCTCAGTACCTTGACCTCATTTATACGCAGTCAGGTACTTTACATGAAAAAATCCCAGACCTTCCAAAACAAGGTCAAATAGCTGCTACTCCTTCAGGGTCTCATGCCGCTGACGGTATGATTGGTACGGTCAATTCTAAAAGCAAGAAGAAATCTTCCAATAATTCTTCTCCTATTATAACTTTACCTGATTCCCCGAAAGGAGAATCTTCCCCCGAAGTTTCTGCCGATATTCACGTCGTAGAGACATCTACAACCAAATCTAAATCCAGTGGTAAAAAGAAAGGGAAGAATAAAAACAAAAATATTTCGAAAGAGAAAACTGATAAAAATGAATCCAATGACGAAAAACGTAAACCTCGCTATCCTTGTTTCATTTGTGAAGAGGATCATTTCATGAAAGAATGTCCATATCGAGCCGAAGTTACGAAATTCGTTAAAGGATCGCAACAACATGCTGTCTTGAAGGATCCTTTTCCAATTCAAGATAGTAAGATGGTTAGTTCTACCTCGACTACTTTTGAAGAACCTATTATGATGATGTCTCATGTAAGGATTGCAACGAGATCGCAAGATTACGGTAGTAAGAATCCTGTTGATGGTAAAGAAGCAGAATCTTCTAATGCAAACGCATCAACTACACCTCCTCCTATTTCTAGTCCACTACAAATCGAGAAACAAAATCCAGACTTAATAATCAAAACGCCTGCTAAAGGTGTTCTTCGTAAATCAACTTTCAATCCACATGCAAGAGCTGCTCAGAATTACAAAATTGTTGAAGACTTAGCTATTTCTCCTTCAGCAATGTCGGCTTTGGAAGTGCTGCAATCATGCCCAGCACAGCGTAAATTGCTTTTGTCTACTATAGGAGCTGTTGATATTCAGGATTCTAACCTTATAATCTTCGATTTAGAAAATAGTACACCTCGTCTACCTCACCAAATGGCTTTCCAGATTCCAGTGTTAGTAAAAAACAGACCAATCTTTCGGACTGTGATTGATGAGGGAGCTTCAACATGTATTATGTCGATTCAGTGTTGGAAATCACTTGGTTCTCCTACACTTAACCAATCTCCGACGATTCTTAAGGCTTTTGATGGTTGAGGTTTTCAACCTTTTGGTATTTTGCAGGATTTACCCATAGGGGTCGAAGGTCAAATAGTAAATCTAGATGTGGAAGTGGTTGATGCCCCTCTAGATTACAACCTTCTCCTAGGTCGCAGTTGGTCTTATGCTATGACTGTTGTTGTTTCTTCGGTCTTTCGACTCATAAAATTTCCATATCAAGAAAAGATCGTTACAATAGATCAATTAACTTATTTCTCTTCCGACCCAGCCTCTACAGAAACAATCCAACACGTTGGTAAAGCGTTTATCCCTTATAAGGATGTTGGAGTAGGATTGATTAAAGATTCTAGTTTACTAGGAAATTTTTCCTTTCCTCCTCCTAACATATCGCCTTCTATTGAAAATATTCATATGATTTCATCAGACACTGTTACGTTTCATGATCCTTGGATCGTACCTTCTGACTCCGAGTTAGATTCATTTGAAATTGCGTATCAGGCTGTACAGTCACTTTCCAACCCCTCTTCAACCAAAACTGATCCAATGAATGGGATCCATGAGCAATCACTTTCTATATCTAGTTCAATCACAACGAAAGTTCCTGAACTTATTCATACTGATGAGCAAATTTGTGATTTTTTGTCTGTTGACGATTTACCATGGGAAGATCTACATCACCGATCTTCATTTTTACCTAAGCTAGATCATTTTGAAGATGATTTCGCTTCAATTTTTACTGCTGAATATGTTAAAGAACCACAGAATCCTTTGCAAAATCCTGATTCTGAGTTAAATTTGGAAAATATATCTCGAACAGTTCCCATTGACATTTCAGTAAAACCAGGAATAATTGAAAACATTCATATAAGTGCTTGTTGTACTGAAGATGAAATTAAAGCTTATAAAGCCCTATTTCAAGAATTTTGTGATGTGTTTGCCTGGTCCTATGAAGAAATGCCAGGAATAGATCCATCAATTGTTGTACATGAAATTAAGACTTACTCGGATGCTAAACCTATTCGTCAACGTTTACGTCAAATTCATCCTAGAAAAGCTGCTGCTATCAAAGCAGAAGTTGAAAAATTACTTCGTGCAGGATTCATTTATCCAATTCCCTTAAAGGATTGGGTATCGAATATTGTTCCTGTGACTAAAAAACAAGGAACAATAAGAGCATGTATCGATTATAGGGATATTAATCAAGCTTGTCCTAAGGACAATTATCCAACCCCCTATATCGATCAAATAATTGATGATTGTGCTGGCAGTGAAATGTTTTCTTTTATGGATGGATTTTCGGGTTACAATCAAATAAACATACTCCCTGCTGATCAAGCAAAAACAGATTTTATTTGTCCGTGGGGTAAGTTTTCTTACTGTAAACTACTTTTTGGATTAAAGAACATTGGAGCAACTTTTCAACAGGCAATGTCTTACGCATTTCATGACATTAAACACATTGTGCAGCCTTATATCGATGATTTACCTGCTCATTCATCACATAGGGCCGATCATCTCACTCACTTACGAGCTATCTTTATGAGATTTTGGCATTATCGAATTAGGCTGAATCCACACAAATGTGTTTTCTGTGTAGAATCAGGTCGTTTACTGGGATTTTTTGTTTCAAAATCAGGCATTCGCGTCGATCCGTCGAAGGTCGAAGCTATTGTTAAATTTCCTCCTCCTTCGACTTTACGCCAACTCCAAAGTTTGCAGGGGAAAGAAAATTTTTTACGTCGATTCATTCCTAACTATGCCGAGCTTACAAAGGGTTTTACCTGATTGTTGAAACAGAACATTCCATTCTTTTGGGATGAGATCGCTGATCGATCTTTTGATGCACTTAAACATGCGTTGACCCATGCACCATTATTGCATCCTCCCAACTATAATCAGGATTACTTTTTGTACCTCGCCGCTTCTCATTCCACCATTGGGATGGTATTAGTTCAGGAAGATGAATCTCACAATGAACATGTGATTTACTATCTTAGTTGAAATTTTCATCCGACTGAGATAAAATACACACATGTGGAGAAATTGACCTTGGCAGCTGTATAAGTTGTCCAAAGATTTAGACATTACATTTTGTTACGCAAAACCACAGTAATTTCTAACTGTAACCCTATGATGTAAATTTTGACCAAACAATTGCTAGGGGGCAAGTATTCCAAATGGATAGTCATCCTACAGGAATTTGACTTGGAATTTGAAAAATCCAAGGCAAAGAAATATTTGGTTTTTGCGGAACTTATGTGTGATTTCCCCTCTACTGATACTGAAACAGTGGCAGAAGAGCCCATTGCGGACGAATATTTGTTTCTTATCAGTACTATTGATCCATGGTATGGAGATATTATCGTTTATCTCCAAACCCAATATTTTTGGCCTAAAATTTCACGATCTCAGCGATGGAAAATACGCTTCCAATCCCAAAAGTATAATATTATTGGTGATACACTTTATCGTCGTGGAGCGGATTATGTTTTCCAACGCTGTCTTACTCATGATGAAGCTGAAAAGGTTTTAAATGATTGCCATTCTGGAGCATGTGGTGGTCATATGTCTGGGTATGCCACTGCACAAAAGATATTGCGCGCTAGTTATTTCTAGCCATCATTATTCAAAGATTGTATTTATGCCGTCCGGAAATGCCATAATTGTCAACTTTTTGATCGTAAAATGCGTACGCCACCCGCTCCTCTTCACCCTATAATTGCTGTTGGTCCATTCACAAAGTGGGGTATCGACTTTATTACATGTAACCCTCACTCAGCCGGGGGCATGCATATATTATCTTAGCAGTAGATTATTTTATTAAGTGGGCCGAGGCGATGCCTACATTTTTGGTTGATGGCAAGACTGTTGCAAATTTCGTATTTAATCACATAATTGCTAGGTTCGGTGTTCCTCAAGCCATTATTACAGATCATGGAAGTCATTTTCAGAATGTCATGATGACTGAACTGACAGATCAACTTGGCCTGCGTCACGATAGTTCCACTCCGTATTATCCACAAGCCAATGGTCTGGGTGAAGCCATCAATAAATTTTTAGTCACCATGATCAAATGCATTATTGGTATTAACAAGACGAATTGGCATTCCATGTTATTTTCAGCACTTTGGGCATATCTAACCTCAGTAAAAACATCAACTGGTTTCACTCCCTTTCAACTTTTTTACGATTTGGAAGCTGTGTTTCCGATTGAATGCGAAATTCCGTCACTGAAATTAGCCATAGAATTACTCCCAGCTACTTCTGAAGAGGAGAAACGTTTCTTGTACTTGGCTCAACTAGATGAGAATCAACGAAATGCTGCAATAGAAAACGAGGCTCATGTTAAACGAATTAAAGCTTAGTATGATAGAAGCGTGACCCCTCGAAATTTTTCAGAAGGAGACCTAGTCTTACTTTATGATCAAGCCAATGATAAACCAGGGGCTGGTAAATTCGTGCCTATGTGGCATGGTCCTTTCATTGTCAAACGAAAGTTATCGAAAGGGGCCTATGAGTTAATAGATCTTGACGATGTCCATTTGGATAAACCTAGAAATGGGATTTATCTAAAGCGATATTTTCTTAAAACTTGGTGTGGAGATTTTTTATTAGATTAGATTTCTTTACTGCTGGTGTGTCTTAGATTAGAAAAGTGTGCCTAGTTTAGAAGTGTTTTTTTATCACTATTCTTGCTTATCTGAGTTTTACTCCTGATATTGCAGATGTCAACGTCTCTTCAAACCTACATTGGTTTTGCTGGTGGTGCTTGTCGTAGTACACGGAACATTTCTTCCACAGCTTGGGTTATTTATTCACCCTCTAACGAGTTAGTTTCCATGCATGGGGTAAGCCTCGGTCAAACAACGAATAACATTGCTGAGTATAGTGCAGTGATTGAGTTATTGTCTGAATCCATATCATTTGGAATTCAGAGTTTGATTGTTATGTTGGATTCTGAACTTGTTGTATTACAGCTTAACATGGTTTATACCATTAGGAATCCAATGTTATTACGGTTATTTTTAAGAGTTCGTCTCTTGGAACGTGAATTTGATTACATTGAATATCAACATATTCCAATACATTTAAATACATTAGCAGATGCAGTAGCTTCTAGTATGATAAATCGGCATTTGAAATGATCAAAACAGTAGAACAAACAGCATCCATAACATGCACACAAATAGCCGGTAAATAGTGATATATCATAACATAGGAGTGTTTTCAAAAAAATATACATCGTCTTCAATCATAGGTTGGAAACACCTTATGATCGGTAGAATGATAACACAAAAAGTCAAAATATGAGTCTACAACACGATCATCCCATCACTGATGGTGATCACAATAAGATACCACTGCTCAGGCCACCCTACATAGGAACCTCCTAAAAGGTCCTGGAACACCAATCACGTATCTCTGTAATCTGAGTGGAATCTCAACTATGTCTGTCTCTGGAATATCTAGAGTCAGGCGCTCTAGGTGATGCTCTAAGTCAGACAAGATTTCCGTTGATTGGCCTGTTGGGGCTGGGGCTGGTGCAACTGCAGCTGGTTGTCTTCTTTCATAAGGTTGGAGATGGGTTGGTCACCGTGGGCCCACATCTGCATTCAAAACTTTTGGTTATTAGCTTCAAAGACGATCAAAAAATAAAAAAATTAGAACTTAGAAATTGTTGAAAATTATTTTACCTGATTCATCCCATTGTTCCCCGGTTGGGAGAGTCATCTCTCGGTCACAGTGGAAATCTATCCCGGAATATGGAAAGTCCTCTATGGTAAAAATTTGGCGATCCAGCTAACGAAAATATGAAGGAGGAAATCGAACAATTTCAAAGCCCTCAATACTGTGACGGGCCATCAGTGCGACCCAACGAGTCATCCTAGGTTCTCGAAGTCGACTGGTGTCAACAGAAATACTCTACGGAGCTAGCATGGGGATCCTCTCTAGAGCAAAGGTAATGACGATGGATCCATATACAAATTTTTTTATTTTACCATTCTTCTCTCTAGTCAATTGGCCTTTTATATTGGCCAATACAGCTTCACACCAGTTGAAAATGGTGCCGTGAAAACAGTCCACAGCAATACTCATTTGGGAACCGGTAACGACATGCAGCGCGGCACTCCCACAAATTTTGGTAACAGTAAATGCAATAACTTTCAACTCGGGACGGATGATGTTTTTTATGTCAATCCGTTTGTCCCTAGGGTTTTCCTGATCATTACAGAATTCTAGTTGAAGACTAGCGACAGACTGGCCACCTGTCCTAGTCCCAAACAGAGAAACTTGTTCGCCCCTTTTGGACAAACTAGTCAAAAAATAAATATCCTCCAGCTCAATTTCGAGCCGGTGGCCACCAATATTAAAACACTGGTCCTGCATGTTCCACCTATTTACCAGCCATGTTAGGAGGTCTACATGTGCCCTCATGCCTTGGATGGCCCAGAATTTATATATACTGCATGCTTTTAATGCTTGCATTGTGGGCAAATGGAGCATTGTGGTTTCATCCACGTCCTCATGTTCGTGTTCTCTCCAAATCAACATCTTGTTACTCCTACAATGCATAAAAACACAAGTTAGAAGAATCTAATTTGGAAATTTTTGGGCGGCAAATGAGAAATTTGAGTTTTAAATTTAAACGCGTGGGGACTGCACTTAGCCTTTATACACAGTGCGTAGAAACGCACGTGCTTAGTGTGATGAGTGTGGAGCCATGAATTTTTTCTATATATAAAAAATTTGGGGTCTGCAGGTCCCATGTGTCTTACCTGCGGACCCTCGCGGGCAAATTTTTAAACCATATTTTTCCCTTAAAATAAAATCTAAAGCCTAAAAATCAATTGTAAATGGATGAAATACAAAATTAAGAGGTCGTGGATTACCTGGGACTGACGGTTCTCAATTTCGCTGGACGGATTTTCCATAATCTTCACAGGAACTTTCTTACCCAAAAGCTTTTTACTTTTCACTCTGAAACTGAATAGTAAAAATGAAATTGAAAAAGTCCTTTTTATAAGTTTTTTCGAATAGATGAATTTTTAATTTGTTTATTTTTCACTTTAAAAAGGGTATTTTTGAAATCATTTTTACTTATCTTAAACAGGTATGTGTAATGTTTCAAGTTTTTGTGCAGAAATTGGATTTTTTAGGAAAACTGATCATTTTTCAACAAAGAGCATACTTTATCACTTTTTCGGACTCTTTCAAAAATTTACGAAAAAGCGAAACCTTGGAGTCCTCTTTTAAGCCCTTTTCAGACTCTCTAAATATGAAAAGATTGCCGAGTACTTGATGATTCGAACTCGTTAAAGTAAATGAATGATCGTCCCTTCAGTATAATTTTACCCCTTTTACGGAATGAAATGGACTATTTACGAAAAAGGTATATGTTGACTAATTACAGTCAATAGATTTCTCTCCTGCATTATTTTATCCTTTCTCGGGCCCGAGAGACTAAATTTACGAAAAAATACACCCATGGAGTTTCATTAAGTTTTTTCTTCTAACTCCCTAAAATTGAAAAACACCGAGTTTCTCCTATACTGGAATCGTTAAAACTTAACAGTAAAGGACCTGTTCAATTTTAAAAACAGGAACGGACCACTCCTTCTTAGGGTTCGAATCTTAAACTAAGTTGGACTCATCGGAAGGATGAGCTTATAAAAAAGCAAATGTTATCCTCCTCAATCTTGTCAAAAATAAAGAGGTACTTGCCAGAAATGGTAGAGGAAAAGAGAGAAAAATAGGCGTGTTTGTTGTATTTTGATTTTTCGAAAATCCAGTCAACCACTCTTGAACACGACACTTTCATTTACCTAGGTTGGGAAATCCTTTGCATAACAGTTAATCAAACCACATTGAAAGTCTTCATCCGGTTTCTGGGTATTAGCTTTGGGTCAATTGTTACCAAGCCATCTACAGTGTCGTTATGTGTTCAAGAGGATAGTTCAAAAAAAAAAAAAACCATTCATCTGCAAAATATCTGTCATCCATTTTGACTATCCCTGAGTCAGTCCTTGCCAATATATTTTCAAAACTTTATCTATGATTTCGTGTTGTGGGCTTTCTGTTGAGGAGGTAAATCCCCTCTGCGGACAGAGGCGATCCCTACTAGCCCAGCAGGGGTCTAGCAACAAACAAACAATGTCATGACGCAGGTTCCTAATTACGAATGAAAAGGCTGGAGATAGAAGCCTACCTAGATTCCAACGCTAGGATCTGAAGAAGAAGCGTCCCCGTTCCTCAGCCTCGGCAGATCACAATCCCTCCACGATCTCCGCGGATGAACACCTGCACACAGAAGAAACGAACAGATACAAGCATAGAAACCATCATACGTAACTAAACATCAGTCAGAAAGGACATTACTCGCATTAACATGATGGAAAACGGAGTGGAACCATAATCATAATCATCTATTAAATAACCAGCGAAGAAAGATTACAACCAAGTTCTGACGTCGCGGTCTCCTTCGGACGGGTTTCCATTAGTCCACGTCTCGCAAAGCTCGCCAAGGAAAGGGAAAACCTCTCCAGAGTCTCGTGACAATGGTCTCCTTACTTGAGTCAGCCTTAAGGGAAAGAGAGGGTGCTTTACAACACAAAGGCTCTTGGGAAGATGGAGATTCAGATCTTAGGCACTTCAAGACTAGCTTGCCATTGATTTGAGCAAGCTTTTATAGATGGGGAAGGAGGAGTTGGGATCCCTATTATTATGGGATTGGCCCTATCAACAAGGAAGGTTCCATGGGAGGTGGCAAAACCACTTCCCTCCATAGAACTCCCGCGGCCAACCTCCCAACTCAAGATAGGTGATGGTTTGTGAATTTGTTAGAATTCAACTTCCGCCATCCATATTTAAAAAACAACTCCCAAATTGGGTGGCGCGACCACGGCTCTATGACAGAGCGCCAGGTGGCGCGACCTCTTTGCATTAATTTCCCCATTGGCGCGAGTACTGTACTGCTTGCCCGCGCCAATGCTAAAAGGGCTGTTTTTTATGACTTTTGCAAGGAGATGTCTCAAGGGCAAATAAAGCTCATGTTCAGAGGGATGCATTGATGATGATTTCAAGGCATGACAATGTTCACAGGTCACAGAATGGGTCCTCCATTGTGCGGGATGGGGAATGGTAAGGACGGTGACAAATTACTGTGTAACAGATGCCCCCCTAAAGTATGAGGCCCGAGAGGGAGAGGGGTGAAATGCTTTACGAGAACATGTTCAACTGAAGGCCCGCCGTCGGAAAACCTGCGCAGAAAGATACAACTGATATCTCAAGTACATGATGTATAAGTGGTATGGACGCAGCCATCCGAAACAGAGTATGCTATAATCCGGATCCAGGGTATGAGCGCAGCCATCCAACTAAGATCAAATAAATAGACTCAGGTATGGTCGCAGCCATCCAATCAGTGAGTCATGTACATAATGATAATAATCCACAATCGTAGCCTGGATTATAACAGACACAATCCAGGGTCTTGCGCTCCATCTCGACCCAACAAAGTACAAGTTCAAGCATGTGAATATATGAGCTGAAGTCGAACATGCAAGAACATCGTCGGATTACCAGCCAATGATGAAAGCTGTTAACCGACGCGAGAGAAACCACCAATAATGACAATGGCTCTCAAGGTACTACTGGTACAATCTACGGCATGCGAATAAATGAGCCGACGTCGAACACCCGCAGAATCACTCGATCGGAGGCCAATGATGTAAACCTCTCGTCGAATGCGACGAACCTGCCATTGAGGCATGCAGGCTCCAAGGTACCATAAAGAGTCTCTAGACCAACTTCCTGGATAATGAGTTGATGTCGACAGGAAGTGACCTTGATCGAAGGTGGGCCATAATGATTCCCACATCATCGACACGAGACAGAGGAACATGATGTTTTGTTGTGAATCGGGATCGTATGAGAAACAGAGGAAGGTTGATATTTGCAGAGGCCAACTTCTCTTGAACATATGAACGACACGACAGTGGACTTGGCAGTATTTGACATCAACGGATCAGAGGTCATGGTGACGAGGCAGTGAACAGATGAGAGGTCAAAAGAGATTACCCAAACCCACGGAGGCAAAGTGAAGCAACGAGATGAGATGTCCCCAACCCGACACGGATGCAGACAAGTGCCATGTTCAAGAGCGACATACTGCCGACGACAACGACGATGGTTCCATTTTCCCCCCACCATTTCTGGCGAGTACCCCAATTATTTTTAATAACAAGCTTGAAGGGGATAGCATATGCTTGCGATATAAGTCCGCCCTTCGGGCGAATCCATCCTAGTGCATTTAATGAGTCCTAGGAAGGAGAAACTCGGAGAACGTCATTTCGAATATATCCGATGTCATCAGGGTTTAACGAGTCTGGCAAAGGAAGAACTCGGCGTCTTTTCATGTTTAGAGAGTTTGAAAAGACAGCTGAAAAGAAAACTCCACAAGTCCCTTTTCGTAAATAGTTCCCCAGATCCGAAAAGGTAGAAAACAATATCCGGGAAAACCTCCTAGTCGCGATAGGCTAGGGTATTCCTTTTTCGTAATCAATCCATCCCATCCCGAAAAAGGGTTAAACTTATACTGGGTGGATGTCGATTCGTATCCATTTTAACGAGATCGAAACGACAAGGGCCTCGGTGATCTTTTCACATTTAGAGAGTCATAAAAGAGCTGAAAGATGAATCCAGAGTGACTTTTTCGTGTATTTACCGAGTCTGAAAAAGTATAAAATACAACTCGTGTCCATCTTTTAAGTCGCAAAAACCTGCTGCTGCACATACCAAGCAAGCGTAAAATCTATTTTCGACATAACATATGCAAATATTTGACAAAAATAACTTTTAAAGTTCATTTAACGTCGAAAAAGTTATAAATATGTCTAATTGGTAAAAAATGAAATTACTTTTTACTATTTACCTTGTGGAAAGCAATAGTGGTCCTTTTGGAACAGAATCTTCTGACGGTGATCGCGACCAATCCAGGCAACCATTCAGCCTCTCGTCTGTCACAGGTAATAGGCGCTCCTTAGCTCTTCATTTCTATACATTTTTTAATGGTTTTCCTTTAGAAATCAACTTTGTGTGGCCACTTTTAAAATTTTAGGGCCGGGCCCAGTGGCGCGGGTATCGGGCACGGACCCGCGCCACTGAGCTCTTTTTTCCAAAGGGCTCGCGCCACCTGGCGCGACTGTTAGCAAAACAGCCGCGCCAGCGGCTGAACCTAATTTTCCGCCTAAAATCCCGGCATTTAAACCAAATTTCTTGAATTTTGAAGCTCACCAAAGATCTAATCAGAGGTTTTTGACCATATGAATGCAGATAACCACTCAAAATGGCAATCGAATGGAAGGAACGAGAGCACGGAGACGAGGATGAAGAGGCCATGCAAAGCCAAGCTTGTATGAACGCTCTAAGAGACTGTGGATTGAAAAATTTCTTCCTCACGCCATGTTTACGAGCTCAGCCTGAGCTCCTCCAATATCTAATCAGCATCTGGGATGAAAATGAACAAGTGTTCAGGCTACGAGACCAGGTGTTAGAATTGGAGGTCACTGACATTTATTTCATTACTAGATTGTCCCGCAGAGGTCCAATCCCTGTACTGACTGGGAGCAGACCATCCGGGGAAAAGATGGAACAGGTAATGGCACGGGTGTGCCGAGGGGCACAAACATGATCAGGAAGCAAGAAGGTATACATCTCCACCATCCCTGATCTAGCACTGAGAGTAGTTCTCCACACCATTACGCGGGCTGCTGGGTCGCAGGCTCCGCACGAGGCCACGAAGACTCAACTCTTGTTAGCCTCAGAATGCATGGGTCCCCTACTGTTCAACTGGGCAGAAGCAGTAACCATCAACATGAAAAGGCAGCTCACAAAGTGCAAACAGGGGAAACTGAAGCAGTTCGGGTATGGTTCCATCTTGGTATCGTTCATTCTAGAACGCATACCAATCTTCCAGGGCCAAGGGGCTGCAGTGGCGAGTCCGATACCACGAGAGCCGCGAATGGCTCGCTGGGCAGCACTGATGCCCAGATCTGGAGGTGGCCAACAGATGTCCTGGAGGCCAGAGTACTTTAGGTGGCTACGGCGCCAACTGATCGTCGTGGAAGATTGGCCCTATTCGGGAACTGACTTTACCGGGGACCCAGATCTCCCACTACCAGAAGGAGACGACTGGGACGAGGAGCTGGGTAAGACCTCATATTTTTGATTTTATGTTTATATTTTTTTTTTTAATACACATTCGTCTTGACACAATTATATATGCATGCAGATGTAGGACCTGAGAGACCAGCCGGGATGTCTCCCATCTCCCGGAGGACACAACTCGCCCCTGAGATCCAGGGGGAAGGCACCGGAGGAGAGGACCTGATCCAGAACCTCGAGGGGATTGCCCATGGGATCCCAGACTATGCCCGACTATCGGATGTACCGATGGCATACCAGCGCCATACGGTGGGAGTTCCGAACCGGATCCACCGAATCCTGAGGCGCCTAGTGCGTGAAGTGACGTGCTATCATGAGCACCATGCGGATTAGTCTCTAGGATTTAGCCACACCTATTTTTTGAGAGACACAGTGTCTCAGGATGTATTAAGACGATTATGTATATTTTTGAGTTTCGCGATGCACACTGTGCAAACATTTCGACACACATATATATATATATACATATGACTATTTTGGATGGATCTTTCTTTACATGTGATGATGTTTTCTATATGTCATGCAAATGTCTAATACAGATGTAATCTAATGTATCAGTTACATAACAAACGACCCAAAGCGAAATGTATTCACACAATGTATCTAATCACACATTTCATTTTTACGCAAGCTTAAAAGCACACATGAACACACACATATGCAAACTATGCTTGAAATGAGAAAGACGGGCATGCCCCCCAGCATGATGTCTCAATTCGAGGTGCATGCCCCCCAAGCTTCAGTCCATTTAAAATGGAGTGAAGGTTCAAAACAAAGAGGCGAATTGAACATGCTCGTGTTTCATTATTTTAACGAGGTTGACACACTCGAAAGAACTATCCTCAAACAGCTTGTTTCATGGTTTATGGAGCTTGACACAAGACAACGAACTATGCTCCGAAATCCTGGTTTCATTTTTTAAAGAGCTTGACCCAGGGAGGAAACCGTGCTCTAACCGACTTACATCAAAACAAATAAGAAGGCGGTGCTTCCAAGAGTTCCACTCTTGATGGAAGGGAAACATCCTGGAAGTCAGGTTCTAATGCCCCCAGCACATTATGCACAACGGCATCATCACTGAGCACAGGCACGGGGTAAGTAGCCACATAGTTGACCTGCGGTGGGGCAGAGACAACAGGTGGATAAAAACCAGGAGGGGGTGATGGCGGACCAGTTGCCACATTATGACCAAAGAATGACAGCTGATCAATGGTCACGATCCTTCCTTCATGCGGAAAACAGGCCACACGAAAGAGGGAGGAGACGAGCGCTCCCATGGCATAGGTGTAATCGCGCCCCAAAAGCAGATTGAAATCCAAGGGGCCTGGAACAACCATCACGTCCATATGGACAGTTTTACCTCCCAAAGTAACGGGTAACCTTGGAAGGATCCCCAACGGTTGACTGGTTCTTCTATTGAATGTCAACAGATTCTGCGTAACAGGTGCAAGTGGCGGCGAACCGAAAGCTTGCCAGGTAGTTGAAGACAGAATACTAACAGAGGCACCTTCGTCTATAATGGTGCTGGGTACAACCAGACCAAGAGCCTGTACTGTGATCTCGAAAGGCACATAAGACGGAAGGCGAAATCTTGCAAATCGATTCCAGTCAAAGGAAGCGACCAAACTACTCGGAGGGGCTACCATCGACAAGCGAAGGTCTTCCCCTGATGTTACGGTAGAAGAAGCATCCTCCATGACCTCCATCACGAAGGCGGGAGGGATATCCTCTGGAGCCCCCATCATGGGAGGTGGAGGAGGGGCTTCTTGAAGTACAGGGACAGGAGAATCTTTCTCCAAGTCTGAAGAATCTGAAGAGATCAGAAGGACATGGGGGGTGTGAGATCCACTCTCGACAGAAAAGACCTGGTGCACCGCGGACGGGGCCAGTTCAACCGATCCAACGACCAATGGTTGGTCGGGGACGGATCCGTGAATTTGAATTTCTGGGGGAGTGGGATCGACCAAGGATGACTCTTGACCAACCATAGGATCGGCTGGTAGAGGACTCACAGAAAGCCGATTATAACCAGGTGGAAGGCGTGGTGTAGAACCGACTGGGTTGTCCAAGACTTGCTTGGCTTCATCCATATAAGGACAAAGGTGAATGGCATGGTGCCCTTCACACAACTTACAGGGATTGGTGATCTTACCCTACTTCTTAGAATTCTTATCAACAGCAGCTGAAGACGTGCCCCCAACTTGACTCCCGGAAGCCAAAGGCAACGGCGGACGGCCGTCGGACCATGCTTCGAGCACCTTGGGGATGCCAGGGCAGTCTCGAAGAAGATGGTCTCCCGTGCACAACAGGCAAGGGAACTTGAATTTCCGTGGAGGGTTGGAAGATTTATCAAGAGGAGATATCTCAGAGACAGTAGCCGTACATTTAGCCTCTTGCTTATCAGACTTCTTCTTCTTTGTCTTCTTCTTCTTCTTCTTAGCCACCTGGTTACTTGAATCTAGACTTTCACCAGGCGAAGTAGAAGAGGAGGACGCAGAAACAGGCGAAGAAGGGGAGAGGTCCACCTTGGACTCAACATGATGTTGTTCAGGTGGAGAAACTGATTGAACAGTAGTGGAGACATTCGGGACAACAGAGGTTGAGAACAACCAAACAGGCAACCCAACAGTTAACCCAGGAAGGGACAACGTCGCCATGTAAGGAGCACCAACATTTCCAAAAGGAGGAAAATGACCAGGATTCCCTTCTGAAGGGATTCCTTGGTTGGTAAACTCTGAAAAAGTTTCCATCAATACTCAAAACCACACACGGGCTGAAAACGAGTTAAGACACACGATCGAACATTCAACAAGCAATGTCTAAATAGGTGTGAAATCGTGGGCGATTAATTTTACCACATTGGAAAGTAAGAAATTCTACCGTTTCATGTTTCAAGAGTCGAGAAACGATAAAAAGATGACTCTATCTCTTTCAGAATTGACACAAGCGTGAAAGGACAAGCGCTTGACGGTCTTTTCAAGTTTAGGGAGTCAGAAAAGACCAAATGACTGCTCAAGAAAAACTAGGCACAAAGGGTGTACCAAATATCCGTGAACTGCAATATACACCTTGGTTTCAGAAATGAAACAGAAATCGACCAAGGACTTTCCGTACGTGCAGGTAGTCTCCCCGAATGCTGTGTTCGGTGTATCATGGGTATAGGGCGGCAGACTCGGCTTCCTGTGGATAAAGGATTGAAAACCTATAGGGGTCTCCCTTTATATACGCGACGGTACGGGGAGCACAAGTCCGTACTAGCGCTGTCTAAAGCCAACAGGCGAACGACAGCTGCTAGGTTTAACGACGCCGGAACACGTCTCTAGCCTACACCTTCTAAATATGTTTCGTTAAGTTCCAATGCTGCCTTAGGTTAATTGAATAAATTTTATAGTTGATCTTCAATTAAGTTTCAATTTCCAGGCCCTATCGTATGTAGTGTCTCCTAAATGCAAAGCTATATGCCACAATGCAACATTTCGTTCGATGAAAACTAGTTTAGAGAAGAGTTGAGAGCTTTTATACAAACGAAATGAAAGGGAACCAAACAAAGAGCTCTATAATGCAACTAATGCAATTGACAACTTTTCGTTCAAAACACTAATCACTAGCGATATGGAAAAGATTACAATTTGCACTAATTAACAAAAGCAAAGAGATTTTTTTTTTTTTGATTTTCAATGTTTAATGGCTAATATGCACTAATCAAACTTGAAAACAAATGGAGCAACTTGAGAAACGATATTCAAGAGAGCGAGACAAACACATTTCACTCAATCAACACAAGCAATCAGATTCCCAAATCGACCGAAGTCTCTCAAAGAAAAGGAAAGACTCAAAGGCTCCCAATGGACCGTGTGATCTAGGCCCAAAGCAAGACCAAACGAGTTTCGAATGAAGAGATGAACAATCACCCAAAAATCGCAATGAAACAATGAACAACTACTTAGAGAATGTGGAGAATCAATCAGATAGTTGACAGGACAATCCAAACACCAAAACTCTCAAGGAGGGCTCGATGCATTAAGCCACTAGATGACCTAAGGCTTGAAAAGTGAAATCGGTAGATACAAGCAAACAACCCAAGGACAGAGGTGAATTCCCAGCCAAACAAGACTCCAACACACTCAGGCAGTCAGAAAGTCAAGAAGAAAAACACTGGTCAACTTCAGAGAGCTCAGAAATGAGAAATCTCAAAAACTTACAGGGGTGGCGCGACTGTAAGAGTGAAACTGGCGCCAGAAGGCAAGTGGCACGGGTTGTACAAAGGCAACAAGCGCCAAGTGGCGCGACTGTCGGGTTAAAAACCGCGCCAGTCGAGTTTCTCAGCAAAAAATTAAAAATAAGCCACTCCAGAAACAGACCAATGCAAGCTAAGCAATCCAAGAAGCAAAACACACAAAAAATCCAACCCAGAAGGTTCATCAAGCAAGGAAAAACAAGATATAAACGGCAAGGCAAGACAAAGACTCCAAGTTGTTCAGTCTACAAACCAAACCGGAGATCGACTAAAGTAGCGTTGATCTACTCCGCTAATGTTAGGCAGAAGCGTTTCGAAGGCTATCTGGCTGTACTTCAGACTCCGTCTACAGTTTACAAATCAAACAACAATCAACAACAAGCTGGATCCCCAGCGGAGTCGCCAATTTGTTGAGGAGGTAAATCCCCTCTGCAGACAGAGGCGATCCCTACTAGCCCAACAGGGGTCTAGCAACAAACAAAAAATGTCATGACGTAGGTTCCTAATTACGAATGAAAAGGCTGGAATAGGAGCCTACCTGGATTCCAACGCTAGGATCTGAAGAAGAAGCGTCCCCATTCCTCAGCCTCGGCAGATCACAATTTTTCCACGATCTCCGCGGATGAACACCTGCACACAGAAGAAACAAACAGATACAAGCATAGAAACCAGCATACGTAACTAAACATCAGTCAGAAAGGACATTACTCGCATTAACATGATGGAAAACAGAGTGGAACCATAATCATAATCATCTATTAAATAACCAGCAAAGAGAGATTACAACCAAGTTCTGACGTCGCGGTCTCCTTCGGACGGGTTTCCAGTCGTCCACGTCTCGCAAAGCTTGCCAAGGAAAGGGAAAACCTCTCTAGAGTCTCGTGACAATGGTCTCCTTACTTGAGTCAGCCTTAAGGGAAAGAGAGGGTGCTTTACAACACAAAGGCTCTTGGGAAGATGGAGATTCAGAGCTTAGGCACTTCCAGACTAGCTTGCCATTGATTTGAGCAAGCTTTTATAGATGGGGAAGGAGGAGTTGGGATCCCTATTATTATGGGATTGGCCCTATCAACAAGGAAGGTTCCATGGGAGGTGGAAAAACCACTTCCCTCTATAGAACTCCCGCAGCCAACCTCCCAACTCAAGATAGGTGATGGTTTGTGAATTTGTTAGAATTCAACTTCCGCCATCCATATTTTAAAAAACAACTCCCAAATTGGGTGGCGCGACCACGGCTCTATGACAGAGCACCAGGTGGCGCGACCTCTTTGCATTAATTTCCCCATTGGCGCGAGTACTGAATTGCTTGCCCGCGCCAATGCTAAAAGGGCTGTTTTTTATTACTTTTGCAAGGAGATGTCTCAAGGGCAAATAAAGCTCATGTTCAGAGGGATGCATTGATGATGTTTTCAAGGCATGACAATGTCCACAGGTCACAGAATGGGTCCTCCATTGTGCGGGATGGGGAATGGTAAGGACGGTGACAAATTACTGTGTAACACTTTCCTATGATGGATCACTTTCTATCGACGACAGCTCAATATCTAGGAAGTTGATCCAGAAATCGTGAGTACCTTGAAATTTGCATGCCTTAATGGCAGGTTTCTCGCCTTCGACAACAGGTTGCATCATTGACCTTCGATCGTATGATTTTGTGAGATGTTCGACTTCAGATCATTCATTCAAATTTCATGGATTGTACTGGGTACTTTGAGAGCCATTGACATTACTAGTGGTTACTCTCACACTTGTTAACAGTTTACATCATTGATTGGTAATCAAGTGGTTTCTACCATTGTCGACTTCAACACATTTATTCACATGGATACAATCGTACTAGTTCGAGATGCGGAAATCAAGACCCTGGATCTAGTTTCTACCATCCAGGCTGCAAGGAATTTTGTTATCATTCATACAGTAGACTATTTATAAACAGATGGCTGCGTCCATACTGTGTCTACACATGTCTATACTGTGATGTATTCAAAATCATTCCTGTATCAGAACAATTTAAATTAGTTCTAGTTAGTTTTGATCTGAGTATGGGAATGCCTACCTCAATGATGATATGTATACATATATATTTTTCATTGAATGTTTTTACAGGTTCCGACTGGGGTGTCCACAGGATGAACCTTGAAATGATAAAGTACTACACTCTTCATATATGACAGACTTCAGTTTCATCTATTCCAGACTTTTCACTTTAGGGGGCAATCTGTTACACTAAAAATTGTCATCCTGACATTATACTATGATTATGAGCTCATTATAACTCATACTTCCTCCTTTTGCAAGTCTAACATATCATTTCTTCATATCAAGCCTTGAAAATCAGAGAAAAGTTCCTAAAAATCTCCTAAACTTTGGTATCACACTTTCTCTATACATTGCCTGCGGGCCCGCGCCTAATGTTTAGCTATCCTGTGGACAAAAACCACACTTTCTATGTGTTATAGGTGTAGACTCCTATAAAACTAAAAAATTCAAGAAAGTAAAGTTAAAAATTTGATTTGAGATTAATTCTAGAAGATTCTAGATGAGAATTTTCGGGAATAAGTACGCTTTGATAAGGTACATGTATCCCTTACCTTATGCAGCTAACCCCTTGATGTGAGGACCTTATCCCTTTGAAGGAGGATTCTATCCCTTCATATTTGGAACAGAAAAACCTCCTCTTTTCCATTATAAAAAGAGGCATTGCGTAGTCTCAAAGGGAGTTGAAGCTTTAGAATATTTGAAGATAAGTGTTGTTGAGATTCAGACTCAGTTAAACAAGACTTTGTGAGGAGAGATTACATACCTCTATTTTTCTTGGTTGAAAGAGTGTAGAGCTTTTCAAAGTAGAGGAGACTCTTGCTTCGAACCCCGAGAAGGCCTGTGCAACATCAAGGCTCAGGTTGTAAGGTTTTCCTTCTTTTGAAATTAATACAAATATACTAGTTTTTCTCAATAAGCTGTTTGTTAATGGTTTATTTCATAGACTCCTTGATCACTATGATAAGCATGGTTTATGATGATGTCTATACAGGTGCTATGTAATACTTTGCTTGTTTGTGACTGCCAGTTTACAAGCCAAACTCCTTCAAGCGCGCGAAGGATAACAACAACTTCAAACAAGCACTGGACATAAGGTAGGTCTTTTAACACTTATATAGAGCTTTTCATATATTATATATGCTTAGAGAAAGATTAGTCTATTTGGATGTTTGTTGCTAGATACTTTTAGTACTAGGGAGATCGATCTTGTCCGCAAGAATGATTTATCTGTCCAACAGACCCAAAGTAGGACATATAAATTCCACCCTGTGATGAGAGAAAATATTCATGGAAAATGAAACAAAAGGAAAATGAAAAAAAAATCGAAGTTCAGGATATGGAGCAGAGTAATAACATACCCTCCCTAGGACGAGAAATTGGCCCCTAGAAGGAAACAATAGGAAATAAAAATGGAAAGACTGGAGTATGCCTAGGAATTAGGTCAAGGTTTTACAAAACACCTTCCCTAAGATGAGGGTTTAATTCTATAGAAAACAAAATAATAAAAGAAACAGTAAAGAAAGAAAGCAAAAAGAAAACACAAGGAACTTATGCTCAGGACTTGAAGCTAGGCAATAGATTGCCACCTCAAGATGAGAGATCGACTCTGAGATTTGTTGCAGATCCTGTTCTTGCACCTGTTAGCCTTCCCTGGCAATAGCACCAAAATGTTGGTGTTCGAATATGAACAGAATTCAACCCCTTTTCCACATAAATTATCAACCCGAGGGAGTTAGTTATTTCAAGACTAACAGCAAAGTATATGCAGATACAAGCACATGGTCCGCTATAGATCAAAGGTTTAATCTATAACACACATACCACTGTAACAGCAATGAAATGAACTGCAAAAATAAAAGGCATCCATGGAAATTAACATGACTATGAAAAAAAAAAAATAATCACACTAAACACAACACTGCAAAGAAAAGAAGGAAGAACGCAGCACCTAATCACAAGAGTGGGCCCAACTCTTTGATCAGGGCTACGGAAACTCAAGAATTAAAGGAGAAACAACAAGCTCTTGTACATTTAATTAATTATAAAAAGGATTGATTAGAAAGTCTATAAGTCCCAGGACTCCCTCGCCCCCGCCCCCCCCCCCCCTGCCGCCGATTCATAGCCCGTAGGCCTCTTTATACAATTGTCTTGAAACCCCCGATTCCTCTTAATGACTCCATTGTTACAAAAATACATCTTGTTATAACGGCAATCCGATTTCCTAGTAAGAAACCGTAAGAAGGCCTAATATAGTGCTGATATACCCATGGCTGTCACGCTGTAGTAGCAAATAAGGAAGATGATGGAGATGATGGGTTGTGCCTTGAATTACAGCCGCAATGCTCCTATTGTAGCCAGATCTGAAGAAATATCGAATTTAATATGTAGAAAGGTAAAACCTCCATGAAAAATGCATAATTAATCAAATATCCCATAAAATATAGGAAGAGGTTTTTACCTCATTCTTTTAAGATAAATAATGGCACAAAGAGATAGAAATATAGGGTAAAATGGGAGTGGAAAGTATACAAATCTAGTACCCAATAGTCCCGGGCTAAAAGTTCATGTAAGAAAAGTTAATAAATTCAAAAATAAGACCATGGTTAAGGGAAAATTATTCCATGTTGAATGTTGAGAAACATATCTTAGTGGGCATCACTCGATATGTGTTTATGGCTAAGGAAAATTGGAAATGGAAAAGGAAATGGCATTAAGGAGGAAAAAAGTAATTTTCGAATATCTATTTATGAAAATAAAATAAATTATGAGAAAAGGAATGTAAAATTTCATAGGTTGCATGTCAAGATGAAAATGAAGGGAATTAATGGAAAATGAAGAAAATATAGGCCTAATTAATAAAAAGGATTATGAGGATAAGATGGTACCTTTTTATAGTTCATCTTTGGAGGTCTTTGATTATTCTCTCTCTCTCTCTCTCTCTCTCTCTCTCTCTCTCTCTCTCTCGCTCTCTCTCGCTCTTGGATACTTGGATTTTTCTTGGAGAAATTCATAATTTTTCAAAGGACGAGGGAGAAAGAAAAAGAAGGATATGAAAGGAAAGGAAAGAAAGGATCAAGCAAGGAAAATCAATATCTATATTTTCTAGCTAGTTTCGATATGCATGACCTATGAATGTTGTTATTTGGACATCTTGTTGTCAGTTACATGGTTTTGGCAAGTTATGAAAGTGGTGTTTAGCCTTTCTTTTTCGTTTTGCAGATTCTAGGGTGTGTTGGGATTTATTATTGGTTTTTAACTTTGGATTTTCTGAATTGATCTTAGAATCCACTATAGAGGTGGTCTCAAGGTTCATTCCCAAAGGCCTAGGAATCCCTTGATGTGTTTTGGAGGGATTTTCAAAGCTGTGGAAAACAAGCATGTAGATCATCAGCCTACTATCATTGAGGTGGATGGTAACCTTTATGATAAAGTTGTTTCTATTTTTATTGATCTTGGATCCAATTACAATTATAATAATCCTCACCTGGTTTATAAGTGTGGTTTGAGAAAATAATTGCATGTAGAATCCTGCTTAGTGTAGTTGGTTACAGGTATGAAGAAAAGAGCTCACCATTGGGTAAGAGATTGCGCATTTGATTTGAATGGTATCTCTATAGTAGCACACTTAAATATCTCCACTAGGACCATATAGTATGCTATTGGGTATGTATTGGTTTTATCTTCATAGGACCAAGGCAGATTGTTATGACAAAGCCATTTAATGTTTGGTTGATAATGGGGAACTAAGAGTCTTAAAGGGCAAGAAGAAAGCCACATCAGTTAGAATGGTGACAACCATGCAGGCCATGCACATTCGCAAGAAAGGGTGTATGTTTTTTTTCATTTCATATCTCTAGGTACAAATGTAAGGAAGTTGAGGATGCATATGTGTTGAGAAAGTATTGAGTTGTAAAAAAAATTTAGGATGTGTTTCCAATATATGTTTCAGAGTTTCCACCTTAGAGAGAGGTAGACTTTTCTATTGAGTTGGTACCAGGGGCAGCACCAACATCAAACCAACCTTACAATATGAGCACACGTGAGTTGGTAGACTTAAAGTTGTAGCTGAAATATATGCTTAATAAGGGATACATTAGTCCAAGTGTATCGCCTCAAGGTGCACCATTTTTGTTCATAAAGAATAATGATGGCACTCTCAGATTGTGCATTGATTACAGGTAATTGAAAAAAGTGAAGTCAAGAAAAGATACCCATTACCGACGATTGATGATTTGTTTGATTAGCTGAAGGGAGTAACAATGTTTTCTAATATCGATTTGAGATCAGGGTATCATCAGGTACCCATAAAAAATGAGGACATCTACATTACTGCATTTAGGACCAAGCATGTTCGTTACGAGTTTGTTGTAGTTTCATTCTATTTGAGTAATTAATCTACATTTCTGTGTTTGATGAATAGTGCACTACGTCCTTATTGGCACAAGTTTTTAATTTTGTTCATTGATGATATACTGGTATATTCTAAAAACTATGAAGATCATGCAAATAATTTGGCAAGAGTGTTGATATTGTTTAGATAGCATCAATTATATGCTAAGCTCCACAAGTTTATTTTCTTCCAGACTGAGGTACATTAATTGGGACATGGTGTCTCCATGGAAGGAATCACAGTAGATCCAGAAAAGGTAAGATACATCATCAAATGGGAATCTCATTGAAATGTTGATGAGGTGAGATATTTCATGGGAATGGTAGGTTATTATAGGATTTTCATCAGGAAATTCTCATATATTTCTCATCCAATTACATCATTTCAAAGGAAACATAAGAATTTTTTGTGGACGGAAGAGTGTGAGGCTAGTTTTGAGGAGCTTAAGCAATTGTTAACACGTGCTCCAATTTTTAATATCACACATCCGAACAAGGAGTTTATAGTGTGTAGAGATGCTTGCAAGAGAGGTCTTGGTGCAGTTCTTATGCAAGATGGACAGGTAGTATGCTATGAGTCATGAAAAAATAATGAACATGCGAAAAATTAGCTGACGAATGATCTCAAGATAGAAGAGATCATACATGCACTAAAGATGTGGAGCCCCTATCTTATTGGCAGGATATTTTTACTACTGAGCGATCACAATGGGTTGAGGTACTTGTTTGATGTGTTGAAAATTAATGCCAAGAAGGCTAGATGTTTGGTTATGATGGGTGAGTTTGATTTTGAGATCAAGTTCATCAAAGGGAAAGAGACTAGGGGATCATATGCTCTTAGCATACAAATAGATGTAAATGACATTGCAACTATGAGCTCATATGGGATGGATTAATATGATAGAATATTGCACACAAGTCAATAGGATGTCAGATATGTGGAGCTTATGAAAATATTGCAGCAGAGTACATGTAGTAGTATAGGTACAAGGGTAGGTATAGGTATAAGTGTAGGTGCAGGTAGAGTTACAAGTACATGTATAGGTACATGTGTAGAGGATGTGGAATATTGCCTTACGATAGATGGATTGGTGAGGTTTTAGAGACATGAAATAAATGCCAGTGAGTAGCAAGTTCGAGAAGGTGATTTTTAGGGAGTTTCATGTGAAACCATATTTAGGACACCTAGGCTATGAGAAGTCATTGAATATATTGAAGAGATGATTTTATTGGTTGAGTCTAAGGAGGGATGTAGCATAATTTGTTGCTAAGTGTTTGAACTTTCAGCAGGTAAGGAAGAGTGTAGGGATCCAATTGTTCTACTAAAGTCTATTTTGATTCCGTTATGGAAATGGGATGTCATTTCCATGGATTTTGTTACAGGTTTTCCGAGGATAGTGAGACAACATAATTCTATTATGGTAGTTGTCAACATCTAGACAAAGGTCGTGCACTTTATTCCACTAAAGACTACATATTTAGATATAAATGTAGCACAAGTTCTCCTCAGAGACATAAGCAAATTTCATGGTTTCCAAACAATATCATGTTAGATAGGGGTGAAAATTTCACTGCCAAGTTTTAGGAGGAGTTATTTGCAGGATTTCTCACTTAGATGACCTTCAACATAGCTTATCATCTGCAGATAGATGGAAAGTCTAAGAGGGTCAACTGGATCTTCAAGGAAATGTTTAGGATGTATGTGATGCATCAACAATGAAAATGGGAAGAGTATCTACCATTGGTTGATTTTGGATAGAACAATCGGTATCACGATTCATTGGGGATGAGTCCCTTCGAGGAACTATATGGGTGGAGTTGTAATACTCCCATCAGTTGGAGTGATCCAGTTAACTTGGTGTTGATTTGAATAGACATGTTGGAAGACATGGAGCAAGAGATGCAGGTTATAAAGAAGAATCTAAAGGAAACATAGGACAAAAAGAAGATTTATGCAAACGAACACACAATATTGAAGGAGTTTCAAGTTGGGGACCATGTTTATTTGTGCATCAAGCTCAACAAGTGCTCCTTGAGGATTGGATCATGTCTCAATTTTCCACCATGATATTCTGGTCCTATTGAGATCGTTGAGAGGATTGGACAAGTGGGGTATTGACTACACTTCCTCAAATAGTGAAATTCCATGATGTGTTTCATTTTTCATTACTTAAAAGGTATATAAAATATGCTGACCATGTTATTGATTGGTTTATATTCCACATGGATCAAGAAGAATAATTATAGTAGAAACCTCAGTGCATATTGCAGCGGAAAAAGCTCATGCTCGGGAACAGAGCAATTCAACAATTTAAAGTGCTATGGAATCACATTGAGCCCAATGAAGCTACCTGGGAGATGGTGGATCAGATGTGGGCCATTAATCCTTCATTGTTCTTTTGTTGAGGCAAAGAAATTTTGGTTTGGTGTTTGGTGTATGTTTGGCATATGTTTTGGTGATGTTTTGGTATATGTACTTATGTATATGGATGTAAATATTGCAATGAGATAATCTATAAAGCTCTAATAAGCGGTATGGATGCTATATGGCAATGTTATCATGTGTTTTTGTTTTGTGATGATTACCCATTGTAAATACTACATCGAGCTAAGTTATAACTCTCCATGAGCAATATGTTTGATTTTTAGTGTTTTTGTTGAGGTATAGGTGTGATTTAACACTGAGGATGGTGTTCCCTAAGGGGGAGGGTTCTGTAAGAGACTGAGACTAAAATTTCATGTAAAAAAGTTAATAAAGGAAAAAATAAGACCACAGTTAAGGGAAACTTATTCCAAGATGATTTTTGGGAAAAATGTCCTAGTGGGTATCACTAGATATTTTTTATGGCTAAGGAAAATTGGCATTGGAAAAGGAAAAGGAATGTAGGAGGAAAAAAATATTTTTGGCATATTTATTCATGAAAATTAAGTAAATTAGGAGAAAATGAAGGAAAAAGGTGAGAATTTCCACGTGAGGAGGAAAATAAAGGAAAATAATGAAAATTTAAGAAAATAGAGGCTACATTAATAAAAAGGCTTACAAGGATCAGTTGGTACCTTTTGGCAGTTTACTTTTGGATCTCTCTAATTATTCTCTCTCTCTTTCTTTCTCTCTCTCACCCTTGGATACTTAGAATTTTCTTATAGAAATTCAACATTATTCCAAGGAGGAGGGAGCAAGAAAAACAAGGATGAGAAAGGAAATAAAATCAACGATCAAGAAAGGAAAAGCAGGATCTAGAAGCTTCAACATTAATACTTACAGGTAACATATTGCATGTGTAATCCGAGATTGCATTAGGGGAATTTTGAGGTCTAAAATGGGCCTCCTAAGAAAAATGTAAAACAAAAATAAGCTTTATAAGAACCAATAGGGTTCAATATGATAATGTCAACCATTGGGGATGATTCACCATTTCTTAGGTAAAAGGGTAAAAAGATTAAAAAATAATAATATAATAAAACAACTTTTTAAACTCATATTTTCAAATTATCTCCCAAAGTTTTTACTCAAATTTCGAGCGGGTGTACTAGGTGGATGCAAAATTTGACTCCTCATCTAAGGAGTACCCATGTTTCATATTTTTGATGGACCCTGCTACACCCTGCTACACTAAAAATGATAATTACATGAAAAAACATGAATGCTAACATGTTTTTCATGTAAATGCATTTTTTCATGTAGCAGTGTCCATTGCAAGTATTCAAAATGGGTACTCCTAAGATGAGAAATTAAATTTTGCGTTCAAAAATTACTCCCTCTCTAAATTTAAGTAAAAAATTTCAGAGATAAGTTGAAAATACGAGTTGAAAAAGTAGTTGAAATATTATTTTATTATTTCCATTATTATTTAATAATTTCCTTAGGAGGCCCATTTTAGAATTGAAAATTACTTTAATGTTTGGACATGCATGTCTTATGTATGTTGGTATTTGGTTATCATGTTGTTGGTGGCATGGTTTTTCTGGGTTATGACACTGGTTTTACAACTTGCCTTTCCTTTTTTTGGATGCCATGGCGTTTTGTGGTTTTTTTCTCATTTTTTAGCTTTAGATTTGTCAGATGGATTTCAGAATCTGGGGTGGAGATGGTCTCAAGGTTCATTCCCAAAGGCCTAGGAATCCCTTGATAGGTCTTTGGCAAGATACATGGTAAAGCTTGAGGGAGGTGTGTCATTTTAGGGCCTAGTGATCTGAGATTGGATTGCGATAAAGCCTAAGAGATAGGGAGATGGAATATTCCTTAAGGATAGTGATGGACTCCATATGGAATTTCCAAGTTCTTCTAGATCTTGTGATCAGAGCAGCGGTTGGTGTGATAGAGGTATGGTGAGGGTGGATGTGGTTTAGCCTCTAGAATCCCTTAGTTTTTTTTGGATTGGTTTATCCATGAAATCCCACATTCATGCTTGTATTACGATAAGTGGGTGACTAGCTGAAGAGATATTTTCATCAGCCTTGTCTCTAGTCGGGTGGAACGTGGAAGTATCGAACCTGGTTGGTATTTTCCTTTGTTTAATGGAAGCTAAGTTATCCTTCTTTAGTTCCTATTATTATGTATATTTAATGGTTGTATTCTCATTGTTATTTCCATGGTTTTATGTTGGTTATAAAAGTGTTTATATGAGTGATTCATTTCATGGTTATTTCATGTATGTACTTGTAATTGCTAAAGTAAAGGATGCAAGACCTAATTGATGTCATATCTGGTTAGGGAAGAAAGTTTTGATCCTTCTTTTAATGTCTCATAAGATTTTCTAGTCATTTACGATCTGTCTTGTATCCTAGACCTGTAGCTTACATTCATGCTAAGGGTTTCAAAAAATGCCAGTCCGAGTTGGGGATGCTCAGGCCTAGTCCAAGAGTCAGGTTTTGGTCATGTGGATTTTTTATCGTGTATTTAATGATTTATGAAAGCTATAATTTTTTTTTGGTAGTTTCCAATATTTTTGGCTTGAAAATTTCCGTAAATACATCGAATGCAGGCCTAAGTCTAGAAAATTTAGTCCTTGGATGCATGAACATAGGCTTGTGTATGCATCCAAAGCCTCCCAAATGCATGGATGTAGTGTTGTGGGTATAATACTACATCCATGGGATTTTCTTCAGGAAATCTCAGTGGGAACCATGGACAGGTCAGGTGGATGAGTAGGACAACGTCGAGGTGTCCTGTAGAAGGTAATATATGTATGTGTTAGGGTTTTCCGATTCGATTCCACTTCGTTAAAGTCACCAAGAAGGTTGATTCCATCTTATCTACCTGTCATCTCATGTTTACCATAGTTGGCCAGTTACTTAGGTAGGTGTGACGGGAGGTGGACGTTATAGGTTGTATCAGAGCATGGTTTCACTGTACATGGGAAAAGTCTCATGTTGTCAAGATTTTTGTCCTCATGTATTCATGTCAGTGGTGTGTTTGTTTCACATATTATGTTATATGTATTGATTGTATATGCATGGTGTTGTTCATGGTGGCAGTGGTGTCTCCATGGAAGGGGTGAGGGTGTTGTTGTCAATGTGTTGTTGTGATGATATAAATGGTTATACATGTTAGGTGGGTACAGGTGGTCAAGTTTGGATTTGTATGATTGAAGTGATATGCATAAGCTCATGGTGTGTAGTTGATATGTTCATGCATTGATGACTAGACTCTAACTAGAATTATGTTTATTTGTCAATATACCATGTGTTATAAGTCTATATTGTGTCATGATTAGCTTTATACATGTATTATGCTGCTTGGTTGATCTTGAAAATGATATATCCTCCCGTAATTATGCTAAGGTACATTGTTTTATTATGATTTGGGTTAAGTTGACATGAGATGCCTTTCAAGAATAAATCAAACATGTCTAGCAAGATGGTAGACTACAAGGATTCCCCTTATGAATTTGATCAGAAACTTGGTATTGAGCATCATCATATTTAGTAGATACACTAAGAAGTTTGAAGGAAGAGATAAGGAGTTTTAAGGTGGAAAATGAGAGGATCATACAGGCATAAGAAAGGCAAGAAGAACTAAATGGGGAAATTCTTTAGATTTTTTCATATTTTCAGTGACAAGGGTCACTCTGGATTAGTTATTTACACATGGATGGAGCTAATGGTATTTATGGAAGTAGATCTCCTGGTGGTTATAAGTCTAGTAGAGCAGATATGTTTAGAGATGGAAGATTCCTGGAAACTCCAGATAGGGGAGGTGACAAACACATGTACCATTCTAGGTTTTGTTCAGATAGGCATCATGATCGTCATTACTATTATCCTTACAGGAGGAATGACACGGGATATTTTCTAGGTGATTTTAAGAAATAAAGGGCATTTACCTTTAACGGAGATATGAATGAATCATAGAATGCAGAGGCGTGGTTGCTTGGCATGAAGATATTCTTTAGATTACATGAATATTCAGAAAATATGAAAGCCAAAATAACTACATTTAGTCTCAAAGGTAAAGGAGACATTTGGTGGGAAGGTGTGAATAACGTTAGGAGTATTTATGAGGAGGAGCTAACTTGGAGTGAGATTGAGAGACTATTCCATAAGACGTATCTGTCATAGAGGTATTATGATGCTAGTGCTAAGGAGTTCGGTGAGTTGCTGATGGGCTCCATGACATATGATGACTATACTAGCAGTTTTTGGATTTGTTAAGGTATGTGGCTTGCCTCAATGAGGAAAAGGCTAAGATCAAGAGATTCATCAGTGGATTTCCAACATCATTTAGAGACTGGCTTGAGTTCGATGAGCGTAGATAACTGGAGGAGGCCATTCAAAATTTGAAGCATTTCTATAGAAGTCAAAATTCAAAGTCGAGCCTAAGAATTATTTGAAAGGTAATGTGAAATCTAAAGGAATATGGACACAAAATCAGGAAAGACCGCAAGATGAAGGTGAGAAAGAAAATGTGGTTCCTTATAATAAGTTCAATACAACTCAGAAGGGACCTGGAGAGAAATAGACTGGAGGTGATGGTAGAACACCATTGCAGTGTTGGACATGTGGCAAGGATCGTAACTTAGGGCACAAGTATAAACATGTAGATGACTTATGCTTCATTGGATACTTCAATTAAAATTTTTATGGAGATATAGAAAACATAGTATCAAAATAGGTTATGTTATGACTCTTAGATTAGGAGTTGTATCCTGGAGGTCACACAAATAGTCAATTCTAGCAGATTCGACAACTGAAATTGAATATGTGGAAGTTGTGGAAGCAACAAAGGAAATTTTGTGCCTCAGGAAAATTCTGGAAGATTTTTAGGAGAAACAAGTGGATTCTACTCCTCTTTTGATTGAAAACATTTACGTAATAAATTTGGAAAATAATCCATAGATCCATGATCGTACCAAGTATATCAATAAAAAGTGTCATCTAATTTTACATCATATTGATGTGAAGACAATTATCCTTCACCATTGTTCCACAACCAAGAAAATTGTAGACACCTTCACAAAAGCACTTGGAAGAGAAAAAAATGAATTATTGAAAAGGATGTTTGGACTCACCAACATCCCTTATAATTCAAGAGGAAAATGTTGACACATAATATTTAGGGATTAGGAAATTTTTAATAATGTAAATAATAAAGTAAGTAATATTAAAAGAAATTATAATACAAATTACAATAGTCTCCCTCTCCTTGTATATATTAAAGCAAACTTGGCCTTACAATTCATGGTAAATCAAAATTTTAATTAGTAGTTTCCCGTACGGGTTTAATGGAATGACATTGTTATTTAATGCTTATCTATAATTATGTAATTTATGGGTTCTTCTCTTTTTTTATAAGATATTTCGACTAGATGGAGTGGGTATTATTGCATAACCCCATGAGTGTCTCGTTAGGCATTTTCGAATTCTATGTATGTTGCTTAAAATGTATGAAGCTTGTGATTCAAAATGTATGTAATTTTATTTTTATCCGCACTCTTTAATTTTTTTGTTTTGGAGTTTTAGTCCTTTTCCACCAGGGATTATTAATAGAAGAAAAGGTTAGGTTAATCTGTCGACCAACCTTAGTCCTAATATTCCTTTTTGCACTATTGCATTTGTTTCTTCGTCACAGCTAGAATTTTTGGTGAGCATTGTAGGAATTTGTTTTTGATTTTATTGGGGAGATTAATAACACTTTGATTTTTCCCTCATCACTTTATTATCAATCGATTGGGCTTACCATAGAGGAGTCTGCTCCACTAGGGAATTTTCATCTTCGTGTGTTGTGATTTTCCCATTACTGGACATACTCAAAGTTTATTTGAGGTCTCAAATTCGTGTAGGAGATATTTCTTTTTTCCTTATTTAGGATCAACTCCCTTTTGTTTTCTATTAATTTTATAGCTATTAGTCTATTTTATGCTATATTCTGATATTTACTCTCATCCATACTTTGTCCATTTATTTACTACATCGCCTTACATTAAGTTTACCTCCTTCTCTAGTCACAATGTTTTATTTAATTTTTAGTAGGTAGAGGCACCTCATTTGGATTTATTTTTCTTATTATTCCAACGGGCATAGAAGGAAAAACAGAAGAACAGTCACTATGAGATTGGCACAAACGGGTTTTGACATTTTCAAACCCATGTGGTTCCCTCGAAGCCAAAGGTTTCATCTAAGATAACTATCAATTTATGAAACCTTTCCTAAAGTATTAAAGAGAATATTATAAGAACATTCTCTTATATTCTACCTCGGTGTTATGATCTAACCCCATGATAGTATTTATATCAAGTAGGGAAGGGAATATTTTGACGGTTACAAACTTCACATTGATCGCCTCCTTTTTAACCTCTTTGGGCATTGCCTATGGTAAAAGTGGCAAATTATCCTCTCAATTATTTGTACTCTGCTTTGATCCTCCCCGTTTACCTTATTCATAGGATTACCTTGAATATAAGAGGTTCACGGATTTAAAATTTTATTCAAGAACATTTAAAACATTCCATGTTGGAAACCATGAAAATAGTAAGTGCAGGAAATATTATTTGGTAGCTATAATAATAATAATTTTTTTAATCAATTTACAACTTATTCAACTTATTTAGTTTTTATCAAAATAATAATAACATTTTAGTAGTAAATTTCTCTTATATTATAGGAAACATCTTATTAATCACATATTTACCAAGCACTAAAAGAGATTAATTGGCATCTAAATATTTTTTCAAGTTTGAGATTTGATCCCTCTAAATATAAAAACAATATTGGCTATAATAAAAAAGAAAAAATATATGCTATGCAATTTTAATTTGTTGCAACATATATATGGGAGTACAATGTTTAAACCTTATGATTTATAAATTTATTTTAGTACCTTATATAACTTTATATATAGAAAAAAAGTTAACAAAAATATTCCAATGTGGTATAGGTAAAATATCCAATGTGGGTTATGAATAAAATATTTTAACATGAATTAATATAAAATGACCCAATACTAATCTTTATATTATTAAAAAGTGTATTTCAAACATTAAAAAATTACACCTTGTTTTTAACACTCTTGTCAACCAAAAAGAATTATTCCTATAAATTCATATTAGATCCATGCTTCTTGATGATGATGATGATGATGGTGGTTAATTTCCAGTAGACCAATCTTTGGTCTATCGGACCTAAATAAAAGAGTTATTAAGTTTGATTTTAGATTTTATTCACTATAATTTTGACATCTTAAAAGGATAGGAAGATCAATATTGCAACAAATATTATGAAATTGAGCTCTAATGTGGTTGTATGCAAGGCACTCTAAGAGAAGTGATTTTCATCCTCGATGTTTATATTCTCACAAAGATGGCAAATCCTTTCCATCCATGGTGTTTTAATAACTTTCCAATGACCTGTTTCACTATGGAGCTCATGAGAGTTCATTCTAATCTTAGCTATATTAATTTTCTTCTTTGAACTAGTTAAAACAGAGAGATACTTTTGATATTCTAGAGTAGGCTTGATGACCTCCTTATAATATCTTAAATTTATGCTGGTTGAAAAAAATTATTTTTATATCTTACTATATTCAAAGGCTAGATACTTGTGTTTTATATCTCCCATGAATAGCGTGTGCGGATTTATGACTAACTTCAGAATTTTTTGAATGAATATAAAGTGCAGCTCTGTATCTATGTTATATTAGCCATGCTATTAATACCAATTGATTCTTACATTTTGTTACAATTTAAAAGTTGTTTCCGAAACCATCGACATTCTGCCAGGTAACATTCAATATAGATCGCTAACCCAACTGCTTTGATAATTCCGGAAGAAACAACCAACAATCACTACATTAATGAAATACTGTCATCAAAATATTGCAGCCTTCATCGAACACCACCGAAATGTGGTTAGCTTTGGAAAATGAAAAATATTAATTTAAAATTCAGCCAAGGCATCATTAGATCTATGTAGGGAGATGAGCGTTAAATTTAAGTAAAGATTTTGAAAATCTTTAAAAATTCGATCGATGGAACCTAGGAAAATTGTTTGATTTTACAATCACTACATTAATGAAATACTGTCATCAAAATATTGCAGCCTTCATCGAACACCACCGAAATGTGGTTAGCTTTGGAAAATGAAAAATATTAATAAAAAATTCAGCCGAGGCATCATTAGATCTTTGTAGGGAGATGAGCGTTAAATTTAAGTAAAGATTTTGGAAATCTTTAAAAATTTGATCAATGGGACCTAAGAAAATTGTTTGATTTTGTTATATATTGTAAATCCAATTGTTTTAGTTGTATCTTTGCTTCATTTCTTTTCAGTTTTCAATTCTTCTTATGGTATCAAAGCTAGTTTGTATAAGACTCAGCAGCAACAGAGCCATGTTGGAGCGGTAGAGAGGAGAGGAGAGCCAGAAGTTTGAAGAAAGTTGAAGACGCCTCCTATGAAGAAGTAGAAGAAGAAAGAAAAATCCAGGCAAAGCTCGTGAAGACGCTGGCAAACGAATTGCAGAAAAGCAGTTTGAGAAGTAGAAGTCTCTTCGAGAGAAAATAAAAATTTGGTACACTAACGCACTGTTTGAGCAGAGTCTCGGCGTTATTAACGCACGCCAGAAGTGAAAGAACGGCGTTATCATTTCTGTGTTAACACTATGTTTTAAAAGAGTTCCAGCGCTACTAACGCATGAACCAAGAGGAATCGGTCGTGTTAGTTTAAGTTACTTACAATGATTTGATACTGACGTGGGCCCGGAGTGAATCAGTTGCGTTAAGATACAAGCGTAACAATCGCTCCATCACCTGCGTTAAGGTGATTTTCGTTCATTAAAGTGATCCAAAGCAAGCATGTGCCACAAGATTGATGGCCGAAAGTTCATAAAGGTATCGAGGTATTTATTTAAAGAAAACCACCACTCGTGGAGCAATTGCGTTTAGGTATTTTTTTTAATATGATTTAGAAGATCAATGCATTCAAAGGATTTTAAAAAGTTAAATGCATGAAGCCACGAAAGCATTTTCGTATTCAAAGGAATGGTTTTGAAAATGGCTCATAAGTTAATGAAAGAAAAGCATATTAAAAATGCCTAAAATAAAAAGAGAGCATTCAACGTATTTATGTAGAGGATTTTAAAAACTTTATTTTAAGGTTTTTAAAAAGGAGCTAGCCTATTCTTTAAAAAAGAAGTGTGAATAACACTATTTTTTAAAAATTCTTTTTAAAAAAAAAAAAACCAGAGGCTTCAATGTATACTTAGAAAGGAAAGGATTTTATGGCATGTGAAAGGAGAAGATTTTTTTTTTTTTGGAGTTTTACAAAAAAAAAAACTTAAATTGACTGTGGGTATTACGATATTTTGAAGAAGAGGTTTACCAGATTTTTTTGAGTTGTCATTAACACTCACAAATGAGAAAAGCCAAGAAGCTAAAGCAAAAACAAAAGATGTTCAAGATATTTTTAGATCTGGAAATAAAAAGGAAAAAAGACGTTTATGCATTAAAATGTATAAAAGAATCAGTCGATGAAAGTATACTTCTCTTGATTTCAGATGCCAAGACAACCAAGGAGACATGAGATACTCTTGAGAGGCGTTTTGGTACAAACGGGAGAATTGGAGTTGAATATGAAGGTGGATTTGTAGCAGCGGATCTATAGCTAGATAAAGAATCAAAAATAGCGGAAAGAGAGCACGAAGATACTTGTGAACCCTAGTGTACACAGCGACAAGTAGACGAATATTTTATGATACCAACAACTTGGATTTCTGAGGAAGATTTGATGATACCAGCAATAGAGTTTGTTGACGAAGATATTATGAATCCAACATCAGAACTTGTTGACGAATATGTGATGATTTCAGCAATAGAGCTCGCTGATGAAGACTTGATGATTCCAGCAATAGAGTTTGCTGATGATGATTTGTTGATTCCAGCAACGGAGCTTGCTAACAAAGATTTGATGATACCAGCAACATGGATTGCTGACAAAGGTTTGATGATTCCAGCAACACAACTTTCTCATGATGTTTTGATGATTCCAGCAACAGAGCTTGTTGATGATATGGTGATTTCAGCAACAGCGCTTGCTGATGAGGATATGATGAATCCAGCAATAGATGTTTATGAAGATATGGTTAATACAGTGATTAATATTGTTGATGTAAATTTTTATAATGAATTTTTGGCTAATGATGAATGGTTGGAGATGATGCAACAAAAAAATGATATTAACATGATTCTATTTGGTGAGATAACCCCACTTCAGTTAGTGGAAGACAACCTAATTGCACCATCACAAGTTAGTGAAGATAAGATAGAGACAGAAACAGAGATAAAGACAGTCTACAAAGGGAAAGCAGAAACAGAAAAAGAGGCAGAGAAGGAAGCGCAACAATAGAAAGCTCGCATTGTAAAGCAGAAGGAAGAAACAAAGAAAGAAGTAGTGACATAAACAAAGAAAGAAGTCTACAAAGAGAAAACAAAGTGAGAGGAAGTGCAATAGGAGAAAGCACTCTCTCCAAATATTTTTAATTCAAACATTGATTTCAAGTGTGCAGGTACACAAATTGATTATGAAGAAGAGTGAAAGGTTATTGAAACATGGCTTGCAACATCATGTCTAGATGAGATCTACACAGAAGCTGTAGATATGAATGTTGAAGACAACATGCATGATGAAAACATGAATGAAATTTTCATGTATTGGAGTTTTGAAGAAATAAGATATTATTATAATCTTATGTTGCAGTAGATGGATGATGAAAAACACACTACAGAAGACAATATGTGGCAGCAGCCCACATTTCTTGCAGAAGTCCACGACATGCTTAGACAACCTGGAACAGTAAAAGACCTGCACCAGGAAATCAAGATACTGACGTTTGAAAGATACAACAAAGTGAAAACTCAGAAACAATTTAGAGGCTACAGAATCTGAAAAAAGAGAAGAAGAAAACTAAATCTATTTTAAAGTCAATTTTTAAATTGTAAGCCTCGCTGAGACATAGACCAACATGTATCTAAATTAAATTTTTATGTGGTTGTAATTAAAGGGTAGTGTTCAAGAATGTAATCCCAACTACGTGCTAGGTGTCGAAACCGTGTGTCTAAGTGTCTCAGTTTAGTTTCAATTAGTTCAGTTTAATCCATTTACACTACAGTGATTTATTGTAGATGTTACCAATGTAATCCTATTGAACTAATTCGTAATATTGAGATGAACAATCCTCAGTTTTCAATTCTTGTCAGATTTTACTTTGAGCTATAACATTTAAAATATTTCAAATTCTACGGTCTAAATAAATAAAATGAAGAGACATAAGGGAAACATAGCTTAGATCCGGCCATACAAGAATTACCACTTAAGTTCGAACTGAATGAATTGGATGAATCGATAGTTATAACGGATTATAAAGAAAACGATGAAAGCGTTTCAAATATTATTGAAGACATGAACCAATCTCACCACATAGAGAAGTGCATCACGTGCGGTTGCATCATGATCCTGGCCATGGCCATTCCTTCCAGGTGGCTTGATAAGCGCAGCGGGTTGCAAAGCCAAGAATGGTTGCCCAGAAACCAGCTGAACTCAGTTGTTGAGCAGAATGGCCACTAGCATTCAAATAAGTGCCATTCTACATTCGAACTGCAACAAGTAGGGCACATCTGTCATTGTGGGCAAATCATCCTTGGCTGAGTAACACTCTACTTGTACCTCTACCTCTTCATGCAAGAACTCCGTTCTCTTGTACTACAAACCAGTAATCGAAGGCTTAGGGGCAGTCAAACAAACTGCGCTTGCTGCATACGAGAGTATTGAGGATAAACCGACACCAGATGAGATAGATCAACATATACACCTACCTTCGATATCTATATTTGAAGGACTAAGGGAATAAGGTTCTTTATGGGCATTGTGTTATTTATATGGATGGACACCGGACGACCATATTTTTTTTTTAACGAAGGAAGCATAACCAGCCGCCGTCTCTGGAATATAAACTGCTTTTCAGCAATGAGAGATTCGCCAGCAGGGTTGGAATTTCAAAGTATACCCACTCAATTTCAGTGTTTTTACATTTCATTCACACATTTTCACAATTTGAAGGAAACATAGTTTTGCAGATTTTTTTAGCTGTATTTATGAGCAAATTACACGTGACGGGCAATTTGAGTGTCAAATTCCATCCCTGATAGCAAGGAATTGACTAAACCCGGACTCGAACAGGAGAAATAATATTATATATATATATATAGTATTTCAATTTTCATTATTATTTTTTAGATTGCCATAACTAGAGGTTGTAATTAATATGAATACTTGGTTTATATTGGAATTGGATTTAAAATTTTTAAATTCTGGATGACGGAGATTTGATAATCCCCAAATATTTTTTTTCCAATACATGATACAATGGATAAGATGTAAAGTTTGGCAATTTTTTTTAACTTAAGATCCAGTGGACGGGATGAAAAGTTTGCCAAAAAAAATTAAGTTAATTCTTGACTTTTAATTTATGAAAAATGAGTATGTGCTGCAGTATGATGACAATTCAATAACGAAAATTCTAAAATATTGAATATAAATATTTTCAAAATGAGAGAATTATTCCATTTCATTATTTAATAAATATAAAATTGGAAATGTCAAATACATAAAGAAAAAAGGTTTTATTTTTTTTATTATATCATACTGTTTTAATTTATAAATTTGATTTCTTTATTTTATTTTATATTAATTTATATATAATCACAATAAAAATAAATGTTCAGTAACATTACTAATATATATAATATATATAATAGTAATAATAAAAATATATTTTTACCATATTAAAAATAATTAATTAATTTTTTTTATTTTTGAAATTATTGTTCTTTTAAATTTTTCAATATCTATTATATATACTATATTGTTTTACTTTATAACATTGATTTCTTCATTTCATTTTATATTAATTTATATATAATGACAATAAGAATAAATGTTCACTAACATTGGTAATGTTTATAATAGTAATAATAAAATATATTTTTACAATATTAAAAATAATTAATTAATTAATTTTTTATTTTTGAAATTATTATTCTTTTAAATTTTTCAATATCTATTATATACTATAATGTAACAGATACCTATTATAAATATTTGCACTTATTAAAGAAAACCTCTCGGATTTCCCTCTCTTTATGTTTCTATATCATGTGGTTTCTTTAGGTATATAGTGTCCTTGTGTATGATCAATTTTATGTTGGTTAGTATTCTTAACACGCGAAAAGGTTAGATAGAATTATGATAGCATAAAACTCTTATTTTTATATATAACTATCTCGTGATGAGAAGGGAAATAAGAAAAGCCAGTAATTTTAGTATTGTGTGGTACATTTTTATGTCTGATCAATTTTATGTTTGTTAGTATTCTTAACATGCGAAAAGGTTAGATAGAATTATGATAGCATAAAACTCTCTTATTTTTATATATACCTATCTTGTGATGAAAAGGGAAATAAGAAAAGAGAAGGGAAATAAGAAAAGCCTTGGTAATTTTAGTATTGTGTGGTACTCGTCACTTCCTGAGAAAATATTAGAGATGGTTCATAACAATGTTCAACAAGTGGAGAGGGGAGTTGATTTGGTGGATCTTATAAAAGGATAATGCAAATTGAGAAAACGTTTGTTTCATAAGCTGCCAAATCCACTACTAAAATGGGAGGCCAAATCCACTACTAAAATGGGATTTTTTTACGTTAAAGATGAATAACTTAATTCTTGTAGAGGTTTCTCACCATTCCCTAGAAAATCTACTAACAAATTTTGAAGGGGATATGATTTTTGTAATACGCTCGAGAGGATATTAACAAATTTTCAAGGGGATATGATTTTTGAAATACGCTTGAGAGTTGCATGATTTTGGGATTTACATATTATTTTTTGAGAAATTTAGTAGAGAACCTCATTCTACTATTAACTGAAAAGGGAACCTAAGAAGGGTTTGGATAATAACGACAGTCTCTTGTAGTTGTTATATATAGGCAGTGAGTTTAAAAAGGGACTAGTTTAAATGAGGAAAAGAAAAAAAAGAAAAAAAACTAAGACATGGTATTTCTTTTTCCAATAATGGAACTAAGAATTAACTTAGAAGTAATGGCAAGCGCATAGTTCAAATGTTTGTGTTTTTCAAAGTTTACTATGCACACCATAGTTATATTGGAATTTTCATAAAATAATGCACACAACCGTTAATATTGAAGTTTTTAGAAAATAAATAAATTATCTTCTTACTAAAATTATTTTAATATTAGAATTTTTAAAAAATAATGCACATTATATTGGAATTTTGAGAAAATAAATAAATTCTCTTCGTACTATAACTATTTTTTAAGTAGGATTCTACAAGTATCCTCCGAAAACATAGTGACCAATTATTCTTTGAAAAAACTCTGATTTCTCATCTCTAAGAATAATTTTTTTTTACAAGTATCGGAATGTTTTGAAGAAATTTGTTAAAGAATGTAATTCCAACCACTTGATAGGTGTAGAAACCGTGAGTCCAAGTGTCCAGTTTAGTTTACAATTAGTCCACTTTAATTGAGTTTAACTCGAGACATTTATTGTTGATGTTTCCAGTGTAATCCTAATGTAATCCTATTTAAACAATTCGTAATATTGAGATAAGAAATCCTTTGCTCCACTTATTTTCAGTGTTTCAATTTTTGTCATTGTATCACAGCTAGCTTGCATAAGCCTCCCCAAAAAAGCAACAAAGCCAAATTGAAGTAGTAGAGAGGAAAGATGAGCCTGCATAAGACTCTTTGACAAAGCAACAAAAATTTGAGGAGAGCTGAATACACCTGTGAGAAGAAGCCAAAGAAGCAGAAGAAGAAAAAAGCCAAGCGAAACCAATGAAAGTGCCAGCAAAAGAAATAAAAGAAAGCCCGAAAAATATTTATTTTAGCTGCATAACGCACTGATCATTCAAGAGATCAGCGTTAATATTAATGCACTGGCCGTTAAGAACCTCCGTGTTATAAAGCACGAGCTAAGAGCCTCCTGCCACGTTAATGTTCAAATACATCTCAACTGACGCGGGGAGCTGGCTGAATCAGCTGCGTTAGGCTGCACGCAGAGCGAAGGTGCCATCGTCTGCGTTAAGGTAATGTTTTCAGAAATCCAGATCAGTCACGGAGAAAATGCATTAATTTTTGTTTATGATGAAGGTCAAACGCATTCAAATGGTATTCAATGGAATTCAAAAAAGGCATTCAACGTGGTTGAGTAAGCCCTTTAATATGAATGAAAGGATTTTTTTTTTCAAGTTTTTTTTAAAAACAAAACTTCAAATTTGCAAAAGCTTTATTAAAGGAAAAGGGGCTCGTAAAGGACTTGAACAGTTTTTTTAAAGGTTTTTTAAAAGGAAACGTGTCCATTCTTTAAAAAGGGAAGTGTGAATAATTTCTTTTTTAAGTTTTTGTTTTTTTAAAAGAACACAGACTTCAATGTATATTTAAAAAGGAAAGGATTTTATGAAATGTGAAGATTTATTTTTAAGGTCTTTTTATTAAAAAAAAACTTAAAATTGTGAGTGTGAGAGTATTGTAAAAGTGGATTTGTAGAAAGATATTTTTTTGAGGAAGATAATTTTGTGGAAGCCAAGCAACGAAGTCATGGGAAAATACAAGAGGCTTAAGCAGAAACAGAAGATGTTCGAGATCTTTTTAGATCTGGAAATACTAAGACAAAAAGATGCCTATGCATTAAGATGCATAAAAGAATCAGTCGATGAAAGTATACTTCCCTTGATTTCAGATGCCAAGACAGCCAAGAAGGCATGGGATACCCTTGAGAGATGTTTTGGTGCAAAGAGGAGCATTGGAGTTGAAGATGAAGGTGGATCTGTAGCAACAAATCTACAACGAGATGAAGAGTCAGAAGTAGCAGATAGAGAGCACAAAGATGCTTCTCATCCCCACTGTATACAGCTACATGTGGACGAAGATTTGATGTATCCAGCAACAAATCTTGCTAACGAATATGTGATGATTCCAGCAACAGAGCTTGCTGATGATATGGTGATTCCAGCAACAAAGCTTGCTGATGAGGATATGAGATTTTGCTGAAGATATGGTAAATCCAGTGATTAATATTTTTCATGTTAACTTTGATAATGAACTTTTGGCCAATGATGACTCGTTGCAGATGATGCAACAAAAACATGATATTGACATGATGTTATTTGGTGAGATAACCCCACTACAGTTAGTGGAAGACAACGTGTTTGCAGCAGCATGGGTTACTAAAGAAAAAAGTCTACAAAGAGAAAGCAAAAACAGAGAAAGAGACATCAAAGGAAGCACAACAACAGATATCTCTCATTGCAGAACAAAAAGCCCAGAACCAATGTGGTTCTGAAAATATTTTTTATTCTAACATTGATTTTCAGTGTGTAGGTATACAAAATGATTATGCAGAAGAGCTAAAGTTTATTGAAACATGGCTTGCAACACCATGTTTAGATGAGATCTACACAAAAGATGTAGATATGAATGATGAAGATGACATGCATGATGAACATGTCAATGAAATTTTCAGGTATTGGAGTTTTGAAGAAATAAAATATTATTCAAATATTATGTTGCAGTAGATTGATGATGAAAAGCGCACTACAGAACACAATATGTAGCAAGAGTCCACATACAAGTCAATTTTTTAAGAATTCCAGGACATGCTTAGCCAGTCCGGAACAATAGAAGACCTGCATCAGCAAATGAAGAAACAGAGTTCTCAAGAATACAACAAAGAGAAAAATATGAAACAATTTAGAGGCTATAGAATCTGGAAAAAGAGAAGAAGAAAACTAAATCTAGTTGAAAGTCAATTTTTAAATTGTAAGCCTCGCTGAGACATAGACTAGCAGGTATTTGAATTAAATTTTTATGTGGTTGAAATTAAAGGGGAGTGTTAAAGAATGTAATCCCAACCACCTGCTAGGTGTCGAAACCATGAATCCAAGTGTAGAGTTCAGTTTCTAATTAGTCGAGTTTAGTCGAGTTTAACTCCAGACATTTATCGCTGATGTTTCCAATGTAATACTATTTAACCAATTCGTAATATTGAGATGAGAAATCCTTCGTTCCACTTATTTTCAGTATTTCAATTCTTGTCAAAATCAATAATGGATTACTAGATCCTAATGAAAAAACTATGCAAGCTAATGAATAATTCCCCAAAAAAAAAAGCAACTTTAATAGGGAAAAGGGAATAACAACACTAAGTATTGAGTCTAGAATTCAATGGATCACTCAATTTTTTTTGAGATAGTATGAGCATGTAGTGCAAAGTAAGCTTATGGTATTTTGGAATTAGGATATGTGGGTTATTATAAAGTGAATAAAGTGAAGCTTTAAACCCCAAGGGGATGTTTTGAAACATTTTAGATGAAGGACGCAGAGAATATTAACTAGTCAATGAAAAAAGTGATGCAAGTTGTGAACCGACTTCAAGTTCATTTAGAGAATATTAAATATTCCAGAAATTTCCTATAATATTTCATAAAAAAATTCAAAGTCTACAAATAAAAATACATAAGGGAAACATAGCTTAGATGCGGCCATGCCAGAATTACCACTTAAGTTCGAACTGAATGAATCGGATGAATCGATAGTTATAACGGATTATAAAAGAAAACAATGAAAGCGTTTCAAATATTAGTGAAGACATGAACCAATCTCACCACATAGACAAGTGCGGTTTCATCATGATCCTAGCCATGGCCATGGCCATTCCTTCCAGGTGGCTTGATAAGCACAGCGGGTTGCTACGACAAGAATGATTGCCCACAAACCAGCTGAACTCGGTTGTTGAGCAGAATGGCCACTAACATTCAAATAAGTGACATTCTACATTCTAACTGCAACCAGTAGAGAAACCAGTAGGGCACGTCTGTCATTGTGGGCAAATCATCCTTGGCTGAGTAACACTCTATACTTGTACCTCTACCTCTTCATCCAAGAACTCCTTTCTCTCGTACTACAAACCAGTAATCGAAGGCTAAGGGGCAGTCAAGCAAACTCTGCTTGCTGGATACTTGAGTGTTGAGGAACATGATGTAAGGTGTATAAATAGATAAATGCAGGATAAACCGACACCAGATGAGATAGATCAATATATACACCTACCTTCGATATCTTTATTTAAAGGGCAGAGGGAATAAGGTTCTTTATGGGCGTACGTTATTATCTCTCTACATGGATGGAAACTGGACGAGCATATTCTTCTTTTAACGAAGGAAGCATCTATCTATCGCTATCCCTGGCTAGCAGCCGTGTCTGGAACATCGAGATTCAGCTGTAACTATAAACAGCTTTTGGGCAATGAGAGATTCGCCAGCGGAGTTGGAATTTCAAAACAAGCTTATTTATCTGAATTCAGGGTTTTTCTCATCTCTCCACCTATGGTCACATTTTTAAAGAAAAATAGTTTTGCAGATTTTTTAAATATTTTAAAGAAAATTAGTTTTGCAAATTTTTTAAATATTTTAAAGAAAATTAATTTTGCAGATTTTTCAAAGAAATTTAATTTGAAAATTACCTTGAATTAGAAATTTTCTAGTCAAATTCCATAGCTGATCCACAGAACCCTAGTAGAAGAGAATAAATAACATCATATATAGTTATTGTATTTCAATTTTCCAGTCAAATTCCTAGTTGATCCACGGAACCCTAGTAGGAGAGAAGAAATAACATCATATATATTTATTGTATTTCAGTTTTCATTATCACTTTTTAAATTGCCCTAGTGAAATTTTGATAAAATGAATTCATAAAATGAAATTCTAATTAGGCAAGACGCTGTATATGGTTGACTTGGGTTAGAGAAATTTTGAATCTTTAAACTATACATGGCAGAGATTTGATAATTTGATAATATTCATTTTAAATTTATAAATTATATAAATTATATATGGCAGAAATTTGATAATCACATAATATTCTTAATGTGAATTCAATTATATATTTGTATAATATTTGTGAATGAATAGAGTAAAAAATTATTGGTATGTATACCAACTTCTTTGTTGGCAGCAGAGATATTTTTTGGCTAGGTCCAGGTCATGCGAAGCCCCCGGAATATGAAAGCCAGGGATATGTGTAATAATTTTAGTGTGTTTAAGTGTGATATTGTATATGAATTTTAATGGAATGTGAATTTGGATAGAGTCCGTGCTCAGAAAGCTAGAGATTATCTTTTAATCTGGCTTGCGAGGAGGATATTAGCAATGACGGATATAGAGGCCACTCAGTCCTATGATTAGGTCTTGGAACGAGATAATTTTTTTTTCTTTTAAATGGCAATATTTATGTAGATATTCCTTTTGTTGACAACTGATCACACAAATCGTGGGATGACTTTGTTGATACACCTTCCTCGCCGAAAATAAATTGGGAGAAGTATGTCGTATATTTGATCCAATTTTCATCGATCGATAAAGAATGGTGATTGGTTTTGTTTCTCTTTGGTGCTTACTTGTTATTTTATGATAGAGAACGGTGATTCGATTTGTTTCTCTTTGGTGTTTAGTTTTCATTTGATTTGTAAAATGATTTTGTGTAAAAATTTTGAGTGTAAAATTATATGAGAGAGGACTAATGATTGAACAAAATAGCACAATTTAAAATAAGAAAGGACTAATTATTGAAGAAAATAGTACAATTTAAAATAGTGGCTTATAACTTTTTAGGTGTTAAGAAGATGTATCACTAATTTCATTGTGTGAGTGTGTTATATGTATATGGGTTTTGTTGTGCTTTTGGCTTCAAGAGCATCATTTACACTTTAATTTATGAGATTCTTGTATGTAGAAATGTCAATTGTATAATTGAATATTGAATATGTTCAACACTCTAGAAAACTATGGTATACAACTATAAAAAGTGTATTTCACTGCATTTTGGTAGATGAGAGTTTGTACATAGGGTGATCGAGTATTGAGATTGTGTGTCACGAGATTGAGAAACGTCAATTATACAAATTTGTTCAAAGATGATCAGAGGCATTTATGTTTGAAATGGAATTCAAGTGAAAGGTTAAACATGAGGTGTTGAAGAAAGAGCACTGCATGCGATATTCTAGAGTGGATATGAGTGTTGATGAAGACGAGTGAGTCAAATATCAGTTTCTTGTTGTAATATCTATTTTGTATATTGTAAGTTATGTTTAATTTTGACATATAAGAATTAAGGGCGGAACTTGAGATAATGCTTACATGGTAATTTTAGATTTGGTTTGGGATTATGTTGATAGAATATATCGACTTCCTTATTCATCTTTGAAATGTGGTGGTGGATCTAAATTCAACTAGATATTTGTATAGTATTGTGAATGAATACAGTGTGAAAAAATTATTTTTTGAATTTATAACTGTTTTTTTGTATCATGAGGGAGGGTTATGAATAAATTTTATGCAAAGTGTTTCAGCTCCATAAAAACAATCAAACCTATACAAAAACGTTTTTCCTCCTCAAACGTTCAAAGCATTCACGGTGGTCTTATGAAACTTGGTGGGTAGCTATGGGAACACCTATTGATCACCCTCTTGTAGTATGAATTGTACAAGAAACACTAAGAGATAATGTGGAGTTGTGAGGTATTGGTGGTTTTTGTCGCGGGTTTGTTTGCAACATCCATTCATCATGGTGATAAACCACCTTCATTAGCACGTGCATCAATCACAAATGGTAAGTTATTTCATGCCTTCTTCAATATCCCACATGATTTTCATTAAAAATCAGGTGTCTAATCTAAAATTTGTTACCCTTCATCACCAAAAATTTGTGACGTACAATAAAAATTGGTCATGGGAATTGATTTTGTTGTTTATCAATACCACGAATAGCCATGGATACATTTTTTTGAATACAAAATATCAGTATTTCCTATAAATTAGATTATCAGGATTTGTTTTATTTGTTGTCGAAGACAAGTTGTTGTGGACAATAATGAACCTCTCACTCTCAAGTTATTTGCACTACATCCTACTGGCATAAGTAAGGAAACATATGAATAATTTAACGTAGTGGAAGTGTAAAGGTTTGTGTGTAGCCTCATGAATATATTCATGAAAAAAATAATGCAAGATCTGGATACAGACACATTAATAAGTTTTTCAATTTCATTGCCTAACATCCCAATAAGTAGTGATTCTATTTTTCTTATCTTCCATATATGTTTTTTTATATATATTCCTACATCAAAGAACAAGAAAAGATGGGATTACATGGGATATTCATAAAAGAATTAACAAAACCATAAATTTAATTACGTAGGTTGGAGTCGTGGACAATCAAAATACGTCATTATAACTAGGACAATGACATGCAGAATCATGATCATTTCCAACAAGAAAGAATTATGTGAAAATAAAAAAGGAAAATCGAAAGACTTGATTATGTTATGCAGGAAAATTCTCTCTGCGGACAGAGACAATCCCTCTAGCCCTAGGATGGGTCTAGTAACAATAGGGAATAATTAGAAGCTTACTTTCCTAGATTGAAAATGGACATAGGTTGTGAATAGATCACCTACCTCAATCTGATGTTGTCCCTGGCTTGAATCCTTTGATCCTTCATGCTCCGCAGTGAACCTACACAAGGGATCAAACAACAGAAAATGTGAAAGCGTAAAATAGATATCACATAAACAATCTACCTAATTGATCAAGGGGGACTATGAATTCAACCATACATTAAAGACAAGAATGGAAAGAAAGGATCAATTGTATTATATTAATATAGAGAGCATGAGTTACAACTTGTGCCTTGATGTCGGAACAACCCTTTGATAGGTCTGGATCGAGGAGCACCTCCAAAGAATTTGTTTCAACGTGATACGAATGGGTGAAAGGTATCAACTCTTACTCGATACCTATAGCAACAAATATCTCTCTGTTTTTCTTCTATCTTTGTTCTAACTAGTAGAGTCATGGGATGATGTCAATTTTATAGCAAGGGAAGAGGGAACATGGATCTACTTAAGGTGGGGAAATGGGTTATCCCTTTGGGTGGTTCCACTTTTGTAGGAACAAGAATCCCAAAGGGAGAAGTTCAGCTCTATCCTTAGGAAAAAACAACTAGCTCTCTGCCACGAAGCTTATAGATCTCAAAGCTTCACTTCCATTTAAAAAAAAAAATCCAGAAGAGGATTGGCATGGGCATGATTCTCATTCTAGCGTTGATCGGCACTACCCCAAACAAAAAAGAGCCATCCACATGAGAAATACTCGAAGAGGGAGCGCCACTCCAAATAACCATGTTTTTTAAGAGCTACTTCAGGAATGGTCAACAGAGATTTTACTCAATATGTTGCAAGCAATATAATGGCACATTTTCATGATGGAAAATAGATACACGGGTCACTGTTAGGGATATCTATGATCAGGAACATGGAGTACATGGACACTGTCAAATTGTTGTATAACAATTATAACTAGGCCAATGACATGCACAATCATGATCATTGCTAACAAGAAAGAATTGTGTAAGAATTAAAAGAAAGCTAGACATCAGTATTGATGAATGCAAGTCATTTTTAATTATAGTCTATGATATAACTTCTAATAAGTCTCATTAAAATTATATTGACTGGCCTCATTTATAAAATTTTATTGGCATATAAATGATGGAAAATTATGAGTTTGGCATATATCAACCACATTAATAATAAAATTATGTTAATTATTAATTTTTTGAACTTGTATGATTATAAAAGTATATTAAAAGTCATTAAATTATATTTTATTTAATAATAAAAAATTTTAAATCTAATTAAAATTTTCTTATATCATTTTAATAATTAAAATTCACTCCATTTAATTATTTAATAAATATAAAATTGGAAATGTCAAATACATTAACGAAAAAATTATATTTTGTTTTTTCATGTGTTATAAGGTTTTAATTTATAAATTTGATTTCTTCATCTATTTTTATATCAATTTATCTATAATCATAATAATAATAAATTTTTAGTATGGTTGGTAATGTTTATAAGAGTAATAATAAAAATATATTTTAAACATTCTAAAATTAATTAATTAAATTAATTTTTTTGTTTTCTTATTTTAAGAATTATTATTTCTTTAAAATTTTCAATATTTTTCCATATTTTATTATACCTACTATACATATACAACCTAACATACCCTTATTTTAAATATTTTCACTTATTAAGGAAAAGCTCTCAGATTTCCCTCTCTCTATTTACAAAAACATTATATCAATATCACGTGGTTTGTTGAAGTATTTAATGTCCTTATGTTTGATCCATTCTATGTTTTTTAGTATGATAACATCAAACTCTCTTATTAGTCCCATTTACAAAAAAATTATATCAATATCACGTGGTTTGTTGAAGTATTTAATGTCCTTATGTTTGATCCATTCTATGTTTGTTAGTATGATAACATCAAACTCTCTTATTAGTCCCTCTCGTTAGGCATGGGACTATATTAATCAAAGTGGTCCCTTAGTCCCTCTCATTAGGCATGGGACTATAGTAATCAAAGTGGTCCCTTTAGCATTAGTCAAGATGACATATTATATAAAAAAATTGACATATTACCTAACAATTTTACAAGTCATGAAAGTTTTGCAATTTATGAATCGGTTGACCATAGCTTAACTTAAATTCATGGTTTAGGCCTCTTCCCAAGGCATAGAAGCAAAAAACCATATATTATGTTGAATTTGTTTGGTCACATTTTGAAAGCGTAAATTAATGTTAGCATTAGTCTAGAGATATTAAATGTTATGCTATTTAGTGAACACGTGAACCATCGTTATACTATGTTATACTATGTTATGATTTTCCAAGTGGGGAATGCATGCACAACCATGCACAGAAACATCATGCATAGAAGCATCAGGCACAGGACAAGCAGTTTCACTCCCCCATTGGGCATAAAAGCAGAGGAAATCTAGATTCATCGTCAGATGTAGTACACACTCACCCTTTCCTCCTTCAGGTCCAATTGGAAAAGTACGGTTAACCACGAATTGTCAAAAGCATGCACCATAAGGGTAGGTACAACCCTCACCGTGTTATTTGAAAACTAGAACTTCTTTCCTAGGATGCTCAAAAGCTCATATTACTATTTCCTACAATGAAGACTAAGCATGACATCGACTAAGGCTAAGGAGCTAGCTTCCATCTTATAAAAACGGGTTCAAAATATTACACTGGATAGATATTCAAATCTCACTCTTAGTTACACAACCCATCACCAAATTTGTTTATATTTAAATTATTTAGCTTAAATATGATTTATACTTGCAAATATTTTAACTCGACCCTGATCTTTACCAAATTTTTCTTGCTAATACAAATCTTTATAACTTGAAATAACTTCAAAAAATAGTGGAACACGAAGATAACTAAGTTCTAGATCAAATTTCCAGTACTACTGTACATGATCAAGCGCAGACATAGACGTACTACCTCAACAACTTGTAAACTATGAACAGAAACCTCGTTGAGCATAGAATTAGGACTAGCACCTCCAGCAACAACCATTGTTGACAACATGTCACACTGGTGCGACTATTATAAATGATGTCATCAACACACACCTCATCTGTAATTGTAATTCTGTATTCTGTCATTTTTCGTGAAGAGGTATTAGAATGCTAAATTCCTCTATTGTGGCATTTTTCTAACTCCAGTATTGTAATTCAAGAAAACCGTACTTACTGAAATAATCAACCTGTGGTGCTCTATAAAGGATGGATGTTGGCTTTTTCCAACCATGCACTCTTGCCACATATTTTTATATGTTCGAGGCGATTCATCTATTTCAAAGGGGAATTTTTAACAAGTATGAACCGGAATCCATTTTTAACTAGTAAGAATCGGAATCAATTTTAGGTCTTATTGAAACATCAATAACCATATATATATATATATATATATATATATATATATATATATATATATATATATAAACATGGTATTTTTATGATTATGGTTGAGAGCTTCTAAAATATTTATCTTAAATCTTGAGCATAACTGGCTATATTACAGGAAAAAATGGAAAATTTACCTTGCTAGCTGCAGATTATTAAATCTCTAGAATATTTTTGTTTGTTACTTCCTGTAAAACAAGTAACGACTTCAAGTTGATGCTAGTGCTACAAACTGGACAAAATGTAGCACACTGGGCAGCAGAGAAAGAGAAGCGTTTAACTAACACATATCTCGTGTTTATCAAGATTTTTACTCTGCATTTTAAATATGAACAACTCGGCTTATAATGCTTCCAAGCTTAAAATCATAAATTTTCCCCTTATGTTGAATTTTCACTTTGCCTAAACCTCACCAGGCAATCACAGTAGGGGCAAAGGCCACATAATTGCGGAGAGCCGCATTGTGTCAAGCACCTGCAATTCGTTATATCTACCATTCAGCACAAAGGTGGAGAATATCTACCATCTATATCTGCCATCCGGTAGAGAGGCGCAGGAAGTTCAGATTCGCCCTCAAATGCAGTAATAGAAACCTATTAGTTCTCACTACATGCATTCATTCTCACTAGTCGTTTCCACTGCAAATTATTCTCACTAGTCGTTTCCACTGCAAATTATAATTTTGAGAGCACTGATAACAATGGGCAAATATTATGCAACTCCAAGTGTAATCCATGCAGGCCAAACATGCGCCACTATATCTTATTCCATAAAGACCCTTGTATTTCATAGTTATACTTTTTTAAAAAATTTGAATTACATACTGATATATTTATTAATATATTTAATATTTAATTAATATATTGATATATTTAATATTACTAGATTTTTGGCTTTTGTGATCCATCAATAAATTAGGAAGAAATATTTCGGTAAAAATCACATTATCATGAACAAAGTCGACGCGTTTCAGTAAAATATTTAATATTTCAGGCTCATAATTTTAGCCTATGATGGTTAATGAAAATGTGTCAAATGTTGCATTTCATTATGACATGTCAATGGACTTGATAGGGGCCTGGCCTATCAAAACCACTAGGTTGAGCTCGTAGTAATTCATGACCCATAGTGTTTACCAAATCCAGCTTAATTAATTCATATAACTTTGAACAATGTAAGCCTATATTGTTGCAATCTTATTGCAACCATCATAGCACCAACACACATTACAATTTGAATTACATGATCATGATTTAAGGTATCTCAAATTTCTATAATACAAATTAATTTGATTAATATTGATGGTCATATCAGTTGGTGTAAACTATACCGGGTTAGAGTACTTATCTTATTGATATCATGAATTGGTGTAAAGTATAACTGGCCAGAGTACTTATCTTACTGATATCATGAATTACGAGCATGTAAATAATGGTCTCGTCACAGAAATATCTCTTTATCACTTTTGGCTCACAGATAACCGAACATATTGAAACGTGGTACATAAAATATATATGTCCTGGTGTATTCAGCAGTTTTCTATATACCACTTGATTATATTTCCTTATTCCTTTGGAAGGTGTGGTTAAACTTAATATGGGTTTGTAACTATATTTTCCACCTCTGGAACTATTGTTTCCTCTAGAACTGCCGGTGGATATTACAAAATCTCAACTTATACTCTTATACTCTATAGTTCTTGTTTTTTAAATGCCAAACGTTTTCTTGAAGCTCCTCACCTCAAGGCAGGGACTTGCTGTGGTGCAGCCCTTCTTGTTTTTATATATACCTATCCCCGTGATGGGAAGGTAAATAAGAAAATCCTGAGTGCTTTTAGTATTGTGTTGTACTTTTCACTTCCTATAACATACGACAATGCGAGATCAATTGGAGGAGATGAAAATTTTGACAGTGTGAGATCAATTGGAGGTGATGAAAATATGGTTTCCGTTGATCTTATAATATGGTAATGTAAAATTGAGTAAAATTTTGTTCCATAAGCTGCCAAATCGACCATTGAAAATGGTTTTTTTATTACATTAAAGATGAAGAATGTAATACTTGTAGAGGTTTCACACGCCTTCCTCTGAGAGAAGAAAATAAAAAAAGACAGCGACAACAACATTGTTTCTATCTGTTAATGTTCAGATTTTCTAACTGGACCAAGAAGTTGTTGTGTTGATTCGGTGAATGCTTTTCCATAATTCCTTCAACAGGTTATTCATGGCAGAGGCTCTCAAGGATTACACCCTACAGAAACTACTGGTGTTAACATTTTTTTTACCATAATTGGATAAATTAGGGCATGCGAACTCTTTTGTATCAAAATGAAACACACTGTAAGAGGAGGCTTACAACTGACCTTCGAAATCTCGACAGTCACACGATTTTCGAAGAAATCTCGAAGACTTTCGCCATCATCATTCAGAGTGTAAATGCAAAATCATATGGAGAAATATTGAATTTTTCAAAGAATGCAGGGCACTCAGAGTAAATGTAGAGAAGTATGCAGTATATTTGATTTGATATTCCTATATCAATAAAGAACGGTCATTGGTTTTGTTTCTCTTTGGTGTTTAGTTCTTATTTTATTTTTAAAATTATATTTTGTAAAATTATATGAGGGAGGACTAATTATTGAACAAAATAGCACAATTTAACATAATGGTTCTCAATGTTCATCAGTTCTAAGAGAATGTATCTCTAATTTAATTGTGTGATTTTGTTATATGCACATTGGTCTTGTTGTTCTTTGGCATTCAATAGCATCAGTTAGAGGTTAATTTATGATATTCTTGGATGTATAAAGGTTAATTGTATAATTGACTATTGAATATGTCCAATACTCTAGACAACTCATGTATACAACTATAAAAAGTGTATTTCTCTACATTTTGATAGATGAGATTTTGTCCATAGAGTGATCTAGTATCAATATTTCCCTTTGAGAGATCGAGAAACATCAATTATACAATTTTTGTCAAAGATGGTCACAGGTGTTTATGTTTGAGATGGAGCTCAAGTGATAGCTCAAAAGATGAGACGGTTTTTTTGAGATTCCAATGTGGATATGAGTGCTAAGGAAGACCAGTTAGACAAACATCAATTTCTTCTTGTAATATCTATTTTCTGTATTGTAATTTGTATTTAATTTTGACATGTAATCATTAAGGGATGAACGTGGAGATAATTCTTACATGGTATATTTAGAGTTGGTTTGAGATTATCTTGAGAGAATATCTCAACTTCCTTATTAGTCTTTGGAATCTGTTGGATCTCAATTCAACTATATATTTGTATAATATTTGTGAATGAATAAAGTCTGAAAAAATAATTTTTGGTATGTATACTAGTTTCTTTGTGTATCATGAGGGATGGTTATGAATAATTTTTACACAAAATGTTTGAGCTCCATAAAATAATCAAAACTCTACAGAAATGTTTTCCCTCCTCTAAAGTTCAAATCATTCAGCCATATCTTGTGAAACTTGGTGGGTAGCTATGGGAGCACCTATGGATCACCCTCTTGTACTATTAATTATGCAAGAAACACTAAAAGGTTATGTGGAGACGTTAGGTATTGGTGATATTTGGCCAAGGTTTCTTTGCAACATCCATTCATTACTCTTATAAACCACCTTCCTTGGTAGCTGCATCAATAAAAAATGGTAATTTATCTCATTCCTCCTTCAAACTCCCCAAAAAATCATCAATAGTTCTTTGATAGTTTCCCATGTTTTTCATTGCAAATGATTTGTGTCTAAACTGAAAATTTTGAAACTTTGTCCCCAAAAAAATCTGAAGTATAATAGAAATGGGTTGTGGGCATTAGTGATGTAATGACCACATTTAGTTTCCTAATTTTATACATTGATTTTGTTATTTATCAATACCTTATAAGCCACCTTCCTTAGTAGGTGCATCAATAAAAAATGGTAACTTATTTCATCCCTCTAATCTCCCCAAAAAAAATCATCAATAGTGCTTTGATAGTTTCCCATGTTTTTCATTGCAAATCATTCATGTCTAAACTAACAATTTTGAAACTTTATCACCAAAAACTTATGAAGTATAACAGAAATGGGTTGTGGGCATTAGTGATGTAATGACCACATTTAGTTTCATAATTATCTACATTGATTTCATTATTTATCAATACCTTGAATACCCATGGATAAATTTTGTTGAATATAAAATATGAGTCTTTCCTACAAATAAGATAATGACGATTCATAAAACTTTCTTGGTTTTGAAAGAAAATTTTTTGTGGAAAATGATGACCCTCTAACGCTGGAGTTATTTGAACTACATCCTACTAGCATCACTAAACAAAAATATGAAGTAGTTAAAACTTTGGAATTGTGAAGGTTTGTGTGTAGCCCCATGAAGATATTGATGAAAAAAACAATGCATGATCTCATTGGTGACACATTAATAAGTTTTTCAATTTCATCCCCTAGCATCCCAAGAAGTAGTGATTCCATTTTTCTCATCATATATATATATATATATATATATATATATATATATATATATATATATATATAGATATATATATATATATATATATATATATATATATATTCCTACATGTAAGAGCAAGAAAACATGGGATTACATGGGATATTTATAAACAATTTTAAAAATTCCTAAATTTAATTATGCAGGTTGGAGCCGACGACAATCATAAAACCTCATTATAACTAGAACAATGACATGCAGAATCATGATAATTGCTAACAAGAAAGAATTTTTTGAGAATTAAAAAATAATGTAGACATTAACATTTATGAATGCAAGTCATTTTTATTTATAGATTATTATATAACTTCTAGTGGGCATCATTTAAATTATGTTGATTTTCCTTATTTTATGTAATGTTCCAAAATTTTCATGAAGAAAATTGGAACATTAATTTTTTCTTATTTCATCTAGGAGGTGAATAAAATGGGTAAAAGGCCCATATGTAGGAATAAGATCCTTAATAATGTGAAAAGGATCATTGGAGCAGCTTATTTTGCACCTTCCAGTGTGAAAAGGGGAAATTTGCATGAGGACAAGGTCAAGATTGACCAAGTCAACAGCACTGCCTAAGAGGTGTAGCTTGCATGAGAAGACAACACAGTTTTGGAGGGAGAAATATTCCCTGTGGATGAAACCCTAATGTGTGGGGTCCATGGAAAAGAGGCATTCACTTGTATAAGAAGAGGAGGAGGCAACCATAGTGAGACATCTTGGATCATTTGATTATTTGTCTATTCAGACAACTTGCACACTCTGGTTGTTTAGTAGAGTTGCAGTGCTGCTTAGCACGAGGGATTCCTATTTAGGATTTCCTCTCCTTCTTGAGAGGCCTCTTGAAGGATTGCACTTCATCTTCTCCACATCTTGGCTCAAGGCCAAAGCCACTCTTTAGGTACTGTGTTGTTTATACTCAAGTATAACACAGTGCTACTGGGGCATTGCAGTGGAGGGTTCCACAACACTTCTCTTTGGCTTATCTTTCAGAGGAGGGAGTTTCTCTTGCTCCGGGAAGTGAGTGAAAGGGGTTTCAGAGCTAATTGGCATATTTTGGCATCAAGGCCAACATCTCCCATCATAGACAGTGTAGTCCATCCTCTATACTACATTATTTCAATGCACAGTTGCACTGAGAGGTTGCACCAGCTTCTTGGAGGGCAAGATCTTCAGTGCCAGGATCAGCCTTGCATTGAGAGATCCATTGGAGGAGGTATGTTTCAGCTTGAGAATCATCTTAAATGTTGGGATCAGCCTTGCATTGAGAGATCCATTGAAGGAGGTTTGTTTCAGCTTGAGCATCATCTTTACCCATCTCCATGTATTTATAGTATTGAGTTGCAGCTGCTGCCTAGAAACTTCGACTTTTCTGTAGATTTCCCAATTTCATGTATATTGTAGCCAATCCTTCCAAGGATTGTGTATTTTTCTATATTATTTTTTTTAGGGGTTGAGAGCTTTCTCCCCCTCCTTACTTTGAGCTGATATTGTCATATCATTCTATTCTCATTTTTTATTATGCAGTAACTCCTATAAACTGCGTTATTTTAGCCAAGGCTCTCTTTTATATAGCAGTGTTTCCATTTGTCATGTATATGTCACATTGAGGCTTCCATTGCCTTGCTGGAGTGATTTATTCCTCCACACATTGTATACATTTGCTACTATATCATATATTTTTTGGCCATCCACTTCTTCATGTATGCAAACTTCATAGAATAACATTGTTGCTCCATATCTTATTCTAGTATATGTTGCAATCCCTTCATCGGGCATTTTATGAGGACATCTAAGTGTGGTACATCTGTTTAACAAACTTAGAAGGATTTATTTGGAGCCATATCTTGGATTTCATTCTTAGACACATTGATCCAGGTCCTGGCTTCAAATCCTGCTGCCTCCATTTCTAGAAAATGCGTTTTCCAACCATGGATTGCTAGAAATTCCAATTTGGAATAATACTGTGGTATCGAAGCAACCTTCTTGGCTCTGCTTGTGGCTTTCAAGCCCAAGATGGAAGAAGAAGAAGATGTTGAAGAAGATGAGCTTGATCTCATATATTTTTAGAATAGAGAAGAGCCTCTCCAAGGAGGATATGAAGAAAGAAGAGGAAGAGCCCTGCACTTCCTATTCTCGTCAAGGAGACAAAGAAATAAGCAAAAGAAAGACTCCATCTTTCGAAGAAGAAAAAGAAGAAGGGGATAAGCTTACCAAGCTTCTTACTAAGTCTATATATATCATCCATGAAGAGTATGAGGAGATCTAGAGGAAGTATAGAGAATCTCCTAGAGGGTTTGATTCAAAAGAAAACTCTAGATTGGAGGAGTGTAAGCATGCAGCTACACCCCATATTGTACATCACAGTCACATGCCTAGGATTTTTGGAAGAGAGATGGAAAGAAGAGAAGAGATTGCTAAGAGGGAAACCCTTATTGATTTCTTGAAGGAGTATGAGTCTCAAACTCAGAAATACTAGGATCATCTCAGTTTTTCAGAGTTTTGCAATATGATGGTGAATGGAAAAGAGCATCAGGATAGATTCATCTATCTACCTTTGAGGGTTCACCTGTATGTTCAACCAAAGCTTGGGTGGAGGACTTAGATACCTTCTTGCAGTAGCACCATATGCCGGAGGATGAAGCCATCAAGGTTGCAGCGCTACATTTGAGAGGTAAGGCTTTTGCCTGGTAGATTTTTTAATCTCTTTCTTTCAGGAATGTAAACATTGCATCTTATGAAAATTTCACTAAGGCATTAATGAAAGGATTTGATGAAAATATTAATGAGATACCCATGGTGGAGGTAAACCAGAAAACTCAAGTAAAACCCTTGCATGAAAAATTACACCATACTTTCCTGGAAGAAATTTTTTCATCTCACACCTTTGAGCAAAGGAGCATGGAGATCTCTTTTTCAAAGAGGGATCGATTCATTGGAGAGATTTCCATTCATCTTGTAGAGATGGAGGGAAACAACGATGTTATATCTGGAGTTGATCTAACACCTCATGGACCAAATGGAGATGGAGGAGAGACATTACTCTTTGGTGGAGTTAACACAGCCACCTCTTTCCACTTTGAGGATGAGATGAGACTCATTTTTGAGCTACTCCATTTGTATGAGCAGAGATTATGGTAAGGGTATCCATTTTTGTTTACATGAGCATTCATATGATGTATGTATATTTCCCTTAACCATACATGTGCAGGATGTTTCTCCAAGGAGGAGCATTATTTCTTTAGAGCTTCATGGTCTAGTTTAGGCCATAAGCATGATTGATGGGCATTCCCTAGGAGGACTTGGGGAAGAGATGTTATGGGGGACATTTTCATTGTACACATCACATCATTCACTTGCTCCATACTTATGAAGAGATTGCAGTATCAGGCAAGTGGTTGAAAAGCCACTCATTTCATCAGTCTCTATTGCAGTTGAGGGTCAAGATGCATTGGCTGCATTTAAGGGACCATTTTCCTTCTCATTTGTTGCATATGGCTCTATTGTTGCTAATTTTATGAGGAGCATGCTTGGGAGAGAGACACATTGTGTGGATGTGTCCGTTGAGGGAGGAATTCCTCACACTTTTTGCACTACATGTTCTAAGGGGAACATGGGATATGATATGGTCACTTTGATAACACATTTTACTCTTTATGAGGTGAGCCATATGATAGATGACATGCCATATTTTGATGACTTCCAACTCATCATATATGGAGATACTTGGGTCAACTTGATTTGCGGCATCGGGGAAGAGATCTTTGGAGGTCTAGTCCTCATTTTGCCACTTGAGGGAAAACTTATTGTAGCCCATGGACAACCAAATCTCTACACTTATCATAAGTGGAGAGATGGACAGTGTGGGGTAGGCTACATTGTCTACCATGAGAAAATTTTCATCCCACCTACTTTGCTATAGCCAAAGGTTGATGACAACTTTCAGGAGTTTCCTAGTTGGAAGGTGACTCATTTTTCATGGCTCATAGCTTGGAGATGGAGGATCCATATGGTCAATATAGTTCCCTTTTCATTTCAGATCCCATTCTTCAAGGGGTCCTCTAGACATCACTTTGTTATCCTCTTGAGTATTTCACTATCACATGATGATAGCTTGATAGCTGACTTACATGTCGAGGAGGAGCATTGTGGAGATTTGATTAACGAGATAGCATAACCTTCCTTGGGGGAGATCATCATACAGGGATGTTACAGGGAGAAGAGAAGAAAATATCTCAGTCCATCCTTGCACTTACTTGAGGACAAGAAATTTTTGAGAGGGGGGGACTATAGTGTTACAAAATTCTCATGAAGAAAATTGGAACATTAATTTTTTCTTATTTCATCTGGGAGGTGAATAAAGTGGGTAGAAGGCCTATATGTAGGAATAAGATCCTTCATAATGTGAAAAGGATCATTGGAGTAGCTTATTTTTCACCTTCTAGTGTGAAAAGGGGAAATTTGCATGAGGACAAGGTCAAGGTCAAGTTTGACAAATTCAACAGCACTGCCTAAGAGGTGTAGCTTGCATGAGAAGACAGCACAGTTTTGGAGGGAGAAATATTCCTTGTGGATGAAACCCTAATGTCTAGGGTCCATGGTAAAGAGGTATTCGCTTGTATAAGAAGAGGAGGAGGCAGCCATAATGAGATATCTTGGATCATTTGATTATTTTTCTATTCAGACAAATTACACACTCTGGTTGTTCAGCAAAGTTGTAGTTATGCTTGGCGCGAGGGATTCTTGTTTAGGATTTCCTCTCCTTCTTGAGAGGCCTCTTGGAGGATTGCACTTCATCTTATCCACATCTTGGCTCAAGGCCAAATCCATTCTTTAGGTACTGCGTTATTTCTGCTCAAGTATAACGCAGTGTTGCTGGGGCATTGTAGTGGAGGGTTCCACAACACCTCTCTTTGGCTTATCTTTCAAAGGAGGGAGTTTCTCTTGATCCAGGAAGTTAGTGAAAGGGGTTTCAGAGCTTATTTTCATATTTTGGCATCAATTCCAACATCTCCCATTATAGACAGTCCATTCCATCCTCTATACTACGTTATGTTAGTGCACACTTGCTGTGAGAGGTTGCACCAGCTTCTTGGAGGGAAAGATCTTCATTGTCGGGATCAGCCTTGCATTGAGAGATCCATTGGAGGAGGTTTGTTTCATATTGAGCATCATATTCAGCCATCTCCATGTATTTCTAGTATTTGGTTGGAGTTGTTGTCCAACAACTCTGGAATTTCTGCAGATTTGCCAATTTCATGTATACTTTAGCCAATCCTTCCAAGGATCCTGTATTTTGCTATATTAGTGTTTTTAGCGGTTGAGAGCTTTCTCCCCCTCATTTATTTGAGCTGATATTGTCATATCATTCTATTATCATTTTTTATTATGCAGTAACTCCTATAAATTGCGTTATTTTAGCCAAGGGTCTCTTTTATATAGCAGTGTTTCCATTTGTCATGTATATGTCACATTGAGGCTTCCATTTCCTAGCTGGAGTAATTGATTCATCCACACATTGTATAAATTTTATTCTATATCATATATTTGTTGGCCATCCACTTCTTCATCTATGCAGACTTCATAGAATAACATTGTTTCTCCATATCTTATTCTTGTGTATGTTGCAGTCCCTTCATCAGGCATTTTCTGAGGACATCTAAGTGTGGTAGATCTGTTTAACCACCTTAGAAGGATTTATTTGGAGACATATCTTGAATTTAATTCTTAGACACATTGATCTAAGGGATCCAGTTCCTAGTTTCAAATCCTCCTGCCTCCATTTCTGGAAAATTCATTTTCCAACCATGGATTGCTAGCAATTCTAGTTTGGAATATTATATTTGTATTGAAGCAGCCTTCTTGGCTCAGCCTATGGCTTTCAAGCCCAAGAAATAAAAAGAAGAATATTTTGAAGAATATGAACTTGATCTCATCCATTTCCAAAACAGAGAAGAGCCTCCCCAAGGAGGATATGTAGAAATAAGAGGAAGAGCCCTGCACTTCCTATTCTCATCAAGGAGACAAAGAAATAAGCAGAATAAATACTCCATCTTTTGGAGAAGAAAAAGAAGAAGGGGATAAGTTTACCAAGATTCTTCCTAAGTCTGTATATATGATCCATGAAGAGTATGAGGAGATCTGGTGGAAGTATAGAGAATATCCTAGAGGGTTTGATTCAAAAGAAAACTCTAGATTGGAGGAGTGTGAACATGCAGCTACACCTCATCTTGTAAAGTGCAGTCACATACCCAGGATTTCCGGAAGAGAGACGGAAGGAAGAGAAGAGGTTACTAGGAGGGAAACCCTTACTGATTTCTTGAAGGAGTATGAGTCTCAAACTCAGAAATGCCAGGATCATCTCAGTTTTTTAGAGTTTTGAGAGATGAAGGTGAATGGAAAAGAGCAGCAGGATAGATTTCATCTATCTACCTTTGAGGGTTCACCTATTGTTTCGGGGAAAATCACCCTAGAGGTTTGTTGGGTCTAAACCTCCACAGAGCAGGGCATGCTATTCAGAAGGAATCACACGCAACCATACTTGAATGCAAAAAACTAGTTAACAACGATAGAAGAACTCACCCAAAGTCCTACGTTCGATGTAGATCCCGCGGGGTCTAAACCCCCAGCAACTCTCCTTCCGCCTTCAACCTGGAAAACAAGAAAGAACGTGCACGAAAACCTAGTTGTACAGCATATACTTCTCCTAAACGTTAGTGTAATCCATGTGAAACATTATATAAACCATAATAAATGCTTAAATGATAATCTTTTCACACATACAAATAGATATTAACACGTAGGTTCAGGAACAAGATGGTTCTTCATTATTATGAACAACATGTACAGAAATAAAGAGTGGAGAGATCACCTGAATCCTTCCACGATCTTCGAGCAGACCGTCGTCCGGATTCGTCCCGCCCTTGCCTCGCTAAGATTCTTCCAAGACTTGTGCACTCGAGATGGCATATAAATGGATGAACATCTCTAGGAAACAAGGGTTTCCTGATATAAATCTGGGAAAGTGCAGGAGGCACGGGGAATCAGACTTGAACTGGGAATCCAACAGAGTATAATGACTATAAAATTTCTCTCTCCCTTAGGCCATGCACATGAGGGGCTTTTATACTCCCTCAAAGTAGTTTCATCAGTTGGAAATAGTTGGCCACGTGCTGGGGTGGTTAAACTACCAGAGTAATCATCAACCCAGCCCGAAAATAGGGAATTTCAATATATTTTTTAATGATTTTAATGGAATACGCGGAAAAGTACATGTGGACTCACGTATATACGCGGAAAAGTCTGGGCATAACCGCGTATGGGGATTTTTACGCTGTTTTTTAGTGAATTTGTTCAAGTCTGTAGGAATGGGTGCCCAAAGCCATAAAAGCAATCATGAATCATATGAAGGTGAGAAATGATGCTATAACAGATGCCCCCTAATATATGAGGTCAGAAGGGGTACATGATGGCTGAAATGTATTATGCACATAGAAAGAACTTCGCAAGGACAAGAGAGGACTTCACCAGATTTCAGCCTGCTAAAAACCAATGAAAGAAAACAGAGAGTCAACTCATGCTGAGGTGGGCATACCCATGCTCAGTCAAAAATACATCATATGGAAAGTACTGAATAGATCCAACATGTATACAAGTATAGCTGAACTGAAAGTACACAATGAATCATCTGAGCATGGCCCGAAAGTATAAGTCTAAATCAATGTCCAAGTATCACATATAGAAAGATGATCAATGATGCTGCAACTAGATGTCTGATCATATAAGTAGCTGAATCTCCAAGTACCAAATCATAAAAGGTGGAATAAATGGTACAATCACGCAACTCGGGAGCCAACATATAGGATGCTGCTATACTGACACTGCAACATATAAGGGTGAACGACATCACTGGCAGAAACTGAATGGGTTGCCGGTGTATGAAACCGAGGAGAGAAGATGCAACTCCGAGGTCTCTTACCGACCTCTATATAAATAACGACACAATGGGGAATAAATGAGCTGAAGTCGACCATGTGAGAAATCGTTGGATTACCGGGTAATGATGTATCCCGTTAACCAACGCGAGACAACCCACCGATAATGATAATGAGTTTCAAGGTGCCCCAGTACAATCTGACAAGTGCGAATGAATGAGTTGAAGTCGAACACTTGAAAGAATCTACCAATTAGGAGGCAATGATGAATCCCCACCGTCGATAGCGAAGAGTCTGCCACTGATGACTGCAAACCCTAAGGTACTGACAAAAAGACTCTAGACCTTATTCCCAGAGCAATGAGTCGGAGTCGATGGGAAAAGATCTGTTGGAAGGAAGGCATTAAGGCATCCCACATCAGTCCAGCGCGAGTGTAACCCGCAAGCCAAGATTTGGAAGGAATCGGACGAAGTAGAGTGACGGAACCAAAACCGAAGTACGTTTCCGACATGCACAAGATGAAGCTAGCGCACGGAAGAAACCCTCTGAACCAACCAATAATGAAAGCTGACACAGAGGAGAGAAATCCACCGATAGGGTCAAATGGAAATCAAGGTACTGCACAAATCCCAAGTGTGATAATGTATGCTGACGTCGAACACAGGGGAAACCATTCATTCAAAGACCCATAATGATGATCAAATGCTGAGCACAAGGTCACCTATCAATGATGGAAATAGGGCCAGGGTGCAGCTCTAGGTTTTCTCTCAGAGCAATGTGTCGTAGTCGATAAGAGACAAACCCGCCAGCAAGAAGTTAATGGAGACCTTCTCAAACTAGCACGAGCATAGGACCAAAACATCTGATGTGATAGAACAAGATACTGACAAGACCGGGAAGGCCAACTGAATAATGAGTCAAGAGACACTGCAGAATGGCCGACTCTGGTTAGACTTCCCTTGAACAAAAGCATGACTCGTGATGACCATGGCAGTAAAAGTGACACTGTATAAGTCTGTTATGCAGGAGGCAAAACAAACTCTCCATATGATTGGAAGAGATAACCAACCGGGGGAGAACTGACAAGTGAAACATGGTAAAGGCTGAACCTAGGTCAAAACTAAACCATCCCAAATGAAGGAAATATATATAAGTATATGTGCTTTGTTCAAGGGCGACAAACTGACTCTGTACTGCCATCAAAATAACGAAGATACATCCCGTTCCCGCTCTTTTGTTATATTTGATTTTTTTTTGTCTTTTTCATAATAAGCCTGAAAAAGAATAAAAGAATGCTATGGTACAATGGATAGAACGAGTATCAAAAAATCAGATGCACTAGTTCCTGGGATTGGAACAATCCTATGCTCAATGCAAGGTGGTGGAAACTGGTAAGCGATACTCAAAGGAACGTTCCATCCATGGGTAAAAGGGGTGTCAAGTCGCGATAGCTAAGTATGTGGGGCCCGCTGACTTGTATAGATGTATACACAAAGTTACTAAACATGAGTCCAAATGCCTACAAAGGCCAGATAAACATAGCTAAGGAGGTAACACAAGAATACTAGCTCTGAACAACACCAGAGCTTGTTAGGCTGAGTTAAAATGATAGTGATGATGAAGAAGAATGAAGCTTCAACACATAAGACATGGCGGGACTAAAGAGGACTCCCGAGCCTACATAAAACGCAGCATGGGCAACAAGTGATAGCGAGGAACTAACTAGGAAGCCCATGTAAAGGAAGGCTCTACCATCAAGTCATGATTAAATAATCGGCGAGTGAAATGGGTGTAATACTCATGACTTGATGGGATTGACCCTATGGCAAGTGATCATAATGGAGGCTAGTATGAAAAATGCAACGGAAAGTGGATTCCCTAACCTATATGCCAATGAAGATCATATACCTGCCATGACGGGTTAGTAGTCATGGATCAAAATCCAGAATAATCTCAAAAATCGTCAAAATGTACCTGAAAACATACCAAACTGGTCACTTCCAAGCATCCGAGTTATGCAGCTTAAGATAGATTGAAAAAATAAGCATAACAAATTTTTGCGAAAATTTTCAACTTTTTGGGCATAAATAGACAAATTACCTCATATTTGGTTCATTATTACATTGCTGATTTGGAAAGAAGTGCTCTCGAGAAAAAAACTTCCTTTGTCAAAATAGGAGCAACCGACCGTTGAATTCCACCGAATTTCTCAGGTTAGCTCTTAATTCATCCTGCTATTCATTTTGTCCATTCATAAAGTAAAATTTAGGAATTTTTCACCATAGAATCTCTTGCTAAAAATCATGGGTTTGCGCATACATGGGTTGGTAATGACGAAGTCGCGTATACATGTGACTATGCACAAGTAAATTCGCGTATGCGCAGGCCCAAATGAAAAAAGCGTAGCTAATGAAGGAATTATTGAAACTTTGCAGGATGACCATATCATAGAGAGAGCGTGAACACAATGCAATTGATCAAGAAGTTATGCAGGACCAAGCATCACTAAATATTCTTCGGAATTGTGGATTACTCAAGTTTTTTAAAATGCCAAATATGAAGAGCAATGTCCGGTTGCTCGAAATTCTTGTGAACTATTGGGAACCGGAAGAGGACTGCTTTATGATAGATCAGATGCCTGTACGCATTGAAGTGGAATACATATATTTTATCACTGGACTCTCCCAAAGGGGGGAGCACTTGCATGGTAAGCCTTTGGGAGGGCTCACCGTGGAAGATTACGTCCACGTGTACTGCGTACAGGGTTCCAAGAAAGTTGGAACTCAAATTGCAATCAAATATTTAAGGGATTTGCACATGAAAATCCTCCTTTTCACCATTGGCAGAGTGGCAGGATCTGCCTCCCTACACTAGGCGTCCAGGACGCAAATGAGCATAGCAGTGGAATGCTTAACTAATGTATATGATTGGTGCACATCCCTACTGATGAACATGAAGAAACAACTGACCTATATCCGCCAAGAAAAGACAAAACACTTTGGATATGGTACAATTTTGATGACATTCTTGTTTGAGAAGATTCCAGTACTAAGACCCAGAGTGATCTCTACCATCAGCAGCCCAAGAGACCCAAGAATTTCCCGCTGGGCAGACATGATGAAGAGATTGGGGGGAAGTGAAGTTCCCCGGACCACTTGGGATGATGAGTTCTTCCAATGGTGGAGAGAACAAATCATTGCTGTGGATGACTATCCCTATGTTGGGATGGACTTTCGTGGAGATCCAGATCTTGTCCTTCCACCAGGTGCAGCATGGGGTACAATCGGTAAGTTCACAATTTTTTATTTATATAATTTTTTCGATTTTTTCAATATGTATGAAAAAATGTGAAAAACAAACATGTTTTTGATTGGATTCAAATGACTTACAAAAATGATCATGAAACAGATATTGGACCAGTTCGACCTAAGGGATACCCACGACATAAGCGTCGCAGAGGCTAAGCGGATACAGTGGATCCAGACAGAACCCTCCAGGCTATATAGAGGAACTTGGAGGGGTTAACCCGCCAGGTACCTATGGCTGGAGTGGAATATCTGCCTGAAGCCATCCAGAGGAAGGTGTTAGGAGTACCTCGTGACTGGGTACGGTTATTCCGCCGAGTTGCCATCGTGATTGTGTTCTATAAGAACACAACTTCTGGGCAGGGACCTCAGTAGTAAATAGATATGATGTATCAGATGACTGTATATTTTTTTAGATTGAACATGATCGGGCATAAGCCCAAGTTTTCTATGACTTATGGATCCAAATTTTTGTATAGTTTTGAACACTCTGATGATATATATACAGCGATATTTGATGTGATGTGACAAATGTATCAAAATGTATGATGTTTTTTATTAAGTTTTATTGTATGGAATGATTAATGTTCCAATCAATTGCTTGATTAGCTAATGAGTCTGCCAACCAATTGTCAGCTCGAGGAATATGAATGAACGTTAAAAATTGAAATGATCTTTGTAACAAACGCACCCTCAAGAACAACCGGAGTAAAAATGGATCTCGAACCCGATAAGTATTGTTCAACTGCGACACCACCAGCTGAGAGTCCAAGAAAACTACCAACGAATCAACACCCAAAGATATTGCCTCTGAGAGTAGATAAACAACTGCAGTGTATTCTGCTATATTATTAGAACTAGGACCAACGCAGACCCCTCTTGATACTAACAGCTGACCGGATGGATAATGAAGCACCCAAGCCGCGGAAGCTAAGTTTCGGGTGTGTCTACTAGCACCATCGGTGAAATCGAAATGACTCATGACATCCAACACAACCTGCCAAAGCAGATCAAAAACATCACCATCCCCCAAAAATCGAAAAAACAACCAGATATGTACAAATAAAAACTACTATATACAAAATCAACATGCCAGGTCGAAGCCTAGGCATAATACTTTTTCAAATAGAGCCCATTTCTGGGCTCCGGCAACTCGTTCCCTTCAAATTCAATCAAGGTATATGCTCCTTTCTTAAGGAATTTTTTGACGATAAAGGGGCCATACCACATAGACTTAAACTTTCCTGCCCCCAGGGCATCTTTTTCTTGGGCATAGACCAAAACAAGGTCACCTTCCGAAAAAACCCTAGGCTTGACCGCCTTATCATACTAAACTTTAACTCGGTTTTTATGTGCCTCATTCATCGTGGCGACATCCCGATGCTGCTCATTGAGATGTTCCAGATGAAGGAGTCGTTCTTCAAGACTAGAAGTGTCAGGAAGAAGTTCAACAGCTAATTTAAGAGAAGGAATCTCACATTCAATGGGAAATACGGATTCCAACCTGTGCACTAGCTGAAACGGAGTAAAGCTAGTTGCAGTTTTCACTGATGTCATGTATGCCCAAAGTGCAGGATATAGCATAATATGCCAGTTGGATCGAGCTTTATCAATTTTCCTTTGAATAATTGTCTTCAAGGATTTATTCACGGCTTCCACTTGCCCATTGGCTTGAGGATAATATGGAGATGAATGCTCCTGCCGGAAACTCAATTTTAGAGCCAACTCAGCCATCATGCTATTCTGAAAATGACTGCCATGATAAGTGATAATCTCTCTAGGAATACCAAAACGAGCAATAACCTGGTTGAAATAAAAAGAGCTGCAGTCTCACCATCATTCCCAAAAGTAGGCATAGCCTCGACCCACTTCGTAAAGTAGTCTACTGCTACAATAATGTACTTGTGACCTTTAGCCGAAGGCGGGTTACAAGTAGTATAATCAATACCCCACTTTGTGAAGGGACCGACAGTAATGACTGGAAAAAGCGGAGCTGGATGAGCGCGCATTTTTCGAGTATAAACTTGACACGGATGACACTTTTTGACCGACTCCACACAATCTTTGAAAATCAAAGGCCAAAAGTACCCAGCACGCAAGATTTTTTGGGCTGTAGCAAGCCCAGATAAATGACCACCACAAGCTCCACTGTGGCAATCATTCAGCACAGCCTCAGCTTCTTCGAGAGTTAAGCAACGTCTCAGGATTGAATCAACCCCTCGACGATATAAAGCATCACCAATAATCAAGTAATTTTAGCCAAGTGACGCAACTTACGACGCTCATCTTTCGAAAAAGTAGAGGGAAACTTCGCAGTCTGAAGATACACAATGATATCTCCATACCAAGGATCCTGTGAAGAGATAAGAAATAAATGTTCATCCGGGAAGGATTCATCATAGATCATCTCTTCCCCACAGGGCAACTCGGAGATCAATTCCGCGAAAACCAATGATTTCTTGGACTTGGCAGACATAAACTCAAGATCAAATTCCTACAAAATCACAATCCATCTATTGTATTTGCCCCCAATCATTCGCCTACTGAGGACAAACTGAAATGGATTGGCTGCTGCCAAAACATAAGTTTTTCGAAGAATAATGTAATGCCGGAGTCGCTGCACAGCATGAACTGCTGCTAAAGCTAACTTTTCTATTGGAGTGTACCGGAGTTCAGGTCCTACCAAGCCTCGACTAAGGTAGTATATAACATGCTCTGCAAGAGCATCATCCTCCTGAACCAGAACCATACCAATAGTAGATTCTGCTGCTGCCAGATACAAAAGGAAATCCCTGCTATAATCAGGTGGACTCAATAAAGGAGCAGAGGTCAATGCTTTTTTCAAAGCATCGAATGAGCATTGAGCGAAGTCATCCCAAAGAAATGGAACTCCCTTCTTCAAAAATCTCATAAATCCCTTGGTAACTTCAGCATAATTTACAATAAATCTCTGAAGAAAATTAGACTTTCCTTGTAGACTTTGAAGTTGACGAACAGAGGACGGGGGAGGCAACCGAAGTATTGCCTCAACCTTGAAGGGATCTATCCTAATCCCTTCTCTAGACACAATGAATCCCAATAACCGACCGGATGTAACTGCGAAAACACACTTGTTCGGATTCAACCTAATCTTATAGAAACGACACCGTTCAAATATTTGACGGAGGTGAGTAGGATGATCCATCCTCTTTCGAGAATGAGCAGCTAAATCATCCAAATACGCCTCGATAATCTTTTTGATGTCGTGGAAGGCATATGACATAGCCCGCTGAAAGGTAGCCCCATCATTTTTAAGACCAAAAGGCATCTTCTTGTATGCAAAAGTACCCCAGGTACAAATAAAGGCAGTCTTATGCTGATCTTCAGGATGGATAGTAATTTGATTATATCCGGAGAAACCATACATGAAGGAGAAAATCTCATCACCGACACACTCATCAATGATCTGATCGATAAATGGTGTGGGGTAATTATCTTTAGGACATGATTTATTTAGGTCTCTGAAATCGATTCAAACTCGAATCGTTCCTTGCTTTTTATCTATTGGAACAGGGTTTGAAACCCATTCAGTCAAAGGAATAGGGAAAATGAATCCAGCCTTAAGCAGCTTTTCAACCTCAGCTTTGATAGCTCCTGCCTTCCTAGGATTGACTGGACGAATTTTTTGCCTCACAGGCTTAGCATTTTCGTAAGTCTTGATCTCATGCTAGACAATAGATGGATCTATACCAGGCATTTCCTCATAAGACCAAGCGAACACATCCCTATACTCTTTAAAGAGCTCGGTGTAAATCTGAATTTCTTCACAGGAAAATTCAGCTCCGATGAAGACATTATCAATGATATTGGGATTCCTGGAAATGTTCACCGGGATAGTAGGAGAAATCACAGCCATTTTCCCTTCAGCATAAACCTGTGTTGGTGCTAAAGGGTTCAGGATTGGGCGAACAGGACCAGGAGACAGAGGACTTGGAAAACTTGTTTCAACTTCACTCAAATCAGGTAAAAAGTAAGACCGATGATGAAAATCATCCCACGATCTATCTATACCAGTCATAGCTTCCAGGATGGCCTCTTCAGATGGAAGAGTGGTATCAAGGCAATCCTGGGCAGAAGAAGAACTAAGTGCCCAAGCTGGAGCCACATCTCCATCCAACTCTTCCGATGAGAGAGGAGCTGGGATGGATTCTGCAGAGTCTACAATAGAATGATAAGCAATCTCAGCTACAGACATTGGAAATGCCATTCCACCCACTTGACCTTCTGCTAATGTGGCAGTAGGGGAAGGTAAGGTCCAAGGGTCCGAAAAATAATGAGTTCTGAAGGACTCTCTTCGAAGAGGAGCCTTGGAGGATGAAATTGCATTGATATGAACCATAGGAGGAGGAATATCGAAAGTACCCATCAAGGAAGAATACATTCCAACTCCTAAATTCTCAACAGGCGCCTTAGTATTATCCAAATTTGGAACAGATGAGTCAGTAGATGCATTCGGGTCCACAGGAGGACAGTCCAATTGGCCCACTGTAACAATCCTCCCTTCGCGAGGGAAACAAATAATTCGAAATAATGAGGATGCAATAGCATCCATCTCATAAATCCAGTTTCTCCCCAACAAAAGGTTGTAGTCCAAGCTTGCATCAACTACCTCAACCTCTATATTCACAGTTTTTCCCCCAACACAGATAGGCAAAGCTGGGACAATACCATGCAGTCTGTGAGAATGACCATCAAATGCAGTCAGAAGAGTGGTAGATGGAACAGCTTTGGGAGATCCAATCATCTTCCAACATGTGAGAGACATCACGCATGTGGAAGCACCCTCATCAACAACCGTTCGAAAGATATTGCACTTCCGGTACGATGATTTAATATGAAAATCCATATGATGGGGGAGTCTCTTCTTAAAATTAGTCATATCAAATGTAATCAGAAGAGAATTTTTCGGATCAATAGCCCCAATGGCAGTGAGCAAAGCACTGCGCTGAGCCGAACAAGACTGGAGCACCTCTAAATCCGACATGGCACAAGGACTCTGCGCCAAATCTTCCACAATTGAGTAGTTCTGGGTAGCCCTAGCGTTTGGATTAATCGTTGACCGCTTGATATATGCTTTGGGCATCCGAGGTATAGGCTCAACAGTAGGCCTTGTAATGTGAAGCGGCTCAGTAGCATCAGGAGCATCCTTAGCTTTCGAAGACTCTTCTCCGCCATAATCACGGGATCTTGTAGCGACATCCACGTGAGCACTCATCATGAATATGTTCGATGGAATTTCCCCTTCCTGGGTGCCCCCAGAGGAAGCCCCAATATTTTGATTCGCGCCAACAACTAGTTGTTTCCCTTGGGGAAAAGGGTTTGTTAACACAGCCTGGGAAATAGAAGAACCCTGCTGAGCTAACAGGCGCTGCGCATCCTAAATTTTAGGGCAAAGGTGCATGAGATGGTCTCCAACACACAGCTTGCATGGAAACTTCACTTTCTTTTTATCCTTTTGACCCTCACCAACATGCTCGTTGGTTTTATTCGCATTACCCTTCCCATTCTTGCCCTTTTTCTTATTATTTCGTCCTTTCTTCTTCCCTTCGGATTTTTTATTTCATTTGGGATCAGAAGCTTGGACAACATTTATGGACAAAGATTGGGAAGGTGATGACTTAGTAGGCATAGCCTGACTAGAAGGAGCAGATTGCAAAGAAAATTGCTGCAATTGAGTAAGCAGGCTGGCTGCACCATTATTGATCGATCCAATCAGTCCGTCACCATGAGGACCAAGCTTATTTTTGGATAAATCTAATTTGGAGCGAGGAGCATTGGGCAGATATTTATGGAGGACCCCAGACTGAGAATATATCAGTTCCAACTGCTGGGCCCTAAAAATGGCCTGCTCCTCAGAAAATACCCCAGAGAGGGATACATCTTTCGAAATATTTGACTGCAGAGATTTCAGAAGCCATTCCAACAGGAATTCTCCTGGAATATGAGCTTTAATAAGCCTCTTCCTTCTCTGCCATTCCTGAATATGGTCAGAAATGTGGGTTGTGTCGTCCTATTTAAAATTAGCTAGGAGTTCAGTCCCGGCGTCATAACGGACTGGAAACTGGAAATGGTTTAGGAATGTAACAGCCAGTTCTCCAAATGTAGAAAAACTACCCCCGGTTAGCTCAATATACCATTTGGAAGCATTTCCAGTTAGGGTGCATTGAAACAATCTCAACCTAATCGAATCATCGATCAGGGAGTTCGAAGAGCACCATAAATGGAAGGTAGTGATGCGGTCAGCCGGATCTTCTCCATTATTGCCTTCAAACTTTGGAATGTCTGAAGGAATTTTGGTGGGAACCGAAGGCCACCCCAGACTATAATGGATCGGATCATTAGTCAATTTCGACAGATCTGGCAAGCTTAAGTTTGCCAGAAAAGGTAAACGAGGTGCAACCTGAGGATTCCTGATCCAGGTGGATATCGGTGGCCACCCACCTATTCCATTTGGACCAGCACCATCAATTCTTGCAGATTTTCACATTCAGCACAACTTACTATTTTTAGCAGGTTTTCGGGTCCTCCACTCTCGGAGCCGTTTTGGGGGCTTAATGATCCGGGTGGATATTGGTGGCCACCCACCTATTCCACTTGGCCCCCCACCATTGTCTCTTTCAGTCTTTCAGTTTCGGCATAACTTACTATTTTTAGCAGTTTTTCGGGTCCTGAACTTCCGGAGCCGTTTTGAGGCCCTAAACGACGTTTTTTGGGTATGAAAGCGCCAGCGAATTTTCTAATAAAATTCGTCCCGACAGCTGTAGTCCTCGGATAGATCTTTCTAACGAGCTATTGAACCCGTCAAACGGAGATCGGGTGCCAAAGTTATGCCCCCGGGAAGTTGAACCACCAATTTACCCAAACGGGCGCCCACAGTTTTGGCGCCTCATCTCCTACGGTTAGGTTTTTGGACGTTTCAAATTCTACATTGTTTCTCAACAATAAATAGGCCCTCGAGCCTCATTGTAACACGGTTCAGAGGTCTGTAGCCACCACATCTCTTCTCAGAGATTCGCTACCAGCACCCTAGCTATTTTATTTCCATTATGTCTGTAAGCATCTTTCTGTTATTTGATATTAATGAAATGAAGTGTTATTTCCGCTGCATCTCTGTATCTATGGTTATATCTGTATTCTGTTGCGTTCCTGCATAAAATCTGGATCAGTGGTATCAGAGGGGGACTGCTCTTTCTTTGTTTTTCTTTGCATGTCCCCAACGCGGTCAGGGTATAAGGAGTTAGGGCTCGATCTGGTTGAACCCTTGCAAGATTAGCCTCGCAAACCCCGACGACCTCCCATGGCGGAAGAAAAGAAAGACGAGGGAGCAGGAGATCCTATCAAAATATTGCTCGAGGAGGCTCTCGAGAAACAAAGGAACGTGATGATGGATAACTTTGCTCAAATCCTTCAACGACTGCCCACATATGGCGCATCTGCATCCAACAGCCACTCTGGAGGCGCCACTCCCTTCAAGGTACAGGTAAACTTTGACATTCCTATATTTGAAGGAAAAATAGATGCAGACGCTGTAGAAAAATGGTTAAATTTGTTGGAAGGGTATTTCTCGGTCCATGACTTCTCTGACCGAGAAAAGATTATTTTTGCACTCCTCAAAGGCGCCCCCCATGTCAAAGACTGGTGGGAAACCTACCGTGAGCAAGAGGGCGAAGGGGAACCCTCTCTGTTCTCGACCACACCCACTTGGAATTCGTTCCGAGATGGCATCAAGGAACAATATTACCCCGTGGGGAGCTATGAGGACAAATACATCCAATGGACCACGCTGCGGCAGCAAAAGGATCAAGATGTGCACGAACTGACGAATCTGTTCCATACCCTGCGCACAAAGTTGGGTATTAAAGATTCAGAGAGACATTTGGTGCTCAAGTACCGCGGCTATCTGCACAAACACATTCAGGAGGAAATGGAGTTCCTCGACATTACATCGCTTGGCACGGCATATCGCTATGCCGCCAAGATCGAGCAGAAATTTAAGCAAAAGAAGCGAGACTTTGGATCTGCGAATCTGAAAGGTGCCCCCGAACCGAAGAACAAGGGGCAAGGCCAAAGAAATGCGACTCAGAACAATACCACAAATCCAAAGAAGGACACAGGGAAGTGGTGTGAATTTCATAACAGCCCCACTCACAGCACAAACAAGTGTCGGGCCAAACAATATTTGGTGGCTGAACTAAAGGCACCCGAATCAGATGCATTTTCTGATCCTGAGTTAGAACCAGACAAAGGTAATGACAAAGGGAAGAAGATCATTGATGCGGATCCCAGTGCCATTGTTGCCACCACCAAGATCCAGAAGGAGGGTCCAGAGGATCCAGAGGAGGGGGAGCGCCTCTTCCAGTCGCAGATGTGGGTGAAGGGTTCTCCGCTGCAGTTTCTCGTCGATAGCGGAAGCCAAAAGAACCTTATTTCAGCAGACGTCGTGAAGCGGCTCGGCCTACCAACCATAGCACACCCGCAACCGTATACCATTGGGTGGCTCCACCCAGGGAGAGATCTCCGCATCCACCAGCAGTGCCGACTTCCATACAGTATCAAGCCATTCACGGATGAGGTATTGTGTGATGTTGCTCCTCTTGATGTAGATGATGTATTATTGGGCCAACCATACTTGTGGAGGCGACATGTTGTGTATGAGTCTATGCCTCGTACTGTTATTATTACTTTGGGGAATAACTTGTACAGGATACCAGAGGTAGCACCACCTCCTGTCATCTCTTTAACTACCGCAAAACAACGCAGTAAGATTGTTTCCCAAACCAGGAAATTCATTTTCCTTACAACTCACTCACAGGGAAAGAAACATATTGTGGCCACAACCTCGAAACAGGGCTCCCTTGCACGAGTTGCGGAGGGGATGGACAAAGTCATGGAGAGATACGATGACAATTTCTCCTCACTCATAGAGGTTCCTCTACCTTTGTCGGGCAAGCACTCCATTGATACGACTCCCAACGCACCACACACAGTGTTTCACTGCAGTGTTACATGTACTATCTGAGGGCGATAAAGAAACCAAATTTACTAAACGCATCCAGCATGTCCACCCGCAGGTCCATGACATCTTCAACACATCTAATACTCGGTTCAATAGAATTTTCCTCATCTCATGGAGGATCTCAACGCAATGGGGACCATTGCTTCCTAAGGAGGGAGGAATGATCCAGGTGGATATCGGTGGCCACCCACCTATTCCATTGGGACCAGCACCATCAATTCTTGCATATTTTCACATTCAGCACAACTTACTATTTTTAGCAGGTTTTCGGGTCCTCCACTCTCGGAGCCGTTTTGGGGGCTTAATTATCCAGGTGGATATTGGTGGCCACCCACCTATTCCACTTGGCCCCCCACCATTGTCTCTTTCAGTTTTTCAGTTTCGGCATAACTTACTATTTTTAGCAGTTTTTCGGGTCCTGAACTTCCGGAGCCGTTTTGAGGCCCTAAACGACGTTTTTTGGGTATGAAAGCGCAGCGAATTTTCTGATAAAATTCGTCCCAACAGCTGTAGTCCTCGGATAGATCTTTCTAACGAGCTATTGAACGCGTCAAACGGAGATCGGGTGCCAAAGTTATGCCCCCGGTAAGTTGAACCACCAATTTACCCAAACGGGCGCCCACAGTTTTGGCGCCTCATCTCCTACGGTTAGGTTTTTGGACGTTTCAAATTCTACATTGTTTCTCAACAATAAATAGGCCCTCGAGCCTCATTGTAACACGATTCGGAAGTGTGGCACCCATCTCTATTCTGAGATAGCTACCGGTACCTAGCTAGTTTATTTCCATTAATACGTAAGCAAATTTCAGTTCTTTGATATTAATGAAATGAAGTGTTATTTCCATTGCATCTCTGTATTTATGGTTATGTGTTTGATACATTGCGTTCTGCATAAATCAGCATCAGGATCAATTCCATCCTAGATAGGCCCAATTAACATTCTGAAAAGAATACCCTGGATTTGATGAGGCACCAGGTTGCCAGAAAGAACTCGTAGAAAAAGGAGAAGAACCTCCTCCCAACGCAGAGTTACCAAAGCCCAGACCAGTTCCCCCCCCTGAAGTATGAAATCAAGAGGAAAGCCCCTGATAGGGGTTCCAGGCATTAGACAGAGGAGAAAAATTTTGATAAGCACTCGACGAAGGGAAAGAAGAATTCCCTTGGTGACCAACGTAAAACTGAATCCCTGCCCCCGCTGTAGTGAATACAGGGTTCCAACCTATAAAAGTAATCGAATTCTGACCTCCAGACCAAGGGTTGAAACTCTGAGTCTGAGAAGTAAATGGAAAGGACCCTAAAGAAGGATTTGAACTAGGAATATGTCCAATTCCGAAGGGGAACCCTTGAAAATAATCTGATCCACTAGCCATGGAAGAAATGGGTGTAGATCCAGCTGCAACAGCAGAAAAGGAAAAAGAAGGAATCCCACTAGTGGGCATTCCAAAACAGAAGGGACCAGATTGAGAAGCATGTGCTTGGGTGAAACCAGAGCCAAACACAGCAGCACTAAAAGCAATCGAAGATATAGCAATAGTGCCCCCTCCTTCAATAGAAGCAGGAGTCTGAATGCCTGCAACACTCATAGCAGAAGCCGTGTTCCCAGTCGTGGCCATCAAAAGGTATGTATAATACGGAGGATCTTTCGGTCTCTCTGACTCAGGTCCGATGTATTCAACAACGAATGGATAATCAGGAGGAAGAGGAGATGGAAGTGACACTGATGTTTCAGGTACTTCCTCTATTTGAACTTCTTCTTCCCGCGGAAATAAAACTCGCGAGGTGAGTGGAACGCTCCTCTCGGAACCAACACTAGAATCAGCTACGAAACCTTCATACCCTTGTGGAGGATCTCTCTCCACTGCGTCAGATGTCACAGGGTGGTACCCACCTGCTAAATCACTCCTACGCCTTCTTGAAGAAGGCTCTAAACTCTCGGGAGATAACCCCTGGATTCTCCTCGATCAACGAGGCGCTTGATTAGCCACTTTAACAAATTTTAATTAGAATCAAAAAATATAAAGCTAAGAAAGCTAGGAGCAAAGAGCATTCACTATAAAAAGAAATCCATGAGATACAATCAAGCAAACATCCTTCAGGTATTTCCGCTCCAGGTGATTAGGACCGGACACCAAATACAAGAAAGTGAAATATAAGACCTCCCGATAGTAGTCTGGGATAATTACGGCCCAGGCCTACTAGCGAAGGTAACAGAAACAGTTACACCGACCTCCTAACGATAGCCTTTGCTGGCACAAGTACCCAAGATTCGCAAGGGCACCCCCTAGAAGTACTTCTGAAAGTGATGCGACGTCTGCCTCAGGTACCATGGGTATTCCCCCCCGCAGTCACCTATGTGGAACCTAGGAGTGGCAACTATGGGCACCAATCCATGTCAGAAGCTGGGCGAAACGGTCTTGAGGTCAGATTCAACAAATCGGAGAGGGGGTATCTCTCTTCTCAGCCTTCACTTCCCCTCGCGCTTGACTCTCTGGAGGAGAGCTTTCCTGTTCCACCTAACGAAGTTGGATTTCGCTCAATTAATCAACTTCTATGTTTTGTTTGAGCGGCCTTGGAGAGTTAACTCTCCACTCACCTAATCCAAGGCCCTACAACCTAGCTATTTGGTGTATGACACTTAAAAAACTTGCTAGTTGCTTTTTAATTATATCGCTTATTTTAATTGGCCGTTATGTTAAGTCAAAGGGATACAGAAATGAAACTTGTGGTGTTTTGACGCAGAAAAGAAATTAGTAAAAACCAAACTACATGAAAATGCAGTTATTGTCTTTCAATGAAAAGCAACTTCTATGCGGGTTCTACGAAACTTTAAAAAAAAATATTTTTCTTTTCAAATAACAAACTCCACACTCACAAAAACTAAGAAAATGACTAAATGCTTAAGTGCACCTGATGCAAATCACTAAGAGCATGCAAATTCTAAGATGCAAAATCTACTAAAGCAGAGAGAAATTTCCCAAAGATCCTTCATTTTTATCTCTTTTTGGTTGTCCAGAAAGCTAGTTCCCAAAATCAGAAACCCTTAATATAAAGACACCAAGAACGCTTGAAATAAGAGGAAGAAACCAATGACAATTTCTTTCCAAAATCAAGTTGAAAACCAAAAGCAAGAAACCTCAACAAAGCTTCAACAAATATAAAAAAACGAAAACAAAAATGCGAAACAAAAGCAAAGGACAAAATAAATTTTTTTTTAGCTTTTGAGTTTTATAAAAAGGAAGAGCTCGACAAGACCAAGAAGACTACCAAATCCCAAGCCAAACAACTCTGAATTTCAAGAAAAAACTTCAAAAATGCTCCAAACCTTATAGGGCTAGCTAGTAGCAAGATCTATATGAGCAAAAGAAGACAAGAAACTCAAACACTCAGCCTAGAAGAGTAGTACAACCTTGTAGCAAACAAAAAATTCAAAGAACCTAGAAAGACTCTTCAAAAATTGCAACAAGAGCTAGTCAACTAAACTCAAGAAAACCAACCAAGAAATGGGCAAAAATCGAAATTTAAAGCAAGACACAAAGGTAGGAAAGATTAAATGAGCAAAAGCTCTTTGTTCTGATGAAGCAGAATAGCCAAGAATCCCCAGGAAGAGATCTTGGTACTCAAACGAGAAATGCCAGCACAAGAAACAAGATTTGCCAAAAAAGCTAGTTTTCAACCAAACCAGAGAGAGAAAATACCAAAGACCACTTTCTACACAATCCAGAGGATACAAAGACACTGTAGGAATAGGCCTCCACAGGCAGACAAGGCCAAAAAGCCAAAAAACCGAAAATTTCAAAATTGACCTAGGTATACGCGACTAGACAGTTTAGAAACAAGCGTGCATACGCGACTGTGCTAAAGGAAACCCGCGTATACGCGACTCCCTTTAACAAAAACTGCGTGTATACGCGTCTGTGTATAGACTAACCCATGTATGCAAAGGTAAATAATGAAAATTAAAAAAGATCAAGCTTGGATAAGAAACCAGGACTTCAGTCTGACTGAGAAAGAGTTAACTAGACTGGAAATAAAAGTTAAAACTATTGGAAACCTATCAAATAGCTGAAACCACCCAACAGGGGAATCACAAGAATGCGGTCCCCAGCGGAGTCGCTAGTTCTGTTTTGGGGAAAATCACCCTAAAGGTTTGTTGGTTCTAAACCTCCACAGAGCAGGGCATGCTATTCAGAAGGACTCACACACAACCATACTTGAATGCAAAAAACTAGTTAACAACGATAGCAAAACTCACCCGAAGTCCTACGTTTGATGTAGATCCCGCGGGGTCCAAACCCCTAGAAACTCTCCTTCTGCCTTCAACCTGGAAAACAAGAAAGAACGTGCACGGAAACCTAGTTGTACAGCATATACTTCTCCTAAATGTTAGTGTAATCCATGTGAAACATTATATAAACCATAATAACTGCTTAAATGATAATATTTTCACATATATAAATAAACATTAACACACGAGTTCAGGAACAAGATGGTTCTTCATTATCACAAATAGCATGTACAGTAGCAAAAGTGGAGAGATCACCTGAATCCTTCCACGATCTTTGAGCAGACCGTCGTCTGGATTCGTCCCGCCTTTGCCTCGCTAAGATTCTTCCAAGACTTGTGCACTCGAGATGGCATATAAATGGATGAAAATCTCCAGGAAACAAGGGTTTGCTGATATAAATCTGGGAAAGTGTAGGAGGCACGAGGATTCAGACTTGAACTGGGATTCCAACAGAGTATAATGTCTATAAAATTTCTCTCTCCCTTAGGCCATGCACATGAGGGGCTTTTATACTCCCTCAAAGTAGTTTCAATCAGTTGGAAACAATTGGCCACGTGCTGGGGTGGTTGAACTACCAGAGTAACCATCAACCCAGCCTGAAAATAGGGATTTTTTATATATATTTTTAATGATTTTAATGGCATATGCAGAAAAGTACATATGGACTCGCGTATACACGCGGAAAAGTCTGGGCATATCCGCGTATGGGGATTTTAACACTGTCTTTTAGTGAATTTTGTTCAAGTCTGTAGGAATGGGTGCCCAAAGCCATAAAAGAAATCATGAATCATATGAAGGTGAAAAATGATGCTATAACAAACCCGAAAGATGGTGAACTATGCCTGAGCAGGGCGAAGCCAGAGGAAACTCTGGTGGAGGCTCGTAGTGATACTGACGTGAAAATCGTTCGTCTGACTTGGGTATAGGGGAAAAAGACTAATCGAACCATCTACTAGCTGGTTTCCTTTGAAGTTTCCCTCAGGATAGTTGGAGCTCACAATCAAGTTTTATCAGGTAAAGAAAATGATGAGAGGCATCGGGGGCGTAACGCCCTCGACCTATTCTCAAACTTTAAATAGGTAAGAGGGTGCGACTGCTCCATTGAGCCATGCCATGGAATCGAGAGCTCCAAGTGGGCCATTTTTGGTAAGCAGAACTGGCGATGCGGGATGAACTGAAATTTGAGTTACGGTGCCGAATTGTGCGCTAACCTAGATCCCACAAAGGGTGTTGGTTTATTAAGACAGCAGGACGGTGGTCATGGAAGTCGAAATCCGCTAAGGAGTGTGTAACAACTCACCTGCTGAATCAACAAGCCCCGAAAATGGATGGCGTTGAAGCACGCAACCTATACTCGACCGTTAGAGTAATTTCCTAGCTTTGATGAGTAGGAGGATGCGGGGATTGTTAAGAAACCTCCAGCGTGAGTTTGGGTGGATCGCCCCCTGGTGCAGATCTTGGTCCTAAGAGATGGGGAAGCCTTGTATCAAGGGTGCACTCCGCACGAGCATCGAAAGGGAATCGGGTTAATATTCCCGAACTGGGACTTAGCAGCGGGCAACAACGTTAGGAAATCTGGAGACGTTGTCGGGGGCCCCGGGAAGAGTTATCTTTTATTTTTAACAGCTTGCCCACCCTGGAATCGGTTCACCCAGAGATAGGATCTAGCAGCTGGAAGAGCACCGCACGTCTTGTAGTGTCCGGTGTGCCCTCGGCGGACCTTGAAAATTTGGAGGACTGAGTACCGTTCATGCTCGGTCATACTCATAACTACATCAGGTCTCCAAGGTGAACAACCTCTGGTCAATAGAAAAATGTAGGTAAGGGAAGTTGGCAAAATGGATCTGTAACTTCAGGAAAAGGATTGGCTCTAAGGGCTGGACCTAGGGGTCTGTGCCTTCAACTCATGGGTTGTTGGTAGTCTGCCTGAGCTGCTCTCACAGCGAGGGCGGGCAGTCATGTGCCGATTGGGCTACGGGCGTAGAATTCCCCCTCGCGGGGGCTTTTCCCTAGGCGGCAAACAGTCGACTCAGAATTGGTACGGACAAGAGGAATATGACTATTTAATTAAAACAAAGCATTGCGATGGTCCCTGTAGATGCTGACGCAATGTGATTTCTGCCCAGTCCTCTAAATGTCAAAGTGAATAAATTCAACCAAGCGTGGGTAAACGACGAGAGTAACTATGACTCTCTTAAGGTAGCCAAATGCCTCGTCATATAATTAGTGACGTGCATGAATGGATTAATGACATTCCCACTATCCCTATCTACTATCTAGAGAAACCACAGCCAAGGGAACGGGCTTGGAAGAATCAGTGGGGAAAGAAGACCCTGTTGAGCTTGAATCTAGTCCGACTTTGTGAAATGAATTGAGAGGTGTAGAATAAGTGGGAGTCGTTTTCGGCGCAAGTGAAATACCACTAATTTTAATGTTATTTTACTTATTTCGTGGGGTGGAGACAAGGCACTTCCCCTATTTTTGGCCTTAAGGCACGTTTCGGTGGGTTGATCCGGGCAGAAGATATTGTCAGGTGGGGATTTTGGCTGGGGTGGCACTTCTGTTAAAAGATAACACAGGTGTCCTAAGATGAGCTCAACAAGAATAGAAATATTGTGTGGAACAAAAGGGTAAAAGCTCATTTGATTTTGATTTTCAATACGAATACAAATCGTGAAAGCGTGGCCTATCGATCCTTTAGAATTTTAGAATTTGAAGCTAGAGGTGTCAGAAAAGTTACCACAGGGATAACTGGATTGTGGCACCCAAGCGTTCACTGCGACGTTGCTTTTTGATCCTTCGATGTCAGCTCTTCCTATCATTGTGGAGCATAATTCACCAAGTTTTGGATTTTTCACCCACCAATAAGGAAGGTGAGCTGGGTTTAGACCATCGTGAGACAAGTTAGTTTTACCCTACTAATGAACCGCACCGCAATAGTAATTCAACTTAGTATGAGAGGAACTGTTGATTCACACAATTGGTCATCGCACTTGGTTGAAAAGCCAGTGACGCGAAGCTACCATGTGTTGGATTATGACTGAATGCCTCTAAGTCAGAATCCACGCTAGAAGCGGTGCATGTCACTCTTTGAATTTATCTCGACCCGCAGTAGGGGCGTCTCTTTGTCACCCCCAGGGGCCTATGTCATTTGCAAACCGCGATCGTCAAGCATCTCGATCGGGGCAGCTTTGAAGTTCAATTTCAAACGGTCATTGAGAAGAATCCTTTGCAGACGACTTAAATATGCGACGAGGTATTGTAAGTGGCAGAGTGGCCTTGCTGCCACGATCCACTGAGATTCATCCTTTGGTCGCCTCGATTTGGAGCTTCGCTCTTGTCACTTTATTCAAAATTCGGACAACTATTTCCATTTCACCTTCTCTGCTTCCCCACCCCCCTTCTTTTCATTCAAACATCATTTCATTTGTTCGCATCTCAAAAATGTATTTCTTGCTTGGGGGCGGGAAATTTGGGGTTTCCAATGCCACGGCTACGAGAGGGGTCGCCAGTCTGTGGAACTTGTGGTCGGTGGGATGGAAACCCCAAATTTCCATGTCGCGGCACGGCGCAATACCAGCCTAGGCCTATGGAACTGGGGGTTTCCGCATCCTCCCGCACCCACGAGGGAAATACGCTGAGGAAATTGGGGTTTCCATTTCACGGCACATAGCGGAGGGCCGTGCTCGAGCCCAAGAAACTTGGCGTTTCCATGTCTCGCCCCCAACGGAAACCGCGGGTTTCCATGTTTTACGGCACACTAGAAACTTGGAGTTTCCATGACGATGGAAATCGTCGCCCGAGTATAGGGAACTAGTTGTGTTTCAAAACCGTAGATCCAAGCCTCTAGGGAACTTCAGGTTTTTTCCATGTCGCGGTGCGTACAAACCTGCTGCCCAAGTCATTGAAACTCGGGGGTTTCCATTTCGCCACGTGACAGACAACTGCCCCAATTTGGAGAAACTCGGGTTTCCATTTCGTGGCACGACGGAAAATTTCCCAAGTTTGGGAAACCTGGGGTTCCTATGTCCCGCCGCGATGGAAACCACAACCCCAGCATGGGGTGCTTGGGGAATCCATGCCGCAGTGCCCGGGGGTTCCCATTTTTTGCGGCACGACGGATACTTCCCAATTCCGGGAAACTCAAGGATTTCCACATCCCGCCACGACATAAACCGTGGCCTTAGTGCAGGGAGCTCGAGTTTCCATGTCACGGCACGACGGAGAACTGCCCAAGCCTCCAGAACTTTGGGGCTTCTGTTTCATGGCATGAGGGAAACCGCCTACTTCTGGGAACCTTGCGGTTTCCATCTCCCGCCGCGATAAAAACCGCGCCCCCGGTGAGGGGAACTTGGGTTTCCATGTCACGGAATGACTGTAATCTCCCAAGTTTATGGAAATCGTGGTTTCTGTTGCATGGCACAACGGAGAACTACCCAATTCTAGTGAACTTGAGGCTTTCATTTCGTGGCGCGATGGAAACCGATCCCCTGATCTGTCTCTAGAACTTGTGTTTTTCGCACCTCGTCATGACAGAAGCCATCCAAGTGCAAGCAAGGTTGGGTTTTTTAAGGCCCCAAGACTTCATGAGGCACGTTCGGGGTAACGGGTGCGCCCATCTGGCGTTTGGACGGTGTTCGGGCACCGTGCGACGTTACGGGTGAACCGTCGCACAGTAACTGCATGGGCGCAGGTGTGTAGTGGTGAGCGGCATGGGCACGTCGCACATAGCTAGCGGTGGCATTGGAAAAAGTGACTTTATAGGAAAAAATTCACACCGTATCCAGAGTCATAAAACCGACGCACGAGTTGAGCGGTCGACGCTACACGAGTGGTTGGACAATTGAACGATGGGGGTCCGCTTGGGTCCACTGAGTGACCCATGACACACACATGATACGTGTATTAATATGGCATTCGAATGATGGAGAAGTCATCCAACCAATGATCAAGCAAGAATATGAGTGTGAGCACATTGGAGCACCACGAGCTAAGCCAACAACTCGTTGGTGAAGGAAACACGGCGGTGGTGAACACGGGTCGAGTCGAGTTGTTGATGTGCAGGGCGTGCAGAATTCCTCCGTAGGGCATCCGCACTGTAGGATGGGTCGAGTCGGGCAGACCCATTATTAACTGAGATTTGCCCCTCCCTTGTACGTATGGGCGTACACTGTGGATATGATGATGATGTTTATGTTTTCCGCACATTGAAAGAAAATTTGATTAGCTAATTTAACAAGTGTTTCCAAAGGCCTAGTCTACATACTTGAGTATTACAAAAAGGAGAAGTACGGTAGTGTTGCACCCCATCTATAGCATGGATGAAATATCACCGAAGGTCTAGGGGCGTGACAGGTTTCCTCGCCCTGCAGTGACGACAGTCGCCCAATTGTGCGAAATCTAAAGTTTCCATGTCCCTACTCAATGGACACCACCCAATTATACATCCTTCGTGATGGAAACCGCCCCTGTAAGTCCCATGAGCTGAGGATGATGACGGAGGGCATTGGAAGCGTTCGGTGGACATGTGACAAACGACGAAAGGTCAGACAGGCACACCGACGAACGAAAACATCATTCGGATATTATGCGACGTTATCGTGGTGACCGTGTGATGTTTAGGAGCGACGTGCATAAATGCATCCAAAAATGGTTGTGTGCTGGCTTGGAGGCTTATAGGCCTGCCGTGGTGGCAAGCCGACGTTAAGGAGGAAATGTCACGTCGTAACCAAGGCTTTATGGGCGTTTAGTGGGTCAGCCTTATATGGGTCAAGCCCCACCCATGGAAGCAATGTGTGGGCGAAGGCACATACAAAAGGAGGACGTGCGATGGATGATAAAGGAAAGCAAGAATGACATCAACATCTTGTTGATTCCACTGTTGGAAAGCTAATGTGTGAGCTAGAGCGAAGGTCGAGGGTGGAGGGCGAAGTCGCAGCAGGGAAACGAAGTCTGGGTCGAGTCGGGTAAAAACACGTTCGGCGTTCACCTGCGGGTCGAGTCGGGTTCCTTTTGGAGGGCGCGTGCGATGTAGTTTTTGGTGCATGGTTGAGTCGGGTTCCTTCCGCAAGACGCGTGTAGAATAGTGTTCAGTGCGGGCGTGTTCAGGTCGAGTCGGGTTCGTGCAGCGCGCCCGCGTTCAGGACGTGCGGAACAATGTTTGAAGGTGCGGAGTTCATTCAGCAGGGTCTGGTTAGGTCGAACGCGACCTGAACACGTTCAGGAAACATGTGTAGACCATGACACCGGTGACCCGCGTGCAGAAACGCGTTCAGGGTGCCGAGGGCATCTGTGACCCGGGTGACCCACTCGAACCAGAATTCGCGCAGACTTCAGAGACATGTTCTCAAAGGGAATTTTGGGGTTCCTTTGGATTGTTTGCACTGTTGGGAAGCTGTTAAGGCTAGACCAAGGTACAAGCACATTTGGAAAGAAGCATAAAATGGCTTATGGATGCTTGGTTGTATAATTATTGCAGATTGTACATATTTATTGAAGCATAATACCAGGAAGACTTATTAACGGGATTTTCCCCTCCCTTGAATGTATGGGCATTCATGTGGTTTGATATTGATGTTTATTGTTGGTTTATTTCCACACAAGAACACTTTGGAAGATTAATTAAACAAGTGTTGAGTTAGGCATAGTCTACTTATTGAGTATTTGAAAAGAGAAAAATAAGGTAGTGCCGCACCCGTCTATAGAGTGGTTGGGAGACTACCACAGGTATAGGGGCGTGACAGCTGGTATCATAGCTACATTTTAGTGGTTTTTTTATTATTGAGTAGGGATACAGTTGCAGTGTTGCAAGTGGTATTGAAGCTTGATGGATGAGTTTTTTTCATTGGAAATGAACTTCAGAGAAATTAAAGAGAAGTCGAAGGAAGTGGAAAAGGAGTTTGATGAGGCGATTCAGACCATTGATACACTGTGCAAGAGGAGGACATCTGGCATGAGCAAAGATGAAATGTTTTGACTTATGAAGAAAGTGAGAATTCTCTGAGTAGAAATGGACAAGCTGGAAGAAGAGCGAAGGAAGTTACTTGATAAGCTTCTCAAACTTAGAGACCTTGGAAAGATGAAGCATGGTGGCATGAAGCCCACTATGGCGGAACCAAATGATGTTGTAGATGGGATTGAAGTCAAGGAAGAACTTGATGAACAAGTTGGAAGAGGACTAAGCACATTACAAGCATTGATGGTGGACAATTCTCACAAGGATGTTGCAGATGTGGTAGAAGTCAAGGATGAACTTGATGAATAGGTTGGACCAGGGCCAAGCACATTTCAAGCATCAGTGATGGATGATTTTGGGGATGATGTTGAGGATGTAGATATGATCGAGGAAGAACTCGTGGAACAAGTTGAACCTGGACCAAGCACATTGCAGGGATTGGAGGATGAACCACATGGAAATGTTGCAGAGGTGACAATGATCGAGGAGGAACTTTATGAGTAGGCGGAACCAGGATCAGAAGCATTGCAGACATTGATGAGGATGGAGGACACTCACTTAGAGAGTCTTCATGAAGATATGAATGGTGTTTCAATTGAGCATCTGGGAGATGGACCGTATGCAGGGATGGGAAAGAAGATGACTTCTTTGCCAATACCATGGAGGACCTTTCCTCGGATGACTATGATGGAACCTTGTACGTTGGAGAAGCAAGGAGCATTTCTTGTTGTAGACCTTGATAGGGAAATTTGTGACCTCGCTCTAGTAGGTTCAAACTCCTGTGACAAGGGCGAAACTTGATGATCTTTGTGATAGATATGGGTCATGCTTAGCCACATGGAAATTGGCTAGGTGCACGGCATGACTCATGGACTGCCTTGGTGGTAGGGAATATTGTTTGGGTAGACTTCTTCATGGCACACAACCAAGAAGGAACTCTTGGTGCACCTTTAGTGGGGGATAAGCCTTGGAGGAATTACCCATGATGATGATGGTAGAAGTGACCGAGGGCACTTAACCTGTACACTATACACATGATGGTTACTAGAGTTGATATGAGTCTACTCTTTATGGACACACGGGCAACCAAAAGTCACCTACATTGACATGAGGGCACGACAGGACATTATGTGGAGACATTATGCAAGTGCACTTACTAGGTGCCCACTTATGAGCATCATGGAGGAGTGTCAAGTAGGAATATGCTAAGCACGATTGATTGTTGGTGCTACATGGAGACCTTTTATATATGGGTTGATGGATGTTGTTCACTTTGAGCAACAAGACATTGGTTGGATGAGCAGCCTATGAGCACATTCATATGACTTGCAGGGTGAGAACAACTTGTGGTGGCACTCGTGGGAAATACAAGTATGCTTGCCAGTGCTTTGGATAGGATGATGCATGGGAGTTCATGATGGAGTTGCATTCATTGGAGGCTTAATACTACAATGATCTTGCAGTGTCTGGTTCACCGAGGTGCTGAGATCGAGACTGGTCTTGATTTTGATGCACTATGGGATGCATACCTTTGAGCACATTTACGGGGTGTGTTTGTGAGGAGTCACTTGATGGAGATGATCAACGAGACGAATTGGAGGTTGATGGAGATGCGACGATGGGATGCCTTGGTGGTATACACTTGGGCATGGGTTGAGCCTTCTTGACTTAAATTTGGTACGCACGTTGCATGCATATTGCAGATGGGATGAACATAGCTTCACGAACCTGAATATGGCACACTGTTGAGAGGATGTTCTTGACTTGATTTGAGGAGGACCTTTCACACGTGGATGATGCTCGATAGTTGTGGCTGTCTTTTGAACAACGCGTGGACATTGGGATCATGGGAAACACATTTCAGATAGAGATGGCTTGTTGGATGGACAACATGTTGCAGATGAGACGAATCTCCATGGATTACTTTACTCTCATATGGGATGGATCCTTGATTGAGTTGATGGGTGTGACAGGATGCGAGAGGGACAACTAACGCATGGTACGAGGATTCTCCCACAATGGGAATCTCTAGTTGGACCAATCACCCGACCAGTTTGATTTATGAGGGCTATAGCACCGTGTAGAGTTATGCCCAGGTGCCTTGTTGTCACGCCACTATACCTTCGGCGGTCTTTCAACCATGTTATAGACGGGGTGCGGCACTGCCATACTTTTTATTTTCGTAATACTTAAGTATGTAGCCTACGCCATTAGCAACACTTGTTAAATTAGTTGAGAAAATGTTCTTTCAATATGCGAAAAACATAAACATCATCGTCATATCCACAGTGTACGCCCATACATGCAAGGGAGGGGCAACTCCCTGTTAATAATGAGTCTGCCTGATTATATGTTTCATAAGTATGAAATACAATATAAGTTCCAATCCAGAAAAAGGCCTCCTTTTCTCCTTGGCAAGGAAAGCTACCTTCTATAGAAGCTTACAGTTCTTGAAAATCATTAACTAGCCAACAAAAAATCATTTACAAAGTTAGAATTCACCTTGGGAATTTTCTGCATAAAACTGCCCAAGTGCTATCGGGTCACTCAGGTCACCGCCTGCCTATGAGTTCAAACCTTCCCACGAGTTCTTTGTGTGTCCAATCCACTTCCAAACTATTTGGTTAGCTCCATCCTATCAATACGCACCCGCTAAAACTTTCGGTACTCAATTCCGACCTACGATGACCTCAGAACAAGCTCTGAACTGAATTTCAGACCTTCTATGGACGCCCTGCGGAAACGTGTTTGGGTCGGGTCGTTTCGTTTGAGGGTGACCATATCAATTTTTCTAAGTTTTGATCGCCCGGGAGCCTTGTGCATGTTCGGGCGGCCTGTTTGCCATTTGCTCCCATGTGCATCCATTCGGTCGGGCGCGTCGTGTCGCGCCGGGTGAGGGCGCCCAGCGAAACGCGCTTGGGTCGGGTCGTTTGGTCCGAGGGCGCCCGTATCGGATTTGCTAAGTTGTGACCACCCAGGTGCCTTGTGCACGTTCGAGCACCCCATTTGCCATTTTCTCCCATGAGCGTCCGTTCGGTGGGGTGCGCCGTGTCGCGCCGGGTCGCAGAGTTGCACCGGGTCGCCGCACCCGGCAAAACACGCCCGGGTCGGGTCGTTTGGTCCGAGTGCGCCGGTATCAGATTTGCTAAGTTGTGACCGCCTCAGAAACTTGTGCACGTTTGAGCAGCCCATCTGCCATTTTCTCACATGTGCGTCCGTTCAGTCGGGCGCGCCGTGTCACGTCAGGTCGCTGCTTCGCACCGGGTCGCCGCGCTCGGGTCGGGTTGTTTGGTCCGAGGGTGCCTGTTTCATATTTGCTAAGTTGTGACTGCCTGGGTGCCTTGTGCATGTTCAGGCAGCCCATTTTTCATTCACTCCCATGTGCGTCCATTCGGTCTGGCGCGTTGTGTTGCGTAGGGTCGCCGCGTCGCGTCGGGTCACCGCGCCCGCCCAAACGTGCTCGGGTCGGGTCGTTTGGTCCGAGGGTGCCCGTTTCATATTTGCTAAGTTGTAACCACCCAGGTGCCTTGTGTGCATTCAAGTGGCCTGTTTGCCATTTGCTCCCATATGAGACCATTCAGTCGGGTGCATCAGGTCGCCGCTTCACACCTCATTTCCGTGCTTGGGTCAGGTCGTTTGGTCCGAGGGTGCCCGTTTTGTATTTGCTAAGTTGTGACCGCCCGGGTGCCTTGTGCACGTTCGGGCACCCCTTTTGCTATTTTATCCCATGAGCGTCCATTCAGTCCGGCACGCCGTGTCGCCGCGCCGCATCAAGTCGCCGCACCCGGCCAAACCCGCTCAGGTCGGGTCGTTTGGTTCGAGGATGCACGTATCAGATTTGTTAAGTTGTGAACACCTGGGTGCCTCGTGCACATTCGAGTGGCCCATTTGCTGTTTGCTCACATGTGCGTCCATTCGGTCGGGTGCACCGTGTCGCGTCAGGTCGCCGCTTCGCACCGGGTTCCCGCGCTTAGGTCGGGTCATTTGGTCGGACGGAGCCCCTTTTTCCGTTCGCTCCCATGTGCGTCTATTTGGTCTCTTGCACCGTGTCGCGCTGGGTCACCACGCCCGCCCAAAGGTGCTCGGGTTAGGTTGTTTGGTCCGAGTGCGCCCGTTTCATATTTTCTAAGTTGTGACCGCCTGGGTGCCTTGTGCATGTTCGAGCGGCCCATTTTCCATTTGCTCCCATGTGCGTCTATTCGGTCGGGCATGCCGGGTCGTCGCGCTCGGGTCGGGTCATTTGGTCCGAGGCCGCCCGTTTTGTATTTTCTAAGTTGTGACCACCTGGGTTCCTTATGCACATTCGGGCGGCCCTTTTTCCGTTTGCTCCCATGACCGTTCGTTCAGTCCGGCGCGCCGTGTCGCCCCGAGTCACCGCGTCACACAGGGTCGCCACACTCGACCAAACGCGTTTGGGTTGGGTCATTTGGTCTGAGGGCGCACGTATCAAATTTTCTAAGTTGTGACCGCCGGCATGTCTTTTGCACGTTTGAGCGGCCCATTTTTCGTTTGCTGCCATGTGCATCCGTTCGGTCGAGTGCACCGTGACGCACCGGGTTGCCGCTTCGCACCGAGTCACCACGCTTGGGTTGGGTCATTCGGTCAGAGGGCGCTTATATCATATTTGCTAAGTTGTGACCACCCGGGTGCCTTGTGCACATTCGGGTGGCCCGTTTGCCATTCTCTCCCATGTGCATCTGTTCGGTCTGGCGCGACGTGTCGCAATGGGTTGTCGCGCCCGGCCAAATGCACTCGGGTCGGGTCATTTTGTCTGACGGCGCCTGTTTCATATTTTCTAAGTTGTGACTGCCCAGGTGCCTTGTGCACGTTCGTGCGGCTCATTTTATATTTTCTCCCATGTGCGTCCATTCGGTTGGGCGTGCCGTGTCGCGTCGGGTCACCGCGCCCGACCAAACGTGCTCGGGTCGGGTCGTTTGGTCCAAGGGCGCCTGTTTCATATTTGCTAATTTTTGACCGCCCGGGTTCCTTGTGCACATTCGGGCAACCCTTTTGCCGTTTGATCCCATGTGCGTCTGTTCGGTCAGGTGCGTCGGGTTGCCGCACTCGGCCAAACGAGCTCGAGTCGGGTCGTTTGGTCCAAAGTCGCCCCTGTCAGATTTTCTAAGTTGTGACTACCTGGGTGCCTTGTGCACGTCTGGGCGGCCCATTTGCCATTTTCTCCCACGTGCATCCATTGGGTCAGGCGCGCTGTGCTACATCGGGTGAGGGCGTCCTTTCGTGCGAGCGCGCCGTGTCACGCCGGGTAGGGCGTTCATTCGGGTCAGGTCGTTTGGTCTGAGGGCACCCGTATCAAATTTGCTAAGCTATGACTTCCCGGGTACCTTTTACATGTCTGGGCGGCCCATTTTCTGTTTTCTCCCATGTCCGTCCTTTCGTTCGGGCGCATCGTGTCACGCCGTGTGAGGGTGTCTGTTCGGGTTGGGTCGTTTGGTCTGAGGGCACTTGTATCAGATTTGCTAAGTTGTGACTGCCTGGGTTCCTTATGCATGACCAGGCGGTCTGTTTGCCGTTTTCTCCCATCTGCCTCCATTCAGTCCGTTTGGGCAGGCGTGTCGTGTCGCGCAGGGTGAGGGTGTCCGTTCGGGTTGGGTCGTTTGGTCCGAGGGCGCTTGTATCAGATATGCTAAGTTGTGACCGCCCGGGTGCTTTGTGCACGTCCGGGCAGCCTGTTTGCTATTTTCTCCCATGTGCGTCTATTAGGTCCGTTCGGGTGGGCACGTCATGTCGCGTCAGGTGAGGGCGTCCATTCGGGTCGGGTCGTTTGGTCCGAGGGCATCCGTTCGGGTCGGGTCATTTGGTCCGGGGGCGCTCGTCTCATATTTTCTAAGTTGTGACAGCCCGGGTGCCTTGTGCACGTCCGTGCGGCCCGTTTTCCATTTCCACCCATGTGCGTCCGTCCGGGTGTGGGCGTCCATTCGGGCAGGCGCGCCATGTCACGCTGGGTGAGGGCGTCCATTTGGGTCCAGTTGTTTGGTCCGAGGGTGGCCGTGTCAGATTTTCTAAGTTGCGATCGCCCGGGTGCCTTGTGCATGTCTGGGCAACCCGTTTGCCGTTTGCTCCCATGTGCGTCCCTTCGGTTAGGTGCGCTGATTGAGGGCATCCGTTCGGGTGGGCGCGCCATGTCGCGCCAGGTGAGGGCATCCGTTCTGGTTGGGTCATTGGGTCAGAGGGCACCCGTGTCAGATTTTCTAAGTTGTGACTGCTTGGGTGCCTTGTGCACGTTCGGGTGGCCCGTTTGTCATTTTCTCCCATGTGCGTCTGTTCGGGTGGGCGTGCCGTGTCATTCCATGTGAGGGCTTCCGTTCGGGTCGAGTCGTTTGGTCCGAGGAAGCCCGTGTCAGATTTACTAAGTTGCGACCGTTCGGGTGCCTTGTGCATGTTCGGGCGGCCCGTTTGCCATTTTCTCCCATGTGCGTCCATTCGAGTGGGTGCACCGTCTCGCCCCGGGTGAGGGCATCCGTTTGGGTCAGGTCGTTTGGTCCGAGGGCACCCATGTCAGATTTGCTAAGTTGTGACCACCCGGGTGCCTTGTGCACGTCCGGGCAAACCGTTTTCCATTTGCTCCCATGTGCGTCTATTCGGGTGAGGACGTCCTTTCAGGCGGGCGTGCCGTATGGCGCCGAGTGAGGGCGTCTGTTCAGGTCGGGTCGTTTGGTCTGATGGCGACCGCGTCAGATTTGCTAAGTTGTGACCACCCGGGTGCCTTGTGCTCATCCGAGTGGACTGCTTGCCGTTTTCTCCCATGTGCATCCATTTGGTCATGCGCGCCATGTCACGTCGGGTGAGGGCGTCCGTTCGGGTCGGGTTAGGTCGGGTCGTTTGGTCTGAGGGCGCCCGTGTTAGATTTGCTAAGTTGTTACCACCTAGGTGCCTTGTGCACGTTCGGGTGGCCCGTTTGCTGTTTTCTCTCATGTGCGTCTATTCAGGTGGGAGCGCCATGTCGCGCTGGGTGAGGGCTTCCGTTCAGGTCGGGTCGTTTGGTTCGAGGATGCCCGTGTTAGATTTGCTAAGTTGTAACCACCCAGGTTCCTTGTGCATGTCCGGGCAGCCCATTATCCGTTTGCTCTCGAGTGCGTCCGATCGGGTGGGCGCGCCGTGTCGCCCCAGGTGAGGGCGTCCGTTCAGGTCGGGTCGTTTGGTCTGAGGGCATCCGTTCGGTTCAGGTCGTTTGGTCTGAGGGTGCCCATGTCATATTTGCTAAGTTGTGACCGCCCGGATGCCTTGTGCACATCCGGGCGAACTGTTTGCCGTTTGCTCCCATGTGCGTCCATTCGGGCGGGCGTGCCATGTGGCGCCAGGTGACGGCGTCCATTCGGGTCGGGTTGTTTGGTTCGACGGTGACCGTGTCAGATTTGCTAAGTTGTGACCACCCGGGTGCCTTGTGCACATTGGGGCGGCTCGTTTGCCTTTTTCTCCCATGTGCGTCTATTCGGGTGGGCACGCCATGTCATCCCGGGTGAGGGCCTCCTTTTGGGTTGGGTCATTTAGTACGAGGGCATCCGTTCAGGTCAGGTTGTTTGGTGCGAGGGCACCTGTGTCACTTTTGCTAAGTTTTGACCGCCCGGGTGCCTTGTGCACGTCCGGGCGGCCCATTTTCCGTTTTCTCCCATGTGCATCCGATCGGGTGGGCGCGACGTGTCGCCCAGGGTGAGGGCGTCTGTTCAGGTCGAGTCGTTTGGTCTGAGGGAGCCCGTGTCAGATTTGCTAAGTTGTGACCACCCGTATGCCTTGTGTGCGTCCGGGCGGACCATTTTCCGTTTTCTCCCATGTGCATCCGTTCGGGCGGGCGTGCCATGTGGCACCGGGTGTGGGCGTCCGTTCGGGTCAGGTCGTTTGGTCTGAGGGCACCTGTGTCAGATTTGCGAAGTTGTGACTGTCTGGGTGCCTTGTGCATGTCCAGGTGGCCCGTTTGCCGTTTGCTCCCATGTGCGTCCGTTCGTGCGGGCCCGCCGTGTCACGCCGGGTAGGGCATCCGTTCGAGTCGGGTCGTTTGGTCAGAGGGCGCCCGTGTCATATTTGCTAAGTTGTGACCACCCAGGTGCCTTGTGCACATCCGAGCGGCCCGTTTGTCGTTTTCTCCCATGTGTGTCCATTCAGGTGGGCGCGCCATGTCACCCCGGGTGAGGGCCTCTGTTCAGGTTGGGTCATTTTGTCCGAGGGCGTCCGTTCGGGTCAGGTCGTTTGGTCCCAGGGCGCCCGTGTCAGATTTGCTAAGTTGTGACCACCCGGGTGTCTTGTGCACATCCGGGTGGACCGTTTTCTATTTGCTCCCATGTGCATCCGTTTGGGTGGGTGCGCCGTGTCGCATCGAGTGAGGGCGCTCGTTCGGGTCAGGTCGTTTGGTCCAAGGGCGCCTGTGTCAGATTTTCTAAGTTGTGACCGCCTAGGTGCCTTGTGGACGTTCGGGCGGCTTGTGTCAGATTTTTTTTTCGTGTGAAAGGTGGGTTGGTAATTGAGTTGGTTTGTTCGATTGTGCCTGAAGAGTGGCCTTGGGTCATTTTTAGGGTCACCGACTTTCTTCTCTCAATCACCACTCAGTAGTATATGAGCAGTAATTTTGGCCATGCTTGTCCTCGGAGGCATGTTTGAACAATCTCTCCCATCCGCTCTGTTTTCTTGCAGTTGGATGGGGTCATTGTGTGTGGCTCCTTGAGATGACTGTCCACTTGTTGGCTTTGTTGAAATCGGCTCTTCGGTATCTCTCTCTTGTGGCCCTTGGTCGCACGTTTTCTCTGATGAAATAAGCATTTTTCTATGTCACTTGTTGGCTCTGTCAATGTCAGATCTTCTCTATATTGTTCATCTCCTCCATTTTTTCTTGTGGGGGGAGGGTTTGGATTTTCGTGTGAAAGGTGGGTTGGTAATTGAGTTGCTTGTTCAGGTGTGCCTGAGGAAGGGCCTTGGGTCCTTTGTAGGGTTGTTGACTCTCATCTTCTCTCCATCCCCACTCGGTAGCACATGAGCGGTAATGTTGGCCATGCTTGTCCTGGGAGGCATATGTGAAAAGAGTTACCCTTTTGCTCTGTGTTCTCAGAGTTGGATAAGGTTGCTGTGTGTGGCTCCTTGGGACAACTGACCGGTTGCTTATGTCGCTCTCATGCCCCTGGCTCACTCATTGGCTCCGTCGATGTTAGGTCTTCGCTATATTTTTCACCTCCTCCCTTTTTGGTGGGTGGGAGAGGTGGGATTTTCTCTCGTTGGCTTCGTGAAATCGACTCTTCGCTATGTTGTTCACCTCCTCCCCTTTTGGTGGGGGGACGGGTTGGATTTTCCTGTGAAAGGTGGGTTGGTAATTGAGTTTCTTGTTTGGGTGTGCCTGAAGAATGGCCTT